>OY747713.1:10219320-10829320 GCA_963556495.2 Valencia hispanica | reverse complement strand
TGCTTTCTAGACTTTCACCATGAAAAATAAATAACAGTTTACTATTTTGGTAACTATAAATTTCACAGTAAAGGAATGTTTCTGTTTTACAGTAGATTACCTTGAATTAAAATAAATATAGTTAAGCTGTTTATGGTAATTCATGTGAAAACAGACATGATTTTTCTTATTTAGAAGTACATTAAGTTCCTGACTGCTGCAGTAGTCATAATGTCTCTGAAAAAATTAAGGTCTAAGAAATTAGGTAATAAACATGACAAAAACATGTCAAAATTTTTTGAATCAATTCTGATAGTTTGCAATAAACAAAAAAGCCAATTAATTTGCAATAAACAAAAAAGCCAATTTGGTTTAATAATTGATACATTATTTAGTCCTTAAGGATCCCAAGCGCTTCACACTATATTCAGTCATTCACTTCACCCATTCATGCACACATTCACACACTGGTGATGGCAAGCTGCATTGTAGCCACAGCTGCCCTGGAGCACACTGACAGAAGCGAGGCTCCCGAACACTGCTGCCACCTCTGACTACCACCAGTAGGCAAGGTGGGTAATGTGTCTTGCCAAGACCCAATGACTGAGATGGACAGAGGGGGGGCTCGAACCGGCAACCCTCCGGTTACATGATGAACTCCTCACTCCTGAGCCACAGTCGCCCACCACGTAGTTATGTAGTTGAGACTAAAATGAAATGGATGAACTTGTACAATGTTCGTAATTTGTGTAGTATTTTTATGCAGCAGTAGATTTGCTAAGTTGGCTAACAATGAAGTAAGTTGCTGACTCATGTTAGCTGTTCATACGATCTATTTTATGCTGCTAGAAAGAGGATTCGTATTTGTTGTTTTTCTAAGCTATGAGAAGAAGGCCAAAACCTGGGCTTCTACACCAGTGAAACAAGGTTTCCTGCTGAGACTTTCTCCTCCCTTTGCATCCATGATTGTCTCGGCATCCCCATCTGATCTGTGAGTAGCTAAACTTTATCTTGACTGCAGGATGGCTTTGACAACTAATGTTTTTATGAAAAAATTAATAAAATGCCAGAACGTTTTGCTTAGAGTATAACTTTGTACATCTTGGACTCTGGACAAGTTGGCTTGTAAAACACTAGTTTTACATTTTTGCTGTTCTCCTCTAACTCTAATAATGTTTGTTTTAGGTTTATTAGAAAACCGAAATATCATTGTCAAATGTAGACCAGATGGTATAAGTCTTCAATAAATAAAACATATCAAAATTATCTAGCGCAAAGGTTAACACCGTCTCAGTTTCAATTTAATTCAGTTTATTTACTGTATATAGCGCCAATGCACGTCACCTCACGGCACTTTACAAGAATCAAGTGGTATAAAGTAAATTAATATGTAGTTCGGTACATATATTTTAAGAGGTTTTGACAGTCTGATGAGCATTTACATTAATTTGTAAGGGCTGAGGTTTGAGCCATCAGAAAATGAATTACGATAACCTCATTAGAATTTGCATTGCTCAGTTTGAGTAAATGCATATAAAAAGTGAATCTCAATTAGTGTTTCAAATTTAATTTCAAAGCCAATTTTGTTGTTTGAAAACGATTTACACTAAGCTGAATTAAATGTTTTAAATTGATTTACTTAGAGATTGTATTTCAAGTTGTGACTTATTCAGATTCAATTTAAGCAATGCAACATAAAGTATTTCCCTTAGATTAGTATGTTAGATAAAAATTATACTGTTGCTTGTTATATAGTGTCTTCTTTGTGCAAAATGTAATTTTTGTGCAAAATGTAATTTTTAACCAAGGTGTACTCATCACTTATGCTAGGAATGGAAAGTTTTTCAAGAGGTCCATAAGATGGAGGCTATAAACTCTGGTAGAAAAGACCTACAGAGTGACAACCCATGTCAAAGACTTGCTGCTCCAAAATGGATGGCGCAGAGCAGACTGTCAACCAGAGATTTCATGAAGACTGGGAGTTCTATTAGGTCTGCCAGCTCCAACAACCCAAGAGCTGTTTTGGGCCCCGTACACACTACCGCGTTTTTGTTTAAAAACGTAAACCTTTTGCTATGTTTGCACCTCCTGTCCACACTAAAGCGACAAAAACGGAGACCGAAAACGGAGAAGTTTAGAAACGCGGCCGACCCGTTTTTCATTTTGAATCTCAAGAGGGCATTTTAGTCTGGACGGGTCAAGATGGAGGACTTTAAAAACGATGACACAGAAGCTCAAGCATGGGTCTATGATTGTTTGTCATAGGTCATAGCGTATCCATGACCTATGACCCACTTGCCAACACTAAAGGAGGCCACACGATTAGCCAATCACCTCCACAAGTACTCAGCCATGTTAGAAGCACTGCATGCAATTTCAAGATTTCAAACCTCTTGAAAATGAAATGTGCATGGTTTTTTCTCCCGTCAACTGCAGTGTGGATAATGCTCCAAGTGATGATCAGATGGAACTCATAGACTTGCAGTCTGACAAACTTCTGGCAGATCACTTCAGGTCAGTTTCACTGCTGGATTTTTATTCCTCCCTCAAAAGAAGAGAACTTTCCATCCTCAGGGGATTCTAGTCCTCTTTGGATCTAATTGTGTATGTGAACAGACATTCTCGTTGATGAAGTTCGACAAATCCGAACACAGATCCTCTATCTATACCTCTATGACCACCTCTCAGCTGTCCTTCGCATAACCACCTCAGACATTCAGCCAGATTTCAATGCTCTTGTTCAAGCCCAGAACAGACCGGATTATTCTCAATGAAAAGGTAGAATGAGGAGGAAAACATGACCAGTCATCGTTTTGTTGCATTTCTATAAACTTCTTGTTTGTTGTTTTTCATTGTTTGTGGAGATAAACAAGTTAAAATTAAATTGCATTGATTCAGTGATTGTTTTTGTTTTATTTGACCTAAGCACCACAATTTCACATAGCCCATTATAAATATTTACAGAATTGTATTTTTGTTTTATTCTTCTGAGAACCAGTACCAGCCATTTGCAAAATATAATTTTGTGAATTTTACAATGGAAGAAAATTGAGCAGACTTAGGTTAAAGTTTTCGTTGGTGTGGCCCTCTGACACAACTCAGGTTTCTCATGTGGCCTATTGTAAAAATTAATTGCCCACCCCTGCTCTAGGCAAGGCAAGGCAAGGCAATTTTATTTGTATAGCACACTTTCAACAGCAGGGTAATTCAAGGTGCTTTACATGATTTGGTGATTTAAAAAAAACACATAAAAGAAACACACATTACACATGATACACAATAAAGCAAGAGAAAAAAAAAAAAAGCAAGAGAGCATGAACACATTTCATACATATGACATCAAGCATTTACTCAAAGGCAATTCTAAACAGATGGGTTTTTAGTCTCGATTTAAAGCAGTTCAGAGTTTCAGCAGCTCTACACTCGTCAGGAAGTCTGTTCCAGATAAGGGGAGCACAAAAAGTGAAAGCTGCTTCTCCATGTTTAGTTCTGAGTCTAGGGATGTTTAGTAGGCTAGAGTTGGAGGACCTGAGTGGTCTTGGTGGTTGGTACCATGACAACAGGTCTTCAACATATTTTGGTGCTAAGCCATGTAATGATTTATAAACTAGTAAAAGTATTTTAAAGTCTATTCTCTGAGCTACAGGGAGCCAGTGTAAGGACTTTAGAACTGGGGTGATGTGCTCTACTTTCCTGGTTCTAGTGAGGACGCGAGCAGCAGCGTTCTGGATCAGCTGCAGCTGTCTGATTGACTTTTTAGGCAGACCTGTGAAGATGCTGTTGCAGTAATCAATCCGACTGAAGATAAACGCATGGATGAGTTTTTCTAGGTCGTGTTGCAAAATCAGTCCTTTAATCCTAGAGATGTTCTTCATATGATAGAAGGCTGACCTTGTTATTGCCTTTATGTGACCCTGGAGGTTTAGGTCTGAGTCTAGACTGTCCGTCTAGACTGTCCGTGTAGCACCACCACCAATTCACATTATTACACAATGCAGCCTTACAAGCTTGTTTTATGCAGCTGGTGTTCCCCTTATTGGTTATGATGTATTTGTGATGCTCATAGGCTTGCATTAATCATTTTTGCTCCGCCTGGGAGGAGAACGTTTCAATTTCCTTTCCTTACATTTTCACTTATCTAGTATTGATTGACAGGGACTACCTTTAATGTAGCGTGAACGCACATGAGCCTGGCTTGTTAAACCTTGCTTGAATTAGCGGGGATTGAATCCACCTGAGCTTTGTTCGAGAAACCGAATCAGCCTGGTTGAACTGTTAGACTAATTCAAGCAAGGCCTTTTTAAATAAGCCTCGATTTTTTGAGCTTGCTTCATGTAAGAGCCCTCAGATAAACTCAAATCAGATAACAGGAAGGCTAAATGGAGTACAGCAAAGGAGTACAACGGTGTGTTTTATCCTGTTTTCAACCTCAGTCTGTGATGCGTGTAGGGTTTGAAAATGTCGACAGCCTTCTGGAAATCTCAGAGTAAAGTTTAAGGATCCACATTCTTTAGGGAACACACACAGATACTGCTGTTTCATCAAATGCTAACTGTGTTAAACGTTAATATAGGAGACTAAAGGGAATTTAAAATCTCAGTTACTTGCCCTAAAATCAATTTAGTTTTCCTTCGATGTATCAAGAAAACAAAGAAAACCGTAATTTTTTTTCTTGGTGAAAATGCAGACTTTTAAGGTAGTCCTGAGATTAAATAAAATAATTTTGAGATAACTAATGACGTGAAAAGACACTAATGTTGAGCTTTGTAACTAATTCATGTGTTGCTGCTCTGAGCCACTCATTTGACCTCCCTTTGTGTCTGCAAGGTGAGATTTTAATGCAATTAGTTGAATGCTGTCGATTCACAAAGCCCAAATTGAATGGAATTTACATTACAGGTCATACAATAAAAAATGACCTGTTTCTGCAAACCAGAGGAGAGGTACACGTCCGCAGAACAAACACACGCAGAGCAGTAGTATTTTTCATCCTCTATTGATGTGACAAATAAATGTAACAAATTCACAGAAACTATAAAACTAAGTTTCTAAGCCTAAAGGACAAAAAAGAACTCATAAAAATACTAAACATCTAACCACTTGCACTTGCTTTGGGACAAATAAGGTTGATCAAATTTGTAGAAATTAGAGAAAAATAAAAGCACAAATTTATAATCGGCAGAGTGTAATAAAACAAACCCTATAAAAATGTAGTTTAAATCCAAGTCATTAATTATTATATTTTTTTTACATTTCTTCCAACTCTCTTCTTCTTTTGGCTTTACTGACAGTCTTTCAATTGTGCTCTCAACATCTCGAAGAGCCACTCCAACTAGAAGAGAATTTTATGATCATTTCAAGTATGCAAGAGGAAATTGGGGACTGTGTGACTGTTCCTGAAGTGGGTGACCATATGCTTGAAGTGGCCATGAATTTTAGAACACAGTGTGTCGCTGTCTAGAGTGGACATCTGGGGAAAAAATTAAATCTTCCTTTTTGTAAATTTGGCAAAAAGACAGATATAACAGATGTTAAAACATTTCCTCAACAAACAAGGACATAAAATTTTTCCCAGTTGTTTAACAATGTAATTACGTGAACGTCTGTTAATGTATGTGTTTGAAAAAATCTTAGCAGTTTACATTCTGACATTCTTGTTTATTAAGTGAATGCAGGTGTGAGTAGTATCATTTTTGAGGTTGTCATCATGTGTTAAAACTGACGTGTCCATTTACAAGATAAATAGTAAGCTGAGATTAATAAATAAATGAAAATGTCAACATACCATGAAAATGTTGGTGCATTGTCTAATCAATGCCCAGAATCAAATTTAAAAAAGCAAGCATGATGTGTGATTTAAAGAAACATGGATAACTGCAGTATGTGGACTGCAGATAAATTGCAAAGCAGCTGATTAACTTCACTAAAGAAAAACAGAACAAATAGACACTCACTGCAGGTCATATCATGCTTTTTAACTGATGTGATTGCTTGTTTGTATAGATTCTCAGTCATCCAGATTATGTTAATGCCTGGTGCTTGAACAGAATTTAGTCAGACGCCCTTTTCTTGCTTGCATGAAACATTTTTTCTTTTGTCTGACATATCTATATGTCAGACTAGATGCTGATATATATATATATAAATAATCAGCTGCTTGTTTTTGTTAAGATACAACTTTTTGAAGCTAACCTTTTTCATGAAATAATCTCTTTATAGTGGTAGTATATTATTAGGGTTCCTCTTGAGGTTTGTCTGATTTGCAGGTTTGTATTAGTGAGCATGTTAATGTGACTGTGTGTCCCTGTCTGGGAGGAAGGGGATAATAACAGTGATTTGACTCATTAGCTTTCATTGAGGAATCTCTGATTGTATTACCCTCCGCAGAATATGCACACAGCTG
Organism: Valencia hispanica; assembly: GCA_963556495.2. Lineage (NCBI taxonomy): Eukaryota > Metazoa > Chordata > Actinopteri > Cyprinodontiformes > Valenciidae > Valencia > Valencia hispanica. The sequence continues at coordinate 10,822,938 of OY747713.1, read as the reverse complement.
TTAATAGTGCTCAGGCTGCTTGATGGACAGCCAAGCGTTATCAGACTTAAAAGAGGAGTTCATCATCACCACTATGCTAATGGATGAGCCGGGAGTGAGCCCATCACAATAATGCATGAGTAACAAAGACCAAACATGGGAAGTAAACAAAAACAAAAATCTGATTCCATCATAATTGCCCAGGTCTGCATCTACATTTACACATACACCATTACTTTTTAAGACTCCCAAAAGAAGTTGCTTTTGACAAAAAAAAGGTTCCATAGCAACATTCTACTCCCAGTTTCTTTATGAAGTCTATGTTCGAGAACGTGCAAGTTTAGCTAAAATAATTTTTTGAATAGAAAACAAAGCTTTTTTTAAATATAACTGTGTCCTGCAAAAGTACTCACACCCCTTCAGCTTTCACTAGTTGTGTTATAGAACCAACATTCTAAATGTATTTTATACAGGTTTTATGCAATACAGTGCAAAGAAGTAGTCCACGTTTGAGAAGTAGAAAGAAAAAGATACATGGTTCCCAAATTGATTCTACTATTACATTTACAAATGAAATGAAACAAGAAAAGTGTGGTACACATTTATATTGAGCCCAGCTGAGTCAATACATTGCAGGACAATCTTCTGCCATATTTAAAGCTGATAGTCTCTTGAGGTATGTCTCTACTTGCTTTACATATCAGAAGACAAACTGTTGCCCATGGTTCTTTGCTACTCATCTCAAATTCATTCAAATCAGGTGTAGATCATCTGTGAACAGAAATATTCAAGTCTTGCAACTGATTCTTGATAGTATTTAGGTTTGAACTTTGCCTGGACCATTCAAACATATGTTATAATCTAGCCAATGTGACAATGTGACAAAAAGCACTTCCTGATCAACGTGGGGAAAAACAACGGACTTGGTGGTGGACTTCCGCAGGCCCAGACCCACAATACTGATACATCCAGATAGTGGACATTGAAATAGCGGACTCTTATAAGTACCTGGGTTTTCACCAAAACAATAAACTGGACTGGAGCCACAACACTGATGCTTTTTACAAGAAGGGTTAGAGCAGAATCTACCTGCTGAGGAGACTGAGGTATTTTGGAGTCCAGGGAGCACCCCTAAAGACCTTCTTTGACTCCGTGGTGGCATCAGCCATCTTTTATGGCGTAGTATGTTGGAGCAGCAGTTGATGTACAGCTGAGAGGAAGAGGTTGGATAAGCTTATCAAGAAGGCCAGTTCTGTTCTGGGATGCCTCCTAGATCCAGTGTAGGTGATGGAAGACAGAAGGACTCTGGCCAAAACAACATCACTGATGGACAGAGTCTGCCACTCCATGCATGAAGATGTTGCTGAGCTGCAGAGCTCCTTTAGTGACAGACTGCTGCATCCTGGGTGCATTAAGGAGCGTTTTTGCAGGTCCTTCCTCCCTGCAGCTGTTAGACTCTACAACCAAAAGTGCTCCCAGCAAACCCAATAATGTTTACACCCATGCTGTAATTGAAACTGTTTAACTCACTTAATTAACATTTCTGCTGATGTTATTGGGACATCCGTAATTTATCAGCTTATATTCTGTTAATTTCTTGTAAATCAGACGTTTACTTTTTTACTTTTTGATGCACAACTACACATCCACATTCTGTTTTTGTTTTTAAATTATTCTACTTAGCTGTACATTCAAATAACTGCCCAGTACTTTAATTTTTGTAATTGTGTCCCTAATGTACATATATTAATTATTTTTAATTTAGTTTTTATACTTTTGTCTACCTTTCTTGTGTGATCCTAAATGCTTCTATCATCTGTCACTTTGCTGCTGTTACAGACAAATGTTCCCTTTGTGGGACAATAAAGGATTATTCTATTCTATTCTATTATATTCTATTCTATTCTATTCTATTCTATCTGTGTGTTTATAACCATTGTCTTGTTGGAAGATCAACCTCCATTCCACCTTAAGTCTATTGCTGTCTCCAATACGTTTTCTTCCATCCTTCCATCTTCCCATCAACCCTTACCAGTATTCACACAGCATGATGATGCCACCATCATCTATCACTGTGAGGAGGATGTTTTGAGTGTTAGTTTTACATGGCTTGTAGCAGATTTTAAATATTACTTTTTGTAAATTTATTTCAACACTTTCTGTCTAACATTTTTCAGGAAACTTGAAGTTCATGACTTATAGTTGTCCTGTCAGCAGATTTTCCCACAAGACCTCCCAGCAGCGGTAACTGAATTACCATGGGTCAATTAGCTCCTTCTGTGTTTAATCCTCTCCTTGTGAGTTGTGAGTTTAGGTGGAAAGCCATGTCTTGGTTGGCTTGCAGTTGTGCCACACCCTCACCACTTTTGAATGATGTGTTGAACATTGCTTGGTGAGATGTTTAATAATTTATCTCTGCTTTAAATGTCTGTACAACTTTATCCCTGACCACTCTGATGAGTTCCATGATTTGCATGATGCTGGATGTTCACAAACATTCTGTAGCATACTTCAGAGGCTGTCACAAAACAGATGTATTTAAATTGAAATTAAAGTTTACATCGGTGAACTCTATTTGCTAGTTAGACTGAAAATACACTACTGCCAACTGGTCTTACTATATATTTTTTAGGGGTGTCTAGATAAAATGGGTCTGAATACATATGCACACCACACTTCTTAGATTTTTGCTTGTAAAACCTATACTATTTACTCACATTTTGTGTCACGATATCAAATAAAATCGCAATAAAACATGTTAAAGTTTGTGGTTGCAACATGACAAAATATGCAGAAGCTCAAGGTGAATACTTTGGTTCAGCACAGCATCCTAGGTCCCAGTATTATTTTAACAATCAATTTGATAAATATAAAGTCACTTTCTCTTTATTTATCATTATCAAATCGTCATTTTTTGCAAATACTTTTCACACAACAACTACAAGCTGTAGCTAAGATTCAAAAATACTCTGCTCTTTGATTGTAATTTTGGGAGCATATTACTAAGTGTATATGTTGCCACAATATGCTTGAGTCTTTTTCACACATTTTAATCATTACATATATTAGTGTGTTTCTAAAAGTGGCACCTTTATCATCATGTGGAACAAATGCAGTATGATTAAACTCCTTGCACATCTTTTATCAGCACTGTGTAATGATTGTCACCCTTGCACCTCCTTAGTGTAATGAAAGGCTGATCTTCAAAGGAAACATTGTCACGGCTGTGCAGGTTGTGGAAAATCTGCGGCTGGTCGAGGTGATTTGCCCCCCTCTATTTTGCAGGTTAAAAAAAGGATGAGAGTGTTTTTTCCCCCTAACATCAAAGAAGCTAATTTAACTGGAAGGTTAACACTGAAGACAGTTAAACCCAAGCAGCTGTTTAAGGTCAACATCTGGAGATCAATCTGTCTTTCATGTAGAAGTGCAAGCTCCTTTCAGAACACATACATTGGGACTTAATTTGAATGCTCCATCTTTGTTTGTCATGTGTCTTTCAATGATGGACTGATTTACCTGCTTTGTGCTGGACCCAAGTTTTTACATACCCCTGGTTACAAGCTAGACATAAGCCATTATTAGAGTTTCACAGTATTTTCACCTTAATTAAAAATACAGTGCTTTAATGGTATCATGGTATTTGCACAAACAATGAAAACCAAAATGTACATCATCTGACTTAAAGTAGAAAAGCAGTTACTATCTGTAAACAAAAACTAAATTAATACTACTAAATCTTACAGATAACGTTATCTTTTTGTTTTTGTTTTTACATAGACCTTTAGCAGATATGCAAAATAAATATTTTTTTTGCTGCTCCACTCTATATAGTAGCAAATGTTCAAGCTGATATAATAAGCCTGGCTGCTCCAGTAGCTAGCCTGCACCAGGCTGCTTTACAGACACAACTCTGAGCATGGCATTTGAGGTTTTTAAACAACTTTAACCATAATTAGACTGATTGGTGGCATCCCTTTAATTTAATCTGTGCAAATAAAGAGAGTAGAAGGCCTCTTTCAGACAGTTGACTGGCAGTGGACAGCTACAGGTGGGGGTGAGGAAGCAACGCTTTACTTTATGTTGTAAGGAAAACATGATTTAGCCAACCAGTACTTTTTAAGACTTTGCAAATACTTTCATACTGGTATCTTGCACCATCCTAATTACAACAGCTACATATCTTACATTGTAAGGATGACTGTTTTCCTGAACAAGAAATTATTTTTCTAAGGTTGATGTTTTTTCCAAATCTAATATTGAGGACACGTAAATTGTTACACCACAGGTACACTATAACAACAGCTCTTCCAAACAATGTTTTTATTGACCCTCGAACATGCATTTGCTTGCAAATATAAAGAAAACTGTTATAACTTTTTCCAGAATCAGTCAATGAATGAATGGATGGATTTATCAACCATGGATTGTTTTTAAAGAAATATGAAAATGTATGGATCTGTTTTTCCAAAATGTTCTTAACCTTTAAGGCTCTGATTGTGCCAATTTTTCTATTCCAATATGCCACTAACTGACTAAAATGTAATCTTAGTTCAAACATGTTATGTAAATAGACCACTTTTGGCTTAAATGTTTCATATTTCTTTGTTCCATTAAGTATTTATATAGCTCAGACATACAACATGCAGACAATAATAGGTTAAATAACTCTATTTGGTCCCATATAGAAAACTTAATATGCTGTTGCATTTTTTTAATTTAAAAAATAAAGACTGGGACAAGATGAAACTTCAGATTTCAGAAAGTCCTCCAATATTCGCGATTAACAGTGTTACTCGGCTCCCTGGTGGAGCCAATAAATGAAGTTCAATAAACCCTTTAAATACTTTGCCTGGGGCTCTTAATGGCGCGGCTTTAAATAATGCTACAGTGTTGAAGATGATTGATGGCACTGTTGGGCTAAAGGAATTATTAATGGAGTTGATGTGTCCATAATGAGCTTTTTCTGCTTTTAAAGAAAACAAGTTTACAGAGCGGAGAATAGGATGAGGAAAAATCAGCAGGCCTTCTTCCTCTTCAGCATTTGACTTTCCTCGGTCGCCTCGTTTGCACTGCTCTAATTTTTTCATTTAACCTTTATTAGCTGCAGATCCGAGAAGCTGTGTTTGTTTTTTTATAGCATTTTACTCTGCACACATGCCATTTAGGATGACAATCTGCTCCATTCAAACCACAAACTGAAGACAACAAACATGTGATTGAAGGATTTTATTGCCACATTTTCTTTGTCTTTCTTTGTTCAAACACAAGTGAACTACTGTTTAAAAGTTTTTACTGCTGGCTACTAGGCGATCCTGCTTAGAAGTATAAATGATTTCTTTTCAAATGACTGAAAACAAAACCTCAGTCAGTAGATGGCACTGTTGCACAACAAATTTGCAAAAACACCTCCCTGAACTAAAAGAATAGTCATGTTGCTCAGTAGAAGCTCAGAAAATGTAACTGCCAAAATAGTAGCAATATTATTTGGGGCAAGTTTTTCGTACACTTCAATGTATTTTTTTGTTAGTGCAATAAACAACACGTGCACATTGGTGTATGCCACAAGAGAGCCATAAAGCTCAGAGCCTTTTTAAAGCCTCCATTTGAATATCATATGAAACTATTCATTAATTAAGCATAAGAATAAGAAATGGTAGTAAAATCTAGAATAAAAAAAAGGTTAGCAATGGCATACTAAGCTATCAAGATGTAGCATGCTCAAAATGCAACTGAAACAGCACTGACACAATTTTTTTACTATTAAGTTTTCAATAACCTAAACAATGTTATTTTTATTTTATTAAAATCAGTTTGGGCATTCGTATAAAGCCTGCACATTAACACACAGGCAGGCGACAGCTTATTGGTCATGTGTTTAAAAACAAATAAAGACGAAGCAAGACAAACAACATCCCTAACGTCATAGTGCATTCAATAGCTTTGCAAAAAGCTACTGAATGCAATGTTGAATCCTGAATTTACATGGTGGCTTGACAAACTTTATGTTGCTTTTTCGTCTCCATCCCAGTCAAAATTCTATGTTTTTATCCATTTTGGTATATTATGTGTATAATTTTACTTTCGTCATTATTTACACTCCAGATTTTTGTCTTGCTTTTAGAGACTGTTGTTTTTAATCAATGAGGTAAAATCCTCCTCTATGTTTTTATCACATCAAAGGACATTAGACAGACATCCATTCATCATCTCCAGACTTCCATTAACCTTAATAAAGGTCTCCATGATAGAAATTAATGATTTACATTAGGGAACTTGCTGCTTGCTCACACAGAGAAGCAGTTAGTCTTTGCACTGTTAACTTTGTTTTGAGATTTATGCAACCAAAATATAAGTGCACTGTGCACACCACACTAAACCACATACAGTGTACATGTATGGACATGAATACACACATGGATCCTTAGTGAATCATTTTTGTTTTTTAAGTGCTTATCTACATGCTCAAGGTATGCATACAGGGTATCTGGCCAACTTTTGATTCTGTCAACAGATCATATCCTGCAGCATTCACTAACCTTCATATGACCACATTTGTCCTGAAGCTATTCTGCGGCATCCTCTGGCATCTAAACAAACAATAGAATTGCAGCATGTTAGCTGCAACATTACAATCCAGAATGTAAACAAGCTGAGAGGTATGTCAAAGCCCTGCTTTTAAAAAAGGAATATGGCACACTCAAATCTGATAGCGACTGTAGTTTTTAATTTCGACAGAATTGAGTTGCCACACATTGGTTACTAAATCTCACAGATTAGGCATGTTAAAACCAAGTATTTTAAATCCAAATATAAATTTTTTTTGAAATACAACAGTTGGATCTCACTATGTAAATAACAATGGACAGAAGCTGTTTAGACACTTATAAGGAAGAGTAACAGACACAGATGTGAAATTATGTTCAAATACATAAAGGAAAAGGTAGTGCATATTTAGCAGAACTGGATACATTTGTATATTTTTGCAACAGTAGATGTTTCCATGCTTTCAAACATGTTGGTGGGTGCTGCTTAAGATGACATCCTAACTCCCTGGAAGTCATCTTAAGATAATAAACACAGTCTCTCTTTGTGCAATGATGGGAGCGTGAGAATGACAGTCTCTCATGAAAATTATTTTGGTTGATTTGAATAAAATCTTACCTCTAAACTGCTTCCTGTCTTCTTTCCAGCTTTTCTTTAAAACAGAAGCCTGTCTCCTGGAAACATCAAAGCACCCAATTTGATGGTTCTTCCTTTACTCCCACCAGCGACAGAAGCAAAAAGCAAAGGACCTCAAAGGAACACAGGCCCAAAGCTGTTGGCAGAGTAACCAATGGGTGAAGCAAACTTCAAGGAAAGCAGAGGCAAATATATTATACTTATACAAGGAAAAGCTGTTTGAAAGCTGCAGGTTGAGCTGATTTTCTCATACAGAACATAAATTGAAGGGAAGAATGATATGAAATTGAGTTTTTTTGGGAGAAATAAGCAAGGCAAGGCAACTTTATTTCAACCAATCAATCAAACTATTTTTAAAGGGCTTTTCATACAAAGATTGCAAATCAAAGTGCTTTACAGATAAAAAAACGACCCCAATAAACCACATTCCCATCCCTCCCCCACGAATTGAAAAGAATGATCACATTTATATCCCCCTCCATCGAACCTAACCCCCATGTGCACACTAACTCAAGAGCTACAGTAAAAAAGACATTGGGCGAGGTAAAGATGAGCCAAGTAAGCTAAGGAAACGCTATCAAAGGAGCCTTCTGTACCAGCAGCAGCACATCTGAAGCAGTAGCCAAGGCACTCACACAGGGCACCCAGAGGAGGCAAGGCCGAGACCTCCACCTCCACCCAAACGCTACCTGGAGAGCACCCAGGCAGCCACAGCCGACCACCGCTCCCAAGGCAGAGGGCTCCAATAGAGGAAACACTGGAAGGAAGATTAAAAGAACAGGTTAAAATATAAAAATAAACAGTGGAGAAATGTGATAAGACTAAATAGTAAAACACTGATAAAATATAAGCAAGTAAAACATGCAGAGCAGTTAAACAGACTATAATAAATAATAATCAGTTAAAAGCTAAGCTAAAAAGGTGAGCCTTGAGCCTGCTCTCAAAAACATGCATGTTCTCTGTGGCCCTGAGGTCCTCCAGCAGCCTGTTCCAGAGGTGAGCGCCATAGTACTGGAAAGAAGCCTTGTCGAGAGTATGTGTCCTGACGTTAGGGATGACAAGGAGACGGCTGTCAAAGGAGCACAGAGACCGTGAAGATTCATATGGTAAAGGCAGTTCTGAAAGATAGGAAGGCCCAAGACCATTGGGACACTTAAAAACCATTAAAATAACCTTAAAATCTATCCTAAATGACTACCTGACCAACAGACCACAATTTGTGAGACTGAAGAATTGTGTGTCAAACCAGGTGGTCAGCAGCACAGGAGCACCACAGGGGACCGTACTCTCACCATTCCTTTTTACTCTGTACACCTCAGACTTCCAGTACAAATCAGAGACCTGTCATCTGCAGAAATACTCAGATGACTCTGCAATTGTCGGGTGTATCAGAGATGAACAAGAAGCTGAATACAGAGAGCTGGTGGACCGCTTTGTGACATGGTGTGGAAACAATCGTCTCACCTTGAATGTGAACAAAACAAAGGAGATGATTGTAGATTTCAGAAGAAACAGGGATAAGTCAAACAATGTTTCCATCATGGGAGAAGAAGTGGAGGTGGTTGAGAAATATAAATACCTCGGAGTTCACCTTGACAACAGACTGGACTTGAGGCGCAACAGTGAAGCCGTCTACAAGAAGGGACAGAGCAGACTGTACTTCTTGAGGAAGCTTAGGTCCTTCAAGGTTTGCAGCAAGATGCTGCAGATCTTCTACAAGTCTGTTGTGGAGAGTGTAATCTCTACAGCCATCATCTGTTGGGGTAGCAGCATCAGAGCCAGGGATTTAAAAAGGCTAAACAACCTGATAAAGAAGGCTGGTTCTGTTCTTGGGACAACTGCGGAAAATCTGGAGATGATAATGCAAAGAAGGATTCTTCATAAAATCAAAAAAATTATGGACAACCCTGAGCATCCTCTTCATGAGACAGTCATACAATTTTCAATTCAATTCAGTTTATTTATATAGCGCCAATTCACAACAGATGTCATCTCAAGGCACTTAACAAGAAGTAATTTCAATACATTTATACAAACATTCCATTCAGTTAAAAAGTTTCCTATTTAAGGAATCCCAGCAGATTGCGTCAGTCATTGGCGTGAGGTTGGGCCCCGTTGATGCAGACTTTCCAACCACAGCAATCCTTCAGCAATCCCTCATACTGAGCAAGCATGTAGCGACGGTGGAGAGGAAAAACTCCCCTTTAACAGGAAGAAACCTCCAACAGAACCAGGCTCAGTAGGAGCGGCCATCTGCCACGACCGTCTGGGGGTTTGAGAAGACAGAGCAGAAACACAGAAGGAACAGAATATCTGATATAAGAGAACTTTCTATGTTACAGAGAGTAAAAAGTTAATAACAGGACACAGTGGATGTTCAGTTACTGGGAGGATCATCCCAGTCGATCCCCCCCGTCCAACAGGGCATTGTAGCCAAGCAGGATACCAGACCAGGTATGTCTTCTATGGAGAGAAAAACACTGAGAGAAAACAAAGTTAACAGTCGAAATAACAGAATGTACTGTAATACAACTGGAGAGTCGTAGGAGAAAAGGAAGTAGCAGAGTGAAGAAAATTGGTAAGTCTGTCCTCTAGCAGTCTAAGCCTATAGCAGCATAACTACAGAGATAGCTCAGGATGACCTAAGCCACTCTAACTATAAGCTTTATCAAAAACAACAACAGAGCGTCTTCAGTCGGAGGCTTCTTCAGTTTCGCTGCAATACAGACCGCTAGAGGAAATCCTTCCTGCCCACAGCCATCATCATCTACAACAACTCCTTAAAGAATTAATTATATGAGCTATACCAACACTTAATTTCCCTTTGGGATCAATAAAGTATTTTTGAATTGAATTAAAACATGCGGGGAGCCAATGCAATGGATTTGAGAAAGGTGTAATGTGTTCCCGCCTCCTGGTCTTCGTCAGGACATGCGCTGCTGAATTTAGTAGAAGTTGTAAACCTGATATACTCTTTTTGGGAAAGACCAGAAAGCAGGGCATTACAGTAATCTATTCTACAGGTGATAAAACCATGCATCAGTGTCTCCATGTTGGCCTGAGAGAAAATGGGGAGGACAAGGGCAATGTTCTTCAGATGATAAAAACCTATTTTAGGAATGTTTTTAATGTGAGGGATTAAAGTCAGCTCAGAATTAAAAAACAACCCAGGTTCTTCACTTGTAAAGAAGGATTAAAAGACAGTGATTGTAGTTTTGGTAAAAGTTTCTCTCTCTGAGCCTCAGGACCGATGACTAAAACTTCAGGTTTGTCCTGGTTGAGCTGGAGAAAGTTTTCTGCCATCCAGGATTTGATATCTAAAATGCAGTTAAAAAGTGCATCCATTGGCCGTGTTTAATCGGGAGACACGGAGATGTACAGTCGTGGCCAAAGGTTTTGAGAATTACATAAATATTGGCAATTAGAAAAGTTGCTGCATAAGTTTTTATAATAGCAATTTGCATATACTCCAGAATGTTATGAACAGTGATCAGATGAATTGCAAAGTCCTTAGAATGGCAGACTTGACATGTTAAAAGGAGGGGGATGCTTGAAATCATTTTTCTTCCATTGTTAACCATGGTGATCTGCAAAGAAACACGTGCAGCCATCATTGCGTTACATAAAAATGGCTTCACAGGCAAGGATATTGTGGCTACTAAAATTGCACCTAAATCAACAATTTATAATATTATCAAGAACTTCAAGGAAAGAGGTTCAATTCTTGTTTTTACCCACCCTTGTATCGTGACTGATTGGTCAACTGAAGCTATATGCACAAAAATGAGATTGACAGCACGATCAGCCAATGAGACTCGTCAAAATGCAGTCAGCAGTCACATGGGATTTGCCATTTTCTGAACAGTGCCTCTGACTTCCTGTTCTGGAATATGGTGATAATGTGTTTTTCTCTTGTTCAGACAATTTTTAACAGTAAATAATGAATAATGTGTGAATAAAATAAACTTTAAAGGTGAAACATCAAAGGTAAGAACGATTGTTTCCGTCCTGTTGGGCAAAAATTATTTGTTGTTCTTTGGCTTGTATCTGTCTGAAACTTAGTGGAGAGTGTTCTGAGACAAAGGTTTAACATTTGCATGGCTGTAGCTTCAATCTGGAGTCAAGAGTGTTAACAATCTGAAGTTATGTCGTGTTAGATGCATATATGTGGCAAAGTCATCACACAGGGTTGGGGGTATAAATAGTTATATGTCATGTCATTTAAAAACGTTTATATGGCAGTGTAGCACAAGCTCTGCTGTTTATTTAGAGGTATGGCTTGGCAACCTTCACATTCAAATTGGGCATGAATTCAGCATCTATGTCCGTTGATTGATCCAGGGTCCCCCCCACATATGACATTCCAGCTATTATTATTCAGTTACTCAAAGGCAGCTTTAAAGAGATAGGTTTTTAGGCTTGATTTAAAGGAACTCAGTGTTTCAGCAGCTTTGCAGTGGTGTGGAAGTTTTTTCCAGATAAGAAGAGCATAGAAACTGAAAGCTGCTTTTCCATCCCTGATTCTAATTCAAGGCATGATTAGTAGACTACAGTTGGACACCCCCAGATCACTCAGGTTGGTATGGTGACAACAGATCTTCAACATATTTTGGTGCTATGGCCTGGTTTTTAGGCTGATTTTTGCCCTGATTCTCCCTTTCCGATTTGCTACTATTATCGAGATGGCTCTTAAGATTATTCTTACAGATATTCCTGCCATGTGTGGTGTATTCAATGCACTCTGCTCTGCTCGGAAGGACATCGTGACCACTCTGATCGGTGATATTCAACATGTTGGATTGTCTTGGCCCGATAACACAGCATGTGTGAGCTGTTGCAAGGATAAACAAGCATGTGGTGTGTTGAATGTGAGGTGTAGCCAATCGGTTAGTGAGCAGGCATAAAGTTCCTGCCCTGTGAACCAGGCCTAAGCCATTCAATGATTTATAGACTAGTAAAAGTATTTTGAAGTCTATTCTCTGAGCTACAGGGAGCCAGTGTAAGGACTTTAGAATGGGGGTGTACTTTCTTGGTTCTGGAGAGAACGCGAGCAGCTGCGTTCTGGATCAGCTGCAGCTGTCTGATTGACTTTTTAGGCAGACCTGTGAAGACACTTGCATTAATCAAACTGACTAAAGATAAATGCCTAGATGAGTTTTTTGAGTTTTGCAACATTACTCCCACAAGTATTCTTCAGGTGATAGAAGGCTGACCTTACTATGGCCTTTATGTGACTCTGGAGGTTCATGTCTGAGTCCATTACTACACCTAGATTTTGGGCCTACTCAGAAGTTTCTAGCTGTATTACAGTAACTGAAGCTGTGTGTTGACTCAATATTGATCCTCTTTAGGTCCAAAGATAATTACTTTAGTTTTGTTTCTATTCAGCTGGAGAACATTATGGCATATCCATCCATTGATTTGCTTAACACATTCACTTAGGATTTGGATGGATTCAAAGTCACCTGGTGATATTGTAAGGAAAAGATTAGTATCACCTGCATTGTTATGGTAACTAATTTTATTGGTTGTTATAATCTGGGTTAGTGGCAGCATGTATATACTAAATAGGAGAGGCCACAGGATGGAGCCCTAGGGCACCCCACGTGTGATTTCTGTCTGTTCTAAGGAAGAATTGCCTTTTGGCACAAAGAATTTCCAGTTTTTTAGGTAAGACTCAAACAAGCCAAGCACTGTACCAGAGTGTCTGGCCCAGCTCTCCAGTCGTGTCAATAATAATTCATGGTCAGCAGTGCCAAATGCTGCACTGAGGTCCAAATGTACCAGCACTGTGGTTCTACCACAGTCTGTATTTATGCGGATGTCACTGAAACTTTGAAGAGGGCAGTTTCAGTGTTGTGGTGAGAATGGAAACCAGACAGAAAAATATAAAAATGCTTGTTCATTGTTAGGAAGCTATTTAACTGTAGAGACACAGCTTTTTCAATGATCTTAATGATGAATGAAAGATTGGAGATTGCCCTTTACTTCTACATTAACATGTTGTCCTCGTTGTTCTTCAGTAGTGGTTAAATAACTGTTGTTTTTAAAGCCTGGGGGGAGACATCTGAAAGGAGGGATGCGTTAACTATTTGACTCAGATCAGACCCAATGACAGGAAAAACTTTCTTAAGAAAACTGTGGGTAAGAGATCGAGGCAGCAAGAGGAGCAGCTTAATTGGTTTATGATTTCATCAAGATTTTTTAGGTTTAGTTTTTGGAATTTCAACATTCCCAACATTGGCGTTGAGTGGGGATGACATTGTAATGATCAGTAAATCGCTTGGTCAAGGCCAGAACCCAGAACTCAGCCAAAACACAGATAACAGTTCAGAAGAGTTTATTCAGGCTGGGGTGAAGATGCAGGTGGCCAAGGTCCAGTGGGGTAAGGCGGTTGGTCCCACAGCAGAGGAAATCCACATCCTGGAGTCCACAGAAGGAACCAAATGTGAGGTTGAGAGACCTTGAGGGTCTGGGGGCTGAGTTCTTGGCACAGGAAGGTGCAGACTTTAATACGAAAGGGAGGGTCCAAAAGCAGTCCAGGTCATACACGGGGAGGTCCGATTTCCAAAGGGTCCGAGGTCCTGAGGGCTTTAATCCAAGGTCAAAAACAGGCAAGGTCCAAAACACTTAAGCACTTACTGGGAGGATCAGGCAGAGGTCAGCAACAGGCAGGGTTCAGGCAAAAGACTGGAAGGTAACCCAGAGCAAGTGCTTGAAGGCTGTGACAGAGGCAACAGACAATCTCGCACTGAGCAGGCAGCAGCCAAGTGCTTAAGTAGAGAGTGGAGCAGGTGTCAGCAATCAGCAATCAGCCACTGCTGCAGGGGAGAGAGCAGGAGACCTGACAAGCAGTGCAAAACCATGACAGACATTGGTAATGGGTTCGGTACTGTTGTACAGATTGAACCTCTAAATGTCAGAATCTTTTTAGTATAAAAGCTGGCAAATTCATTGCAAGCCTAGATGGAATTTAGTTCAGGGGCTATTGTCACAGGAAAGTCTCTGTTGTAAATAAAGTCTGTGCATTATTAATGTTTCTGTTAATGAGTTCAGAAAAGAATGATTCCCTTGCATCTTTCAAAGTTAAGTGATATCTATTCAGTTTGTTTTTGCAGATCTCACAGTAAACCTGGAGTCTAGTTTTCCGCCATTTTCTCTTGGGTCATCGACACTCTTTTTCATTTCTACCAGTGGATCACTAGTGGAGCAATGGTATCAATGATTTCTGAAATTTTAGAGAGAAAGTTATTTACCAGCCTGTTTACTGAGTTTGAGTTGGTAGATGAATGGGATGGGGGTGAGGTGGGAGAGAAAAGTGGTTTAAAGGTTTTAACTGAACTGTCCCCAAGACATTTTTTTTATAGTCGTCTCATTGCTGCCAGAAAGTTTAGCAGAGATAGTGCTTACAAAGAAAACACAGAAATGGTCAGATAACTCAATATCAATTGCCGAAATGTTGGAGATATTTAAACCTTTGTTGATAATTAAGTTCAGAGTGTGGACTGTGTGGACTTGTGTGTTGGTTGTTTGACAGGCTGGGTCAGGCCGAAGTTATGAAGAGTGTCACTTACTGTTTTTGCTCGTCTGTCTTGGTGGTTGTCATACAGCTGTTGAAATCCGACACAATAATTAATTGATCATAGGCAATACATGTTACAAAAAGAAGGTTGCTAAAGTCATTGAAGAAAATAGCATTAGGTTTTTGGGGTTTACATAAAGATATAAAGCTTTGTTAGGGTCCTTTATCTGGAGAGCTAGATACTCAAAAGAGTCAAATGTGCCCAGAAATACCTTTTTAAAGGTTATTGGGTTAAGAATGATTGTGGCTACGTCTCCACCTCATCTGCGTTTCCTGCTCAAAAAATTGTAATTTGAAGGAGCTGACTATCAATGTAGATGTTTCATTATTTACGTCTAACTAGTTTAGGGATAGAATTAGAGCACATAGTGATGAAGTCATTAATTAGATATGAATTCCCAGACCAAGACCTAATATTTAATAATGCTAATTTAAGAGGTTTGGTGGTGGGCAACAGATCCTCCTGACAGGTGATCAATTTGAGATTTGGTTTAAAGGAGAGATAACCTAGTATTACCTTGGATACCCATGCTCTATTATAGTCTTTCAGGCCCTTCTAAAAAAGAAAAGTTGAAAGAAAGTAAAAAAATAAATAAACACAGAGCTCCTCTGACAACGTATTTCTGAAGCCATTATTGTCTCGCGAGATCTGATGCGAATTTTGGCTGTCGTGGATGGTCATTGTAATAATGCAAATGAAGGGCGCGTTGATTGGTGGCATTCTAGGTCATTTGTTGTTTGCAAAATAACAGCCATTACCCGTCTTGTCCTCGAAGCTACTACTCCCGCTAGCATACAATAGCCGCATTGGCAGTTTGCTGCTGTTTGTTACACACAGGAGAGCAATAAAAACACAGCCTTACCGTTTCAATTGCAGGCAAGTCTCCGATTGTTGGAATGGCCCCTTTTTCCAAACAGAGCTTGAGTTCGTATTTCGAATCAGAATTCAGTAATGGCAGCGCTCGACTGAATATGAGGGGGAGAGGAGCTGGGCGGGCTTCCTGCAGCTTAGCTCTGCGATATATATATGGTATATCCTGCGTCGACTTGACATCAAGTTGGCCAGAAATTTAACATCGCGTATTTGAGTGCACGTGGGCTGGTTGACGAACCCAAGGGTAAACAAACGCTTCAAACAAACACTATCGGCTTCCCGGCCAGTGTATAATCATTAGGCAATCATAACATAATTCAATTCAGTTTTATTTATATAGCGCCGATTCACAACAGATGTCATCTCAAGGCACTTAAGAAGTCATTTCAATACATTTATACAAACATTCCAATCAGTTAAAAAGTTTCCTATTTAAGGAATCCCAGAAGATTGCGTCAGTCATTGGCGTGAGGTCGGGCCCCGTTGATGCAGACTTTCCAACTACAGCAATCCTTCAGCAATCCCTCATACTGAGCAAGCATGTAGCAACGGTGGAGAGGAAAAACTCCCCTTTAACAGGAAGAAACCTCCAACAGAACCAGACTCAGTAGGATTGGCCATCTGCCACGACCGTCTGGGGGTTTGAGAAGACAGAGCAGAGACACAGTAGGAACAGAAGATCTGATATAAGAGTACTTTCTATGTTACAGAAAGTAAAAAGTTGATAACATGACACGGTGGATGTTCAGTTAGTGGGAGCATCAACCCAGTCGATGCCCCCATCCAACAGGGCATTGCAGCCAAGCAGGATACCAAACCAGGTATATCTTCTATGGAGAGAAAAACACTGAGAGAAAACAAAGTTAACAGTCGAAAACAAAGTTAACAGTAAATACATTTTTTCTCGTGGAAAAGTGAAAATTACAGATCATGACTCCTTTAATATGGCAGCACTTAGTTTTAATTTTATGGTTTCTCCTGGGTTTAAGCTCTGGAATACTACTTTCAGGGTGGCCAGACTCATCCTGGTGGACGATGGGTCTAGAATTAATGTCAGATTCCCTTCTATAATCAGATGTCTGTTATTACCAGTTGTGGTAGGGGTGAGTACATCTACATTAGTCCCAGGGGTCTGGTGTAGGTCAAGTCTCGGAGTTAGCTAGGTTCCAATTCTAATTTGAGCATTCAGTCTGTTACAAAAAAACTTTAAAGGGATTAATTTGGTGATGACGTTGGAGAACGATTTGATGAATGCGGTATGTCTCTGCTTGCTGTTGTTTGTGCTGGTGACGTCATGATTGCTTGGTGTGCTGGGGGGCAGGCAGGAAGCGTTTGTTCTCTGGGTATCTTCACGGGCTGTGTGTCATGGTCAGTCCTTGGGTGCTTTATCAAATGTTTTGGAACATCCAGAGCTTTTTATTTGAGATAGCAGAACATGTTCCAGGTCAGGAGTCTCAGTCCAGCTTCATTCAGATAGCGCTCATTGTCTCTGGAGAGATGTTTTGCAGCACAAAATATTTTTAAGTTATTGATAAGACTAATTGAACTGTCAGCTCAGGTGTTCTTAAGCCATTTGTGAAGCATACAAAGTCTGCTATATCTTTCATAATTTTCTATAGGCACTGGCCCAATGATAAAGATGTGTATGTTAAGTCCCTCAAGTTTTTGCAGCAGATCAGAAAAATTCATTTTCAAAATCTGACTATTTTTTGGCACAACAAACTTTTCTAGTTTCGGATGTTGATTTATGAATGTCAGGATTTTTTCTGCATGTCTCTCAGTATTTTGGGAGCAACTGATAACACTAGTGCTCTTGCTGCAGAAATGTTCCATTCCATTTATTGAACATCATGAACAATTAGAACTTTTGATGGGAGATTTCTAAGGGTGTATTCAGACCTGCACTGTTTGGTCCACTTTAAACGGACCAGGGTTTGTTTCGAACGCTGGTCCGGACCTTTTATGCAGGTGTGAATACACACAAACGAATCCTGGTGCGGATCAGAGAACCGGACCGAGACCCACCTTTTTAGGTGGTCTCAGTCTGCTTCCAGACGGACTCTGGTGCGGTTCGCTTCAGGTGTGAATACAAACCAGTGTGATCCGAACCATCTCCAGGATACATGTGCCTTTTTGGGCTTAACAAGCCACCGTAGCACTTTAAGTTCATTCCCAATTCTCCATCTTCTGTTTAGCCACGGTGCTGCCAGCATGTTGTGGGTCAGGGAAAGCAGAGCACATCGTCTCCTTTGGGTTACTGCGTGCATTCGCAGACGCCCTTCCAAGATTTGAAACAGAGCATCGCGAAACCTGCGTTGAACTAACTGCTCCTGACACTCAATATGATTTTGCAGCTCCAATAACAGTAGAAATATGCTGAGCAGCGTAAGGCTTCGATCTTTTCTTCCCTTTCCGGGTCTGCGCTTTGTGTGCCGCCCTAGTCATTGCTGTCCAATGGCAGCACTGATCGTCACACGTGT
Organism: Valencia hispanica; assembly: GCA_963556495.2. Taxonomy (NCBI): domain Eukaryota; kingdom Metazoa; phylum Chordata; class Actinopteri; order Cyprinodontiformes; family Valenciidae; genus Valencia; species Valencia hispanica. The sequence goes on along the minus strand of OY747713.1, from coordinate 10,804,844 downwards.
GGATGCATTTACAAAATACAGTTCACTTGCACAAAGTACAGTGTGAATGCCAACCGCACCAAAACGAAAAAAATTAAGTCTGCTTTTGGTCCGGACCAAACAAGCGGACCAAAGGACTTTTCTGGTCTGAATACACCCTTAATTTCTTGTGTGTCTGCTTCATGGGGCTGGATTTCTCCTGGCAACCTTGGCTGGTGCTTGGGGCCGGGTTGTCATTTAGGGAACTGATGGCTGCAAATCTGTTTTTGAGCGGGATTCCAGTAGTAATATTCCCAGACAGCATCCTTTCTCTTGCTTTGGGTTGGAAATTATTCCGTTTTTTTCTTCATCGGAGTGGGGGTAGAGGTGTTTCTGCGCTGTAGAGTGGCCGATTCTTCATCATACTACGAATGCGGTTTCCTTTCAGTTTAGCGCCTTGTTTTTGTGGGAGGTTATTTTCAAGACTATTACTATTACAGTAACTCCAGAGGCTGGGTAACTAAGAAAAGTAAAGTAACTAAGAAAATAGCAATAGAAAAGAAAAAAGGCAGGAAACCAGGAGAGGCTGCTCCTCCTTCAGCACTTCAGAAAGGAAAAAAAGATCAAGGTTGCTGATGTACAAAAAATGTACTGCTTCACTTTTCAGCCTCAGTAGAAGGAAACAGTTATGTCTTTAGATAAGTTACAGTAAGAAAAAACAGTCGTGTGAAAAAGTGTGCCAGATTCAAGACTAACATATTTTTAACCTCATAATGTGAAGAAAGATTGTTTATTGCTGTTTTGTAGAGAAAATGAAAGAGAATGTTCAGCAGTGCAGTTTAACACAGAGCCATCTGTGTTATACAATAACTGATGGCACTTATCAGTTTTTTGGGGCAAATGTAGTCTATATCTTGAAGTTCAGTAATCAATTTGGCTCCTGAAAAAATAGAAACAACTTTTTCTCTTTAATCCTTTTCAGTGTGATTCCTGTTAAACGTAGACTCTATGGCAAAGGTTTTATGAATCTTGAAGTTACAGTAAATGCTACACACCGGTCCAAAAAGAACAATTCTCCCTGAGGCCCTTTATGAGGTTGCATGTGAAAAAAACCTGTTTGTCTAAAATTACAAGCTCTGACATAATTACCTTATTAAATTGTCAGTCATGATCCTACTTGTTTTATGGGTTTGTCTCACTTTGCTAGGTCATTTGAAAACCGGTTAATTCAAATTTCAAAAATAGCTCAGACCTGCCAACCAACAGACTTATTTTTTACCTTTTTATAAAATCAAAATGTTTTTTTCTTTATATGCACAAACACACAAACACATTCTATTCTTGATACCAATTGTGAGGACCTTCATTAACTTCCATTCATTTCAGTGACTGCATGGCTAACCTAGACACTTTTTCTAACCATACCTCTAAAACACACACACCCATCAAATTCTGCAATTAAAAACACAGATGTTAAAGAAATATTCATATTTAAATTTTATTGTTTGTATATGTCGCATTAGCGACTGGTAAATTGATAAATAGCAAACAATTTCTTGTAGAAAAATTTCTAAAACAATGATTCACTCATCGTCACTCTCGCCTTTTTGAGAAACTGCTGCTGGGTTCTAGCTTTCTGGAAGCTTACTGCCCTCTACTGACAGAGCTAAAATATCTGAAAATGTCAGAGATAGGCCATTATTAAAAGTTACACTGTAGTTAACTGTACAGATAATACTAACTGTTACGTCACTCTGATCTTACAGGCTTAAAAAAAAAAAAATACTGGTTAATTTGTAAGTCAGATAAGAGATCTGCACATGTTTGGTATATCTAAAATATACTGAGGAATGTGAAGTGATGGCCTACAGCCAGGTAACAGACACTGTCACACATAAGTTTATTTAATTTATCATTTTACTTAATAACATTCGACAAATTGTTATTAATACAAAAGTATGCAAATGCTTGATTACAGTGTGACATACATGCATAAATATGACATTCTTAGCATAAGCTTTCCTGATAAAAAACAGAACCAACCATTAATCTAAGCTACAATCACAAATCTCTATACAGGTATAGAATTTCCAAGCACTGAAATCAGTTTTGTACTTTAGGCTATTAAAAAATAATAGTTTATTGTAATAAATAAAATAAAAAAGAGTCAAGGCTGAAGATGAGAGTATCTTTAAAATTTTTAGGACCACAAGAGTGGTTCAGGAGGACCTCCTTTTGCTTTCTCTAATTTTTCCACTGATAAATACGTAAATTCGTTTTGCCAAAGAACACTGGTTTACAACATGGATTATATTACTATAAACATTCCATTTGTTCATGTCAAGGTTTGTGACACAGATCGGTAGGTAGGTTGAATAATTATAAATAAGTACTTAGTGCAATTATTAATAAGATTAATAATTTTATGTCAAATTGACCAAGTTAGAGGCTCGATCCTGAGAAAATAAGAAAAGCCAAATAGTTCAGTCTCAGTTAATGTTTATGATTACCTGCCTGATAAGCTGAGGTAAGGAATAACATCTTGTTCTTTGAATAGCAAATTGCTACACATGTATGTAGAATAATAATAAAACAACAACTTTACAAAATACAAGAGTTTATTACAAAAAGAATTCAAATTTCATGCAAAAATAATTTAATCAACAAACTCACTAAACTAACTACCAAAAGGAAAACAGTAAAATGGACAAAAATGAACCAATAAATTGACCGTGATGTCACAGTCCAGTTTGAATATGTGTGCCTAAAGACCAAAACTTGTATTGAAGAGTTTTGGGTGTGAAACTAAGTTAGTTTTAAACTAATTGCGATCAGTTTTAGACTAATTGGCACCTTTTGGTTTGTGATGTGAAGACAAAAACGTTCTTTGGAATGTTTCACTAAATCATTTCCTGAATTAGAAATCAATAACCTTTGGAGAATGGATTCTATGTTATGGATCAGTTTCCGCAGTGATTGATCTAATTTTGTATTTTTACATACTAAGAAGGCGGGTTTAAAAAATGACTCATACAATTAGTTTGTGTTTAAACTATCTATTTTAAGGCCGATCTGTATTTTGAATACCGTGGGTAGCAATCTTTATTGTTTATGAATGCTAGTGATCCGAAAAGAAAAACAGGCCGCACTAATCAGATCGAGCGTGCGGAGCTAATTTGTGTAACTCAGGTAGAACGGAGTAACTCGGGTTGCAGAATTTAAAACGAATCTATCGGTCACAAAACTTTAAAACAGTGTTCATACCCAAACAATTGAAGAACTAAATTCTTACAAACGCAGCAAAAACAGTGTGAAATAGACAAAAAAAACCAAAACTTAATTTGATTGATTTGATGCCAATTTATCTCTGCCCAGACACAACTTTACTTGAACAATTCTTAGATCTCCATTGAAGGGTGGCTGCGTTGTCTGAAAAGATAAAGCTGTTAATAAAGCTGAGAAACCAAGACTTAGCTGGTCAGTTAGCAGTAGCTGCGTAGGGCGCCGCCAGCAGTCAGTCTTCATGGGTTACCAAGCCACCGTTAGCTCCGAACGTCGTTCTCCCATGGACCGGTCCCTTTTTGCGGGCAGCAATCAGCTCTGTAGCATGCAGCAGCGTGTCCTCGTTCTCTCTTTCCCTCTCTGGCAGAATCTGTTTTCAAAGATTCGTTCTGCAGGGTTTTGAACAAGTCAGTCAGGACTTTTTTCATTGGGCAGATATAGTTCACCTGATCAACGATCAGAAGGCTATTGTGTCTCTTGGATCCAATGAGCTTAGATCTGCTTCCCTCCCCTCGCCAAGCAAGGATGGAAACCCAAAGCGACGATTTCTCTCCCTGTGGAAGTCCAGTGTTCTTACGGGCAAAAGAGACTGAGTTCTGGGCAAAAGCTAGTTTATTTGGGGTTAGTTGTGTTCACAATTCCCCTTCTTCCTGTTGAAACTAAGTGTTGAGTGATTAGCACTCCTTCTGGCGGGAGGTCTGTGTTTTTGTCCAGTAACCATGGCTGTAGTCCAACAGTACCATATCAGGCACATAGTTATGTTAAGAGAAATATAAGTATTTTTTAAAAAAATTCTGTACCAACTTTGTCTTATTCTAAATATATGAGTTACCTCTTCCTTCTGTCACAGCCAACAGAGGGAAGTCAGTCTCCCGATATAAGAGATTGTTTAGAAAGAATCAACCATCAGCCCAGTGGCGTCATCAGGTGGCTTCAGTCTAGGCTTTTCTGTGTAGCCCTGGATGTTTTAAGTCTTTTTCACTCACCAGCAACAGGCTCACTGCTCCCTCAATCACAAACAACGGGTCTAGTGTGCTCTACTCTGATCAACGCTGCCGCTGACTTGACTTTGTGTCAGGTTACATTCAGTTCAGCTATCAGTATCAAAAATATGGCATGCATTAATGCCTTATTAAGGTATTAACGTCCAAGGCATATGTTAATGCCTTGCCATACCATGGCTTGCTATAGTCAGTATGTCGCTACCGTGGACACACGGCCCCTCTCCTCTCCAAACGAGGCTGCTCTGTACAAATGCATGTGCAGAAAACTTTATAGCGCCAAACCAGAAGATAAATTACAATTAGCAACATTTCTAAGACTAACAGATATTAATGGATCATAGAAAAATTATGGGAAAAAAAACTATTGCAACTCCTTTGCTTTTTCTAGAGAGAGGCCAAGGTTAAGAATTTATCTTTGTAAAATGAAGTGACTCACAAAGGCAAACGCTGGCTTATGCATCCCTTTCTTTAGCTGTCCGGTTTGTAGCAAACTAGTCATCCTTAATAAGCACATTGACTAAGGATATTCATGAAAAAATACTAATACAAAAGCAACAAAATAACTTTTTAATTAGAGCGCACAGTCCAAAAAAGAAAAAGTGCCATATATATATATATATATATATATATATATATATATATATATATGTTATGGCTCTGATAATTTCTAACTCATTTTTTTGCCTGCAGACAGGATTCTCCATTTGAGAACTGCTGCTTTAGACAGGAAGGCTGAATGCTTCCATTGTTGTTGAACTTGTTCATTTGGTTTTATTGTCCGCTTGTTTGTATTACGTCATTTAATTACTTTATGTGCGACTTGTTTTCTGTTGGTTTGTTGCACACTTTCATTTGAATTAGTAGTTTTGTAAAAGGAAACAAAGATGGGCTACAGACAGAAGGAGCTAGCAGCAGCAGAGCAATTCCAATCAAACATGAAAATTGGTCAGTTATTTAAGTAGAAAGTTTTTGTGCTAGAGATTGCTAACCAAGTAAACACTTTTGTAACACTCTTGATGCATCATAACTTGATGTACCTTAGTTCTTTGCATGGGGATATTTTGTTTGTGTTTTGTATTATTAGTTTACAATAATCACACTTTGCACAATTAATTCTGATGTCATGATTTTGTAGAAGGTAGGAGAGATGAGCTAAAAAGAGGAGCTGTAGCTGCAGCAGCAGCTCCAGCAGAAGCACCAGCATCATCATTAGGCATGCAAACTGGTAACAATCAAATATTCTAACATTGTGTTATAGATAATTAATAAGAAAAGCCCCTTTAATTCCAACTATCATAATACCTATTAAAATATAGATAGAAGCAAATTCAAAACAGGTCATTAACAGTGCGTCATTGAAGACATAATAAATTAAATAAGTAAAGCTTTGCTTTACCTTATTTGCTCATTTACCTTTTTGGCATTATTGAAAGAGACAAACAGACTGTCCAAGACAGTATCAGTGATGAGAGAAGACCAAGTGATGAGAGGGAGAAGAGGAGAGACAACAGCTTGAGATAAAAATCGCGAGAGACAGCAATAGGTGAATAGTGTATAAATGATAGTATGTGCACGGGGTTTGTGAGCAAGTAATAACGAAAAAAACCTCAGCGTTTTGACCAAGACTTGACATTTAAATCGCATATTAAACTAGTTTCTAGGATTTCTTTCTTTCACTTCTGGAACATTGCTAAAATTAGAAACATCCTGTCAAGGAGTGATGCTGAGAAACTAGTCCATGCATTTTCTACCTCAAGGCTGGACTACTGTAATTCTTTACTATAAGTTAGTCCACAAAATGCCATTAAAAGCCTTCAGTTGATCCAAAATGCGGCAGCAAGAGTTCTGATGAATATTAAAAAGAGAGATCACATTTCTCCGGTTTAAGCTTCCCTTCATTGGCTCCCTGTTAAATCCATAATAGAATTTAAGATCCTCCTTCTTACATACAAACCCCTTAATAATCAGCTCCTTCATACATCAGAGATCTGATTGTTTCATATGTTCCCAACAGAGCACTTCGCTCTCAGACTGCAGGTTTACTTGTCGTTCCTAGGATTTCTAAAAGTAGAATGGGAGGCAGATCTTTTAGTTATCAGGCTCCTCTCCTGTGGAACCAGCTCCCAGCTTTAGTCCGTGAGGCAGACACTCTGTTTACTTTTAAGGCCAGGCTTAAAACTTTCCTATTTGATAAAGCTTATAGTTAGAGTGGCTTAGGTCATCCTGAGCTATCTATGCAGTTATGCTGCTATAGGCATAGACTGCTGGAGGACAGACTGACCAATTTTCTTCACTCTGCTACTTCCTTTTCTACTACTACTCTCCAGTTGTATTACAGTACATTCTGCTATTTAACCTAACCTAACATCCACCGTGTCATGTTATCAACTTTTTACTTTCTGTAACATAGAAAGTTCTCTTATATCAGATCTTCTGTTCCTTCTGTGTCTCTGTTCTGTCTTCTCAAACCCCCAGACGATCGTGGCAAATGGCCGCTCCTACTGAGCCTGGTTCTGTGGAGGTTTCTTCCTGTTAAAGGGGAGTTTTTCCTCTCCACCGTCGCTACATGCTTGCTCAGTATGAGGGATTGCTGAAGGATTGCTGTGGTTGGAAAGTCTGCATCAATGGGGCCCAACTTCACGCCAATGACTGACGCAATCTTCTGGGATTCCTTAAATAGGAAACTTTTTAACTGATTGGAATGTTTGTAGAAATGTATTGAAATGACTTCTTGTTAAGTGCCTTGAGATGACATCTGTTGTGAATCGGCGCTATATAAATAAAACTGAATTGAATATCAACTGAAGGCATGACTCAGAATGTTTTAGAGAATCATTTGACTGGTCTATATTTTAAATCTAGTCTCAGGGTGTCTCCTTTCAACTCTTTTTGAGTTCCTGTTTGTTGACTGAGGATCCTCCCTGTCTCTCCCACGTAAGCAGCAGCACAGCACTCAAAAATGTTACACCCTCCCATATGTGAACAAGTCGGTTATCTGATTTAACAATCAAAGAAAGCATTAAACAGCTCTAGGGCAACAAGGTGATAGGTACTACACATAAGCTCTACACCAGTCTCCAGTCCTCAAGGGCCACTGTTCTGAAACTTTTAGATGTGTCCCTGGTCCAACACACCTGAATCAAATGGCTGAATTACCTTATCAGTATGCAGTCAGGTTCTCCAGAGTCTTGCATTGCATAATGACCTGATTATTTGACTCAAGGGTGTGGAAGCAGAGACACATCTAAAAGTTGCAGGAAACTGGCCTTCAAGGACAGGAGTTGTAGATCCCAGCTCTACCATTTGGAAAATGTTTGTTTCCATGTTTCAGGTCTTTAAAAACTACACATATGCACTGAATTTAACGGTCCTAGTTGAAAGCATTGCTTGTGGCTGATTGTCTTAATACTTCTAGGGGGCGCTGTGCACAAATTAGGCCACGCCCATATAATATTTGCATACATATCTGTTAGGTGTTGTATTAATATCCATGTTGTTTTTATTTGGTGCATTTCAGAGGATGTATGTAGAAATTAGAGCCAAAATTATTTCCATAGCATGATATCAGGCTTTGTCGTTCCGTCACAGCCACGCCCTCTTTCAAAATCTCTTAGTTCTGGAAACTAAGTTACCCCAACTTGTTTTCAGTCACTGTCCACAGCCAGATGTTGATTAGGTAAAAGAAGGCAAATACTGACTTTTCTAAGTAAAACCTCTCAGGCTTAGGTGAGATGAGCAAATGAGCCCCAGAATGTGTTCAGTGGTGGTATGTGATGAGAAGTTTGGTACAGCTGTGACCTTGTAAGTGGAAGTTATTACACATTCTACTTTTATGGCAAGAAGCCATATTCTGAGGGTGAGGCGCCCACATGCTATAACACAAGACCTTTGAACAACCTTTAATCTGCAATGACTTAAGAATATCCTCTCTTCTTTTGAAGTGTGTAAGACGAGTTTGTTCACATATGACGTGTGTCTAAATGGCAGCTTTGATCCAAAATGGCCCGTTCATGCAGACTCCAACCACAGCATTCCCTCAGCAATTCCTCATACTGAGCAAACATTTAGCGACAGTGGAGAGGAAAAACTCCCATTTAACAGTAAGAAACCTCCGGCTGAATACAGCTCAGTAAGAGAGGCTATCTCCCACGACCATTGGAGGGTTCAAGAAGACAGAGCAGAAACACAAAACAAATTTAAATCGGTAAAAATTAAGTTTCTCTTACCATAAGAAGAAGAAGAATCTGTCAGGAATGTGTGTGCGCGATGCATGGACCAAAACGCAGACGCCGGATGAAAGGTGCAGGATATTAATTAAAGGTACTGCTGGTGGAGGAAGTGAAGGCAGGAACGAGAGACAGGACGTCGGGAAGGAGGACAGCAAGGTAGGCACACTAGACATCAACACAACAGCAACAATGATCTGGCGCTGAGTGAAGGGAAGTGACAGGCTTTAAAGGCAGTAGGTAAGGAGGATCAGGTGTGGTTGATTGAGAGATTGAGAGACAGGTGAGGACAATGATGAGGAGGAGTGAATAGGGCAGCATGTCAGAATCAAGCAGATCCTTGGAATCATTGTGATATTACTCAGTTTCTCTAGTGTCTGGAAATAAATTAACGGTCACCAAAGGATAGGATTTGATTACACCTTGAATTAAATAACTATTCCAGTTGTTTTGATGGCCAAGGGCGTGGAAACACAGGTAATGAGTCTTCCACAAAGCATGTGAGTATGTTGCCATATATAGGAAATGCCAATCTGAAATGGTAAACCTAAATCAGGAAAATAAAAGTTTTAGACATGAAAAAAAAAAATCTGTAATCCTTCATGTTTGAAGAGCATTTGCTAATCCCAGCCATTCAGATCAGACAACTAACTGTAAAGTTTTTTCAAGGATATGGAAACAAAATGTTAATTGGTTCATTTGACTAGGACTAGTTCCGCATCTGCAAGGACAACGCATTTTGTACTAGCTAACAATGAAGAATTTTGTACCTCTATCATTTTTGAATGTATTATAATAGACAAATTAAATTTAAAAAAAGTCATGAACCTAAACATATGTACATCCTGTTTTAGTCATTTGGTATATTTTTGCAATTCATTCTGTGAAAGACAAAATCAGAGACAAAAGTTACATGTGCTGACAATCCAGAAATAATTTGAGATTTCATTGTTTTCTTATGTGATATTGCTAAACAAAAGACTCATGACCATATTTGAAAACTTATGAGTGTATGACAACTACTTCTAAGTTGTAACAGAGTGGGAACATCCATAAAACATTCTTTAACCTGTTTTTGACACCCTTGGTTCAAACCATGAAGATGTTTCATAGCTACTGATACAGTCACATTTTGTTGGCCTAATATTGGTAAAACATTGAATGAGAAAGATACATTTTGTATTAAATAATTTTCAATCTATTCACGCACTGTCATGATTTTACCCTGCTTGTCAGGGCTCCTGCTCTCTCCCCTGAAGCAGTGGCTGATTGTTGATTGCTGACACCTGCTCCAATCCCTACTTGAAGAGTAACTAAACCCCAAAACAACTTTTTTTTGCTTCTAAACTGTATAAATGGGTCTTTACCAATGCAGTCTTTCAGTTTCTGGGGATTTTTTTACATTTTGGTGTAAACTTGTTTAATTCTACACTTTTTGGTCTAAAAATGTCTTACAGACACGCCCCGTGGGTTTGGGGATAAAACTATTAGACATACCCCCCCTCGTGGCGAGTTTGGAGTGGGATTGCGTTCTTCAGGTTACCATTACCACTTAGTTAGCATGGCTAACATACTGTTTTGAACGTTAGCCTATGTTAGCATTACCACTCAGAGACTGGACCCATCCTATCTCTCTCTCCCTCAGCAGCAGCGGCAGCCTCGGGCAGCGCTGACTCGGCGCCCCGAGTCAGCGGCTCTAATTGATTCGGCTCGGGGCGGGTGAGCTCCATAAAGCCTCCCTCTACTCCTCTATCTCCGGTGACGACGGAGATCCGCTCGTTCTGGGGGCGGGGTTATGCTTTTTCAGGGGGTTCAGTTACACTTTAAGCACCTCTCTGCTCCCTGCTTGGTGCAAGATCGTCTGTTGCCTCCGTCACAGCCTTAAAGCCTTTGCTCTGGGTGCCTTCTAGTCTTGTTGCCGGAACTCTGCCTGTCGCTGACCTCTGCCTGATCCCTCCAAACTCTCAGTAAGTGCTTTAAGTGTTTTGGACCTTGCCTGTTTTTTACCTGGATTAAGGCCTTCAGGACTTCTGACCTTTTTGGAAGTCAGACATCCCTGTGAATGACCCGAACTGTTTTGGACCTCCTCTTGTTTAAAAGTCTGCGCCTTCCTGTCGGCCAAGCTCCTTCTCCCCCAGACTCTCAAGGGCTCTGTACCTCACTCTTGGTTCCTCAGCGGACTCCAGGCCATTAATTTATTCTGCCATGGGACCAACTGCCTCTGCTGATATCCTGTTGGACCTTGGCCACCAGCACCTTCACCCAGCCTGAATACACCTTTTTGAACTATTATCTGTGTTTTGGCTGAGGTCTGGGTTCTGGCTTTGACCGAGCGATTTTTCTAATCGTTAAAGTACGATTTCACCAGAATGGACCCACAGCCAAATCCAAGGTGGAGAATTCTATTACTGGGCTTGAATGTAGCATCCAGGAGATTTTGCAGGGTCTCTCTAGCCTCAAGGCTTCAGAGGCCCGGGGTGGCTCTCCTACTTCCCCTCTTGGCAGGCCACAAGCAGATCCATCTTTTGAGCCCAAGACCCCCCCCCCCCCGAGCGTTTTGATGGGGATCCTCAACAGTGTAGGCCTTTTTTGACGCAATTTTCATTTTTGTTTCAACTTCAACCCTCTGCTTTTCCCTCAGAACTGGCCAAGGTGGCTTATAAAAAGCCCCTGTTGTCTGGCAAAGCCAAGCTGTGAGGAAAGGCTGAGTGGGAGACTGATTCTGCGATTTGTGGGCCTTTTCCTGATTTTGCTGATGAATTAAAGAGGGTGTTTGATCCTATTCGTCGTGAGAGGGAGGTGGCCAGGAAATTATTTTGTCTGAAACAGGGGTCGAGACCTGTAACAGAGTATATTATTGATTTCCATGATCTAACGTCTAGTTGTCGTTGGAATAAAGAAGCGTTGCACGATGCCTTCCACCATAGTCAAGTTGTTCCCAGGCCCTCAGGAATATCTCCTCAACATTAGCTGGTGGAGGAACCCATGCATATTGGCAGAACCAATTTGTCAACTCAAGAGAAGCTAAGGAGGTTCAGAGAGGGATTGTGCTTTTCTTGTGGTGACAAGAATCCTCGGGTTCTTACCTGAGGGTCCTTATTGAGCCCAATCTTCAGGTCGGGGAAATCCCCTCAGGGCCAGTATAGCTTAAGGTTTATCGATTCCCCAGAATCCACCGAGATTTCTGTGTTCATCAATTCTGGAGCAGACGCAGACTTTATTGATGCCTCTCCAACTCAAAGACTTCAATTGGAGTTGGAACCATTAATCAAGGCACGTAAGATTTTTTTTATTGACAGTCATGTTATCAATCAGATAACCCACCAAACTAAGCCTGTTTCTAATTTGATTTCAGGGACACATTTTGAAAGGATCCAGTTCCTGCATGTTCAGTCATCCGAGATACCTGTCATCCATCCTGGGACATCCTTGGCTTATCAAGCATAAAACTATCATTGACTGGGTCACAGGTGAGGTTATGTCTTGGGGGCCCTCATGTAAGAATGCATGTCTCAAAGATCACTCTGTGATCATGAGGAACACTGAACAATCCTGTGTATCCGAATTAGTCTAAGGTTTTTTTTTTTTTTGATTAATCGGCCCTGATGACAGCTGGGGGAGGAGCAGCTGCTCTCTGTCTCTCTCCAGATCCGTTCACTTTATTTTCTTTTCTGTTTGCTTTTCTTGTTATCTTTTGTTTTGTTTTCTTTACTTTTTCTTAGTTACTTTATCTACCCAGCCCCTGGAGTTACTGTATTGGACCGGATCTCTTGTTGGATTACTTTTTTATGGACTTATCAACATTGCTTTTTGCTCAGCTGAGGATTTTGAAAAACTGCTCCACAGAATTGAGGGCATTGAAACGAAGCTATGTCGTCTGGAAATTAATTTTGATCTCCACGCTGATTATGGAAACGACACAACTTTACCGTTGAATACACGCAGGGAACAGCCTATCAGCCCGGTGTTACATCGGTCTAACCGTGTCACAGAGACTCCATACAGGCGCCTGAGCGGTAGAACTCCGCACTCTAATTAAGACTTGCCAGCTTTAAAACGCACGGAATCATCAACCCCAGCCTGTTCTCCGAGGAAGAAAAAACTAAAGAAACTCCAGCACAGAGAAAGCTCGGAACCCAGAGCTGCCGCTTCTGCTAAAAGTAAACAAAAGAGGATTCAGCCAAAAACATGATATTTCTCCACCTGGAATCCCGCTGAAAAACAGATTCGCAGTCTTGAGTTCCCCGAAAGATGACGCAGCCCCCGGGACCAGTAAAGTAAGAGCCCCTCCAGCAAAGATTGTTATCATACAAGACGGATCAATTAATGGAATTGAGGCTTTTTGTAGCAAGAACACCAAAGTTTATAGCTGCTACAAAAATACAGTGAGAGAAATATCAGAAAAAAATCCAGAACATCTTGGACAAACATCCTACTTTGGAAAAATACGTCATTCACACTGGATCAGCAGATATCGCGATGAGTCAAGCAGAGATTCTGAAGAGAGACTTTTCTGATCTCATACAGAGACTTGATGGACTTAACGTAAACATCCTCATCAGCGGACCAGTCCCTGAAGGGAATGATGAAAGATTTAGCAGACTCCGCATGCTCCATAAATGGTTGAAGAAACAATCAGCTGTGAAGTCGTTCACATTTATTAATAATTTCAAAGTATTTGACAGTGCTAATCATCTGTTTAAAGCAGGCCAACATTATCTTGACAAAGCCGGAGTAAGGCTTTTAGCAGCAAACATTTTTTCTTATCAAAATCAGAAAGCAAAACACTTGCTCCCAAAAGCTGACCTTGAGGCGCCTATGTCATGTTTTGTAGTTTACACTGGACCCAAAAGCAGCAGAGTAAATACAAAAATGATTTAATGAAAAAAACACAGGGAACTTACAGAAACTCGGGAGGGTACAGGCAGCAACAGGGAAACACAGGAACCAGACGGGCAACAAGGAAGGCAGGAATCAGGCGGGGAAGAAAGACGGACGAACCAGCGAGTTGTGACTGAAAGAGGGCCATATTTATACTGAGGGAGGAGAGTGAAGAGTGAAGCAGAGAAGGAGCAGGACCAATTAAGGGAAGCGGTTGCAGCTGAGAGGGAGTGAGCAGGTGGAAGTGATTAGCTGGGACAGGAGGTGAAATGGCTGGGAGACAGAAAACTGGGAAACTAGAAGGATCTTAAGAAACTAAGGCAAGACTACGGGGAAACCAGAAAGTACAGAAATAACAAGAAATACTAAGAATAACTAAACATGATAATAGAACTAAATAATGAAAATAACTAACAAAACACAAACACCCGGGGAACACAACAGCCTATGGATATCATAGAACAAAAACAGCAAGTCATGATGACACCACAGGACCGAACAGATAAACAACCATCAGAGATTAAGTCTTCATCTTCCTGTGACTCAGTCACATCAAATGAGTCTCCATTTAGAAACTTTACAGACAGACTGAACGAGCAAATTCATTGGGACACAATTAACACCTAAACTTAGACTACAATAAACCCCTGGGACTAGTGTCAATAAGCCTGGGAGCTTCCCCCCACTGATTATTACAGATATTTGAGGGAACCGGGCAGTAAATCTACCCCTACTGTCCCCCAGAAGTCGCTCGGCACCCCCCCCCCCCTGAACTTAGCATACCAGTGATTATCAGCAGCAGGAAACATAAACCGTTAACCACATGCTCTCATATTAAACAAAATCTCAAATTGATAACCTGTCAGAAGGTTCAGCTGCCCATCATCACAATACTTAAGTTAGCTTTATTAAACATTAGATCTCTATCCGGGAAGTCTTTTCTTACCAATGACTTCATCACTGAGCATAATTTACATGCCCTTTTTTTTTATCAGAAACTTGGCTAGATGAAAATAACGAAACAACTGCATTGATAGAATCTACTCCTCCAAATTACAATTTCTTAAGCAAGAGCAGGAAACACAGACGAGGTGGAGGTGTAGCCACCATTTTTCACAACTTAGTGAACTTTAAAAAGGTAACCCTGGGCACCTTTGATTCTTTTGAATACCTAGCCACCCAGATAAACGAGCCTAACAAAGCATTATTTCTAAGTTTATATAAACCACCAAAACTTAACTCTAACTTCTTTAATGATTTCAATGACCTTTGTTCTGTAATATGTATCAACTATGACCAACTAATCATTGTGGGGGATTTGAAGATCCATACCAACAACCCCGAAGATAGACAAGCAAAAACATTAGATGATACTCTCCACAACTTCGGCCTGACCCAGCATGTCAAAATACCAACACACAATATAGGACACACTCTGGACTTAATTATCCCCAAAGGTTTAAATATTTACGACATCTCAGTAATTAATATTGCATTATCTGACCATTTCTGTATTTTCTTTGAAAGTACCATCTCTGCTAAATTATCCAGCCAGCCGAGCGGACAGTTCAGTAGAAACCTTTAAACGTATTTACCCTTCCACCACACCCCCCTCATCTCCCAACTCAAACTCAGTAAATAAGCTGGTAGATAATTTCCTTGTGAAAATCTCAGACATCATGAATTCCATTGCTCCAACTAAGGTGAAAGTAGTCTCAGGTAGAAAGAAGTCTCCATGGACAAGTAATCCACTGGTACGTAGTGAAAAGAGAGATTGTCGACAAGGCAAGAGAAAATGGCGGAAAACTCGACTCCAGGTTCACTGTGAGATCTACAAAGAGAGACTGAATAGATATCAGCTAACTATAAAAGATGCTAGGGAATCGTTCTTTTCTGAAATCATCAAAAGAAACATTAATAATGTACGGACTCTACTTGCAACAGTGGAAAGACTAACTAATCCTTTAGTGACAGTAGCCACTGAACTAAACTCTACCAGGGCCTGCAATGAATTTGCCAGCTTTTTCACTGAAAAGATTCTAACAATTAGATGGTCAATCTACCTCAATATCGAACCCACAACCAGTGCCATCCCCAATCAACAACAATGTAGGGAAAATGTCTGAATTCCACGAAT
Source organism: Valencia hispanica (assembly GCA_963556495.2). Taxonomy (NCBI): domain Eukaryota; kingdom Metazoa; phylum Chordata; class Actinopteri; order Cyprinodontiformes; family Valenciidae; genus Valencia; species Valencia hispanica. The sequence goes on along the minus strand of OY747713.1, from coordinate 10,789,356 downwards.
TAAACCAGAACAGCCTTGAAAAAATTCATTATCCAATTAAGCTCCTCCTCCTGCTGTCTTGATATCCTACCCACAGCTTTTCTAAAGAAAGTTCTTCCTGTTATTGGGTCTGATCTTGTTCAAATAGCAGTTATTAAACCACTGTTAAAGAAGAAAAATCTGGACAACACGTTAATGCAGAACTACAGGTCAATCTCTAATCTTCCATTCATCAGTAAGATTATTGAAAAAGCTGTGTTTCAGCAGTTAAATAGCTTCCTAACAATGACAAACCGTTTTGATGTTTTTCAGTCTGGTTTCCGTGCTCACCACAGCACCGAGACCGCCCTCGTCAAAGTATTCAATGACATCCGCATAAATACAGACTGTGGTAGAACCACAGTGCTGGTTCTGTTGGACCTCAGTGCAGCATTTGACACTGTTGATCATGATATTTTATTGGAACGACTGAAGAGCTGGGTCGGACTCTCTGGTACAGTACTTGGCTGGTCCGAGTCTTACCTAAAGAACAGGGACTACTATGTTTCTTTTGTTTTTTTTGAAAATATTTTTTTTTTACGTGTCCTGTTTGGCAGTGTGGAGCTCAGAATTGGTGTCTGAGTACCAAGTAGAAGCCCAACAGATTTACTTTCACAAGCGGAGCAGTGCAGCTTTTGCTATAGTACTCCACTTGATTTATGTGTGAAAAATCTTTATTATGAATTGTTGGGGTTTTTATTTCCTGATGTTATGGACACGGAGACGGAAAATTAAGGAGAAGAAAGAAGGAAGATGAAGAAGAGAGGTAGGAAACAAAATGTCATGAGAGAGGGTGAGTTGAAAATACAAGAGAGGAAGGGGAACAAAGAAAACACAGGAAAACATTGAAGTCTGCCTCCATACCCACAGGACGGCAGAGAGAGGGGGAAAAACAAAACACGAAAAAGGAACATCGACAAAACCAACCAAACATTGTGAACTTAAGAATTACACAACCACATCACACAAAAATAGATATAAAAATACAACAATGTCACAGAAAAACTCATGGTACCGATTAATCAAGCTCTAGTAATGATAACCTCAGCCCAAGAATATATCCTTAAACACCAGAGACCCCACATCTATGTGTGTGTGTTAGCATGCTGGTGCATATAAGGTTTCTCCATAAGAGTGTTCGATAGTTTGTGTGAGAAGACATCAATCCGTCCCCCAGGAATCGATGCAGACATGAAGGAGATCGGAGCAAAGACGTCCAAAGGACCGCCAGAGCCCCAGGCGGACCCGGGCGGGTCCGACCGCATCCCCCAAGAGAGGAGAAAAGGAGAACCCCAGGGGAACATCCAGCGGCCACTATGCAGGGGCCCGGGGGGCAGCAGTGACGAGCCCACGGGCTCCGCCGGCAACCGGCCGGTCAACGGACCGGGGGAAGGGACTACTATGTTTCAATAGGAAACTTTTCATCAGAACGAACAGCAATCACATGTGGGGTGCCCCGGGGCTCCATCCTGGGGCCCCTCTTATTTAATATCTACATGCTCCCACTAGGCAAGATTATAGAAACCAATTACATTAGCTACCGTAACTATGCGAATGACACTCACCTGGTGACATTACAATGTCACCAGGTGACTCTGAACCCATTCAAACCCTAAATCAATGCATTGACCAAATAAATGGATGGATGTGCCATAACCTTCTCCAGCTGAATAGGAACAAAACTGAAGTAATTATTTTTGGACCCAAGGAGGAACGATCAAGAGTCAGCACACAGCTTCAGTTAATACAGCTAGAAACTACTGATCGGGCTCGAAACCTAGGTGTAGTAATGGACTCAGACCTGAACCTCCAGGGTCACATAAAGGCAATTACATGGTCAGCCTTCTATCACCTGAAGAACATTTCTAGGATTAAACGACTGATGTTGCAACACGACCTAGAAAAACTCATCCATGCGTTTATCTTTAGTCGGATTGATTACTGCAACAGCATCTTCACAGGTCTGCCTAAAAAGTCAATCAGACAGCTGCAGCTGATCCAGAACGCTGCCGCTCGCATCCTCACTAGAACCAGGAAAGTAAAGCACATTACCCCAGTTATAAAGTCCTTACACTGGCTCTCTGTAGCTCAGAGAATAGACTTCAAAATACTCCTACTAGTTTAAAAATCATTACATGGCTTAGCACCAAAATATGTTGAAGACCTGTTGTCACAGTACCGACCACCAAGACCACTCAGGTCCTCCAACTCTAGCCTACTAAACATCCCTAGACTCAAAACTAAACATGGAGAAGCAGCTTTCAGTTTCTATGCTCCTCTTATCTGGAACAGACTTCCTGAGTGTAGAGCTGCTGAAACTCTGAACTGCTTTAAATCGAGACTAAAAACCCATCTGTTTAGAATTGCCTTCGAGTAAATGCTTGATGTCATATGTATGAAATGTGTTCATGCTCTCTTGCTTTTTTGATCTTTCTCTTGCTTCATTGTGCATCATGTGTAATGTGTGTTTCTTTACATGTGTTTTTTTTTAAATCACCAAATCATGTAAAGCATTTTGAATTACCCTGCTGTTGAAAGAGTGCTATACAAATAAAATTGCCTTGCCTTGCCTAAGGCTCTGGAGGTTTACCATGATCTCCGTGAGGTTTTCAATAAAGCCAAATCCTCCTCCTTACCCCCTCACAGAAGCTACGATGGAGCCATCAAACTACTGCCCGGAACTACACCTCCTAGGGGGAGACTTTACTCCTTTTCCAGTCCAGAGAGAGAGGCCATGGACAAGTATCTGTCGGATTCTCTAAAGACCGGTCTCATTAGAGTCTTCATCTCCGGCTGAGGTTGGTTTCTTTTTTGTGGGGAAGAAAGCTGGATCCCTTAGACCTTGTATCGACTATCGAGGGCTTAACAAGATCACTGTCAAGAATAGATATCCCCTTCCTCTCATGTTGACAGTTCTTGACTTGCTTCAGGGGAGTTCCCTGTTCACGAAATTAGATTTACAAAACGCTTAACATCTGGTTCGTATTAGGGAGGGTGATGAATGGAAAACGGCTTTTAACACCCCCTCAGGGCATTATGAGTACCTAGTAATCCTTTTGGGCTTACCAAAGCTCCAGCTGTTTTTCAGGCCCTTGTAAATAATGTTCTCCGGGATCTCCTCAATAAGTCAGTGTTTGTTTACCTTGATGACATTTTAATATTTACCAAGGCCTTGCCATTTCACATTAAACACGTGTGCAAGGTACTTCTCAGACTCCTTAAAAAACAGCTTTTTGTGAAGGCTGAGAAGTACGAGTTTCACCAATCCAGAGACCTTCCTGGGTGTTATTTCCCCAGGCAAGGTGAGCATGGAGCCTTTCAAGGTTAATGCCGTCTTGGATTGGCCCGAACTCTCCAATGTGAAAGACCTTCAATGGTTTCTTGGGTTCTGCAATTTTTATCGCCGCTTCATCCAGAGTTATAGTACTGTGGCGGCTCCCCTCCACTGGCTTTCCTCTGCCATGTCACAGTTCCCGTGGACCTCTGAAGTCAAGTAGGCTTTTCAAAGGCTACTTTCCTTTTTGATAAAGCTTATAGTTAGAGTGGCTAAGGTCATCCTGCGCTATCTCTGTAGTTATGCTGCTATAGGCTTAGACTGCTGGAGGAGAGACTTACCAATTTTCTTCACTCTGCTACTTCCTTTTCTCCCACGACTCTCCAGTTGTATTACAGTACATTCTGTTATTTCGACTGTTAACTTTGTTTTCTGTCAGTGTTTCTTGCTCCATAGAAGATATACCTGGTCTGGTATCCTGCTTGGCTGGAATGCCCTGTTGGACGGGGGGCATCGACTGGGATGATCCTCCCAGTAACTGAACATCCACTGTGTCCTGTTATTAACTTTTTACTTTCTGTAACATAGAAAGTTCTCTTATATCAGATCTTCTGTTCCTTCTGTGTTTCTGCTCTGTCTTCTCAAACCCCCAGATGGTCGTGGCAGATGGCCGCTCCTACTGAGCCTGGTTCTGTTGGAGGTTTCTTCCTGTTAAAGGGGAGTTTTTCCTCTCCTCTGTCGCTGCATGCTTGCTCAGTATGAGGGATTGCTGAAGGATTGCTGTGGTTGGAAAGTCTGCATCAACCTCACGCCAATGACTGACGCAATCTGCTGGGATTCCTTAAATAGGAAACTTTTTAACTGATTGGAATGTTTGTATAATTGTATTGAAATTACTTCTTGTTAAGTGCCTTGAGATGACGTCTGTTGTGAATTGGCGCTTTATAAATAAACTGAATTGAATTGAAAAGGTTAAAGAACCTGTTCGCCGATTTGACAATTTCCAGATCCTGGGCAGCCTCTCCAAAAAATTTAAATATAATGGAAAAGTTTATTTATTTCCATAATTCCATTCAAAAGGTTAAACTTCCATAGATTATAGACTCGAAACCCACAACTTAAACGATTTCAAGTAATTAGTTGTTTATTTATAAATAATTTAGGCTTCCAGCTCATAATACCCACGAATACCGGATTTCAAAAAATGTTAATACTGTGAAGAAATCACCATTTACTTCTCCGTTTTTTGCAGAAAAAAAAGAACAAAAATTAGGATCACATCAAATCAATAAAAATATCGTTGAAGTAGCACAAGGATGTTTCTTTTCTTTTTTAATGTATTATTCAATCAATCAGTTAAATCAATACAAGTTTATATGTATAGCACATTTTAGTGAAAAAAAACTGTTTTAAGTCCTTTACAGCACAGTTATACTTTATTGTCTTTTGATCAAATGAACAACTAAATTGTGTAATGGACAGACATGTAAAGAATTTCAAATTTGTATTCTTGTGGACTGCTTGGACACTACAGTTCCAAAATAACGTGAAGAGATTTTGCAGGTGTAGAAAAAGCTTATTTGCTGTGAAAATGTGTTAATGTTATTCTTTTTGAAAACACTATGGTGTGGTTTGTTCACTGGGATGTTGCATTATGTTAAGTAATATCTTCTTGTCCATTAAAACACGCATACTGAAGATAGTCTGGTAAAATTACTTTTCTTTTTATTTCAATGAAAATATAACATGAATTATATAGACAATCAAATTTACAGACCAGTCACCACTATATACAACACAATTAGTGCAGAGTCTCACTTTACATTACTAATGTTAAAAAATAAATAAAGAAATAAAATAACGTGTAAAAATCTAGAGATATACTGAATGTTACAATATTAAAGGTTGAACACAATTTCTCAAAGGAAAAGGCATAAAGTTAAAATAAAGTATGGTGCATTAATTATAAATATGTTATGAAATTGTTTTATATATATTTTAGGATGATTATCAAACATGAAAAGTGATACATAAAAATGCAAAACATTAGTTAAATAGAAAGAAAAATAAATAGTGATATGTTTTTGGACATTCTGGAGCCGTTTCTGAGCAAAAGTCTTAGTTCAAAACAACTACTGTAATAACTAAAGTGAGCAAAAGGAAACTTGCCTCATGACTCACTGCTGAAGAGGCTGTTGTCGTTGACATGGTGGCTGATGTTGGAGCAATGGTGGTCTTGGTTGTTCCAACTGTGGTTGAGGTAGATGCACTTGATATTGGTGCAGCAGTTGAGCTTTCGGTTGCAATGCTTCCTCCTACAGCTGTGTTGACTGGCCCACCACTGGTAGTGTTCTCAAAAAGTGATGGCGAAGTTGCAGTGGCTTTTGCAGTGTCTGTGGATACTGAGGCAAGTGAGGTTGTTGGAGTAGCAGTGAGTGCGGTTGAGGAAGCAGTTATGCTTGGATCAGCAATACTTGCTGCTGCAGGTCTCGTAACAAATGTTGTGGTACTTTCAGCATCTATGACTGTTGATTGACCTGCAGTAGTTGGGGCAGCAATGGATGTGGTTAGAGAAGAAACAAATGTTTCAGCCTTGGCTGTTGTTTGGGAGGCAGTGGTGGTTCTAGCGGCTGTTGTTGGGGCATCAGTGATTGTTGCAGTGGCTGTTGGTGTTGAAGCAGCAGAGGTGATTGCATGGGCAGTGGTGGTCGAAGCTGCGGTGGCTGTTGTTGGGGCAGCAGTAGTGGTGGTAGCAGTAGGTATTGCAGCAGCAGAGGTACTTGTTGGGGAAGCAGTGGTGGTTGCAGCTGCTGTTGTTGTTGTTGTTGGGACTACATTGGTTGTGGGAGCAGTGGTGGTTGTTGTTAGGGCACCAGCGGTGGTTGTTGTAGAGGCTGTGGTTGTTTGTGGAGCACCAGTGGTTGTTGCAGCAGCTGTGGTTGCAGAGACTGTTGTTGTTGTTGGTGGTGCAGCGGTGGTTGTTGTGGCTGCTGATGTTGATGTTGGGGCAGCAGTGGTTGTTGCAGCAGTGGTGGTTGCAGCAGTGGTGGTTGTAGGGGCTGTGATTGTTGTTTGGGCAGCAGTGGTTGTTGTTAGAGAAGCAGTGGTTGTAGTTGGGGCAGATGAAGTGGCTGTTGGAGCTGCAGTGGTTGTTGTTGATGCGGCTGGGGTTGTTGTTGAAGCAGTTGGGGTTGTTATTGAAGCAGCATTGGTTGTTCTACCAGCTGTGGTTGATGTTAGGAGAGCAGTGGTGGTTGCACTGGCTATGGTTGTTGTTGAAGTAGCGGCGTTTGTTGTTAGGGCAGCAGTGCTGGCAACACCAGCTCTGGTTGTGGCAGCAATGCTGGTTGTAGCAGCTGTGGTTGCTGTTGGGCCAGCAGTGGTGGTTCCAGTGGCTGTGGTTGTTGTTGGAGCTTCTGTGGTTGTTGTTGGAGGTTCTGTGGTTGTTGATGGAGCAGATGTGGTTGTTGATGGAGCAGATGTGGTTGTTGATGGAGCAGATGTGGTTGTTGTTGGAGCAAATGTGGTTGTTGTTGAACCAGCTGGGGTTGTTGTTGAAGCAGCTGGGGTTATTGCTGAAGCAGTTGGGGTTGTTGTTGAAACAGGTGCAGTTGTTGTTGAAGCAGATGTGGTTGTTGTTGCAGCAGTGGTGGTTTTTGTTAGGGCAGCTGTGTTGGTAACACCAGCGGTGGTTGTGGCAGCTGTGGTTGTTGTTTGGGCAGCAGTGGTTGTTGCAGCAGCTTTGGTGGTTTTTGTTGGAGCGGCAGTGGTTGTTGTCAGAGCAGCAGCAGTGGTTGTTGGAGATGCAGTGGTTGTTGTTGTTGTTGTTGGAGCAGAAGTGGTTGTTGTTGGTGCTGCTGTGGTTGTTGTTGGCAAAGCTGGGATTGTTGTTGAAGCAGTTTGGGTTGTTGTTGAAACAGCTGCAGTTGTTGTTGAAGCAGATGTGGTTGTTGTTGCAGCAGTGGTGGTTTTTGTTAGGGCAGCTGTGTTGGTAACACCAGCGGTGTTTGTGGTGGCTGTGGTTGTTGTTTGGGCAGCAGTGGTTGTTGCAGCAGCTTTGGTGGTTGCAGCAGTGGTGGTTGTAGGGGCTGTGATTGTTGTTTGGGCAGCAGTGGTTGTTGTTAGAGAAGCAGTGGTTGTAGTTGGGGCAGATGAAGTGGCTGTTGGAGCTGCAGTGGTTGTTGTTGATGCAGCTGGGGTTGTTGTTGAAGCAGTTGGGGTTGTTATTGAAGCAGCATTGGTTGTTCTACCAGCTGTGGTTGATGTTAGGAGAGCAGTGGTGGTTGCACTGGCTATGGTTGTTGTTGAAGTAGCGGCGTTTGTTGTTAGGGCAGCAGTGGTTGTTGGAGATGCAGTGGTTGTTGTTGTTGTTGTTGGAGCAGAAGTGGTTGTTGTTGGTGCTGCTGTGGTTGTTGTTGGCGAAGCTGGGATTGTTGTTGAAGCAGTTTGGGTTGTTGTTGAAACAGCTGCAGTTGTTGTTGAAGCAGATGTGGTTGTTGTTGCAGCAGTGGTGGTTTTTGTTAGGGCAGCTGTGTTGGTAACACCAGCGGTGTTTGTGGTGGCTGTGGTTGTTGTTTGGGCAGCAGTGGTTGTTGCAGCAGCTTTGGTGGTTGTTGTTGGAGCGGCAGTGGTTGTTGTCGGAGCAGCAGTGGTTGTTGGAGATGCAGTGGTTGTTGTTCTTGTTGGAGCAGAAGTGGTTGTTGTTGGTGCTGCTGTGGTTGTTGTTGGCGAAGCTGGGATTGTTGTTGAAGCAGTTTGGGTTGTTGTTGCAGCAGCTGTGGTTATTGTTAGGGCAGCAGTGGTGGTAAAACCAGCTGTGGTTATGGCACCAGTGGTGGTTGTAGCAGCTGTGGTTTTTGGGCTAGCAGTGGTGATTGCAGGGGCTGTGGTTGTTTTCTGGTCAGCAGTGGTTGTTGTCGGAGCATCAGTGGTTGTTGATGGAGAAGCAGTGGTTGTTGTTGGAGCAGAAGTGGCTGTTGTTTGAGCAGTTGTGGTTGTTGTTGGAGCAGCAGTTGTGGTAACACCAGCTGTGGTTGTGGCAGCAGTGGTGGTTGTGGCAGTTGTGGTTGTTGTTTGGGCAATAGTGGTTGTTGCAGCAGCTCTGGTGGTTATTGTTGGGGCAGCAGTGGTTGTTGATGGGGCTTCAGTGGTTGTTGTTGAAGCAGCTTGGGTTGTTGTTAAAGCAGTTGGGGTTGTTGTTAGGGCAGTAGTGCTTGTAACATCAGCTGTGGTTGTGGCAGTTGTGGTTGGGGCAGCAGCGGTGGTTGCAGGGGCTGTGGTTGTTGTTTGGGCAGCAGTGGTTGTTGTTGGAGAAGCAGTGGTTGTTGTTGTTGTTGGAGCAGGTGGGGTTGTTGTTGGAGCAGGTGCGGTTGTTGTTGGAGCAGATGGGGTTGTAGTTGGAGCAGATGGGGTTGTTGTTGGAGCAGATGGGGTTGTTGTTGGAGCAGATGGGGTTGTTGTTGAAGCAGCTATGGATGTTGTTGCAGCAGCTGTAGTTGTTGTTAGGGCAGCAGTGGTGGTAACACCTGCCGTGGTTGTTGCAGGGGCTATGGTTGTTGTTTGGGCAGCAGTGGTTGTTGCAGCAGCTTTAGTGGTTGTTGTTGGAGTAGCAGTGGTTGTTGTTGGAGAAGCAGTGGTTGTTGTTGTTGTTGGAGCAGATGGGGTTGTTGTTGGAGCAGATGGGGTTGTTGTTGAAGCAGTTGGGGTTGTTGAAGCAGCAATGGTTGTTGTTGCAGCAGCTGTAGTTGTTGTTAGGGCAGCAGTGGTGGTAACACCTGCCGTGGTTGTGGCAGGGGCTATGGTAGTTGTTTGGAAAGCAGTGGTTGTTGCAGCAGCTTTGGTGGTTGTTGTTGGAGTAGCAGTGGTTGTTGTTGGAGAAGCAGTGGTTGTAGTTGTTGTTGGAGCAGAAGTGGTTGTTGTTGGAGCAGCAGTGGTTGTTGATGGAGAAGCAGTGGTTGTTGTTGGAGCAGAAGTGGCTGTTGTTTGAGCAGTTGTGGTTGTTGTTGGAGCAGCAGTTGTGGTAACACCAGCAGTGGTTGTGGCAGCAGTGGTTGTTGTGGCAGCTGTGGTTGTTGTTTGGGCAGCAGTGGTTGTTGCAGCAGCTGTGGTGGTTATTGTTGGGGCAGCAGTGGTTGTTGTTGGAGCAGAAGTGGTTGTTGTTGGACCAGAAGTGGTTGTTGTTGGAGCTTTAGTGGTTGTTGTTGAAGCAGCTAGGGTTGTTGTTGAAGCAGTTGGGGTTGTTGTTAGGGCAGTAGTGGTTTTTGCAGCAGCTGTGGTGGTTATTGTTGGGGCAGCAGTGGTTGTTTTTGGAGCAGCAGTGGTTGTTTTTGGAGCAGCAGTGGTTGTTGTTGGAGCAGAAGTGGTTGTTGTTGGAGCTTTAGTGGTTGTTGTTGGAGCTTTAGTGGTTGTTGTTGAAGCAGCTGGGGTTGTTGTCGAAGCAGTTGGGGTTGTTGTTAGGGCAGTAGTGGTTGTAACATCAGCTGTGGTTGTGGCAGCTGTGGTTGTGGTTGGGGCAGGAGTGGTTGTGGTTGGGACAGGAGTGGTTGTGGTTGGGGCAGCTGTGGTGGTTGCAGGGGCTGTGGTTGTTGTTTGGGCAGCAGTGGTTGTTTTTGGAGCAGATGTGGTTATTGTTAGGGCAGCAGTGGTGGTAAAACCAACTGTGGTTATGGCACCAGTGGTGGTTGTAGCAGCTGTGGTTTTTGGGCTAGCAGTGGTGATTGCAGGGGCTGTGGTTGTTGTTTGGACAGCAGTGGTTGTTGTCGGAGCATCAGTGGTTGTTGATGGAGAAGCAGTGGTTGTTGTTGGAGCTTTAGTGGTAGTTGTCGAAGCAGTTGGGGTTGTTATCGAAGCAGTTGGGGTTGTTGTTAGGGCAGTAGTGGTTGTAACATCAGCTGTGGTTGTGGCAGCTGTGGTTGTGGTTGGGGCAGGAGTGGTTGTGGTTGGGGCAGCTGTGGTGGTTGCAGAGGCTGTGGTTGTTTTTTGGGCAGCAGTGGTTGTTGTTGGAGAAGCAGTGGTTGTTGTTGTTGTTAGCGCAAAAGTGGTTGTTGTTGGAAAAGAAGTGGTTGTTGGAAAAGAAGTGGTTGTTGTTGGAGCAGCAGTGGTCGTTGATGGAGAAGCAGTGGTTTTTGTTGGAGCAGAAGTGGCTGTTGTTTGAGCAGTTGTGGTTGTTGTTGGAGCAGCAGTTGTGGTAACACCTGCCGAGGTTGTGGCAGCAGTGGTGGTTGGAGCAGCTGTGGTTGTTGGGGGAGCAGTGGTTGTCCTTGGAGAAGAAGTGGCTGTTGTTTGAGCAGTTGTGGTTGTTGTTGGAGCAGCAGTTGTGGTAACACCTGCCGTGGTTGTGGCAGCAGTGGTGGTTGGAGCAGCTGTGGTTGTTGGGGCAGCAATGGCTGTCGTTGCAGAAGAAGTGGCTGTTGTTTGAGCAGTTGTGGCTGTTGTTGGAGCAGCAGTTGTGGTAACACCAGCTGTGGTTGTGGCAGCAGTGGTGGTTGTTGCAGCTGTGGTTGTTGTTTGGGCAGCAGTGGTTTTTGCAGCAGCTGTGGTGGTTATTGTTCGGGCAGCAGTGGTTGTTTTTGGAGCAGCAGTGGTTGTTGTTGGAGCAGAAGTGGTTGTTGTTGGAGCAGAAGTGGTTGTTGTTGGAGATTTAGTGGTTGTTGTTGGAGCTTTAGTGGTTGTTGTTGGAGCTTTAGTGGTTGTTGTTGAAGCAGCTGGGGTTGTTGTCGAAGCAGTTGGGGTTGTTGTTAGGGCAGTAGTGGTTGTACCATCAGCTGTGGTTGTGGCAGCTGTGGTTGTGGTTGGGGCATGAGTGGTTGTGGTTGGGGCAGGAGTGGTTGTGGTTGGGGCAGGAGTGGTTGTGGTTGGGGCAGCTGTGGTGGTTGCAGGGGCTGTGGTTGTTGTTTGGGCAGCAGTGGTTGTTTTTGGAGCAGATGTGGTTATTGTTAGGGCAGCAGTGGTGGTAAAACCAACTGTGGTTATGGCACCAGTGGTGGTTGTAGCAGCTGTGGTTTTTGGGCTAGCAGTGGTGATTGCAGGGGCTGTGGTTGTTGTTTGGACAGCAGTGGTTGTTGTCGGAGCATCAGTGGTTGTTGATGGAGAAGCAGTGGTTTTTGTTGGAGCAGAAGTGGCTGTTGTTTGAGCAGCTGTGGTAGCACCAGCTGTGGTTGTGGCAGCAGTGGTGGTTGTGGCAGTTGTGGTTCTTGTTTGGGCAGCAGTGGTTGTTGCAGCAGCTCTGGTGGTTATTGTTGGGACAGCAGTGGTTGTTGTCGGAGCATCAGTGGTTGTTGATGGAGAAGCAGTGGTTGTTGTTGGAGCAGAAGTGGCTGTTGTTTGAGCAGTTGTAGTAACACCAGCTGTGGTTGTGGCAGCAGTGGTGGTTGTGGCAGTTGTGGTTGTTGTTTGGGCAGCAGTGGTTGTTGCACAAGCTCTGGTGGTTGTTGTTGGGGCTTCAGTGGTTGTTGTTGAAGCAGCTTGGGTTGTTGTTGAAGCAGTTGGGGTTGTTGTTAGGGCAGTAGTGCTTGTAACATCAGCTGTGGTTGTGGCAGCTGTGGTTGTGGTTGGGGCGGCAGCGCTGGTTGCAGGGGCTATGGTTGTTGTTTGGGCAGCAGTGGTTGTTGCAGCAGCTTTGGTGGTTGTTATTGGAGTAGCAGTGGTTGTTGTTGGAGAAGCAGTGGTTGTTGTTGGAGCAGATGTGGTTGTTGTTGGAGCAGCAGTGGTTGTTGTTGTTGTTGAAGCAGCTGGGGTATTTGTTGAAGCAGTTGGGGTTGTTGTTGCAGCAGCTGTAGTTGTTGTTAGGGCACCAGTGGTGGTAACACCTGCCGTGGTTGTGACAGGGGCTATGGTTGTTTTTTGGGCAGCAGTGGTTGTTGCAGCAGCTTTGGTGGTTGTTGTTGGAGTAGCAGTGGTTGTTGTTGGAGTAGCAGTGGTTGTTGTTGGAGAAGCAGTGGTTGTTGTTGGAGAAGCAGTGGTTGCTGTTGAAACAGATGTGGTTGTTGTTAGAGAAGCAGTGGTTGTTGTTGTTGTTGGAGCAGATGGGGTTGTTGGAGCAGATGGGGTTGTTGTTGAAGCAGCTTGGGTTGTTGTTGAAGCAGTTGGGGTTGTTGTTGAAGCAGTTGGGGTTATTATTGAAGCAGCTATGGTTGTTGTTGCAACAGCTGTAGTTGTTGTTAGGGCAGCAGTGGTGGTAACACCTGCCGTGGTTGTGGCAGCAGTGGTGGTTGGAGCAGTTGTGGTTGTTGGGGCAGCAGTGGTTGTCGTTGGAGCAGAAATGACTGTTGTTTGAGCAGTTGTGGTTGTTGTTGGAGCAGCAGTTGTGATAACACCAGCTGTGGTTGTGGCAGCTGTGGTTGTTGTTTGGGCAGCAGTGGTTGTTGTTGGAGCAGCAGTGGTTGTTGTTGGAGCAAAAGTGGTTGTTGTTGGAGAAGATGTGGTGGTTGTAGCGACTGTGGTCGTTCGGGCAGCAGTGGTGGTTGTGGCAGCTGTTGTTTGTTGGGCAGCAGTGGTGGTTACAGCGGCTGTATCTGTTGTTGCGACAGCAGTGGCTGTGGTGGCAGCGGTGGTTGTTGTTAGGGCAGCAGAGGTTAGAACTCCAGCGGTGTTTGAGGCAGTAATGGTGGTTGTAGCAACTGTGGTTGTTGTTGAGGCAGTATTGGTGGTTGTGCTGCCTGTTGTTGTTGTTAGGGCAGCAGTGGTGGTTGCAGCTGGGGTTGTTGTTAGTGCAACAGTAGTTTTAGTTACTTGGGCATTGGTCCCTACTATCCACCAATGAAAAAGTAAGGTTAAACAGGCTGTTCATTTTATGTTTGTTCTTATGTTTTATTCACCTAAAGTGCAGGTCATGTATTAACTTACCAGCAACCAGCAGTAGAATGGATAAAATCTTCATCATTATTGCTGAGTAGGTCTTTTCTGTTTCAAAATAAGACATTTGTTAGCTGGTATATGTAATAATCAATATGCTTAAACTAAAAACTTTTTAAAGGTAGCTTTTCTAATATTTCTGTTCCCACATTTGTTACTGTACTTTTAAAACATTAAAATAAATGTAATTTAAAATAAAATTGTGTCAGTTTTTTTTTTTACATTTTGTTTACATTCCTCACACATTCTCAATTTTTGTAACTTCTTTCACCCCACCCTTGTATTTGGACATTTTTCAAAACAGAATTCATTACCACAAATCTTCATCATCAAGTACTTAAGTACTTCAAGTACTTATTCAATTCGGATAAATTGAACTACTGAGAATTTTAGTATATCACAACAATGGTAATTTTAAGGACTTTCACAAAAAACATAACCCTATTTTCATAAGAAATATATAATCAATACATTACAATTTTATCTCCTGATTAAAATTCAGATACAGACACTTGAAATGTATCAACACTGCAATATAATGTGATGAAATTCTACATATATCAGTTGGTAAAAACTTGTTAACCCAAACTTTGCAACTAAGGACACCCAGGTGATTGTATGTCATTGCAGCAATTATTTCTCCCAAGCAATCTATATAAATATATCATTACAGTTTAATCTTAAGTATGTTTAAATGCTTAACATGTTAATAAAACTATACAGTTTTAAGTGCCTAAAAAGATCAACGTAATCACATTTAGCAATGACTTAAATTTGTCAAAATTACAGGACTTACATGTTGTCTGAAACGTTGTCTTCTCTGCAGTAACAGAAGTTGTGATGTTCTCTGTTCCTCTCCAGTTATTCGTTGATTTGTACTGTGTACTGGTTTAAAACAGAAGCTTTATATCTACTCAGAGTTTGTACTATGACATCAGAACATACGAAGATGGAAATTAGTCTGTAATTATGAGAACAATGCTTTTTTTTAGGTGTGGCTACCAGACATTGTTTAATTTCTTGTCTGAACCCTCCAAGGTAAACTGGTGAAGCAAAAATTATTTTCCTGTAAGAAATGACAACTAAGTTTTAAGTTTACAATTGTTTTGTTAAATTTTCTTTTTTTCTTTCTCTTCTCATCAAATGAACAGTGCAGGACTAAAGATATGTATTAAACATAATATTTGTTAAAAAAAATGTTTTGACATTTGTGATCTGTAAAGAAAATATATTTAAATCAGATTTTTCTCAGTCGACCCTAAGGCATTTCTTTCCCTAAAGAAAGCTGTGGCTCTGAGTTTGTGGCTTTAATAAATGCATTGGGTTGTTGCCGGGAATGTGTATTTAGATTAACATACCAAGACAGATATATTTGCTGGTGTTAGTGCTCTTTTTAACTCATATAAAGACAAGATGCACCTCAAGTCACACCTTCTGACTTCCACAGCAGCTTTCACAAATTGTTATTTAAATTAATTGCCAGGGCATTCAAGGGAGATAGATCTTTGGTGGTCAATCAATGTTAAAATTGACTTCAGAGGACAAATGTATTAAGCACACTGGAGCATATGTCTAAAAAAACTGGGGACCTCGTCCATTATTCGCAGGCATAGGGTCCCATCTCTGTGACTTTAAACGGGACTATTTTTCTCAAGATTTTTACCATCAGGCTTTTTGAGAGCTGTGTTTGGCAAAGTTTGAAAATAGTTTTGAACTTTTGAGTGTTTTGTCCCTTTCTATTAAGCACAACTAAAAAGTACTTACGTACTAGATGGATAATATAAATCTGTGATATGCAGTCTAACGTAAATGTTGTATTGTTAAACAATTAGGACAGAAGTATCTTTAAATAGTATGTGTTTTGATGATAATGTTTTGCCATTAAAACAGGACAACTTAAATGGTTTTCATATGACTCAGATAGAGTTAAAAAAAATTCTGAGGTCACACCTGTTCAGTAAACTTGCAGTATGCAGACAGCTTTGTTGGTGTTGCCTGGCAAGCAGAGTCCACCCTTTAATTAGGCCTCCATCGCTTGACCAGTTTTTACGTCAGAAAGAATAATACTATGATAAGTCATGCATTTGTGAAATAGTTTGTTTCCTCATTTTGTAATCTAATTTGCACATAGGTGCACCTTTAAAAACACCTTGTTTTTGAGTTGAGTTTTTAGATCAAATAAATGTTTTCTACAGCTTGTTGTATAAACTTTTAATCTGTAGACTAGTTGTATAACTTGTGGAAATAGTTTGAAAAGCTAACTTACACAATGGCAATGGCAATCTTACTTATGAAACACAAAAGCTGTGGTTGAACATACATAATCATGCATAGAGGTAAACATTTCACTGTTCTGAGCTAGACCTAGACAGTAAATATTTTTCTATTCCACAGACTCCAAAATGTCTTTTCTATGTTAATTTGCTTAATATATTCAGTCAGTGCATTTAAATACAAGTCAAATTATGGTCTCTGATATGATGATCGTTTTACTACTAGTCTTTAAGATCAGGAGAATGTAATATTATCCCATAATCTTGCTAAGAATATTTAAGTGCTCTCTTGTGTTCTTGATATCTGCTTCTAGCTGTTTCTTATTGTTTGTTTTGAAAACCTATTTCTCTTTAAAAAAAAGCTCAACAAAGCCTTTACATTTTTCTAGAATTTATTGTAATGAGGACTGAGTGCAGACATGTAAATAAAAAAATACTTCTCTGAGCTCTATGTGGGGTTTAAAGCTGTCAGTGATGAAAAAAGATGAGGAAAGAACGAGAGATAATGATGAAGAAACCAGCACAAACAGAAAAAATATGTTTCACCCCACCAGATTAATCAAGCCTAGAAATTTAGAAATATTTTTCATTACTCAAACATGTTTTAATCTTTTAACAAGATATATATTTAATTGATAAAAATCAAAACTCTGAATTACAAAGAGTTAAACTGCCAAATATCATCCAAAATGTTGCCTTAGAGCAGTGTTTCTCAAACTTTTTTTATCATTCCCCACTTTGGACAAAGGAGCATACACAAGCCCCCCATGCTTTTATCGCCCCAACAGAATGGTGACCACGCCTGATTTTTAAAGTGTTTTATTTATTTAAATAGCCGAGTTAGTCTACAAGTTTTTAAGGGTTATAAATCAGTTGGAAAAAGGGGTTGCGCACTGGTATAAATCCGGCTCAGACATATATGCTGTCAGTAGTTGCTACATGTAGAACTTCAGCTCACAGTTGGAGAAAATAAGTTGTAGTTTTATCAAATTTACAAGCTTTCAAAAGTACAGAATAATAAAATAAAATAAATAATAAGCAAGATACTCATCTCTGTATTTCCTCTGTGGTTGACCGTGTGACTTCTCTTACTCTGAAGCGTTTCCTGATCTTTTTTGATATTTGTACATTTTGTAGATGGAATCTCTGATAATGCGGCTACTTCAGCTTGTTTTGTTCTGCTGCGATATATTCCAATGTCAAACTCCCAGCTCGATGTTCCAGGTCCCGGTTCTGTTTACAATGATGATCACAATTGCTAATTTATTTGAGTGTGTTTAATTTTATGAGAGGGGGGGGTTGGTTGATTTAATTTACAGTGCAGTGAAACATTCACAACGACAGAATCTAGAGGAGAAAAACTATTTAAATCCCATTGATGTCACTCCCCACCTGCAATACCTCTGCGCCCCACTAGTGGGGCTCGCCCCATAGTTTGAGAAACACCGCCTTAGAGGAAACTTCCCAGGCAGTCAAACTGGTTGTGATCCGTGGATGATGAAATTTCCTAACAAGTATTATCCTTCATGTAAAATTATTAGCTTTTTAATTACCTAATAACTATATTAGCATAAAAACTAATTGCCTATTAATTTAGTTTGTTTTTTAATGGGAAGTATTATAATCATTTATTTTACAACCATCCATCCATCCATTATCTATACCGTCTATCCTATGCAGAGTTGCGGGGGGTTGGTGCATATCTCCAGCAATCCTCGGGCAAGATGCAGGGTACCCCCTGGACAGGTCGCCAGTCCATGGCAGAACTTTACTATTAACGTAACTATTTTCACAATATATTATGGTACTCTAATTCATTTCATGAACTGTTTAGTTTAGTCTCACTGACGAATTGAATTTACAAATGTAAATAAATTTAGATAGACTTTGATTAATTTTAGACAGATTAACTTAATAGGTATTGTAATAAGATGTATATGCTGTTTAATATGTACTGATGTATTACAAATGCAATGTGTGTAAGTTTAAGTGATATGTTATCCATATCTAGTGACTACAAATGTACTTGTTCTTTGTTTTTTATTTTTGGCCTGTCATGATATGAGAGTGTCACATTATGCAGTCTGAGAATAGCTTACTGGAATGTAAAATATCTGACGCAAAGCTCCAGACTCTGACATCAAGGCACATATTCTGTTCTGGTCATAAGCACACACACTCAACATACAAGTATTTGACATGTAAGAAAACGTGTCTAAAAAAAAGAAAATGGATGAAATGGAGTTTCTTTGAGGGAGTTAGGAGTGTATTTCCTACATAAAGTAGGTTTTAACATAAAAGCTATAGCTATTGTGTTTTGTTTTCTTTTCTTTTCTTTTCTCTTTCTCAATTCTTACTTTTGCTTTCATTCTGTCCTCCACACTATCTGCACATTTGCCACCAGTTTCTCTTTTTAAACGACGCCTGTTGCAATTCCAATTGTGTAACCAGGAAAGCTTGACTAACGTTTCCAGGTGATTCGATCTTGTCCTGCAAAGCAGCTAACAAAAGATGGCATTGGCAAGAGCTTCTCAAAAGCTTGGTGCGTCTTTTCTTTTAAAGGGTTCCTTTCATATATGTCAGTAACTCTGTTTTTAGAGAAGGTTATTAAAACACTTCCTTTTATTCAACAGGTACAGTAAATAACCTTTTGATGTCAAATGCTTGGGTAGATATCATCAAATAATTTCAGATAATCAATACTCTTTATATATCATGATTTTAAGTTTTATTTAAATTTTAACTCTGGAGGATATTTTAACATAGGCAATCATGATAAAATAGGTAATCATCAAAATGAACAGACTGTGTCTGTGTGTTCCTGTGTATCCATCAGGTTTGCGCATCTCAGGCACCCCCACCAAATGAGAGGTCTATTTCCACTCTGTCACTCCGTGCCGGTGACTGATGCCTCTGCCTGCCTGTGCATTGGTCGCTCTCGGTGTCCAGGGCTTGGTGCTCAGGGGACATGCCGGTTCATCTCTGGTGTCTGCCTGGCCGGGCCTGGGTGGACCAGGGTGTCGGTTGGCCATTAGGTTGATGTTCTCCTTTCAACATTGTTGGCTGGGGAGCATCTTTGGGAGGAGCAGGTTTGGGCATTGTTTGGTAGTAGCTGTCAGGTGGCTTGGAGGGGGTCGGGTCTAGCCTCTCCACTTAATTACCTGTTCTGTATGTTTCGTGCTCGGTCGGTTCATTGGTGGGTTTGGTTGACCTTGGTTGGATGCTTGGTCTTTGTGCTCTGCAGCGTGCAGGATTGAGATGCGGGAGCTGGTCTTAGCCTGGTGGGGCCGTCCGTCCGCTGGGGTTATGGGTGTGGTCTCCCCAACATGGGTCATTGGGGTGTCGGCTGTGGGGATCAGTCTGGGGTGGCTGCGTAGCATGTCTTCCATCAGCCGGCCATGTCCCCCCAGCTTGGCGGTAGAGGGACCCCGTCTGCCGGTCCCTGGTCAGGTCCCAGCTGGGGGGTGGGGTACTCTTGGGTCTCCAGGCCCATGGCTGGATCCACCCGGGCGTAGCCAGTTGCTGGTGGACCCTGTGGGCTCGCCGCTGCTCCCCCCCTGGTCCCCTATATTAAGCTGCTGGATGTTCCCCCGGGAATCCCCTCTGCTCCTCTCTTGGGGGGTGTGGTCAGTCCTGCGTAGCTTTACCTGGGGCACCTGTGCTCTGGGGGTCCTTTGGATATCTATGGCTCCAATCTCCTTCGTTTCGTGTCTGCGTAGATTCCTGGGAGGCGGATTGATAGCTCCTCACACCAACTATTGAACATTCGTATGGAGAAACTTTATATTCACCAGCATGCTCACACACACACAGGTGTGGGGAATCCGGTGTTTACAGATGTATTCTTAAGCTTAGGTCACTATTACTAAATCTTGTAATAATCGGTCCCATAAGATTTTCCGTGACGCTGTTATTGTACTTATATTTCTATTTATGGGTTGTGGCTGTGTAGTTCTCAGTTTGCATTGTCTAATACGTATTGTTGTGTTTTTCCCCTCTTCCTGCCATCCTGCAGGTGTGGAGGTGGACTAGGATGTTTCCTTGTGTTTTCTTTGTTCCCCTTCCTCTCTTGTATCTTCAACTTACCCTCTCCCTCTTTTTGTTCCTACATCTCTTTATCTTCATTCTTTCTTCTCCTTAATTTTCCGTTTCCCTGTCCCTGGCGCATTAGACGGAAAAAAATACAGCAAGTGGTGCAAGTAATACCCCTGTTGCATCATAATTATTATAATAATAACACTACTACTACTACTACTATTACTACTACTAATATAATAATAATAATAATAATAATAATAATAATAATAATAATAATAATAATAATAATAATTATTATTATTATTATTATTATTATTATTATTATTATTATTATTATTATTATTATTATTATTATTATTATTATGCATGTCTGTGAGGGAAAACTAAAACCAAAGCTCTTTCATTCATTGAGTGACCGTAACAAGCTGTGCTAGAGCACATTCTTTTTCTGGAAATATGAGTCAGGAGAAAATGAATAAAGTTAAAGGATTTAATTGTAAGAGCAACAATTCACCAAGTATTACAGACGTGGACCTTTCGCTTCAGACTTATCTTATTGCTGTCGTCTGCGAAATGGTGCCCTAACCTAGATTTACAAAATATTATATGAGAAATGTGCTACTATCTAATTGGCTACTGTTGGTGGAATGCGTCGTTTATTTTCAGCATCCCCCATCGTTGACTCACAGGCTGTGACTCAGCCTCTCGGAGCTTTCTTCCTCCAGCGGTCTTGGACAGCTCCCTGCAAGGAGAAAGTTAGTGCACTCGCTAACCTGTCTAACTGCCCCTGACTGAATTCATCTTATTTTGCTCAAGTACATCCGTCCTTCCTCCTTCGCATTCCTGAGCCTTTCTCACCAAATCTGCGGCATTGCTCGGAAGCCCTGTTGATACTGCTAAGAACTTTTCAAATCTGTGTGTACATTCCTAATAAAGTTAATTATCAAAGAAACAGAAGCAACTATATAAACTTAGGTGTATGAATCTAAGTCCCTGTAAATGATTGTATTATACTGTTATGCTGCACACACAATTTTTTAACTGTTAAAATTAGATTGCATTAAGCCTTGTAACAAGAAAAAGTGAAATAACATCAGCAATTTTACAGTATTAGGTAATGTATAGATCAGCTGCTATATTAAATTTGGACCCAACAGTTGTTATGATGATCAACAAAGCACAAGCGCTTTGTCTTTAAATTCCTTCAACTATATTACATATTTTTATAGACTGGATCTATTAAGTGTACAATCAGATTTAATCAAATCTAAATCAAAGTGTTAAATCCTCAACTGGATAAAGGGATTTGAATGGACGAATTATTCCACTGCTTGAAATGCATGCATGCAATGCTTTATGTTGGTCTATTAAAAAAATGCCAATAAAATAAAACATGAGTAGGCTACTGCGGGAGAGTCTGTTTAAGTTGTTAGCTTCAATGTGGGGTTGGTAGTCCTACTGTAGTGAATAGAAAATGTTAAGTTATTTATGTGTTAATGATGAAGCTAAAGTCACTTATTTTTTATTTAAAATGTTCTAAATATTTAAGGATGTTTAGCAGTGGTTGCTTACTACTCTCCGCTGGTGGTAAAATATCACAAGCAATTCCATACGAAAAAGACAGCTATTAGAAGATTTGCATTGCATTAAATCAACACAGCTGAACTTATGCCAAGCATTTATACAAATCTTTGTTTAATGCTATTAAGAGAACATAATTTGATATACTAAGTCCCGGGAGAGTTTGCCAATCCAACTCAAGGCAAACAAAAAAAGACTTAACACAATCAAAGTTACACGTATTCTTATGGTTAATTTATATTAATCACTTTGAATTAAATGTTTGGTTTGTATTGTTTAGAAAAAGCAGTGTATCACTATAAAATCCATACAGAAAGGGAGAACCTGGAAGTTTCACCAAAGAAAAGTATTTACAGCTATGTCTCAAATGTTTTTGTTGTGAGCTGTCAATGCTGACAAATAGTAAACAACCTTGGACCCAGGTAAAAGTTTTATCTTTTCTTTTTGTGTCTTCAGGTAAGAATAAATTGCATAAATATGTATCAATCACAAAATTAGGCTAGAAGCAGGTATCGATGACAAAAAGTGAGTGACTTAATTTTCTTCTTTCTTTACATTAAAGGAAGCTAGAGCTTGTCATATTTGGAGCATCTGAAAGAACTGCTTGGTCAGTCAGTTACAATGGAGTCCAGTAAGGTGGTGAAAGAAGGAAATCCTAGAAACCTGTTTAATATGGGATTTGAATGTCATATCTTGGTCAAAAATAACGCCGAGGTTCTTTACCTTATTACTGTAGCCAATTTAATGGCATCTAGATGAAGTGAATGACTAAGCAGTTTCTTTTTTAGGTCTTCCGGTGCAAAGACGTCAACTTCTGTCTTGTCATAACTTAAGAGCAAAATGTTTAGAGTCATACATTTCATACATGCCTGTGATATACCTAATTGACTGGATTAATCAGGATTTAAGGATAAATATAGTTGTGTATCATCGGCATAGCTGTGGAAACAGTCCAGTCCTTCTTCTCTTTGGCCCAGTTGAGACGAGTCTGAATGTGGTGTTTTTTTAAGCTGTCACTACCGCCTCATTCCACTCTTTCTGGATCTCTGCCAGATTCATGAATCTTCTCTGTTCGATAATCCGCTGAAGCCCACGGTCAACTCTTCTGCTAGTGCATCTTCTCCTGCCACATTTAGTCCTTCCACTAGACTTTCCATTGACATGCTTGAACACAGTACTCTGCGAACAGCCAGCCTCCTTAGCTATGAATCTTTGTGGGTTACCCATGCTATGGAGGGTATCAATGATGGTCTTCTGGCCAGTTGTCAAGTCTGCAATCTTCCCCGTATTAACCTAACTGAGACAATTGAACCAAAGTGAAGCAATTTAATGACACCTGGGAAAACCTGTGCAGGTGGTTTGAGTTTAGTAGATGAGTAGTGTGTGACACTTAGTTTAAAACAGGCATGCCCTGTAAAATTTGGGCTGATTTTTTTAACAGTACTCAAATCTTTTTGAAATCCTGTTTTTGTGGGTTTTATGAGCTGGAGGCCCAAATTATGTACAAATAAACAACTAAATACTTGAAATCGTTTACGTTGTGGGCCCTGAATCTATAATCTATGGAAGTTTAACATTTTGAATGGAATTTGGAAATAAATAAACTTCTCCATGATATTCTCATTTTTGGAAAGGGTCTGTGAGTTGGTTGGGATTGGGTCCAACATGCAAGTTGAAGGTTTAGATTAAACTAATATTTTTGATCACAGAGTAATGTATAAAGAAATTCATGCTTGCATATATAAAAAACTAAGGACAATTTTGATTAGTCAATTACCCTAATGTAGAGTTAGCAGTGCATTTTTATTGTAAATAAATCTGACGTGTAATGATATAGTCGTTGAAGTAGCACAAGGATGTTTCTTTTCTTTTTTAATGTATTATTCAATCAATCAGTTAAATCAATGTGTAGCACATTTCAGTGAAAAAAAGCTGTTTTAAGTTATTTACAGCACAGTTATATTGTATTGTCTTTCGATCAAATGAACAATTAAATTGTGCAATGCACAGACATGTAAAGAATTTCACCTTTGTAATCTTGTGGACTGCTTGTATGATACACTACAGTTCCCAAAGGACTTGAAGAGGATTTAGCAGGTGTAGAACAAGCTTATTTGCTGTGAAAATGTGTTACTGTTGTTCTTTTTAAAAACATTATGGTGTGGTTTGTTCACTGGGATGTTGTATTATGTTAAGGAATATCTCCTTGTCCATTAAAACACGATTGTCTGGTAAAATTACTTTGCTTTTTATTTCAATGAAAATATAACATTAATTATATACACAATCAAATGACAATTTACAGACCAGTCACCACTATATACAACAAAATTAGTGCAGAGTCTCACTTTGCACTACTAATGCTAAAAGTAAATAAATAAATAAATAAATAAATAAATAAATAAATAAATAGAATAACGTGTAAAAATCTAGAGATATACTGAATGTTACAATATTAAAGGTTAAACACAATTTCTCAAAGGATAAGGCATAAAGTTAAAATCAAGTATTGTGAGTGAATTATGAATATGTTATGAAATTGTTTTATATATATTTTAGGATGATTATCAAACATGAAAAGAGATACATAAAAATGCTAAACATTAGTTAAATAGAAAGAAAAATAAATAGTGATATGTTTTTGAACATTCTTGTGCCGTTTCTGAGTAAAAGTCTTAGTTCAAAACAACTACTGTAATAACTAAAATGAGCAAAAGGAAACTTGCCTCATGACTCACTGCTGAAGAAGCTGTTGTCGTTGACATGGTGGTCGATGTTGGCGCAATGGTGGTCTTGGTGGTTCCAACTGTGGTTGAGGAAGATACAGTTGATATTGGTGCAGCAGTTGAGCTTTCGGTTGCAATGCTTCCTCCTACAGCTGTGTTGTCTGGCCCACCACTGGTAGTTGTCTCAAAAAGTGATGGCGAAGTTGCAGTGGCTTTTGCAGTGTCTGTGGATACTGAGGCAAGTGAGGTTGTTGAAGCAGCAGTGGGTGCGGTTGAGGAAGCAGTTATGCTTGGATCAGCAATGCTTGGTGCTGCAGGTGTTGTAACAAATGTTGTGGTACTTCCAGCATCTATGACTGTTGATTGACCTACAGTAGTTGGGGCAGCAGTGGATGTGGTTAGAGAAGAAACAAATGTTTCAGCTTTGGTTGTTGTTTTGGAAGCAGTGGTGGTTGCAGCAGCTATTTTTGGGGCATCAGTGGTTGTTGCAGTGGCTGTTGGTGTTGAAGCAGCAGAGGTGATTGCATGGGCAGTGGTGGTCGAAGCTCCGGTGGCTGTTGTTGGGGCTGCAGTAGTCGTTGCAGAGACTCGGCTTGTGGGGGAAGCAGTAGTTATTGCAGCAGCAGTGATACTTGTTGGGGAAGCAATGGTGGTTGCAGCTGCTGTTGCTTGGGCAGCAGTGGTAATTGTGGCGCCTGTGGTTAATGTGGCAGCAGTGGTGGTTGGAGCTGCTGTTGTTGTTGTTGGGTTCACAGTGGTTGTTGTTAGGGCACCAGCAATGGTTGTTGTAAAAGCTGTGGTTGTTTTTGGAGCAGCAGTGGTGGTTACGGCGGTTGTTTGGGGAGCAGAAGTGGTTGTTGCAGCAGCAGTGGTTGTTGTGGCAGCTGAGGTTGATGTTGGGGCAGCAGTGGTGGTTGTAGCAGCTGTGGTTGTTGTAGGAGCAGCAGTGGTGGTTACGGTGGTTGTTGTTGGTGCAGCAGTGGTGGTTGAAGCGACTATGATTGTTGTTGGGTTAGCAGTGCTGGTTGTGGCAGCAGTGGTTGTTGGGGCAGCAGTGGTTCTTGCAGCAGCGGTGATTGTTGCAGCAGAGGTGGTTGATGCAGCAGCAGTGGTGGTTGTTGTTTGGGCAGCAGTAGTGGTTGTAGAGACTGTGATTGTTGTTGTTGGCGAAGCAGTGGTTGGAGTTGGGGAAAAATGTGTAGTTGTTTGAGCTAATGTGGTTGATGCTGGAGCAGCTGGGGTTGTTGTTGACCCAGTGGTGTTTGTTGTTAGGGCAGCAGTGGTGGTAACAACAGCTGTGGTTGTGGCAGCAGTGGTGGTAACATCAGCTGTGGTTGCTGTTGGGCCAGCAGTAGTGGATGCAGGGTCTGTGGTTGTTGTTTGGGCAGCGGTGATTGTTGTCGGAGCAGCAGTGGTTGTTGTTGGAGAACCAGTAATTGTTGTTGGAGAAGCAGTTGTGGTTGTTGGAGCAGCAATTGTGGTTGTTGCACCAGAAGTGGTTGTTGTTGGAGCAGATGTGGTTGTTCTTGAAGCAGCTGGGGTTGTTGTTGAAGAAATTGGGGTTGTTGTTGAAGCAGTTGGGGTTGTTGTTGAAGCAGCACTGGTTGTAGTTGAAGCAGCAGCAGTGGTTGTTGTAGGGGCAGCAATGGTGGTAACACCAGCTGTGGTTGTGGCAGCAGTGCTGGTTGGAGCAACTGTGGTTGTTGTTTGGGCAGAGGTGGCTGTTGCAGCAGCAGCGGTTGTTGTCGGAGAAGCAGTAGTTGTTGTTGTTGGAGAAACAATGGTCGTGGTTGCACCAAAAGTGGTTGTTGTTGGAGCAGATGTGGTTGTTGTTGGAGCAGCAGTGGTTTTTGTTGGAGGAGCAGTGGTTGTTTTTGGAGGTGCTGTGGTTGTTGTTTGAGCAGATATGGTTGTTG
This sequence comes from Valencia hispanica, assembly GCA_963556495.2. Taxonomy (NCBI): domain Eukaryota; kingdom Metazoa; phylum Chordata; class Actinopteri; order Cyprinodontiformes; family Valenciidae; genus Valencia; species Valencia hispanica. The sequence continues at coordinate 10,763,678 of OY747713.1, read as the reverse complement.
TTGTTGAAGCAGCTGGGGTTGTTGTTGAAGCAGTTGGGGTCATTGTTGAAAAAGCTGTGGTTGTTGTTGCAGCATCTGTGGTTGCTGTTAGGGAAGCAGTGGTGGAAACACCAGCTGTGGTTGTGGCAGCAGTGGTGGTAACACCAGCTGGGGTTGTGGCAGCTTTGGATGTGGCAGCTGTGGTTGTTGTTGGGGCAGTAGTGGTGGTTGCAGGGGCTGTGTTTGTTGTTTGGGCAGCAGTGGTTGTTGCAGCAGCTGTGGTGGTTGTTGTTGGGGCAGCAGTGGTGGTTGCACTGTCTGTGGTTGTTGTAGCAGCAGCAGCGGTGGTTGTTGTTAGGGCAGCAGTGGTGGTAACACCAGCTGTGGTTGTGGCAGCAGTGCTGGTTGGAGCAGCTGTGGTTGTTGTGGCAGCAGCTGTGGTGGTTGCAGCAACTGTGGTTGTTGTTTGGGCAGCAGTGGTTGTTGCAGCAGCAGTGGTTGTAGTTGGAGGAGATGTGGTTGTTGTTGGAGCTGCTGTGGTTGTTGTTTGAGCAGCTGTGGTTGTTATTGCAGCACCTGTGGTTGCTGTTAGGGAAGCAGTGGTGGAAACACCAGCTGTGGTTGTGGCAGCAGTGGTGGTTACAGCAGCTGTGGTTGTTGTTGGGGCAGCAGTGGTGGTTGCAGGGGCTGTGGTTGTTGTTTGGGCAGCAGTTGTTGTTGTCGGAGCAGCAGTGGTTGTTGTTGGACCAGAAGTGGTGGTTGTTGAAATAGCTGGCGTTGTTGTTGAAGCAGTTGTGGTTGTTGTTGAAGCAGCTGTGGTTGTTGTTAGGGTAGCAGTGGTGGTAACAACAGCTGTGGTTGTGGCAGATGTGGCTGTTGTTGGAGCAGCAGTGGTTGTTGCAGCAGCTGTGGTGGCTGTTGTTGGGGCAGCAGTGGTTGTTGTTGGGGCTTCAGTGGTTGTTGTTGAAGCAGCTTGGGTTGTTGTTGAAGCAGTTGGGGTTGTTGTTAGGGCAGTAGTGCTTGTAACATCAGCTGTGGTTGTGGCAGCTGTGGTTGTGGTTGGGGCGGCAGCGGTGGTTGCAGGGGCTATGGTTGTTGTTTGGGCAGCAGTGGTTGTTGCAGCAGCTGTGGTGGCTGTTGTTGGGGCAGCAGTGGTTGTTGTCAGAGTGGCAGTGGTTGTAGTTGGAGAAGCAGTGGTTGTTGTTGGAGAAGCAGTGGTTGTTGTTTGAGCCGTTCTGGTTGTTGTTGAAGCAGCAGTTGTGGTTGTTGGACCAGATGTGGTTGTTGTTGAAGAAGCTGGGGTTGTTGTTGAAGCAGTTGTGGTTGTTGTTGAAGCAGCTGTGGTTGTTGTTAGGGCAGCAGTGGTGGTAACAACAGCTGTGGTTGTGGCAGGTGTGGCTGTTGTTGGAGCAGCAGTGGTTGTTGCAGCAGCTGTGGTGGCTGTTGTTGGGGCAGCAGTGGTTGTTGTTGGGGCTTCAGTGGTTGTTGTTGAAGCAGCTTGGGTTGTTGTTGAAGCAGTTGGGGTTGTTGTTAGGGCAGTAGTGCTTGTAACATCAGCTGTGGTTGTGGCAGCCGTGGTTGTGGTTGCGGCGGCAGCGGTGGTTGCAGGGGCTATGGTTGTTGTTTGGGCAGCAGTGGTTGTTGCAGCAGCTGTGGTGGCTGTTGTTGGGGCAGCAGTGGTTGTTGTCAGAGTGGCAGTGGTTGTTGTTGGAGAAGCAGTGGTTGTTTTTGTTGGAGCAGCAGTGGTTGTTGTTGTTGGAGCAGATGTGGTTGGTGTTGGAGCAGCAGTGGTTGTTGTTATTGGAGCAGCAGTGGTTGTTGTTATTGGAGCAGCAGTGGTTGTTGTTGTTAGAGCTGCTGTGGTTGTTGTTGTTGAATCAGCTGGGTTTGTTGTTGAAATAGTTGGGGTTGTTGTTGAAGCAGCTGTGGTCGTTGTTGCAGCAGCGGTTGTTGTTGTTAGGGCAGCAGTGGTGGTAACACCAGCTGTGGTTTTGGCAGCAGTGATGGTTGTAGCAGCTGTGGTTGTTGTTGGGGCAGCAGTGGTGGTTGCAGCGACTGAAGTTGTTGCTGGGGTAGCATTTGTGGTTGCAGCAACTGAACTTGTTGTTTGGGCAGCAGGGGTTGTTGCAGTCAGTGTGGTGGTTGTTGGAGAAGCAGTGGTTTTTGTTGAAGAACCAGTCGTTGTTGATGTTTGAGCAGAAGTGGTTGTTGTTGGAGCAGATGTGGTGGTTGTAGTGACTGTGGTCATTGGGGTAGCAGTGGTGGTTGTGGCAGCTGTTGTTGGTTGGACAGCAGCGGTGGTTGTAGCGACTGTGGTCGTTGGGGCAGCAGTGGTGGTTGTGGCAGCTATTGTTGGTTGGGCAGCAGTGGTGGTTACAGTGGCTGTGGTGGTTGTTGTGGCAGCATTGGTGGTTGTACCAGCTGTAGTTGTTGCTGGGGTAGCATTTGTGGCTGCAGCGACTGTGGTTGATGTCGAGGCAGCAGTGGTAGTTGCAGCAACTGTGGCTGTCATTGCGGCAGCAGTGGTTGTGGTAGCAGCGGTGGTTGTTGTAAGGGCAGTAGTGGAGGTTGCAGCGGAAGTTTTTGTTGTTGCAGCAGCATTGGTTGCAGCGACTGTGGTTGTTGTGGAGGCAGCAGTGGTGGTTGTGCTGGGTGTTGTTATTGTTGGGGCACTCATTGTAGTTGCAGCTGGGGTTGTTGTTTGTGTAAAAGTAGTTGCAGTTACTTGGGCAATGGTCCCTACTGTCCACCAATGAAAAAAGTTTGTTTTAATAGGCTGTTCATTTTATTTCAGTTTGCTCTTATGTTATATTTGCCTAAAGTGCAGGTTTATGTCATGTATTAACTTACCAGCAACCAGCAGTAGAATGGATAAAGTCTTCATCATTATTGCTGAGTAGGTCTTTTCTGTTTCAAAATAAGACATTTGTTAGCTGTTATATGTAATAATCAATTTGTTTAAACTAAAAACTTCTAAAAAGTAGCTTTGCTAATATTTGTGTTCCCACATTTGTTACTGTGCTTTTAAAACATCAGATTAAATCTCACGCATTCTCAACTTTTGTAACTTTGGAGATTTTTCAAAAAAGAATTCAGTCATTTCATCACCACAGATCTTCATCATCAAGTACTTAAGTACTGCAAGTACTTATTCAATTCAGACAAATTGAACTTAAAAAACTACTGAGATTTTTCGTATATCACAACAATGGTAATTTTAAGGAATTTCACAAAAAACATAACCCTATTTTCATAAAGAAATATATAATCAATACATTACAATTTTATCAACTGATTAAAATTCAGATACAGACACTCAAAATGTATCAACACTGCAATATAATGTGATGAAATTCTACATATATCAGTTGGTAAAAACTTGTTAACAAAAACTTTGCAACTAAGGACACCCAGGTGATTATATGTCATTGCAGCAAATATTTCTCCCAATATATATATATATATATATATATATGTATATATATATACATCATTACAGTTTAACCTTAAGTATGTTTAAATGCTTAACATGTTAATAAAACTATACAGTTTTAAGTGCCTAAAAAGATCAATGTAATCACATTTAGCAATGACTTAAATTTGTCAAAATTACAGGACTTACATGTTGTCTAAAACGTTGTCTTCTCTGCAGTAACAGAAGTTGTGATGTTCTCTGTTCCTCTCCAGTTGTTCGTTGATTTGTACTGTGTACTGGTTTAAAACAGAAGCTTTATATCTACTCAGAGTTTGTACTATGACATCAGAACATACGAAGATGGAAATTAGTCTGTAATTATGAGAACAATGGTTTTCTTTGGGTGTGGCTACCAGACATTGTTTAATTTGTTATCTGAACCCTCCAAGGTAAACTGGTGAAGCAAAAATTATTTTCCTGTAAGAAATGACAACTACATTTTAAGTATACAATTGTTTTGTTAAATTTTCTTTTTTTCTTTCTCTTCTCATCAAATAGTGCTCTTTTTTAACTCGAATAGTGTTTTTAAAAGGCAAGATGCACCTTAAGTCACACCTTCTGACTTCCACAGCAGCTTTCACAAATTGTCTTTAAATTAATTGCCAGGGCATTCAAGGGAGATAGATCTTTGGTGGTCAATCAATGTTAAAATTGACTTCAGAGGACAAATGTATTAAGCACACTGGAACAAATGTCTAAATAAACTGGGAATCTCGTCCATTCATCGCAGGCATAGGGTCCCATCTCTGTGACTTTAAACAGGACTATTTTTCTCAAGATTTTTACCATCAGGCTTTTGTTTTTGGCACAGTTTGAAAATAGTTTTGAACTTTTGAGTGTTTTGTCCCTTTCTATTACGCACAACTAAAAAGTACTTACGTACTAGTTGGATAATATATTTTGGAAAAGATCTGTGATATGCAGTCTAACGTAAACGTTTTGTTTAACAAGTATCTTTAAATAGTATGTGTTTTGACAATAATGTTTTGCAATTAAAACAGAACAACTTAAATGGTACTTCATATGACTCAGATAGAGTAAAAAGGTTTTCTGAGGTCACACCCGTTGAGTAAAATTGGCTGTACGCAGACAGCTTTGTTGGTGTTGCCTAGCAAGCAGAGTCCACCCTTTAATTAGGCCTCCATCGCTTGACCAGTTTTTACGTCAGAAAGAATAATACTAAGATAAGTCATGCATTTGTTAAATAGTTTGTTTCCTCATTTTGTAATCTAATTTGCACACAGGCGCACCTTTAAAAACAACTTGATTTTGAGTTGAGTTTTTAGATAAAATAAATGTTTTCTACAGCTTGTTGAATAAACTTTTAATCTGTAGACTAGTTGTGTTAACTTGTGGAAATAGTTAGAAAAGATAATTTACACAATGGCAAGCTTACTTATGAAACACGAAAGCCATGGTTGAACATACATAATCATGCATAGAGGTAAACATTTTACTATTCTAAGCTAGACCTAGACAGTAAATATTATTCTATTCCACAGACTGCACTCCTGAGATTATCCAAAATGCCTTTCTATGTTAATTTGCTTAATATATTCAGTCAGTTATAAGTGCATTTAAATACAAGTCAAATTATGGTCTCTGATGTAATAATCTTTTTACTACTAGTCTTTAAACTCAGGAGAATGTAAAATTATCCAATACTCTTGCTAAGAATATTTAAGTGCTCTCTTGTGTTCTTGATATCTGCTTCCAGCTGTTTCTTATTGTTTGTTTTAGAAACCTGTTTCTCTTTAAAAAAGCTCAACAAAGCCATTACATTTTTCTAGAATTTATCGTAATGAGGACTGAGTGCAGACATGTAAATAAAAAAATACTTTTTTGAGCTCTATGTGGGGTTAAAAGCTGTCAATGATGAAAAAGGATAATGAGGAAAGAACGAGAAATAATGATGAACAAACCAGCACAAACAGAAAAAAAGAAGCTTCACCCTACCAGATTAATTAAGACTGGAATGTTGAAATGTTTTTCATTACTAACACATTAATAGATTAATTAACATCAATCTTTCAACAATATATATATATATATATATATATACATTTAATTTCTTAAAATCAAAAAATCATTCCAAAAAGTTGAACTGCCAAATATCATCCAAAATCTTGCCTTAGAGGAAACTTCCCAGGCAGTCAATCTGGTTGTGATCCGGGGATGATAACCTTCCTAGCACGTCTTATGTTTCTTGTAACAATATTAGCTTTTTAATTAGCTAATAACTATATTAACTAATTGCCTTTTAACTCAGTTTTTTTTAATGGGAAGTATTACAATCATTTATTTTACAACCATCCATCCATCCATTATCCATACCGTCCACCCTATACAGAGTTGCCGGGGGTTGGTGCATATCTCTAGCAATCATTGGGCGAGATGCGTAGTACACCCTGGACAGGTCGCCAGTCCATTGCAGAACTTTACTATTAACCTGACTATTTTCACAATATATTATGATAATCTATTTCATTTCATGAACTGTTCAGTTTAGTCCCACTGACAATTGAATTTACAAATGTAAATAAATTTAGATAGACGGAATAATTTAAGACAGATTAACAACAACAGCCGGCCGCGACCAATTGTTGCTAAATTCGAGCATTACAAGCAAAAAGAGCAGGTCAGTGGCCAGGGCAGAGAGCTGCGGGGAACGAATTACAGCGTTAATGATCAATATCCGAAGGAAATCCTGGATAGAAGGCGCGTTTTGTTCCCAATCAGAAAGAAATATATCAGTGAAGGCACCAGAGCTACAGTAGCGGTAGATAAACTGTATGTTAATGGGCAGCTGTTCAGGGACCCCCAGCTTAATCCTTGGCTTTATTAGTCATGTAACACTGGTCAGATAAGAGTTGTTTTATCAGTCAACTATAATGTAATGTTAGCACAGCTCTGTAAAGTTGTTTACATTACTCAATGTGGGCGGGGCCAGGGCTAAGCACTGGGATACTGGCTCTTTTTTCTTTTCTCATCTTCACATGTCTATCACCAAATGTCTTTGTCACTCCTTTTTCCTTCTTTTATCACTCACACACACACAGAATTTTTTCATAATATAACTTTTTCTTTCTCTCTCACCCTTAACACCTTCGCAACTTTCTTCTATTTCTCTCTTTCCTATATCTCGGCATCTGGATTTTCAATCAGGCAACCCCAAGCACAAACTAATAATACACCTGTGTTTATCTGTTTCTATGGTGATATGGACTTTAAAACCTTTATCTCAAAACTATGACTACTCTAAGGTTTGTCACATGGAATGTTCATGGAGCTGGCACGAGAGAGAAAAGAGTTAAGATTTTTAACCAGCTTAAAAGATTGAAGGCAGATGTCGTCTTATTACAAGAAACCCCATAAATCTACCTCAGCTGCAGATGATCTTAAATCCCCTGAGTTTCCTAATGTGTCTTCTGCATGCTATAACTCTAGACAAAGGGGAGTAGCAATATTAATAAATAAAAATGTAAATTTTACAGTAATAGATACAGTTACAGATCCAGAGGGTAGATTTATTATAGTAAAACTATCTTTACATAACCAAAAGTTATGTATTGTCAGTATATATGGTCCAAATGTTGATGACTCCTCATTCTTTCATTCCTTCTTCTCGGTGCTCCTTGAACACATGGATTGCTCACTTCTTCTTGGGGGCGACCTCAACTTTGGTTTAAATGAAGAAATAGACAGGCCCAGCACAGCAGGGAATCTATAGATATAGTCAAACAGTACATGAGCGATTATGGACTTTGTGATGCATGGCAATCTCTTCACCCCAATAACAAAAAACATACATTCTTCTCAAATGTCCACCATTCATATTCTCGACTGAATTATTTGTTAGTCAGCAGCTCACTGTTGACTGACATTTGAGACACTGAGATACACCCTATAGCTGTTAGCGGTCATGCTCCTGTTTCTCTAACTTTAGTAAATAAAACAGAAACGCCTCAAAGAAAAAATTGGAGATTTAATATATCATTACTTAAGGATAAAGAATTTATTAAATATTTTGAAAAAGAGTGGGCTTCTTATTTGGAATATAATGACCTACATGGTACGTTACCATCCATTCTTTGGGAGGCAGGGAAAGCTGTGATTAGAGGTAAAATAATCTCATTCTCATCAAATAAAAAGAAAATGGAAAAAAAACATATTCAGGAATTAGAAGAAACTATTAATTCATTAGAAGCTTCTCTAGATGAGGAGAGACTAGGCAAAATCCGTAAAGCAAAGCTAGAATTAAATCAAATTATTAATAAACAGACTGTTCTTAATTCAAAGACTTAGGATAGAAAACTTTGAACAAGGTAACAAATGAGGTAGATTTTTGGCTAACCAGCTTAAAATTGATAAAGAAAAAACAACTATATCTGCTATTAAAGATCAGACCGGGAATACAGAATATGATCCTGGAAGAATAAACAACACATTTAAAGAATTTTACAAGGCTTTATACTCACCAGAGATAAATCCATCAGATCATGAAATTGAACAATTTTTGGATAACATAACACTACCTAAATTATCTGAAAGTCAAGCGATGGCCTTGGATTCACCACTAACAGTGGCTGAACTCCAGGAGGCCCTCCAAGGCATGCCCAATAATAAGGCTCCAGGCCCCGATGGATTTCCAGCAGAGTTCTATAAAGAATTCTGGAATATTCTGGCACTAACATTCCACAGAATGCTGCAGGAAACCAAGGAAAATGGCCGACTCCCACCAAATATGAATTCTGCCTACATTAGTCTTCTTCTATAATCAGATAAAGACCCTTTGTTTCCCACCAGCTATCATCCCATATCCCATATTAATGTTGATCTTAAAATAATCTGCAAAGCCCTCGCAAAAAGGATAGAGAAAGTAACCCCTCTTATAATACATCCTGATCAAACTGGTTTTATTAAAGGGAGACATTCATCCACAAATTCATGTAGATTAATAGATTTAATAGATTTTTCTTACTGTAAAAACATTAAAACTAATATATTATCTCTAGATGCAGAAAAAACATTTGATAGAGTTAACTGGAAATTCTTATTTGTAACCTTATTTGGCTTTGGAAATTCTTTTATAAACTGGTTGAAAATATTATACAGTTCACCAACAGCATGTATCAGGACTAATAACCAAACATCATCTAGGTTTTATCTTCAGAGAGGTACCAGGCAGGGATGTCCTCTCTCTCCCTCCCTGTTCGCTATTTTTATTGAACCACTAGCTGCAGCAATCAGGCAAACTCACAATATTAAAAGCATAAAATGCAATAACATAGAACATAAAATCAGTCTTTATGCAGATGATGTATTACTTTTTCTCCAGCATTCACAAACCTCTTTCTCTCAGGTAATTGGGTTGATAAACTCTTACTCAAACGTTTCAGATTATTCTATAAATTGGTTAAAATCTACAGTTCTTCCAATAAATTGTTCTGTCCAGAATCCAACTAATACACAACTGGAGTCAGGGAATATTACCTATTTAGGTATCAATGTCTCACCAAGACTGGCAGATTTAATAACGCTAAACTACATCCCACTTTTAAAAAAAGTGGAAGATGATCCTGCTAGATGGAAATCTCTACCCATATCACTTATGGGAAGGGTTGCTTCAAAAAAAATTATGGTTTTGCCCAGAATCAACTACTTATTCTCAATGATCCCAAGTAAACCATCACTAGGCTGGTTTAGATCTCTGGACTCCTCTATCTCTAAATTTCTTTGGAAAGATAAACCCCCATGTATCAACACTGCAGAAGACCAAAGAAAAAGGAGGTCTAGATCTACCAAACTTCCATCATTATTTCTTAGCCAACAGGCTCCAATACATCTCAAGATGGTTAAAACATAGCTACCTAGACGAGTTCTGGATAGACGTAGAACAGACACTATATAAGATAAAACTTTCAGACCTACCATTTATTAGCTCAAATATAAAACAATATGAATAAATATCAGCTCGTCTCTGACAGCATGGTGGGAGTTTCTAAAAATGACAGAGTCCACAATAATCCCATGCAGACGTACACCCATCTGGAATAACCCCGACATCTTGCAAAAAAAATGTATGATAAGTTTTCCAGTCTGGAGGTGCAATGGAATTGAATACCTGGAACATATATTTGAAGGAACAGACTTTATCCCATTTAATACACTAATTACACAATATGGAATTGATAAAAACAAATTCTTAGAATATCAACAAATTAAATCTATTATTAAAGGTAAATTTAGGCTCAATACAGCTGAATTACAAATTCCAGCAAGAGTTTTAGATTTTCTTAATCTCAACCCCCCCAAATTGCTGTTGAAAATATACAAAACTTTATCTACATTAGATGAATCAATAGCCATCCCTATTTCGTTCCGGGTCCGGGGGCTGGTGGCTCTACTGGAGCATCGGTACCTGGACCTGGGAGCATAAAGTGTGTATGGGGTGTGTGAGTGAGGGTACAGCGTAATTTTTTTGGGTGTCTTGGTGAGTTAGTGAGAATGTATGGGTTTAAGAGGGAGGGAACGTATGACTGTGTCTGTATGTCTTTGTCTACCTGTCAGGTTGGATCTTGGTCTGCCCCCTCGCCTGGCGCACCTCAGGCCTTACACTTAATGGGGGGCCTATTTCCCCTCTGTCACTCCCCGCCGGTGACGGGGGCCCCTGCCTGCCGGTGCATCGGTGGTCAATCCGGTTCGGACCTGCTGCATGCCTGGCCGGGCCGGGGGGGGGGTGTTGGGTTGGTTGGGATTGTTGGGTGGTGCCTGCTCGGTGGCTCGGCGGGATGCGGATCCAGCGTCTCTGCTCGTTTGATCACCTGTTCTGTGTGCACCGTGCGTTGGACCGGCCCTGGCCCTCGTTGGATGCCTGGTCCCGGTGCTCTGCATTGCACGGGATCAGGACCCGGGAGCTGGTACAACTTGGTGTCCAGATGCTGGATGAGCCCGGCCTGGGGATGCTGTCCGTCCCTTGCGGCTATCGGTGGGGCGCCCCGACGTAGGGCAGAGGTGGGGCACTGGGATGTTGGCGGTGGGGATTGGCCTAGGGTGGTGGTGGCGCGTGGCGGCCGGCGCGTGGCGGCCGGCGCGTGGCGGCCGGCGCGTGGCGGCCGGCGCCCGGCCGCGGCCCCTGCAGAGCTGGGGGCCCCTCGTCGGCCGGTCCCTTGTCGGGTCCCTGCTGGGGGGTGGGGTCCCCCTGGGCCCCGGCTCTCCCGGTCCATTGACCGGCCCGCCACTCTTGGGGGATGCGGTCGGCCCCGCCGGGTCCGCCTGGGGCTCTGGGGGTCCTTTGGACGTCTTTGCTCCGATCTCCTTCATGTCTGCATCGATTCCTGGGAGACGGATTGATGCCTGCTCACACCAACTATCGAACACTATTATGGAGAAACCTTATATGCACCAGCATGCTAACACACACACATAGATGTGGGGTCTCTGGTGTTTAAGGATATATTCTTGGGCTGAGGTTATCATTACTAGAGCTTGATTAATCGGTACCATGAGTTTTTCTGTGACGTTGTTGTAGTTTTTATATCTATTTTTGTGTGATGTGGTTGTGTAATTCTTAGTTCACAATGTTTGGTTTGTTTTGTCGATGTTCCTTTTTTGTTTTGTTTTGTTTTTCCCCCTCTCTCTGCCGTCCTGTGGGTATGGAGGCAGACTTCAATGTCTTCCTGTGTTTTCTTTGTTCCCCTTCCTCTCTTGTATTTTCAACTCACCCTCTCTCTTGACTTTTTGTTTCCTAGCTCTCTTCTTCATCTTCCTTCTTTCTTTTCCTTAATTTTCTGTCTCCGTGTCCATAACATCAGGAAATAAAAACCCCAACAATTCATAATAAAGATTTTTCACACATATATCAAGTGGAGAACTTTAGCAAAAGCTGTACTGCTCCGCTTGTGAAAGTGAATCTGTTGGGCTTCTACTTGGTACTCAGACACCAATTCTGAGCTCCACACTGCCAAACAGGACACGTAGAAAAAAAATAAAAAAAATAAAAAACTTCTCTGAGCTCTATGTGATGTCAATGATGAAAAAGGATAATGAGGAAAGAACGAGAAATAATGATGAACAAACCAGCACAAACAGAAAAATAGAAGCTTCACCCTACCAGATTAATTAAGACTGGAATGTTGAAGTGTTTTTCATTACTAACACATTAATAGATTAATTAACATCAATCTTTCAACAATATATATATATATATATATATATATATATATATATATATATATATATATATATATATATATATATATATATATATATATATATATATATATATATATATGTGTGTGTGTGTGTGTGTGTGTGTGTGTGTATTAATTTCTTAAAATCAAAACTTTGCCATTCCAAAAAGTTGAACTGCCAAATATCATCCAAACTGTTGCCTTAGAGGAAACTTCCCAGGCAGTCAAACTGGTTGTGATCCGGGGATGATAAACTTTCCTAGCACGTCTTATGTTACTTGTAACAATATTCGCTTTTTAAATAGCTAATAACTATATTAACTAATTGCCTTTTAACTTTTTTTTAATGGGAAGTATTATAATCATTTATTTTACAACCATCCATCCATTATCCATACCGTCCACCCTATACAGAGTTGCCGGGGGTTGGTGCATATCTCTAGCAATCAATGGGCGAGATGCGTAGTACACCCTGGACAGTTCGCCAGTCCATTGCAGAACTTTACTATTAACCTGACTATTTTCACAATATATTATGATAATCTATTTCATTTCATGAACTGTTCAGTGTATTCCCCCTGACGAATTGAATTTACAAATGTAAATAAATTTAGATAGACGGAATAATTTAAGACATATTAACTTAATAGGTACTGTAATAAGATGTATATGCTGTTTAATATGTACTGATGTATTAAAAATGCAATATGTATAAGTTTAAGTGATATGTTATCCATATCTAGTGACTACAAATGTACTGGTTCTTTGTTGTTTTTTTGGCTTGTCATGATATAAGAGTGTCACATTAAGCAGTCTGAGAATAGCTTACTGGAATGTAAAATATCTGACACAAAGCTCCAGACTCTGACATCAAGCCACATATTCTGTTTTGGTCATAAGCACACACACTGAACATACGAGTATTTAACATGTAAGAAAAAAGCAAATGGATGAAATGGAGTTTCTTTAAGGGAGTTTGGAGTGTATTTTCTACATAAAGTAGGTTTTTATAAAAAAGCTATAGCTATTGTGTTTTGTTTTCTCTTTCTCAATGCTTACCTTTGCTTTCATTCTGTCCTTTACACTATCTGCACATTTGCCACCAGTTTCTCTTTTTAAACAACACCTATTGCAAATCCAATTGTGTAACCAGGAAAGCTTGACTAACGTTTCCAGGTGATTCAATGTTTTCCTGCAAAGCAGCTAACAAAAGATGGCATTGGCAAGAGCTTCTCAAAAGCTGGGTGCGTCTTTTCTTTTAAAGGGTTCCTTTCATAAATGTCAGTAACTCTGTTTTTAGAGAAGGTTATTAAAACACTTCATTTTATTCAACAGGTACAGTAAATAACCTTTTGATGTCAAATGCTTGGGTAGATATCAACATAATAATTTCAGATAATCAATACTCTTTAAATATCATGATTTTAAGTTTTTGAAGTGGTGCAAGAAATACCCCTGTCATAATTATTATAATAATAGCAATACTACTACTACTACTAATAATAATAATAATAATAATAATAATAATCAATATTATTAATGATATTATTATTGTTATTATTATTTTTATGCCTGTCTTTGAGGAAAAACTAAAACAAAAGCTCTTTCATTCATTGTGTGACAGTAACAAGCTGTGTTAGAGCCATATTTTTATGAAAATATGAGTCAGGAGAAAATTAATAAAGTTAAACAATTTAATTGTAAGAGCAACAATTTGCATTCCTGAACCTTTCTCACCAGATCTGTGGCATTGTTCTGAAGCACTGTTGATACTGCTCAGAACTTTTCAAATCTGTGTGTACATTCCTAACACAGTTAATTATCAAAGAAACAGAAGTACCTATATAAACTTAGGTGTATGACTAAGTTCCAGTAAACGACAGTATTATACTGTTATGCTGCACACACAATTTTCAACTGTTAAAATTAGATTGCATTAAGCCTTGTTACAAGAAAAAGTGAAATAACATCAGCAATTTTACAGTATTAGGTAATGAGTAGATTAGCTGCTAAATTAAATTTGGACCCAACAGTTTTTATGATGATCAACAGAGCACAACCGCTTTGTCTTTAAATTCCTTCAACTATATTATTTTTTATATTATATTTTTATGGACTGGATCTACAAAGTGTACAATCAGATTTAATGGAATCTAAATCAAAGTGTTGAATTCTCAAATGGATAAAGGGATTTGAATGGATTAATTATTCCACTGCTGGAAATGCATGCATGCAATGCTTTATGTTGGTCTATTAAAAAAAATGCCAATAAAATAAAACATGAGTACTGCATGGGGTTGGTAGTCCTACTGTAGTGGATATAAAACGTTAAGTTATTTATGTGTTAATAATTAAGCTAAAGTCACTTGTTTTTTATTAAAAATGTTCTAAATATGTAATGATGTTTAGCACTGGTTGCTTACTACCCTCTGCTGGTGGTATAATATCACAAGCAATTACTTACGAAAAAGATAGCCGTTAGAAGATTTGCATTACATTAAATCAACACAGCTGAACTTATGCCAAGCATTAAATTAAATAAATATTTTTATTTTATGCTATTAAGAGAACATAATTTGATATGCTAAGTCCCGGGAGAGTTTAACAATCCAAAACAAGGCAAACAAAAAAAGACTTAACACAATCAAAGTCACACATATTCTTATGGTTAATTTATATTAACCACTTTGAATTAAATGTTTGGTTTGTATTGTATAGAAAAAGCAGTGTATCACTATAAACTCCATACAGAAAGGGAGAACCTAGACGTTCCCACAAAGAAAAGTATTTACAGCTATGTCTTCATTGTTTTTGTTGTGAGCTATCAATGCTGACAAATAATAAACAACCTTGGACCCAGGTAAAAGTTTTATCTTTTCTTTTTGTGTCTTCAGGTAAGAATAAATTGCATAAATATGCCTTAATAGAAATTCATTTATCAATTTATCAATCACAAAATTAGGCTAGAAGCAGGTTATTTTTGAAAAACTCTACACACAAATAAGAAAACCTTTCACCCAATTATCAAAACATTGTAGTTCTCTTGCAAGAGCGAACACAGCTAGATTAACTCTTCACACCTTCGTAAAAATTGTGTTTTCGTATCAAACAGTAAACACAAGCCATCATCTACTAAGCACACAATGCGCCAACTACACACTGATGGTATGAATAGAAAACACATCTGGCTTTTGCTTTCTCTGTGTACAGATGTCAATTTGAGATCATACTTTTGTCATAGTGTCATGTAAACATACAAGGATCCAAACTTCAAGTATTGGTGTTTATTCACACTCATCAAAACCAAGACAAAGTCAGAACACAAAATAGTAATTTCACAAAAAGAAAAAAGACAATCAGCCTACTTCATGTCGTCTTTCTGGGTCCGGCCACAAATTTTCGTCCACATCGCATGCGATATCCTCCAGTCCAAGGCACCGGGGAAAATATCTCCTTGAATGCCGTATCCAGGCCTGACATAATGCCTGGTCAATATCTCCACATGCCTCCTCCATTGCCTGTAAAAAGGCTACCTGTTGATGAGGATGATGGTCGTACACTTTCCAACGCCAGGCAGAGAAGAACTCCTTGATGGGATTTAAGAATGGAGAGTATGGGGGGAGGTTGAGTGCCATGAAGGATGGGTGGTCTGTAAACCAGTTGCGGATCAAAGCAGCCCTATGGAAACTAACATTGTCCCATATGATGACATATAGGGAATGCTCTGGTCTCTGAACAGTGAGCATGTCATGTAAGGTGTCCAGGAATGCAATAATGTGTTACGTGTTGTATGGGCCTATGGTTGCATGATGGTGAACAACACCATTTTGGCTTATAGCTGCACACATGGTTATGTTACCACCACGTTATCCTGGGATATTGATGATGGCACGGTGTCCAATAATGTTCCTGCCACGTCTCCTGGTTTTACTGAGGTTAAAACCGGCCTCATCTACAAAAAGTAGCTCATGTCCCATGGCATCTGCTTCTAGTTCCCTCACTCTGGACAAGACAAAACAAATGCAACACATCAGGCCCATGCACAGCACTACAGTATGCACTTCCAAATTCAGAACCAATGACACTATAGCTTACCTGCACATAGTCATATCGCAGTTGCTTTACACGTTCTGTGTTTTCCTCCAAAGGAACTCTGTAAATTTGCTTCATTCTAATTCTGTGGCGCGCAAGTACACGACTTAGTGCAGAAATGCTTACACTATGTATATTTTGAAAGATGGTGTCATTATCATTTATGCGCTGCTGTATTTCGCGCAGTCTTATTGCATTATTGGCAATCACCATGTTCACTATATGGGTCTCTTGATCTGGAGTGAACATTCTTCCTCTGCCCCCAACATCTGGACATCTACCAGTTCTGTAAAGTAACAATTTCAGTATGTTTTCATGTATGGTACTGGTGTTTTTCTCATTAGAGCAGTGTTTCTCAAACTTTTTTTATCATTCCCCACTTTGGACAAAGGAGCATACACAAGCCCCCCATGCTTTTATCGCCCCAACAGAATGGTGACCACGCCTGACTTTTAAAGTGTTTTATTTATTTAAATAGCCGAGTTAGTCTACAAGTTTTTAGGGGTATAAATTAGTTGGAAAAAGGGGTTGCGCACAGGTATAAAACCAGCTCAGAAATATATGCTGTCAGTCGTTGCTACATGTAGAACTCCAGCTCACAGTTGGAGAAAATAAAAGTTGTAGTTTTATCAAATTTACAAAGCTTTCAAAAGTACAAAATAAAGAGCAAGATACTCATCCCTGTATTTCCTCTGTGGTTGACCTCCGTGGTTGTCCGAGTGACTTCTTACTCTGAAACGTTCCCTGATCTTTTTAGATATTTGTACATTTTGTAGATGGAATTTCTGATAAATGCGGCTACTTCAGCTCGTTTTGTTCTGCTGCGATATATTCCAATGTCAAACTCCGAGCTCGATGTTCCAGGTCCCGGTTCTGTTTACAATGATGATTACAATTGCTAATTTATTTGTGTGTGTTTAATTTTGTGAGAGGGGGGATCTGGTTGATTTAATTTACAGTGCAGTGAAACATTCACAACGACAGAATCTAGGGAGGAAAAACTATTTAAATCCCATTGATGATACGCCCCACCTGCAATACCTCTGGGGCGCAGAGTTTGATAGTTTGAGAAACACTGCATTAGAGTATTGGCAGTGCTACAAAGTACTTACCAATTCTCATTTCGAAATGTCCTAATGAAGCTTGCCACAGTGTAGCAGCTCAAATTAGGCTGAACCCGTTGGCCAGCTTCCCTCAGGGTCATCCCATGGTTGATGACATGGTCCACTATTGTAGCTCTGATGTCATCAGTTATTCTATTTCTTACTCTTCTTACCCTTCCTCTTGCTCCTCCTTGTCCTCTTCCTCTAACTTCTTCACCTCCACGTCCTCTGCCTCGGCCTCCTCGGATTCTCACTTATCTCACTCTTACTGCTCCTTCCATTGTACTCCACACAGACAGCCTGTGGCTTATTTATAGTGCTTAGGCTGATTGCAAAGTGAACTAATTATATAAAACAGTTTTCACATGTGAAAGTGTGCCAGGCAGTTGGCAAAATACTGTTAATGATAGCCATACATGTGTATAATTTTGTTAGGAGTGTGTTGGAAATTTGGTAATTGAGTGTAAGCAGTGAGTTGTGTTTAAAGTTCAGCAAAAAGAGTGTTGTGCAGTGAATTGTGCCTACAGTTTTGCAAAGTGTGTGTTACAAAATTGCAAACTGAGTGCAAGGCAGTGTTTGTGCTTTTAGTTTTGCAAACTCAGTGAGTGGTTTTGCTATACGTATTAATAGTTTTAGAAATTGTGCGACAAGAATCACGATTAGCGCTTAAGCATTCAGAAAAACAATAGTGTACAATAGCTGGCTGAATTTAATCAGTATCATGACTGTTCTTGGTGGTTCTCATCCTGTCCACCATCTCTCACATGGATCCTCTTTTGCCTCTCTGTATGTGTCCATCCATTGTACATGCCTATGTTCCACCTGTTTACTCTAAACTGAATTTTATCCTGCTCAATTGATAGGATCACATTACTAGATTTTCCCATTTTGCTGCCAGTGTTTACAGTTTTGCTAGACAAGTGTGAAATGTGTTTAGTGACTGAGAATGTGTTTAAGGTTTTAAAAAAAAAGAGTGAATGAGTTTTGCAAATTCTGTCTAAGTACTTGAACATTGTTTAAAGTTTGGCCAAATCTGTGTTTGATTCGAAAAATAAGTTTAGGGCACTGAGAACTTGGTTTAGAGAATGGAGTATAGTGTTTTAGCAATTCAGAAAAACTGTAATTGGACCCCAGGAAGATTAGTAACCGCTCTGGTGGAAACAGATGGGGATCCAAATAAATAAATAAACAGCAGGTGTAGATGTGTTAAGCACAGTGAGTTATGATGCTTCCTTGAAAATAAATGGGAATAAATCGACACTGTCAGATTAATGTCCATTAGAGTGTTAATTACTATTAGGTTAGAATGTGAGTGAATGATATTTTTCATTTGTCAGTAACTTATGTTGAGCTGTGGTGGCGCAAAGTTAAGACAACCCTTTCAGAGGCGGGAAAAATGGGCGCAAAAACAGCCAGTGCAAATAGTTTCAGGTTTGATAAATCACACTGCACGTGGAACTGTGTGTGGAACGCCTACTTATTTGCATGTTCTCCTTCCAATATTTTGTGCATTCTGACAGAAAAAGCCACATTGCATATTCATCATAGGCAAAAGCGCTAAATGGATTGCACGCATATTACTGCGGGTTTAACAGCCGCACTGCTCCCTGCGCCTGCTTAGTAAATCACCCGCTGCACGTTTTTGTGCCCACTGTGAGGTTTGCGCGCGTTTTAAAAAGTGCAAACTTTTGATAAATCAGGCCCATAATGTCAAATTTCTAATCATTACTCTCAGTGTTTTGCAAACTATTGCTAAACATTCACTGCTTTTATTCAGGGCTTTCCGGAGACATTTAGCACATGAACCGCAGTTGGTGTGAATGGCAGTCCGTCCGGAAGCTGTACAGAAACTGGACCGCATCCGCTCCATATTTGTTGTGAATGAGGCATGAAGGTACTTCGCATGATCTCTACTGTTCCTAGGAATGCACTCTTCTGGACTGAGATACTTGCTTGAGCTCTTCCCCAACCCTTCTATCTCTAATATTATATAGTATGTGTAATCAAAGAGGATCTTCTTCAGCACCTCTAACACAGACCCAGTGTCTGGCCTAGCAAGGCTGAATCACGGCACACTGTAGAGCATGAGACACAAGATGAGAGTGTCCTGCTTGATATCTGCTTACTGAAGTCTGTTTAAGCACTCTGGGGAATTCTACATGACATTTTCCCTAGATGCATTTAATAAGAATGTAACTAATCTATTAGTCCTAATTACCTAGAAATATTCCCACCACACCAGCCACTTGGTTGATGCATTCCATAAATCATATTCCTGCCAGTATCTGCCACCCTGCTTTGAGATACTGGATTGTTTCTGGGGCCTTTTTGCACAGCCTGCACCTGGGAACTTGCCTGGAGAGGTAGATCATGGCCTCTATTGCTCTGCTGCACAAGGTCTGTTCCTTCCCTGCCAGGAGCAGTTCTCCTGTTCTATCCTTCAGACCTGCCCTCTATTGGCTGGATTTTGTCATATCAGCCACTTAAGCAATTTGTGGGCGCTACATTCTATGGAAGGGTATTCCTCCCATGATGGTTCCTCCTGCTCCTTCTCTTCTAATTCCACTGTCTGTGACATTCACAGAGCGCTTCATCCATGGGTCTTACCAAAATATTCTTACAGCTTGGATGATTCATCTTGGACGATGGCTCTGATATTCAATGTTTGAAGTCTGGAGTGTTTGTCTGTGTTTTGTCTCTGTCTTCCTGCATCTTTTCTCTACCTTTCTGAAGTTTTCCACCAGAGGTCCTGGGTGTGCTGAGAACCTGTCCATCAAGCCGGGGGTGGAGCCACCTCGCTGCACCTGCACAGGTGCAGCTCATTGAAGCTCACTGGCTGAGGATATAAGGAGCTGGCTGTCAATCTCCTTCAGTTCTCACCTTCTCTGTAAGCCTTGGCATCCATAATACATCTGATAACAATATTTTGATTTCTAAAAAAGAGGACACTTGACACAGTCCTGAAACACTGTCATGACTGTGACCAGACTTTTGATTTTGACATATTTAAAGCATGCATTCTCTATGTGGTTAGAAAGTTTAATAACAAACTTCAGATAGGCTTTAACAAGTGCAAAAATGACTTCTCTAGAAAATCTCTAGAAATTAATTAATAAGAGAAATAATTACTCTTCTGAATTAGAAAATGTACCAGAAACAGTAATAGTTTGCTTTACTGGACAAAAAGAAATCTGAAATAACATTCTGAGAAAACAGGTAGGCTATTATTTTCTATTCAATGTAATAATAAAATTAAAATTATTAAAGATTTCGTTTCCATGTGGACCTACTGGATCTTTGCCACTTTTGTCACGCACAGAAACACATTTGCCAGCTATGCCAGCTCTGTTTGTCTGTAAAGCTACAAGGCAGGGTATACGACTGTGGAAGCGCTCCTTGAGAGGGGGTTATTGAAAAATAAAAAGTCCCACCCCTTGCTTAATGCTCTCCCACTAAGCCACGCCTCAATAACACAGGCACGCGTAGCCAGCATGGATTTCAACCAAAGTCACAAAATATAATGTGATCTTACCTGTCCAGGAGAAAATCAGCAACCAACGCATCCATTAGCAAGCCCTTAGCTTTCTTGAGTTGACGCCACCATGTAAATGCATCAGCTCCAATGCAGATTCGGTTTTAAGCACGCTCTTCGTCAGCTTTCTTTCTCGTTGCTATTTCCACACCAGCTTTGCGTTTTCTGTTCATTTTAGCGCGAGCTCACTTCCTGTTTACAGGCTAGAACGAGCGTAGCGTGCACACGAAGGGGACGCGCAGAGGGGGAGGTGCTGGAACACGGGAGCTTTGCTTACAAGCCTATTATCTTAGAGGGACCGTGGAAGTTGATTGGATGAGGTTTTCCCAGGGTTTCTTGCTGTGGAAAGGATAAAAATTACTCGGTCAAGTTTAAGAACTCCTTACTTATAGGTTGCCACTGGTATATGAAGAGCATTTTTTGCAGTTTTAAAAAAAGTGTTTTAAAATGAAATCGTATACCCTGCATTTAATATCTTGTAAACAGTCGCAGCACGGTGAAGGGCAAAGTGGTGCAGCGCATCAAAGCCCGCTCTCTTACGTCTATGAAACGGTTCAGAACCATCCACGAAAGCATCTATTGTTCTCAATGTGTCGTATTGCATGCATCGCACCAGTCAATTTGAGTGTGCTTATTAGTCCACTTAAAAACGATGAAAATCCGGACATTTTCATCAATCTATAAAATCCCCCCGGACGCCCTGCACAGCACGTTAAAAGTGGACATGTCCGGGGAAAACAGGACGGTTGGTCACCTTAGATAACAAGTAATCGGAAAAATTAAGCCCCGTGAATCAACGCGGCTTTCTAACATATTGCATCACTAAATGGTTCACTACTGAAGCCCCACTTAAATGGTTCAAAATATTGCCATCTGCTGTATGATTAAATGTATTACAGGCTACACCATATACTTTAGCCCCTTAGTGAATAGCTTTTGCAGGCCAAGTCAATAAAAAATACACTTTTGTTTTTAATAAAAATTAGTAAAACCATGCTTTTGTTTGATACACTGTACTATATATATACACACACATATATATATATATATATATATATATATATATATAGAGAGAGAGAGAGAGAGAGAGAGAGAGAGAGAGCTGGCTGGTCGGCAGGATCGGCATGACCATGTAATGCTAGAGCTATAGTGGCAAAGCATGTTGGATGCATTGTTGCTCTGTGTCAGCTCCTTATCACACACCAAGCACTTCACCTTTATTATGAAATAATTAATATTAATATAGAATACAAATGCTGTTATTATTATTATAAACAAAGGGCAATTACTCTAGCAAGCTAACCATTATTGTTTCTAAGATTTTGGCTGCCTTGGTGAACATTTCAAATAAGATTTTTCAGAAGCGTTGTATAATGGAGCTACATGTTACCGTCACTGAAAACATTCTATTTGCGGTTCCATTCTAAGGTAAAATATCACTGCTACAGTCAATGGAGCACTCTTATTTTAAAGGAAATCGACTTCCGCTAAAGGAGACAGAATGTCAAACAGAACTGAATGAAAACCACATCTCTGTAATAACCAAACATCTGCTGAAAACATGACCCCAAACAAAGCACATCAAAAAGATAGAAAATTGTTGCTTTCGTATTTTTTGCTTTGATGTGAAGCTATAGGCCCAGGCTACAGTGTATCCTTTAATGTATTCACACTTTCACACCTTATTATGAGTGATCAACTCAAAATATTCCCACACTGGGGAATACTTCTTTTTTTTTCTTGCAGGCTCCATCTGTAAAAAGGAGTTGGATTGTTGGTGTATAAACTTAGATTATGTGACTGCAGAATAAAGTGCCCACACCAGAAATGAGTGCATCATTTACAGTAAACGCATACAAACAAACACCTGGACTTTTAACCAACTCCCAAGTCTAAAAGAAAATATAGCCCAGAGCTCACCTCAGAAGGCCACAAGTAAGATGTTTAATTAAGTGAGTTATTGAGCTAGTCAGTCAGTTAACACAATACAAACGCAGAATACACCACAGTGTGCCGCGGTATTCAAAGCACTTATGAGGAAGCGACATGCCGAATAAACCAATGACGTCACCCGCACAAACTTTTAATTACCTTTTTACAATTGGTCTCCCTAGTGGTGTTATGCATGTGGGTCAAGAAGCTTAATTCCAACTTGACACTCTTTCTGAGTGCTTAGGATATAGTCTGTGAATCATAGACTATGGACGGTATTCACCATACATGGTGAGTATATTTTTGGTGTTTTAATTGAACAATTTCTTCCTTTGGCCAGCCTATTATGCCTATTTTAAAATAGTATATTTTATTACAATATATTTAGTAAATGTTTTTATTAATGATTGTTGTTGTATGTTTATGCAGTATGATGCCCCGCTGTTAAAGATTAGATTGTTGTTCATACCATAAAGTCACAAATTCAAAATCAAGTTAGTTTGAATAATTTTTTTATTCTTTATTTATGTTTCATTTTAAAATTAAATGTATTTATAAAAACAGCAAAATGACAGTTAAAGACCAGTCACCACTGTAAACAGCACATTTACTTATTTGTACAGCAATAATGAAATAAATACTTCAAATAAATAACAATCTGAATAAATTGTATAGAGAATATCTCGGACCAAACCTTTTTTTTCTTTTGGTGTATTTGATAGGGACAAGTGTATGTACAGGTCTAAAATGTACATTACACCTGTACCACACTACATTTATAGCCAAGATTATTTTGAAATAGTCATCTCTAGAAGGGCTTCTAAACAACAATTACATTGAAATACAGTAACAATAAATAACATTCCAAAAAACAAACTATGTGTAATATCTGCATGAATTTGAATGTGGCTCATGTACATCTTTAAAAAGGTTTCAAGCAAATAGAGAGATTTAAATTAAATATGGATTTTCTTTATACATCTTAGAATTACATTTAAATAGTTATAGAGTGCAAAACAAGATAATTTAAATGATCATGATAAATATGAATAAAAAGAATGAAAAGTTAGACATTTCAGACAATTCTCAGTCAAATTTTCAGTTAAAAATAGCTACTGTAATGACTACTGTGAGCAAAAGGAAACTTGCTTTATGATTCCCTGCTGAAGAGGCTGTTGTTGGCACAGTGGTTCTTGTTGCTGCTGCAGGAATGGTTGTGGTTGAAGAAGATATGTCTGTTGCTGGAGCACCACTAGTCTTGGGGATAGCATTACTTACTGATGAAGCTGTCGTTACTGAGCCACCACTAATTATTGTTGGAACAGCTGTGGTGCTTGTTGAACCACCTGTGGCTGTTGGGGCAGCTGTGTTTGCTGAAGCAGCAGTGGCTGAGGTTGATGCTGCAATGCTTGTCATTAGTAGAGTAGTGGTTCTTTCAGCTTGCTTTGTTGTTACAGAACTAGTGAAAGTTGATGAGGCAGTATTGGTTGTGGAAGAAGTGGTTGTTGAAGGGGGCACAATGGTTGCGGTTGGGGCAGCAGTGGTTCTGGTTTCAGCAGGAATATTAGTGGTTGGACTTGCTGTTGCTGCTGCAGTTGATGCTGTAGCAGTGCTTGTTGTGGTTGGGAAAGCTGTGGTTGTGGTGGAAACAGCTGTTGAGGTTTGAGTAGCAATTGCTGTGATTGGAGCAGCAGTTGTTGTGGTTGCAGCAGACGTTTTTGTAGTTGGGGAAGCAGACATTTGTGTGGTTGGTGCAGCAGCAGTTGCTGTGGTTGGGGCAGCAGTCGTTGTGGTTGGGTCAGCAGTAGTTGTGCTTGCAGCAGCAGTGGTTGTGGTTGGAGCAGCTGTTGTTGTGGTTGCAGAAGCAGAGGTTGTGATTGGGGCAGCGGTTGTTGTAGTTGGAGCAGTGGTGGTTGTGGTTGGAGCAGCTGTTGTTGTGGCAGCAGCGGTTGTGGTTGCGGCAGTGGCGGTTGTGGTGGTGACAACAGCGTTTGTGGTAGCAACAGCAGTTGTGGTCGGAACAGTTGTGGGGGCAGTGGTTGTAGAAGCAGATGTTGTGGTTGGAGCAGCTGTTGTAGTTGGAGCAGCTGTTGTTGTGGGGGCAGTGGTTGTTGTGGTTGCAGAAGCAGAGGTTGTGATTGGGGCAGCGGTTGTTGTAGTTGGAGCAGTGGTGGTTGTGGTTGGAGCAGCTGTTGTTTTGGTTAAGGCAGCTGTTGTTGTGGTTAAGGCAGCTGTTGTTGTGGCAGCAGCGGTTGTGGTTCCGACAGCAGCGTTTGTGGTAGCAACAGCAGTTGTGGTTGGAGCAGTTGTTGTGGGGGCAGTGGTTGTAAAAGCAGATGTTGTGGTTGGAGCAGTTGTTGTGGGGGCAGTGGTTGTAAAAGCAGATGTTGTGGTTGGAGCAGCTGTTGTTTTTGGATCAGCTGTTGTTGTGGTTGGAGCAGCGGGTGTTGTGGTTGGGGTGGCGGTTGTTGAAGTTCCAGAAGCAGTGGTTGTGGTCGGAGCAGCAATGGTTGCAGAAGAAGGAGTTGTTGTAGTTGGGGCAGTGGCTGTCATGGTTGGAGCAGATGTTGTTGAGGTTGGAGCAGCTGTTGTTGTGGATGGAGCAGTTGTGGTTGGAGCAGTTGTTGTTGTGGTTGCAGAAGTTTCTGTTGTAGTTGGGGCGGCAGTTGTTGTGGTTGGGGCAGCAGTGGTTGTGGTTGGAGCAACAGTGGTTATGGTTGCCAAAGCAGCTGTGGTTGGAGCAGCAGTTGTGTTTGGAGAAGCAGTGGTTGGAGCAGAAATGGTTGTTGTAGTTAAAATACAGGTTGTAGTGGTTGGAGAAGCAGTTGTTGTGGTTGGGACGGTGGTTGTTGTGGTTGGATCAGCAGAGGTTTTGGTTGCAGAAGCAGTAGCTGTGGTTGTGGTTGGAGCAGCCGTTTGTTATGGTTGGCGGAGTTATTGTGGTTGGGGCAGCAGTAGTTGTGGGTGGGGCGGCAGTGGTTGTGGTTAGATCAGCAGTGGTGGTGGTTTCAGAAGCAGTGGTTGTGGTTGGAGCAGTTGTCGTTATGGTTGGAGGAGTTGTTGTGTTTGGAGCTGCGGTTGTTGTAGTTGGGGTAGCGGTTGTCATGGTTGGAGCAGCAGTTGTTGTGGTTGGAGCAGCAGTGGTTAGAGCAGAAGTGGTTAATGTAGTTGGGGCAGCAGTGGTCGTGGTTGGAGAAGTTGTTGTTGGAGCAGTTGTTGTGGCTGGATCAGTTGCTGTACTTGGAGCTGCAGTTGTTGTGGTTGCGGCGGCAGTTGTTGTGGTTGGAGCCGTGGTTGTTGTGGTTGGGGCGGCACTTGCAGTGGTTGGAGATGCGGTTGTTGTGGTTGGGGTGGCGGTTGTTGTGGTTGCAGAAGCAGTGGTTGCAGCAGAAGTTGTAGTTGGGGCAGAGGTTGTCATGGTTGGAGAAACAGTGGTTGTGGTTGGAGCAGTTGTTGTTGTGGTTGGAGCAGCTGTTGTTGTGGTTGGAGCAGCTGTTGTTGTGGTTGGAGCAGCAGTGGTTAGAGCAGAAGTGGTTAATGTAGTTGGAGCAGCAGTGGTTGTGGTTGGAGAAGTTGTTGTTGGAGCAGTTGTTGTGGCTGGATCAGTTGCTGTTGTTTGAGCTGTAGTTGTTGTGGTTGGGGTGGCAGTTGTGCTGGTTGGAGCGGTGGTTGTTGTGGTTGGGGCGGCACTTGCAGTGGTTGGAGATGCGGTTGTTGTGGTTGGGGTGGTGGTTGTTGTGATTGCAGAAGCAGTGGTTGCAGCAGAAGTTGTTGTAGTTGGGGCAAAGGTTGTCATGGTTGGGGAAACAGTGGTTGTGGTTGGAGCAGTTGTTGTTGTGGTTGGAGCAGCTGTTGTTGTGGTTGGAGCAGCTGTTGTTGTGGTTGGAAAGGTGGTTGTGGTTTGGGTGGAGGTTGTTGTGGTTGCAGAAGCAGTGGTTGTAGTTGTAGTTGGATCAGCAGTTGTGGTTGGAGCAGCAGTGGTTGGAACAGAAGTGGTTGTTGTAGTTGGGGCAGCAGTTGTCGTGGTTAAAGAAGCTGTGTTTGGAGGGGTGATTGTTGTTGGTGCAGCTGTTGTGGTCGGATCAGTTGCTGTTGTTGGAGCTGCAGTTGTTGTGGTTGGGGCGGCAGTTGTTGTGGTTGGAGCGGTGGTTGTTGTGGATGGGGCGGCAGGGGTTGTGGTTAGAGCAGCAGTTGACGTGGTTGAAGAAGCTGTGTTTGCGGTGGTGATTGTTGTTGGTGCAGCTGTTGTTGTTGGAGCAGCACTGGATGTGGTTGGAGCAGTTGTTGTGGTCGGAACAGTTGTTGGTTTGGTTGGAGCAGCAGTGGTTGGAGCAGTTGTTGTTGTGGTTGGAGCAGTTTTTGTTGTGGTTGGGGCGGCAGTCGTTGTGATTGGGGCGGCTGTTGTTGTGGTTGAACCGGCGGTTGTTGTGGTTGGGGGAGCAGTAGTTGTGGATGGGGCAGCCGTGGTTGTGGTTAGGGCGGCAGTGGTTATGGTTGCAGGAGCAGTGGTTAGAGCAGAAGTGGCTGTTGAAGTTGGGGCAGCGGTTGTTGTGGTTGGTGAAGCAGTGGTTGTGGTTGGAGCAGCTGTTATTGTGGTTGGAGCAGCAGTAGTTAGAGCAGAAAAGGTTGTTGTAGTTGTGGCAGCAGTTGTCATAGTCGGAGAAGCAGTGGTTGTGGTTGGAGCAGATGTTGTTGTGGTTGGAGCAGATGTTGTTGTGGTTGGAGCAGTTTTTGTTGTGGTTGGGGCGGCAGTAGTTGTGGGTGGGTCAGCAGTGGTTGTGGTTGCAGGAGCAGTGGTTAGAGCAGAAGTGGTTGTTGAAGTTGGGGCAGCGGTTGTTGTGGTTGGAGAAGCAGTGTTTGTGGTTGGGGTGGCGGTTGTTGTTGGAGCAGCTGTTGTGGTTGGAGCAGTTGTTTCTGTTGTTGGAGCAGTTGTCGTTGTGCTTGGAGCAGTTGCTGTTGTGGTTGGAGCTGCTGTTTTTGTAGTTGGGACAGCAGTGGTTTTAGTTGGAGAAGCAGTTGTTATTGGAGCAGCAGTTGTGGTTGGAGCAGCAGTTGTGGTTGGAGCAGCGGTTGTTGTGGTTAGACCAGTAGTGGTCGTGGTTGGAGCAGCAGTTGTTGTTGTTGTTTCAGCAGCAGTTGTTGTAGTCGGCACAGCAGTTGTTGTAGTCGGCGCAGCAGTCATTGTAGTTGGAGCAGCTTTGGTTGTGGCAGCAGTCGTGGTTGCAGCTATGCCTAATATAAGTTGACAATTACTTTTTACATAATCTTTTTTTAAATAGTGATTCACAGCGTAACTGTCTTTTATGTTTTAGCTTACCTGAAATGACCAGCATCAGTATCCGTGAAATCTTCATCATTTTTCTCATATGTCCTGTTTAAAAAACACATTTGTTAGCTTCTATTTCTAATAATTATTTTGTTTGAACTGATAACTTCCTTTAACTCTCCTATTTCAACTTTGTTTCTCATTTGTTGGCTTCAAGTCTCTTTAATCATACTAACACAGAATTGGTTATAAAGTATTTTAATATTTTTTAAAGATTTTATTTTTGCTGTTTTTTCAGATTCTTAGTAGCTTCTTTTCCTCTATTCTTCTCTTTTGAATTTTACAGGAATAAAAGAGAATTGATTCACATTGTTTTCCAATATTGCATTGTTATCTTCATCATTACAGCAATTTTATGTGAGACAAGTACTAGTTTAACTCAATTAAATTCTTATCAGATCCCTTGTGTTTATGTATGGCTATTTTGTCACAAATTCCATCATTAAAAACAGATCCAGTTCTTGTGGAGACACACAGTGTAAAATCAAACCAAGGAAAGATAAATTGAAATGTGAGAACATGCACCCCAATCCTTGTAATATCATAATGCTGTTAAAAATTGGCATTCCGAGCATATGTAAGGTTTATTTTTCATAAAGTCCACATTCCTTTTAAAAAAAAATTGTTCCTAGTTGTTAGATGGATTTAGCTAATTTTAACATCTTGCTTCCAGTAGAAGTAACAATAAATTACTCTAATTAACAAGAATTAAAGTCAGAAAACATCCAACTATGACAGAAATTAGTCAAAAATGCAGAACTTACAAGTTCTGTCGAATTAGTTGTCTTCACTGTGACAAGAGTTGAGATGCTCTCTGATCCTTTCTGATTGCTAGTTGACTCGTACTGCTTAATGTTATAAATTGGAGGCTTTATATCCATCCAGAGCAGGTACTATGACATCAGGTGCACGCAAAGATGGAAATTAGTCAGTAATTGTGTGAACAATGCTTTATTTTAGGTGTGGCTACCTGTAACCCTTTTCTGTCTTTCCTTTTGTGTGTGTGTGTGTGTGTGTCTGCATGTGTGTGCGTGTGCGCGTAGTGAAAAAAGGTGTTTTAGCACTGAAAATTGTTCAGTTTGTTAAGAGCTCGGGAGACTGATGCCTTACTGCAGGGGTGTCATACTCAAAGTAACTTTTGGCCACATCACGACCAGGAATGCCCTAAAAGGGCCGGTTGTGGCAGAAAGTATTAAAACAATTTTTAACAAACTGTTAAAATATTAATAAATATCTGTCTCCGCATTCGAAGAGTACTTCTTAAAATGAAATAATACTGAATATATTTTCACAATGATGTGATTTAGGACTATTCAAATAAACACTGATTTGATTTGACCGATAAAATAGTATTTAGGTGCACATAAATAGAACTGTAATGTTCTATTTATATTGTCCTCTAGGGTTTAGAGGGCCACATAAATGGCTATGGCGGGCCGGATTGGGCTCCTGGGCCTTGACTTTGACACATGTGCCTTGCAGTGTGATGATGCCTCACTCTATTGGAATGTAAAATATCGCAAAGGGCTAAACTCTGACATCAAGACACATCCTCTGCATGACTAAGTTATGCTTATCTATGTAAATTCTGACTGTATCCCATCTTATTATTTGAAAGTCTATATATCATAGGGACCAAAGGTGTTTTAAACTCTAAATTACTTATTTCTACTAATCTCTTCCATTACTGCTGTACAGATAACTGAACTAATTCAATCTTGTTCAATAAAGAAACAGCTACATGCTCTTCACAGTTAATTTTTGTACATTGTACATTTAATAGTTTTTTTCTTTAGTCTTTATCAGCTCAGTCTTTATTTTGGTTCGATACAAATAAGAATGCAGAAGCCACTTTTTCAGTAATATTTTTGATGGGACACTTTTGGGCTTTATGTTCTGTTAGTATCTTTAATAATTTTTATAATTTATTTGTGTTGTTGCACGAAATGTGTCTATTTAGAAGAAATGAACTAAGAAAAGCTTATTAGCCTTTTTGCTCTTGTTTCACATGTGTTACCTGTTATTGTGGTATCAAAAGGTCAACTGAACCTTAAATCTCACATTTTGAATTCCAAAAGAGCTTTCTCAAAATCTTGTAATTAAATTAAATGTTTGCAGATTGAATGGAGATAGATGTATTGCAGTAAAAATATGTTCAAACTTCCTTTAAAGGATAGGATGTATTAGACTGAACCAATAACTAAAGCAGAGATTTGTTGTAATGGTTCTGATATAAGCTTGTGATGTTTTTCTGAACTAAACCTTTCTTCGTACATGCATCTAATAATAAACCAGAAGTATCTTCAAATAGAGTCTAATGTGATAGCAACGTTTTTTATTTCAACCAAAAACACCTGAAATGTTTTTTTTGTATGACTCAGTAAGAACAGAAAGGTTTCTGAGGTCACACCCTTGGAGTGACACCTGCAGTATGCGTACTGCGTTGTTCTTGCAAGCATAGTCCACCACCCTTTAATTATTATTCATTTCATCACTTGACCAGTGTTCACGTCAGAGACATTAAAACTAAGTCATGCATGCTGGAAATAGTTTATTTCTTGATTCCTTAACTGTTCTCTGTGTGGATGCACCTTTACAAAACCCATTGTTTTGTATTTAAATATAAAAAGAGATTTTTGACACTGCTTCTACACATGTTTTTATTTTTAGGATACTTAAATTAACTCATGTTAAGTTGGAAATATTTTGACTTATATAATTACAATGGTAATTATACTTATGTTCTACATTTAATATCAGTTAAGATTTATGGTGGACCAAACTGTTAGAACAAAAAAGTTTTTTTTTTTTATAAAACACGATGAATACAAATATTAAAAAATACTCACAGACACACTCCTATTAAACATGAATATTTGACAAGTAAACCCAGAAGTAGTGAATGGATTAAATGCAATTTACTGGATGGGAAGCTATGGGAAGTTGTAAATGTAAAAAGCTGTAATCATAGTGGGGTTTTTTAAGTTTCTCATGCAACTGTCATGATCCTTAGTTTTGTTTTTTTGTTTTATTGTGTTGGGTTTTGATCTTCATTCACTTCTCATTATTTTCAGTTCATTCCTCTGTGTTAGTTCTGTTATGCTTTATTTCACACATTAGAGTCGTGGTTTTGTGATTTGAGTTCTACTTAGTGTATATATCTTTCCTGTGTTACTCTTATGGTTTTGAACTGTAAGTTTCTCTTGTTATTTTGTTAGATTTTATCCTTTAGTTACTCTTTAGCTTTTTCTTCCTACTTTTTCTTTTTAGAAAACCTTTGTTTTCCGTCTCTGTTTATTTCCTCCCTGCTATTTTGCCTCCTTCCCAGCTGCTAATTACCTCCACCTGCAAGTTTCCTCTTTCTATTATATTAATAATAATGGCTTGCATTTATATAGCGCTTTTTGAGACACAGGGGACTTTACAACTCCATTATTCATTCACTCTCACAGACTGGTGGAAGCAAGATACAATTGTAGCTGCCCTGGGGCACACAGACGTGTGGCTGCCATTTGCCCAGCACCAGTAGGTGAAGTTTCTTGCCCAAGAACACAACGCCATGATACAATCCCATGATTTCCGGGTTGCAGGCCGACAACTGTACCACTGAGCCAGAATTCCTCCTTCTCTAATACCCTGCTGGATTATTCAG
This sequence comes from Valencia hispanica, assembly GCA_963556495.2. Classification (NCBI taxonomy): domain Eukaryota; kingdom Metazoa; phylum Chordata; class Actinopteri; order Cyprinodontiformes; family Valenciidae; genus Valencia; species Valencia hispanica. The sequence continues at coordinate 10,732,395 of OY747713.1, read as the reverse complement.
TTACCTGTGTCTTACTCCATGTCCCCTGGTTTTCTTGTGCGGTTTCCAGTCAGTTCCAGATTCCCATTACCTCCTCTCAGTTTATAAATTTCATTATTATTTTCATTAAAACTCTTAATTTAATCCGCCTCTCAGTGTCTGCTTTTGAGTCAAGCTTGAAAAACATGCCACCAACTTCCTTACCTTTCCTTAAATTCTGTCTTTTACAATTTTCACTGCCACAAATGATTTGCCATTTCTTTTTACTGACACCAGCTACAATTCCAATTATCTGTGCAAAAACGACAGTTGTTCTATTAACTGTTTTCCTGCAGAGAAGCTGACATCAGACTTGTCTGAGAAAAGTACCAGAACATCTAAAATAGTTGGGTGTGTCTTTTCCTTTAAAATGTTTATCCAGTCTTTGATAAATGTCAGTAACTCTATTGTTATTGAAGGTTATTAAAATAGTACCTTTATTCAAAAGGTGAATAGCCTTCCTGTTGCAAATACTTGGTTAGACATTATTGACAGCCTCAGACAAACCCTAGAATAACCCTATAAATATAATTATTTAGAGTTGTTATTCACATTGATGTGTATTTTAAAATATCAACAGTGGTGAGAGGATAAGTTCAATTGCATTAAAATAACTGAGAAAATCCTCAAAGTTAATTCACTTCAGTTATTCATTTCAAAAAGTAGGTCTATATGTAGTATGTCTATAATCATTTTGCACATGGGTGATTATTTGATGTGTTTATTTCTTTTGATTTTGAATAATATGGCTTACAGCCAAGGACAACCCAAAATTCTGTCTCCTATAATATCTAGCTATAAATATTTTACAACGCAAATGTCTCAGTAACAACCACCATAGAGCCAAGTTGGATACCAACCACAGAGCCAGCCTTCTTGATTAACTAATCAAGCATAGGCCCTCATTTATCAACCATACTTTTGAGCAGATCTGTGCGTATTTCGTGGGTAGGACCAATTTTACGCATCATGTGGTATTTTCCATCTTGTACTTCTGCATAGAAATATTCCAAAATATTAGAACAGCTCTTGCCGTGCGTTCGCACGGCATCTAGTGGTAGAACGGGAGAACTGCAACACTGAAACAGTTTGACGGAATATTTATCTCATCAGTTTATCACCTCCGCCAAGGAGCTCATATTGGCGTCTGTCTGTCTTTTAGTAGAATAACTCAAAATCTTATGGACGTATTTGGATTAAACTTTCAGGATATGTTAGAAATTTTACAATGAATAAATGATTACATTTTGGGGTTGATCATGCATGGAGATCCTGTGCAATCTGGGGGTGGGGATTGTGAGGTGCTTATTTTAGGCCTGCTTGTCACATCAAGCGCTTCAGCTTAAAAAGATGCTACAGTTTGAAAAAAGGTTGTTGCTGTCTCCATCCATCCTGGCAGCCAAAGCAGTGTCTCCAACAATGCTAGCCACATTGTCAAATGTGAAGATCTGTGCACCCCCGAAGTAGAAGATCTGGCCCAACTGTTTAGTGAGGGACATTTTATTGTATTCAGGTATATGTAAAACTTTTTTCCCCCTTTATTTCCAACAGGAACCTCTCCACCATCCCGACCGTATTAACTGCCTCTTGTCACTTTCTCCCAAGCAGTGTTCTTTTTTTTCTTTTTTTTTTTCTTTGGTTATCCCTGAGCTGATAGGACCAAACAGCAATGTTCATGACCAATTGAACTGATTTAATTTGTTCAAAGAAGTTAAGTGTTTCCAATAGAGCTGATCTGATATATTTTACTCTTACTTGAGTAATTTCTTGGACGGTTACTTTTAACTTTTACTCGAACAAAAATATGTTGAAGTAATATTACTCCTAACTGAGAACAATTTTTGCGTACTCTACCCACTTGGTCGCCACATAAAAACACATTTACTTCCAAACATTGCGTAATTGAGCAAGAGTACCAGAGAGAGGGAGATTTTTTCTGTGGCTGAATTCGTGATTCAAGAATGGAGAAAACAAACTGTGGACCATATTTAGGTTTTGTACAACAATCTCTGGATCTAATAAATGGCAGCGGTGAGTACCAACATTCCAGGTAAATAAAATGGAACATATTTATTGTATGCAGCATTTTAGAGAAAATTCTACTGAAAATAAATCACTTTTAAAAAGTTATTCCCCTACATGAAAAACTTTTAACCCACATTTTGAATCAAACGACGAAATCAAATAGTACTGAAATATTTCTATTCATAACATGAGCGGGACGCTGAGCATCTCTGCAGACGAGCACAGCCAGCGAAGGTGGACCGCAACTGTAGCCTACCACAAAGATCTATAAAGGAAGATGCCTCTCTCACGTGTTGTCACTCACGAACACAGACACACAACAGGATCATCACAGTGGCTCAACCACGGCTGCTTTATGAGCTTTTTTTTTTTTAAAGAAAAAAAACTTCCGGACATGTTGCCCTTAACAATAGCACCACCTATTGCCAAATGTAAGGAACTGCACATGACCTACAGTGGAAGCCAACATTCTAGGAAATAGGCTGCTAAGAGTGCAATAATAACATCCATCCATCCATTATCTATACCGTCTAACCTTTGCAGGTTTGCAATGCTTCTTACTGCATTGCATGGAAGCATAGAGAGCAGTTTCAAGCCTGCACCAGCTTGGATAAAGAACTAGTGACAAAAAATATACTTTCTTCTCAAATGTCCACCATTCGTATTCTCGACTGGATTATTTGTTGGTCAACAGCTCACTGTTGACTGACATTTCAGACACTGAGATACACCCTATAGCTGTTAGCGGTCATGCTCCTGTTTCTCTAACTTTAGTAAATAAAACAGAAACGCCTCAAAGAAAAAATTGGAGATTTAATATATCATTACTTAAGGATAAAGAATTTATTAAATATTTTGAAAAAGAGTGGGCTTCTTATTTGGAATATAATGACCTACATGGTACGTCACCATCCATTCTTTGGGAGGCAGGGAAAGCTGTGATTAGAGGTAAAATAATCTCATTCTCATCAAATAAAAAGAAAATGGAAAAAAAACGTATTCAGGAATTAGAAGAAACTATTAATTCATTAGAAGCTTCTCTAGATGAGGAGAGACTAGGCAAAATCCATAAAGCAAAGCTAGAATTAAATGAAATTAGTAATAAACAGACCCAGTTCTTAATTCAAAGACTTAGGATAGAAAACTTTGAACAAGGTAACAAATCAGGTAGATTTTTGGCTAACCAGCTTAAAATTAATAAAGAAAAAACAACTATATCTGCTATTAAAGATCAGAACGGGAATACAGTATATGACCCCAGAATAATAAACAACACCTTTAAAGAATTTTACAAGGCTTTATACTCACCGGAGACATGAAATTGAACCATTTTTGGATAACATAACACTACCTAAATTATCTGAAAGTCAAGCGATGGCCCTGGATTCACCACTAACAGGAGGCCCTCCAAAGCATGCCCAATAAAAAGGCTCCAGGCCCAGATGGATTTCCAGCAGAGTTCTATAAAGAATTCTGGAATATTCTGGCTCCAACATTCCACAGAAGGCTGCAGGTTACCAAGGAAAATGGCCAACTTCCACCAAATATGAATTCTTCCTACATTAGTCTTCTACTAAAATCCGGTAAAGACCCTGTGTTTCCTACCAGCTATCGTCCCATATCCCTCATTAATGTTGATCTTAAAATAATCTGCAAAGCTCTCGCAAAAAGGATAGAGTAACGCGAGTGGCGCGACTGGTTGCCGGCGGGGCCCGTGGGCTCGTCACTCCTGTCCCCCAGACCCCTGCATAGTAGCCGCTGGATGTTCCCCTGGGGTTCTCCTCTGCTCCTCTCTTGGGGGATGCGGTCGGCCCCGCCCGGGTCCGCCTGGGGCTCTGGGGGTCCTTTGGACGTCTTGGCTCTGATCTCCTTCATGTCTGCATCGATTCCTGGGAGATGGATTGATGCCTGCTCACACCAGCTATCGAACACTCTTATGGAGAAACCTTATATGCATCAGCATGCTCACACACATGCGTAGGTGTGGGGTCTCTGGTGTTAACAGATATATTCTTGGGCTGAGGTTATCATTACTAGATCTTGATTAATCGGTACATTCTGTGACATTGTTGTTGTATTTTTATATCCATTTTTGTGTGATGTGGTTGTGTAGTTCTTAGTTCACGATGTTTGGTTTGTTTTGTCGATGTTCCTTTTTTGTTTTGTTTTTTCCCCTCTCTCTGCCATCCTGTGGGTATGGAGACAGACTTCAATGTTTTCCTGTGTTTTCTTTGTCCCCTTTCCTCTCTTGTATTTTCAACTCACCCTCTCTCTTGACTTTTTGTTTCCTACCTCTCTTCTTCATCTTCTTTCTTTCTTCCCCTTAATTTTCCGTCTCCGTTTCCATAACATCTGGAAATAAAACCCCCAGCAATTCATAATAAAGATTTTTCACACATATATCAAGTGGAGTACTATAGCAAAAGCTGTACTGCTCCGCTTGTGATAGTAAATCTGTTGGGCTTCTACTTGGTACTCAGACACCAATTCTGAGCTCCACACTGCCAAACATTACACGTAAAAAAAATATAATAATAATAACAATTAGATTAGATTTATATTAGATTAGATGTCTATTGCAAGATTTTCTTACTTTTTGTTTTTTAATTTTCCGAATATTAATAAAAGTTTTTCTCATAAATAAACTTGAGCACAGAAAACAGTCTCTCTGCTCAAGTATATTTATTCACAGGGGTTACACAACAAGACTTTTTTTGTACAGCTTTTTTTGTATAGCACACTTTGAACAGCAGAGTAATTCAAGGTGCTTTACATGATTTGGTAAACAAAAACAAACACATGGAATATAACATTGGAAATTAAAAGTAAAAAAAACACACATTACACATGATACACAAATCACAAGAGCAAGAGAGCATGAACACATTTCATACATATGACATCAAGCATTTACTCGAAGGCAATTCTAAACAGATGAGTTTTTAGTCTCAATTTAAAGCAGTTCAGAGTTTCAGCAGCTCAACACTCGTCAGGAAGTCTGTTCCAGATAAGGCGAGCATAGAAACTGAAAGCTGCTTCTCCATGTTTAGTTCTGAGTCTAGGGATGTTTAGTAGGCTAGAGTTGGAGGACCTGAGTGGTCTTGGTGGTTGGTACTGTGACAACAGTTCTTCAACATATTTTGGTGCTAAGCCATGTAATGATTTATAAACTAGTAGGAGTATTTTGAACTCTATTCTCTGAGCTACAGGGAGCCAGTGTAAGGACTTTAGAACTGGGGTGATGTGCTCTACTTTCCTGGTTCTAGTGAGGACGCAAGCAGCAGCGTTCTGGATCAGCTGCAGCTGTCTATTGACTTTTTAGGCAGACCTGTGAAGATGGTGTTGCAGTAATCAATCCGACTAAAGAAAAACGCATGGATGAGTTTTTCTAGGTCCTGTTGCGACATCAGTCGTTTAATCCTAGAAATGTTCTTCAGGTGATAGAAGGCTGACCTTGTTATTGCCTTTATGTGATCGTGGAGGTTCAGGTCTGAGTCCATTACTACATCTAGGTTTTGAGCCTGATCAGTAGTTTCTAGCTGTATTAACTGAAGCTGTGTGCTGACTCTTGATCGTTCCTCCTTGGGTCCAAAAACAATTACTTTAGTTTTGTTTCTATTCAGCTGGAGAAAGTTATGGCACATCCATCCATTTATTTGGTCAATGCATTGATTTAGGGTTTGAATGGGTTCAGAGTCACCTGGTGACATTGTAATGTCACCAGGTGAGTGTCATCCGCATAGTTATGGTAGCTAATGTTATTGGTTGCTATAATCTTGCCTGGTGGGAGCATGTAGATATTAAATAAGAGGGGCCCCAGGATGGAGCCCCGGGGCACCCCACATGTGATTGCTGTTCGTTCTGATGAAAAGTTTCCTATTGAAACATAGAAGTCCCTGTTCTTTAGGTAAGACTCGGACCAGCCAAGTACTGTACCAGAGAGTCCGACCCAGCTCTTCAGTCGTTCCAATAAAATATCATGATCAACAGTGTCAAATGCTGCACTGAGGTCCAACAGAACCAGCACTGTGGTTCTACCACAGTCTGTATTTATGCGGATGTCATTGAATACTTTGACGAGGGCAGTCTCTGTGCTGTGGTGAGCACGGAAACCAGACTGAAAAACATCAAAACGGTTTGTCATTGTTAGGAAGCTATTTAACTGCTGAAACACAGCTTTTTCAATAATCTTACTGATGAATGGAAGATTAGAGATTGGCCTGTAGCTCTGCATTAACGTGTTGTCCAGATTTTTCTTCTTTAACAGGGGTTTAATAACTGCTGTTTTTAAAGCCTGAGGGAAGACACCTAATAGCAGGGATGAGTTCACTATTTGAACAAGATCAGACCCAATAACAGGAAGAACTTTCTTTAGAAAAGCTGTGGGTAGGATATCAAGACAGCAGGAGGAGGAGCTTAATTGTATAATGAATTTTTTCAAGGCTCTTCTGGTTTAATTCGTGGAATTCAGACATTTTCCCTACATTGTTGTTGATTGGGGATGGCACTGGTTGTGGGTTTGATATTGAGGTACAGATTGACCGTCTAATTGTTAGAATCTTTTCAGTGAAAAAGCTGGCAAATTCATTGCAGGCCCTGGTAGAGTTTAGTTCAGTGGCTACTGTCACTAAAGGATTAGTTAGTCTTTCCACTGTTGCAAGTAGAGTCCGTGCATTATTAATGTTTCTGTTGATGATTTCAGAAAAGAACAATTCCCTAGCATCTTTTATAGTTAGCTGATATCTATTCAGTCTCTCTTTGTAGATCTCACAGTGAACCTGGAGTCGAGTTTTCCACCCTTTTCTCACGGCTCGTCGACACTCTCTCTTTTCACTATGTACCAGTGGATTACTTGTCCACTGAGACTTCTTTCTACCTGAGACTACTTTCACTTTAGTTGGAGCAATGGAATCCATGATGTCTGAGATTTTCACAAGGAAATTATCTACCAACTTATTTACTGAGTTTGAGTTGGGAGATGAGGGGGATGTGGTGGAAGGGTAAATACGTTTAAAGGTTTCTACTGAACTGTCCCCTAGAAAACGCTTTTTTACAGTGGTCTTACTGTGGCTGGATAATTTAGCAGAGATGGTACTTTCAAAGAAAATACAGAAATGGTCAGATAATGCAATATTAATTACCAAGATGTTGGAAATATTTAAACCTTTGCTGATAATTAAGTCCAGAGTGTGTCCTTTATTCTGTGTTGGTTGTTTGACATGCTGGGTCAGGCCGAAGTTGTGGAGAGTATCATCTAATGTTTTTGCTTGTCTATCTTGGGGGTTGTTGGTATGGATGTTAAAATCCCCCACAATGATTAGTTGGTCATAGTCGATACATATTACAGAAAGAAGGTCATTGAAATCATTAAAGAAGTTAGGGTTAAGTTTTGCTGGTTTATATAAACTTAGAAATAAAGCTTTGTTAGGCTCATTTATCTGGGTGGCTAAGTATTAGAAAGAATCAAACGTGCCCAGGGTTACCTTTTTAAAGTTCATTGAGTTGTGAAAAATGGTGGCTACACCTCCACCTCGTCTGTGCTTTCTGCTCTCGCTTAAGAAATTGTAATTTGGAGGAGTAGATTCTATTAATGCAGTTGTTTCGTTATTTTCATCTAGCCAAGTTTCTGATAAAAAAAGGGGCGTGTAAATTATGCTCAGTGATGAAGTCATTGATAAGAAAAGACTTCCCGGATAGAGATCTAATGTTTAATAAAGCTAACTTAAGTATTGTGATGATGGGCAGCTGAACCTTCTAACGGGTTATCAATTTGAGATTTTGTTTAATATGAGAGCGTGTGGTTAACGGTTTATGTTTCCCGCTGCTGATAATTGCTGGTATGCTAAATTCAGGGGGGGGTGCTGGGCAAGTTCTGGGGGACAGTAGGGGTAGATTCACTGCCCGGTTCCCTCAAATATCTATAATAATCAGTGGGGGGAAGCTCCCAGGCTTATGGACACTAGTCCCAGGCGTTTGGTGTAGTCTAAGTTTAGGTGTTAATTTTGTCCCAAATTTGATTTGCTCGTTCAGTCTGTCTGTAAAGTTTCTAAATGGGACTCATTTGATGTGGCTGAGTCACAGGAAGATGAAGACTTAATCTCTGATGGTTGTTAATCTGTTCGGTCCTGTGGTGTCATCATGACTTCCTGTTTTTGTTCTCTGATATCCATGGGCGCCTCAAGGTCAGCTTTTGGGAGCAAGTGTTTTGCTTTCTGATTTTGATAAGAAAAAATGTTTGCTGCTAACAGCCTTACTCCGGACTTGTTAAGATAACGGCCTCCTTTGAGCAGACGATTAGCACTTCCAAATACTTTAAAATTATTAATAAATGTGAACGACTTCTCAGCTGATTGTTTCTTCAGCCATTCATGGAGCATGCAGTCTGCTAAATCTTTCATCATTCCCTTCAGGGACTGGTCCGCTGATGAGGATGTTTACGTTAAGTCCATCAAGTCTCTGTAGGAAATCAGAAAAGTCTCTCTTCCGAATCTCTGATTGTCTCATCGCGATATCTGCAAATCCAGCATGAATGACGAGCTTTTCCAAAGCAGGATGTTGGTCCAAGATTTTTGGGATTTTTTCTGATATTTCTCTCACTGTATTTTTGTAGCAGCTATAAACTCTGGTGTTCTTGCTACAAAAAGCCTCAATTCCATTAATTGATCCGTCTTGTATGATAACAATCTTTGCTGGGGGGGCTCTTACTTTGTTATGTGTCCGTTTGATGTGGCTGGGTTTCTCCTGGTGGTTTTAACTGGTCCCGGGGGCTGCGTCATCTTTCGGGGAACTCAGGGCTGTGAATCTGTTTTTAAGCGGGATTCCAGGTGGAGAAATATCTCTTGTTTTTGGCTGAAACCTCTTTTGTTTACTTTTAGCAGAAGCGGCAGGTCTGGGTTCAGAGCTGACTCTGTGCTGGAGTTTCTTTTTTTTTTTCTTCCTCTAAGAACATGCTGGGGTTGATGATTCCATGCGTTTTAAAGCTGGCCAGTGTTCATTAGAGTGCAGAGTTCTGCCGCTCAGGCGCCTGTAGGGAGTCTCCGTGACACGGTTAGACCGATGTAACACCGGGCTGATAGGCTGTTCTCTATGTGAATTCAACGGTAAAGTTGTGTCGTTTACATAATCAGCGTGGAGATCAAAATTAATTTCCAGACGACGTAGCTTTATTTCAATGCCCTCAATTCTGTGGAGCAGTTTTTCAAAATCCTCAGCTGAGCAAAAAGCCATGTTGATAAGTCCATAAAAAAGTAATCCAAGAAGAGATCTGGTCCAATACAGTAACTCCAGGGGCTTGGTAGATAAAGTAACACAGCAAAACTACTGCACAACATCAACCTAGCCAACAAAATTACTTCTATCTATCTATCTATCTATCTATCTATCTATCTATCTATCTATCTATCTATCTATCTATCTATCTATCTATCTATCTATCTATCTATCTATCTATCTATCTATCTATCTATCTATCTATCTATCTATCTATCTATCTATCTATCTATCTATCTATCTATCTATCTATCTATCTCTGTCTGTCTGTCTGTCTGTATGTCTGTGTTATCAAAGCAAAGCTAAAGATACATTTATTTACAAGATTTGATTCGGTTATGATGATTTTAGGTAAACATTGTCGATTTTATGCATTGTTTATATTAATGTGTTTCATGTAATGTTTAAATGTGTTGTTTTTAATGGTTGATGCTGTTGTGGCTATAATAATAATAATAATATCTCAGTTTGTCCAACTTTAGAACTGCTTTACTGGCAAGATGTATTAAGAATGCCTGTTTATTAACTGTAAAAGTGAGTTAACATAGTTTTTAATCTGCCTTGTAGGGGCAATCTTTTATGAGGTTGCATCACGTGAATAGATTAACCATTGTTTTGTCACATATTCTAAAAAAACAAACACTACTATAGTAAATCAGGCTCAGTTTTTTATTTGTTAATGCTTAAATTACGTAACATGATCATTTATATTAATATCTAAATAAAAGGGAAAAATCATTAGCATTTATGCTGCACTATCAATAACTTACATCCTGCTCCCACAAAAAAATAAATATTAAATAAAAATGACGCCATCTTTAAAAATATCCTAAAATACTAAAAACATCCCATCTAGTTACAAGTTTACAATTTCTTAGAGACATACAAGTACATATGTGATTAGTTTAGGAATAAAATGAAGAACAGTTATATTGTATTTGAGGATTACACTCAAAGTGTTAAAAGAAAAAGTAGGTGAAAGAAATAAACACAATAAATACAAAACATTAAGAAAATATTTTTAAGATTCTAAATTATGTTATGTGAAAAAAACAAGTGTCCAGTTTTAATTCAACATGACTACTGAAACAAGAGCTATTAGCAGGAGAATACTTGATTTGTCATGAACTACAGTGGAACTCGTTGTTGTTGGTGAAAGGGTGTTTGTTGTTGTAGTTCCAACACCAGTAGTTGGGGTTACCACATTTATGTACTTGGTGGAACAGCTGCAGAAGTGGCAGGAATGTTAGTTGGGGCAGCGGCTGAAGTACTGACCACAATGTTGGTTGGTGCAACAACTCCAGAAGTAGTAGCAATGGTGGTTGGTGCAGAGGCAGCAGTAGTATTTGTTGACAGAGAAAGGGTTGCTGAAGTTACATTGGTTGTTGCTTTAGGAGTTGTGGTTGTTAATGGAGTGGAATTGGTTCTTGTTGAAAAAAATGTTGTTGGAGCAGCTGTGCTTATAGTTAGATTGGAAATGGTAGTTGATATAGCAGCTGTGATTGTTGTTTCTGCTGAAGTGGATGGAGTGGAAGTGGTCTTGATAGATAAAGCTGTTGTTAAAGAGACTGCTGCTGTTTGATTAGCTGTTGTTGGAAAAGCTGTGGTTGTTGTTTGAGAAGTGGTTGTTGGAGCAGCTGTGATTGTTGATTCTGCAGCTGTAGTTGTTGTTTGTGCAGTTGTGGTTGTTGTTGGAGCAACTGTTGTTGTTGGAGGAGGTCTTTCGGTTGTTGTTGGAGCTGATGTTGTTGTTTGAGCCCATGTGGTTGTTAAAGCAGCTGGGTTTGTTGGAACAGCTGTGGTTGTTGCTGGAGCTGATGTGGATGATTGTGGAACAGCTGTGGTGGTAGTTACACCAGTGGTTGTTATTGGAAAAATTGTGGTTGCTGTTTGAGCTGCTTTGGTTGTTGTTGTAGCAGCTGTCATTGTTGTAGAAGCAACTTTGGATGTTGGTGCAGCTGTGGTTGTTGTTGGAGCAGCTGTAGTTGTTGTTTGTGCAACTGTGGTTGTTTTTGGAGAAACTGTGGTTGATGTTTGACCTGCTGAGGTTATTGTTTGAACAGCGGTGGTTGTTGTTTGTTCAGCTGTGGTTGTTGTCGGAGAAACTGTGGTTGTTGTTGGACCTGCTGAAGTTGTTGTTTGAACAGCGGTGGTTGTTGTTGGTGCAGCTGTGGTTGTTGTTGGAGCAACTGTTGTTGTTGGTGCAGCTGTTGTTGTTGTTGGTGCAGCTGTTGTTGTTGTTGGAGCAGCTGTGGTTGTTGTTGGAGCAGCCGTGATTGTTGTTTGAGCAACTGTGGTTGTTGTTGGAGAAACTGTGGTTTTTGTTGGACCTGATGTGGTTGTTTTTGGTGTACCAGTGGTTTTTGATGGAGCAGCCGTGGTTGTTGTTGGACCTGCTGAGATTGTTGTTTTAACAGCGGTGGTTGTTGTCGGTGCAGCTGTGGTTTTTGTTGGAGCTGCTGTAGTTGTTGTTTGTGCAGCTAAAGTTGTTGTTGGAGAATCTGTGGTTGTTTTTGGACCTGCTTAGGTTGTTGTTTGAACAGCGGTGGTTGTTGTTGGTGCAGCTGTGGTTGTTGTTGGAGCAGGCGTGGTTGTTGTTGGAGCAGCTGTGGTTGTTGTTTGATCAGCTGTGGTTGTTGTTGGTGCAGCTGTGGTTTTTGTTGGTGCAGCTGTGGTTTTTGTTGTTGCAGCTGTGGTTGTTGTTGGTGCAGATGTGGTTGTAGTTGGTGCAGCTGTGGTTGTTGTTTGAGCAGCTGTGGTTGTTGTTGGAGCAGCTTTGGTTGTTGTTGGACCTGTTGAGTTTTTTGTTTGTGCAGCAGTGGTTTTTGTTTGAGCAGCTGTGGTTTTTGTTTGAGCAGCTCTGATTGTTGTTGGTGAAACTGTGGTTTTTGTTGGAGCAGGCATGGTTGTTGTTGGAGCTGCTGTGGTTTTTGTTGGTGCAGCTGTGGTTTTTGTTTGAGCAGCTGTGGTTTTTGTTTGAGCAGCTCTGATTGTTGTTGGTGAAACTGTGGTTTTTTTTGGAGCAGGCATGGTTGTTGTTGGAGCTGCTGTGGTTGTTGTTGGATCAGCTATGGTTGTTGTTGGTGCAGCTGTGGTTTTTGTTTGAGCAGCTGTGGTTTTTGTTTGAGCAGCTCTGATTGTTGTTGGTGAAACTGTGGTTTTTTTTGGAGCAGGCATGGTTGTTGTTGGAGCTGCTGTGGTTGTTGTTGGATCAGCTATGGTTGTTGTTGGTGCAGCTGTGGTTTTTGTTTGAGCAGCTTTGTTTGTTGTTGGAGAAACTGTGGTTGTTTTTGGACATGCTGTGGTTGTTGTTTGAACAGCGGTGGTTGTTATTGGTGCACCAGTGGTTGTTGTTGTTGGAGCAGCCATGGTTGTTGTTGGACCTGCTGACATTGTTGTTTGAACAGCGGTGGTTGTTATTTGTGCAGCAGTGGTTGTTGTTGGAGTAGCTGTAGCTGTTGTTCTTGCAGCTGTGGTTGTTGTTGGAGCAGCTGTGGTTGTTGTTGGAGCAGCTGTGGTTGTTGTTGGAGCAGCTGTGGTTGTTGTTGGTGCAGCTGTGGTTGTTGTTGGAGCAGCTGTGGTTGTTGTTGGAGCAGCCGTGGTTGTTGTTGGAGCAGCCGCGGTGGTTGTTTGAGCAGCCGTGGTTTTTGTTGGAGAAACTGTGGTTGTTGTTGGACCTGCTGTGGTTGTTGTTGGTGTACCATTGGTTGTTGTTGGAGCAGCCGTGGTTGTTGTTAGACCTGCTGAGATTGTTGTTTGAACAGCGGTGGTTGTTGTTGGTGCAGCTGTGGTTGTTGTTGGAGCAGCTTTAGTTGTTGTTTGTGCAGCTGTGGTTGTTGTTGGAGAATCTGTCGTTGTTGTTGGACCTGCTTAGGTTGTTGTTTGAACAGCGGTGGTTGTTGTTGGTGCAGCTGTGGTTGTTGTTGGAGCAGGCGCGGTTGTTGTTGGAGCACCTGTGGTTGTTGTTGGAACCGCTGTGGTTGTTGTTGGACCTGCTGTGGTTGTTGTTGGAGCAGGCATGGTTGTTGTTTGAGCTGCTGTGGTTGTTTGAACAATAGTGGTTGTTGTTAGTGCAGCAGTGGTTGTTGTTTGTGCAGCAGTGGTTGTTGTTGGATCAGCTGTTGTTGTTGGAGTAATTGTGGTTTTTGTTGAATCTGCACTGGTTGTTGCAGCAGCAGTTGTTGTCGTTTTAGCACCTGTGGTTGTCGTTGGAGCCATTGTGGTTGAACTCTGTGTTTTTTGTATCTGTGTAGCTTTTGTAATAAGATTTATTTAAATTTTTTAATTTAATTTATTTTATTATATTTATAGGTTTATAGACTACTAGAATTTTTCTTTCAACATGTGCAAACTTACCAGCAAACAGAATCACAATCACCCACGTCCTCTTCATTGTTGTTGGATTTGTCTTCTTTTTTTTTGAAACGTAGAAAATTGTTCGGTAACTTATAATATTCAAAAACCAAACCTCTTTCAAACTCTTTCATTATACTGGTATCTGCTTTTTTAGTTCAGTTCTAAACAATTTCAGTCAATAATACCAGTTGTTTTAGCATCATTTGTTTTTAACCTGCATTTTTAATACACTCCTTTCATACAGATAACATGTTCTATCAAGTCCTATTTTATTTTTATTATCATCAGTCCATTAGTGTCTCCCTTTTAAACTGAGGCTTTCCAAAAGGCTTTTGAAGTATTTATTTTAACCATGTGTTTTCTTCAGACTTGCCTTCTTTCTTATCACACTGACAGATTTCGGCCTTAGGATAGGTATCTGAAGGCCGAAATGACATTTGCTGAATAAAATAGAAACATACGTTTTCCTTACGTACCTGACTCATCTGAGCTCAGCCCAGTGTCTACCAATGATCTTACGCATTTTGGGAAGATGTCTATGTGTGTTTGTGGGTGGATGTGTGCCAGTGTGTGTCTGTGTATGTCTGGGAAATGGGTTTGGGAAGGGGGAATAACTGTCTTTTCGTTTTTATAATTGTGGGGAAGGGATGGGAATCTGGGTTATGTGGGGTGATTTTTAATCTGTAAAGCCCTTTGAGCTGCATTTTTTGTATGAAAGGTGCTTTATAAATAAAGTTTGATTGAGTTTGATTGATGCAATGCATCCGTTCAGTATTCAAAGCGCATATCTTTCCAGATTTTCTTATTATACACTTTCATTCCAAAATGGATTAAATCAATTTTCTTCTTCAAAGTTCTACACTCATCACTCCATAATGACAGCATGTGAATGTTTTGGCAGGATATTTGCATATTTATAAAAAATTTAGAAAACTGCAAAATCATATTTACATGAGTATTCACAGCCTTTGCCATGAAGCTCAAAATGTATCTAAAGGGCATCCTCTTTCCACTGAGCATCCTTGAGATATTTCTGCAGCCGCATTGGAATCCACGTGTGGTCAATTCAATTGATTGCACATGGTTTAGAAAGGCACGCTCTGGTCTATTTAAGATCCCACAGTTGACGGTGCATATCAGAGCACAAACCAGGAATGAAGTCAAAGGAATTGTCTGTAGACCTCCGAGACAGGATAGTTTCAAGGCACAAATCTGGGGAAGGTTATAGTAAACATTTTTGCTGCTTTGAATGTCCAAATTAGCACAGTGGCCTCCATCCATAAGTGGAAGATCTTTGAAACCATCAGGACTCTTTCTAGAGCTGGTCGGCCATCTAAACTGAGCAGTCGGGTGAGAAGGGCCTTACTCAGGGAGTTGAACAAGAACCGGATAGTCACTCTGTAAGAGCTCCACTGTTCCTCTGTTAAGAGAGGAGAACTTTCAAGAGGGACAGCCATCTCTGCAGTAATCCACTAATCAGCCTTATATGGTAGAGTGGCCAGATAGAAGGCACTCCTTTGTAAAAGGTATATGGTAGCTCACCTGGAGCTTGTTAAAAGGCACCCAAAGGACTCTCAGACCATGAGAAACAAAATTATCTGATCTGATAAGAGAAAGATTGAACTTTTTGGTGTGAATACCGGATGTCAAGTTTGGAGGAAATGAGGCACTGCTCATCACGAGGCCAATACCACCCCTACAGTGAAGCATGGTCATGGCAGCATCATACTGTGGGGATGTTTTTCAGTGGTAGGACGTGGGAGACTAGTCAGGATAGAGGAAACGATGAATGCAGCAATGTACAGTGACATCCTCTGTAAAAATCTGCTCCAGAGCGCACTAGACCTCAAACTGGGGCGATCGTTAATCTTTCAGCAGGATAACAAGTGTACTCGACATAGTGAATGTTTATTTCACCTCTGATCAGGTACCTGTTTATCTGAAGAGTGCTGTCATTAACCCACTGCTAAAAAAGGCTAATTTGGACCCCTCCTATTTTAACAGTTATAGACCAATTTCAAAGCGTCCTTTCTTGGCTAAAATTTTAAAAAAGGTTGTGGTTCCTGGAGCCTATGGGGTTCTCAGCTAAATTAACTGTTAGAAACCTTGGGGTGACCTTCGACAGAGCTTTAACACTCTATAATTATGTCCAATCAGTGGTTTGTTCTTGTTTTTATCATTTGATGAACATTGCCAAATTGACTTATTGTCTCCTGCGGGGAAATGGAAATTTTGATTCATGCTTTTGTGTCATCTTGTTTCGATTACTGTAATGCGTTCTTTACTTTACTTCTTTACTTTTCTTTCTAAAGCCTCACTAGACCGGTTGCAGTCTGTCCAAAAAGCTGCGGCCAGGCTCTCATGTAGACCTAAAAAAATTTGCCACATAACTCCACTATTTAAAGAACTCCACTGCCTCCCAGTTTACTACAGGGTCCTTTTCAAGGTTCTGGTTTTAACATGGAGAGCCCTGCATGGTCAGACACCAGTATATATCTCTGATCTTTTACAACCTTACACCTCGATTAGGATCCTAAGGTCTGGTGACCAGAATCTGGTAAGTGTTCACCGAACAAGACTGAAAACTAAAGGAGACAGAGCGTTTTCATCAGTGGCACTGAGGCTCTGGAATTTATTTCCTCTGCCTCTTAGATTAGCTGAAAAAAAAAAAAAAAAAAGAGCTGACTCGGTGGAGTCATTTAATGGCTAGCTAAAACATATCTTTTTAAAACTGCATGTATCTACTGTTGTGTCCTGTGATGTTGTTTTGCTATTTTGTCTGGATAGCACTTTGTGATTTTCTATCTTGAAAGGTGCTATATTGATAAAGTTTTACTTACTTACTTAATTACTTACTTACTTACTTACAACAACCCTAAGCACACAGCCATCATGTCGAAGCAGTAGCTACAGGACAACTCTGTAAATGTCCTTGAGTGCCCCAGCCAGAGCCCAGACCTGAATCCTATTGAACTGCTCTGGAGTTATCTTAAAATGGCTGTGCACCGATGCTTCCCATCCAATCTGAAGGAGCTTGAGAGGGGGTGCAAAGAAGGATGGCCGAAACTGCCCAAAGATAGGTGTGCCAAACTCATGGCATCATATTCAAAAAGAATTAAGACTGTAATTGCATTAAGCCAAGTCTGTGAATACTCATGTACATGTGATTTTACAGTATTTTTTTAATATAAATTTGTAGAAATCTCTAAAGAAAGTTTTTTTATGTTGTCATTTTGCGGAGTTGTGTGTAGAAATTTAAGGGAAACAAAATAATTAAATCCATTTTTGAACAAGGCTGTTAAATAACAGAATGTGGAATAAGTGATGCGCTGAGAATACTTTCCAGATACACTGTACACATTTAAGAATTATTGCTTGAAAGAACACTATGTAATATTGTCAAGCATCTTGTATGCAGGGGTGTACAAGACATAAAAAAAATCATCCATCCATTATCAATACCCGCTTACCCCAGCACTGTTGCCCTGGGAGCTTTTGACTATCTCATGTCACCATTGGGGAGAAGACTGGGTACAACTTAAATAGGTTGCCATACCATTAAAGGGTAACTGGAAAAAAAAAAAACGTTCTTGCTCAAATTCTCACCACAGACCACTTTAGTATTTGATGTTTACCTAAGATTTTGAAGGTTTAGAGAAAACATGAGTCTCTGGAAAAATTATGCAAGAACATGCTAACTCTTTACAGTAAGACCTGACGTTTCTCTGAGGTAACAAACTAAACAGTATACCACTGTTACCTGTGATATCAGGCAAAACAAAAAATTATCACTAGAGGTAAACAGAAGACGCAGAATTTACAGAGGCTAAAATGAGTCAGATGTGGAGTACTTACAGATTATGCCCAGTGATTTATAAATAAAAAAATCCGTACAGAAGATGTGATGCACTCTGCTTATTTCTACTTGCTATCTCTGGTTGTGACTGTTCTTGCATTTCACAAAGAAGCTTTTATATCCACACAGAGCACATACGGTGACATCAGGACTGAAAAACGATGTAAAATATCTGAGTAATAATGTGAACAATCCAGTATATTAGGTGTGGCCTCTTTTATTGTTTTGTTTATTTTTAATTATTTGTATTAGCTAAACTGGTTGAGCAGCATTTCTTTTTGCTGGATTTGTTGTTTTAGTAATTTCTTATTTTTCTTTTTCTTTTTATGAAATGATACTCCTAGTGATAATATAGCAAAATATTTTTTTAGAAAATGGAAATTAACTGCTGCAGTGTTAAACACAACTTTATATCAAACTCAGAGATGTAACTTCAAAGACTGATTAGAGCTCAATATTTAAAATGTCTGCTTAATTTTTTTTACAAATGTCAATTGAATTTTTTATGTTGAGCTTTCAAAGTCAGATTAGACACTGTTAGGTTCCTTGGGTGTTTGGGCTTTGAGTTTTAGTTAATTCATTCCATTATTCAGTTGACATTATTCCTTTTGGTCTATTTATTGGTGTTTTGTTGTGTTACTTGAGTTTTTTCCTTCCACTATGTTTTCTCGCCCTCAGGTGCTCTTATGTTTGGTTTCTCATGTTTGTGTTCATCCCTTATTTATTTTCTTAGGTTCCTACTGTTACTTATTCATTATTAGTCCCAGTTAGTTCTGTTATATTTAATTTATCTTTCTAGTCAGTCCTCTTTAAAGAAACCTTCCTTGTAGGTTTATTTCCTTAGTTCTGTTTTCTTCACTCTAGTGCTCTCCAGTTTCTCTCAGGTTCATAGTTTATCCTTAGTCCTCTGTCTAATCCTTATGTTTTGCTCTTGGCCTTCCTCTATTTCTCTAGCCATTCTGCCTTCCGTCCCAGCTACTGATTCTTTCCACTTGCTCTCTCCCTCTCACCTGCTACTGCTTCTCCTAATTAGCCCTTAGCCTTTTCCCTGCCACTTGAACACCTCCTCAGTATACTAAGCCCTTCTCTGACAGTCACTACTTGCTGGTCTAACTTCCCTGTTTTGGTTCCTGTGTTCCCCGTTACACTTCCTAGTTCACCTGAGTTATGTAAGTTCATGTTCCTTGTTGTTTAATTAAATCATTTTCATTTCACTCTGCTGCATTTGGGTCCTCACTCTACAAAAGACATGACAGACACTCAGTTTTTTGCTTTGTTTTTTTATTGTCTGTCAACAACATTGATACTAGGAGACTTTGATCATTGTTATATTGAGAAATTGGACCATTTTTGTAAATGTTTTTATATTTGAAGCAGCAACAAAGAGGAGAAAATCAAGCTCTACAAAGAAACTCTGAAGGGTAGAAAAATGAGTGGCTTGCCCAGGGTGCCATTTATGCAAAACCAACTACTAGTTGTCACACTTACTGACTCTCCTACTGTTTCCTAAATAGTATACCCAACTCTTTAAGTTGGTCTAAGTGTCTAGAGACTTTAAATTAGTAACTTGAATCTTCCTGTTTACCTCGGGTATAATTATAATTTGACACAGAACCCCATTTCTCGAATACAGTCTTCAACAGATAGAATAAATAGAAAAGACAGGAGAACATACTGTTCAAGTTATTGAAATGTGATGTTCATTGGTCTTTATCTATAAAAAAAACAGCTACAAGAAAATGGCTGGACAAATTCAATTCAGTTTTATTTATATAGCGCCGATTCACAACAGATGTCATCTCAAGGCACTTTACAAGAAGTCATTTCAATACATTTATACAAACATTCCAATCAGTTAAAGAGTTTACTATTTAAGGAATCCCTTAAATAATAAACTATGCACATTAAAGAAGGTGATACTTGAGGATCAATAAAATCTCCAAAGCTGTCTTATGGAGAAATATACAAAAGAGCATTATTTTGAGAGCTACATGCCAACCTGCTGTTTGTAAGGCACACCAGGAAACGGTCTCTTCTGTCCTACCATCACAGAAGTAAACAGGGGAGTTTGTACTAGAACTTGAAATGGAACCCTGTACTTTACTCAGATGAAACTGAACTTTTAAACAACAATCACTCCAGGTATGTGTAATGGTGGATTAATATATGAAAAGCACCTCATGCTCTCTATTAAGTATGGTGATGGATATTTGATACTGTTGGCCTGTTTTTCTTCCAAAGACACTGGGAATCATGTTGGAGTATATAACGCAGCAGCAATGGCTCTTTAAAGTAACAGCCAACTTAATATCTGGCAGCTTCCAACATAAATGTGATCCCCTGGTCATCATTGACTCTTAGCCACAATATGATCTAAAAATGTGGCCAAATCAACAACAACAAAAATGGTAACTAGACATAAAATTAACCTTATTTCTATGGTGCCTGGTCTAAGTACAAGACCTAAATACCTTAGAGGTTTTCATGGCATGAACTGAAGAGATGAGATAATAGATGAACCAGGATCCTGGATAATCTAGAGAAATTATGTAAAAAATAATGGTCAAAGAACCTCGTTGGTAAGGCTATGGAATTTAAGGAGACATCAGCACACGTCTGTAAGAGGACTGAATTTGTCTAAATTGCATACAACTCTATTCCATTATATTAAATTCCAATATTAATGTAAATAAGGAAGAATACAAGTCTAAAATAAACAAAAGTTTCTGATTACCAACTTAAAATATGTATAATCAAACATCCGTATGTTCTTTTTACTTGTCGGTTAATATCTTATTTTTTACTTTGGTCCATGACCTAAGTAAAGACATATTTTGTTTTACATAATTACCCAAGCGGAAGCATATTCTAGCTTTTACAATGATTTTGTGTGTTTGAGCTGTGTTTCTAAGACTTTAAGCTTCTGTGACTGTTACTTTGTGTGTAGAAGCAAAAGGTGTTTCCTTTTAGATAAACAGATGGGGAAAGAAATATTTCTGTTCTTGTTGCTCTGTTTTCTCAGAGATTAACTTTTGTTGTTTTTAAAAGTTGCAACTGCAACGCAAGTATCACCACCTGTCATCAACTTTAGCTCTCACATAATCTTGTAATTGAAAGGACCATTTAGGTATGTCAGAGATGGAATTGTAGATGGACGTAGAAGATAATGATGTAGAGCATAAAGAGTCTTAAATGAAGCATATGTAAGAAAACTTCTACATTCAGGGATGATTTTTCCCCCCAAAAAAAATGTTACTTTCCAGCAAAACCTTGAGACAAATATAAGAAATTCATATTTGCTCTGACAGATTAAAGATTTAATTCTAACAAAATACTGCTGCGGTATTTCTGTTAACTGACTGTTACATAAATTGTGGGACTTTGGGGATGCATTTAAACCATTCTCTTGTTTGAATAAGATTTATTTTTCAGAATAAGTACAGATAGTTTAAAAATATGAACGGATAGTATAAAAAGGACAAAAAAGCAAAGTACTAGCACCATATTTGCACATCTACAATGTTTGTATTCTATTACAGATATTGTACATGCTGTCTGAGATTAATGGTCAGGATTTATTTAGTGCAATTTGTGTCTTTGGATAGATGTTTTCAAACAGGTTGTGCACGTTTTGAGTGTCCAGTGTTTCCTTCCTGAGGGTAGAAGTTTAAAAAAAGTGTGTCCTTTGTGTGTTGCATTTTTATTAACGTCCAAGACTTTTGCTATGCAACAGCAGCTGTAGACTTCTTCCAGGGTGGGGTAGATGACAGCTGATCAGTTTTTTTCTGCTGACTTGAGCCTCTGGAGAGCCTTTCTCATCGATGCTGGCCTGCTGCTGTACCATGTGCACAAACCGTAAGTCAGTATGCTCTCAATAGAGCTTTTACAAGAAGCTAAGAGCGTCTTTTGTAAGAAATGGCTGGTACTGCAGATTCCCATGAAACAAAATTTTTGCTCCGTCTGCTTCAACAACTGCTTGGTGGTTGCCTCCCAGGTCAGATCGTCCTCCATTTCCTGTGTGTGTGTGTGTTCTTGTATTGCTATCCTATTTAGGACCTTATAGGAACCAAAGCCTGGTCCTAATATGGTGGACCCCCTTTTTTTTAGGGGTTAGGTTTAGAGGTAGGGTATGAATTATGTTTTGGTTAAGGTTAGGAATAAACTGGTAATGGTTAGGGTAAGGGTTTGGGTTAGGCATAAATTCAATTCAATTCAGTTTATTTATATAGCGCCAATTCACAACAGATGTCATCTCAAGGCACTTAACAAGAAGTCATTTCAATACATTTATACAAACATTCCAATCAGTTAAAAAGTTTCCTATTTAAGGAATCCCAGCAGATTGCGTCAGTCATTGGCGTGAGGTTGGGCCCCGTTGATGCAGACTTTCCAACCACAGCAATCCTTCAGCATTCCCTCATACTGAGCAAGCATATAGTGACGGTGGAGAGGAAAAACTCCCCTTTAACAGGAAGAAACCTCCAACAGAACCAGGCTCAGTAGGACGGCCATCTGCCACGACCGTCTGGGGGTTTGAGAAGACAGAGCAGAAACACAGAAGGAACAGAAGATCTGATATAATAGTACTTTCTATGTTACACAAAGTAAAAAGTTGATAACAGGACACAGTGGATGTTCAGTTACTGGGAGGATCATCCCAGTCGATGCCCCCCGTCCAACAGGGCATTGCAGCCAAGCAGGATACCAGACCAGGTATATCTTCTATGGAGAGAAAAACACTGAGAGAAAACAAAGTTAACAGTCGAAATAACAGAATCTACTGTAATACAACTGGAGAGTCGTAGGAGAAAAGGAAGTAGCAGAGTGAAGATAATTGGTAAGTCTGTCCTCCAGCAGTCTAAGCCTATAGCAGCTTAACTACAGAGATAGCTCAGGATGACCTTAGCCACTCTAACTATAAGCTTTCTCAAAAAGGAAAGTTTTAAGCC
Organism: Valencia hispanica; assembly: GCA_963556495.2. Taxonomy (NCBI): domain Eukaryota; kingdom Metazoa; phylum Chordata; class Actinopteri; order Cyprinodontiformes; family Valenciidae; genus Valencia; species Valencia hispanica. Next base: position 10,709,922 of record OY747713.1, on the reverse strand, counting down.
TGGCCTTAAAAGTAAACAGAGTGTCTGCCTCACGGACTAAAGCTGGGAGCTGGTTCCACAGGAGAGGAGCCTGATAACTAAAAGATCTGCCTCCCATTCTACTTTTAGAAATCCTAGGAACTACAAGTAAACCTGCAGTCTGAGAGCGAAGGGCTCTGTTAGGAACATAAGGAACAATTAGATCTCTGATGTATGATGGAGCTTGATTATTAAGGGCTTTGTATGTAAGAAGAAGGATCTTAAATTCTATTCTGGATTTAAGAGGGAGCCAATGAAGGGAAGCTAAAACAGGAGAAATGTGATCTCTCTTTTTAATATTCATCAGAACTCTTGCTGCCGCATTTTGGATCAACTGAAGGCTTTTAATGGCATTTTGTGGACTACCTGATAATAAAGAATTACAGTAGTTCAGCCTTGAGGTAACAAATGCATGGACTAGTTTCTCAGCATCACTCCTGGACAGGATGTTTCTAATTTTAGCAATATTCCGGAGGTGAAAGAAAGGAATCATAGAAACCTGTTTAATATGGGATTTAAATGTCAAGTCTCAGTCAAAAATAACGCAGAGGTTCTTTACGTTTTTACTGGGGGCCAATTTAATGCCATCCAGATGAAGTGATTGACTAATCAGTTTCTGTTTAAGAACTTCTGGTCCAAAGACAGCAACTTCTGTTGTGTCAGAATTTAAAAGCAAAAGGTTTAGGGTCATCCATGTTTTTATGTCTTCCAGACATGCCTGTAATCTACCTAACTGACTGGGTTCATCAGGATTTATCGATAAATATAGTTGTGTATCATCTGCATAGCTGTGGAAATTTATCCCATGCTGTCTAATGATTCTACCAATTGGGAGCATATATATGGTGAACAGAATTGGTCCAAGCACAGAACTCTGTGGAACTCCACAAGTAACCCTTGAGAGTGAAGAAGATTTATCATTTAGATGAACAAACTGGAATCTATCAGACAAATATGATTTAAACCAGCCTAGTGCTGTTCCTTTGATCCCTGCAACATGTTCAAGCCTTTCTAAGAGAATATTATGATCGATTGTGTCAAAAGCAGCACTGAGATCTAACAAAACCAGAACAGACACAAGTCCATTATCTGAGGCCATGAGAATATCATTAGTAACCTTCACCAGTGCTGTTGCAGCTATTAAAATGAATGGAAGTCAATATAAAGTTCTAATATGGGTAGCAATACAGACTTGTGTGTGTGGATTCAAGACATTCAAATACAGCTGATTTAATAGTTTTTTTTCATTTTCTTAAATCATTTTTTTCTAAATTTATTTATTTATATAACATTGAAAAACTGTGCTTTCCTCTAACCAACATGAATGCTGTATTTACACACCCTTGTATCTCTGTGACTGATCAATTCGGATGGTTGACACCTCTTTGGAATTGTCTGGGCTAATAGAATGAAGATTTATGCACATAAATGAGATTGACAGCACTGTCAGTCAATGACACTTGCCAAAATGCGATAGGACAGGAAAGTTGTCATCAAGGAACTCTAGCCCGTGGGTCTAGATTTCAGTTCTAGAATGCCTTCTAATGTGTTTTTCACTACTTCAGAATTTTTAACAGTAAATAATGAAGTGTAGGGAGGTAAAGAGGAAGGGATTCCAACTAGAGCCTGGCTTAGTCCCCAAAGCCAGCCCAACACAATCCTCCCTTGGGACACTGCCAGAGTCCCAGAGGATATAAAAGAGAGCCATGCCACTTTGTCTGCACCTTTGGAACGCGTTATGTTAGACGTTTCTATTTCACCAGGAGGAGACCGGAGATGTGTGTGTATGTAAATATATACTGCGATGGACTCGCTACCTGTCGAGGGTTTACCCTGCCTCTCGCCCTGTGACTGCTGGAGATAGGCACCAGCCCCCCTGCATAGGATGGACGGGTACAGAGAAGAAGAAAAAAAATTATATATATATACACACACACACACACACACACACACACACACACACACACACACACACACACACAAGTAATCCAAAAGGTTGAAGGTCATACAAGAACAGGTTCCTATTTCATTAATGCAATGTTGTAATTATTAATAATAAAAAGTTGTTGTCTGGTTTTCTGAGCATCAATAATTATAATCAATAATTTAATATTAATATAATTACTGATGACGTTCGAGTTTAACCTGTTTATTAAAGATATAGGGGCACCAATCTCATAAATGAGATAATTTTAATTAAACCAGACTGTCAGTCTCTCTGAAAAGGCGTAGAGTTCGTCCGTGGGGTTAAAACAAACTTTACAGCACACACTGAAATAGCACAGGAAACTTCTCGTTACTTAAGGGAATTTATTAATGAAATAGGTCAACCTTACAGATTACATTTCATTCATAATTTCCATCTATTCTAGGGAGTGTGTGTGTGCGGCTGTGTGTGTGTGTGTGTGTGTGTGTGTGTGTGGGAGACAGCGATCGAATGAGGGGGGTTCAGCTCACCCCCTCAATGCGATAAAGAACTCAAGCCTTATCAATTGGCGTGATTGGTTTACAAAGAAAGACAAAGGAAGACTGCATGGCGATTCAACAAAGGCTAGTTTCATTAGCAATGGTAGCTTGGACAAAGGAAACGGGGGCGACGGAGAAAGGAGATCTACTGAGTCCACGCGACCTGTCTAAACAGACACGCCCCGACCGCAGCGGACAATAAACAAACAAGGAAATAATACAATATAATATACTGCTTCTGGTTGCAACCAAAGTCAAATAATAAAACACAAAAAGCATGCACATTCAGGGTCGGTGTACAACGACAGACGACCAAGAATAACAGTGGTCAACAAGTTGACAGACTTATTTTAACCAACAGAAAACGGATATTAACTGTCAAGACCTCTCCTCTTCCCAGACCCAGAAGATATAAATCAGTTTAATCCTACTTGGTGGGGGCAGCTCTCCACAGTCCACGACGAAGAACGTAGAAAGTGTCCAGTTTAAAGGAGCGGTTTGCGCAAAACCGAGGTCAGAAAAGCGGACGTCCGACTTTAGGCGTTGAGGGACTCAGGCCTGTTTTCAATAGAGCTCAGATGGCCAGCTGACTCCTTGGTTACCCGTACAAGAAATCTGTTTGCTCGGCCGATTCACTTCGAAGTTTAAAAGGGAAGTTCTTCCTGGTCCAGCAGGTTTGAACGAAAAGGGGAAAATGCTAGCAGTGGATTAAAGCGTCTCCTTACGGCACCGGGACCAACATTTTAGCTTTAGCTTTTATCAACTCTGTGATGTCATCACTGGCCACAGACCAATGAGAATGGGTTGAGGGCAGCGCAACGGATGCTGGGAGAGGCAGTTCGTTCAGTGTAAGGATGCTGGGAGATGCAGTTCGTTCAGTGAAAGGATGCTGGGAGATGCAGTTCGTTCAGTGAAAGGATGCTGGGAGATGCAGTTCGTTCAGTGAAAGGATGCTGGGAGATCCAGTTCGTTCAGTAAAGGCCACACCCTCAACAGCAACCTGTCCGGTTGGATGCCAGATCCACCCCTGATTTAACAAAATCAATCATGCAGATAGAATACCACCTCCAGGCCTGGCAAATGCAGGTAACCTCCTCCTTTACATGACATGCCCAAATGCTGGGTCAGGATACCTAAAATTTATATATGTATATATATATATATATATATATATATATACAATGAAATATGAAATGAATAATAATTATATATATATATATATATATATATATATATATATATATATATATATATATATATATATATATATATATATATATATATATATATATGTATGTATGTACAATGAAATATAAAATGAATAATAATTAAAATTCAGCTTTCTGACCAAATATTTATTTACTCAAGTAACTTCTTGGATGACTACTTTTTACTTTGACTTGATTAAAATATGTTGAGATAGTGCTCCTCTTCATGAAGTAGAATGTTTGGGTACTTACTTTCCTCTGACAGAAAACTTTATTTGGCACTCAACACAGGTCTCACAACGTAGAGATTAAGAGCCTCATGCTCTACCAACTAGACAGACTGCATTGCTGCAGTTCTGTTCTGCCCTGGGCAAACATGTTTTGTTTACAGAACTGATCTGCAGTAGGGCAAGAAAAAGATTGTGCATGTTAAAGATTGTTGACTGCAATCTGACATGCATGTAAAACAAAAATTACAGTACTATTAAAAAATTATGTTGTGACACAAGATACAGTGGCTTGCAAAAGTATTCGCCCCCCTTGAACTTTTCCACATTTTGTCACATTACAGCCACAAACATGAATCAGTTTTATTGGAATTCCACGTGAAAGACCAATACAAAGTGGTGTACACGTGAGAAGTGGAACGAAAATCATACATGATTCCAAACATTTTTTTACAAATAACTAAAACGGGGGTGTGCGTAATTATTCAGCACCCTGAGTCAATACTTTGTAGAACCACCATTTGCTGCAATCACAGCTGCCAGTCATTTACGGTATGTCTCTACCAGCTTTGCACATCTAGAGACTGAAATTCTTGCCCATTCTTCTTTGCAAAACAGCTCCAGCTCAGTCAGATTAGATGGACAGCATTTGTGAACAGCAGTTTTCAGATCTTGCCACAGATTCTCGATTGGATTTAGATCTGGACTTTGACTGGGCCATTCTAACACATAGATATGTTTTGTTTTAAACCATTCCATTGTTGCCCTGGCTTTATGTTTAAGGTAATTTTCCTGCTGGAAGGTGAACCTCCGCCCCAGTCTCAAGTATTTTGCAGACTCCAAGAGGTTTTCTTCCAAGATTGCCCTGTATTTGGCTCCATCCATCTTCCTATCAACTCTGACCGGCTTCCCTGTCCCTGCTGAAGAGAAGCACCCCCAGAGCATGATGCTGCCACCACCATATCTGACAGTGGGGATGGTGTGTTCAGAGTGATGTGCAGTGTTAGTTTTCCGCCACACATAGCGTTTTGCATTTTGGCCAAAAAGTTCCATTTTGGTCTCATCTGACCAGAGCACCTTCCTCCACATGTTTGCTGTGTCCCCCACATGGCTTGTGGCAAACTGCAAACGGGACTTCTTATGGTTTTCTTTTAGCAATGACTTTCTTCTTGCCACTCTTCCATAAAGGCCAACTTTGTGCAGTGCACGACTAATAGTTGTCGTATGGACAGATTCCCCCACCTGAGCTGTAGATCTCTGCAGCTCATCCAGAGTCACCATGGGCCTCTTGGCTGCATTTCTGATCAGCGCTCTCCTTGTTCTGCCTGTGAGTTTAGGTGGACGGCCTTGTCTTGTTAGGTTTAGCCTAGCCTGCTTTAAATTTCTCAATAACTTTATCCCTGACCTGTCTGGTGTGTTCTTTGGACTTCATGGTGTTGTTGTTCCCACCATTCTCTTAGACAACCTCTGAGGCCGTCACAGGGCAGCTGTATTTGTACTGACATTAGATTACACACAGGTGCACTCTATTTAGTCATTAGCACTCATCAGGCAATGTCTATGGGCAACTGACTGCACTCAGACCAAAGGGGGCTGAATAATTATGCACACCCCACTTTTCAGTTATTCATTTGTAAAAAATGTTTGGAATCATGTATGATTATCGTTCCACTTCTCACGTGTACACCACTTTGTATTGGTCTTTCACGCGGAATTCCAATAAAATTGATTCATGTTTGTGGCTGTAATGTGACAAAATGTGGAAAAGTTCAAGGGGGCCGAATACTTTTGCAAGCCACTGTATAGCCGAATCACTCCCTGGAACAACTGCCAACACTAATCAGAAAGGGTGTAGCATACTTTCACAGGATAAGATCTCCTGATAATAAAAATCTACAATAATTAGTTCCAAAGGAAATAGATATCCAGTTGTTGTCAGTATGTGACATTAGCCCCAAAACACTTTATGGTGGGATTAAGGCCCTTATTTTTACATCTCCATTTGTGTTGTGAAAGTAGCGATGTGGCAAGCGAAGTAGTCGGAGTTCAGCATCGGCGGATCTGTGGCTGTGCTAGCTTTGTGGATCATTGCAGTGATCTGGTGATGACATATGACCACACAGCCGCAGGATCGAAGAGTGTAAACAAGAGCCAGAAGGTGCAAAATTTTGAATTTGAAGCATTTAATTGAGCAACATCAGGATCTCTGAACCAAGTACATCAGATTTTTTGTGTTGAAAAGAATGGTATCTGGATACTTTTAATGCACATTTTATATGTAGTGTTAATGCCACCATACCATGATTTTTCTATTTCCACACTGTCAGGTTTTTTTTTTTTGAAAATTCACAACTCACTAACTTCATTCGTGATTAACAAATGGCTGGAGGGACCTCGGCAGCTGCTCTTCTTTGCATGTTTATTATGGAAATGTTTTGTAAAAGAGCCTTTTGTCTGGTGAAAGGTGTAGGCTATTATTATTAGCTTTGAGTATACACATAATTAGGCCTACGATAACCCTGACACATTGTGTTTGTTTGAGACACTTGTTTTGAACTAAGAAAACAGTATTTTTATTCTTTATTTTATCCTTCACTTTTTTATGTTGATTGAGTTGACCACCACTAACTTTACCTAGTATTTAGCTTGCTGACAACAGCCAGCTAAAGAAACTCCCATCACATTTAAAAACTTTAAATGGAAACAGTCTTAGAAAAAATAGACTCAGTCAGAATAACAGATCGGAGTAACAGGAAGTCACCAACCAAGGTGCTCTCTGTCATGTACAAGCAGCTCATATACCCTTGAACATGTTTAACCCAAAGAATAGTGGTGCTCATTCTTTGACAATATATATGACACTCAGCTCACCAAGTTAGCTTAATGTATTTTCTCACTTAAATTTCTACATCTTTGATAAAACATTCAAATCCAAACCTGTAGTTAGACTTTTTGATAAAATCAAAGGCCTTTTTTCAACAAAGATCCCAGTGCTTTGTTAGAACTGGGATAATACTACCATTGGTCAGCTACTGGCTAACAACACTTAAAGTAAACAAGCTGAACTAAGGGCCATTTCTTTGTTTATTATAACTCTGGATTGTATTTGACCATCTCTAGCTTGAATCCAAAATACTTGACCAGATCAAACCAGAACCGAATAATTCTGCACTGAGATATTTTTAAACCCAGTTTGTGATTTTTAAAACCTTTAACCTGTCTGAAAAAAAACCAATGACTCTCAATGCATTCTTATGGCATGAAGTAAACCATATATTGAGGTGAGCATAAAACGGCAGTCTAGAAACTAATCAACCACAGCTATGTTCTACCTTAATTATAGATTATTGTCAACATAGTGTGAAATCTGTAAAATATTTTTTGGTAAAAAAAAAACGAATAAAAAAGATTTAGTTTTCGCAAAAATCTTTCGAAAATCTCATGTACATTTCTTGAGTGCTCAGCATCATTTTGTAAGTTGAACATATTTCTAAACCCAAAGGGTGTATTTGTCTTTTTCACAAGGTGTCTTTCAATTGTGACCATGAAGACAGAATGGTTGGTTTTGGTTTACATTATGAGAAGAGACTAGTTTGACCTGTCGTGGTATATATATATATTTATAAAACAATATTCTGAATAGAACTTTGCAACCATAAGCTGGCACAGGTCACCTACCAATTAGTCCAACAAAGGCGTATTGTTCAGTCACTCTTCCACCCACGTTCCTCAAGAGAAAAAAGTCGAAGCCTTTTTTTCCCAGCAGGTAAAAGGTGTGAATGACCTGTAATAGCCATAGCCAATAGACTGACAAAACATCTTCTAAGCCCCCTATTACCCTCCGTTCAGACCATGCCAGATCACCCTTTTTATCTTGACCACTGGTACAAATATAAATAAATAAAAATCAAATATCAATAACTCTAAAACATTTAGATAAATAAAAATGTCACTTCTGTCGTTATTGCAAACGTGGCTATGTAACAAACTCTAACAATTCAGTTTTAGATAAGATTCCAAACAAATTCACACATAAGATTCAACAGTCTAATCATTGGAGCTAACCTAGAGTGAGTAACAGGAGGTCAAAAACTAAGGTGCACTCTGTCATGGACAATCAGCTCACACACCCTTGACCATGTGTAACTCTAGGGAGAGTGGTACTAATTCTTTAACAAAATATCTCGCACTTAGCTCACTTATTAGAACCAAACATGTCTATGTTCCCCTTATCTCGAACAAACTTCCAGACTACTGCAAAGCTACTGAGATGCTGAGTTCCTTCAAATCAAAGCTAAAACCCTGTCTGTTTAGAGCCGCCTTTGAGTAAATCATTAATAATAGCTGAAATGTCATATGTTTCAATGTGTCATATGTTATGTGTCTCTAATGTTTTGTTTTATGCTTTTATTTTATCCCCTTATGATGTAAAGCACCTTGAATTGCCTTTATGCTGAAATTGTGCTATACAGATAAAGTTGTCTTGCCTTGCCTAAGTTCGTTTAATGTATTTTCTTAATGAGATTTCTACATTTTTGATTAAAACAGACCACCAGTTCAGTCAAATCCAAGCCCGTAATCAGACTTATTGACAGACAGATATAAAATCAAAGGCCTTTTTTGTATTTTGAACAAACAAAACAAACATGTTCCTGGCAGTACAACTTGACAGTCTACATTCATCATTGCTAGGCCTTGCATGAGTTATTCAGAGTGCAGTTTGTAGTTATATGGTGTGAATGTTTTCTGTGTTTCTTTAGAACAAACCACCTCACTGCAAAAAGGAAATGCTTGTGATCATAATGGTTTTTGTTTTAAAGAAACTGTAGGGTCATAATATCTCCACAAAGGGTAATCAAGTTTGCTGAGTTGAGCATGAATAGCCTAAGTATATAGGGTGCCTGCTTTGCCACCACATTATTATTATTATTATTGTTAATAATAATAATAATAATAATAATAATAATAATAATAATAATAATAATAATAATAATAATAATAATAATAATAATAATAATAATATATCAGAAGTGGATGCTATCATCCAAAACACAATATGACGATGAATAAAAATAGATGCCAAAACTCTCCAATCTTATTATATATATTGTCTTTTTAAGAACTGCCTATTTTCCTTTGACATAGCTACTGTTCTTGAATGATTGTTTTAAGATGAAAGGGGAAAAGATACATGTATAATGATTCTTATAAGTTGAATAGTTATCTTTACAATATATTATTGCATTTAAATTTTAAAACAAGGCATGATTTCTTTTAGACCAAAATATTTGAAGCAATAAAGCAATATTTCGAGGTTGTCATGCTTTTGTGTATAAGATTTAATTTAGAAAATTATTTGCATTTGTATTATCTCCAAAGAATATATGGTAATGGCCATGAATAACCTGCTAAATATTTTAACAATTATTAATTCTAAAATTTATATTGTTTTTCAAGTATAAGAAATACATTTCCAAAGAACTACTGCTCAAAGAACACCAAAAACAAGCAAAAACATAATAAAAAGAAAGTGAAATGAATATTCAGCTTGTTAATACAAATCACGGGAACCATAGCAGTCATGTACTAATATCATAACAAAGGAAAATGGAAACAGCCGATATAACCCAATTTCCCAGTCTGCAACAAAATAGTCCATCTAAACATAGAAGTTTGGGTCTAAAACATGCACTACAGTATATTACAAACTGATTGCCTCTAAATGACATCAAAGCTATCTATCTATCTATCTATCTATCTATCTATCTATCTATCTATCTATCTATCTATCTATCTATCTATCTATCTATCTATCTATCTATCTATCTATCTATCTATAAAATAATAGTGTATATATATATTACTACTATATATACTATTATTTTATATCATTTGAAATTTGAGCGGTAGTTTGACATATGAAGACGACGAAAAACATAGCTACGGACCAGTAGATGGCGGTAATGCACCAATTTGTTGTTTGCCGACCGCCATTAGAAACCATGAAGAAGAAGCAGAACATGGCTACGGCTAATGCTAACTAGCTGTTGGTGTTGAAAAATATGTTGTCTTTCTGATTTTGCTGTGTTACTTATCCTCCAGACGAGGCTTAGTCGGGACACTCTTCCGAATGTGCAGAGACTCGGGCAGGGAATACGCCTCATTGTGTGTGTTTAGAGGTATTAAGAGAGAAGTTTGTCTGGAAGTGGTGTGTGCTTGTATCTGCTCCTGTCATCTGTCCGTCAGTTAAACGTCAGGTGAGTTTCTGCTTTGATCGAATCATTTCGTTCCCTTCTGATTCTACATGAAGTCATCTAAAGCGGGGGAGTTGCGTTAAATAGTCAGAATAAAAGTTGATATTCTTGTTTACTGCTAGAAACCTATGACGTATTAGCTTTCGTTGTTGCTGAAGTTGTAATTGTTAGCCCCTTTATACAGAATGAGCTCTATATGATGAATGTTCTTTAACTGTATTGAGCTTTTTAAGTTATTAAGAGTCTTTACAGAAACATGAAAGAATTTAGATGATGCCTAAACAATGTTAAAAAATGTACGTACGAAATTTAAGTTATATTTACTGAAGAAAGGATGGATTAATATGTAACCTATTACGTGATGCTGTTGTCATGATCAAAGATTTTGAATCAGACATAAATTATTTTTTTCATATTCTTCAGTTCTGAAAACAATCTGCATTAAATCTAGGTTGCTATGAAGAGGGATCAGAACAGATGCATTAAACTGTAAAGGTAGTAAAGGATTATGAAAATCACAAAACCCTAATTTTCCTTATGTTTTCACAATGCCACAACATGACCTGTTTGCATCTTGTCAATGATTATATACCCTTAGTCAACTCTTGGGATATGTAAAGGATTACTGTGCAGCTGATATAACTATCACTCTGAGTGATTTACAGCAGACAGGTTGCTTCAAAAGAACTCATTCGTGTTTTGTCAACCATTGCTGGGGGTCATCATTGTTTTGCATCAATCAGACTTCACAGTCAAAAATATTGTTGCCACTGAACTGCAACCCAGTGAAACATGTATCAAATCATCAAGAGGTTCAAGTAGAGACGTTCAACAGCTGCCAGCAAAGAAAGTCCAGTAGGATTCTGGAGCAAAGCGAATTCAACTAATAATTGAGATTGTTACCAGAACAAGTTAGCCGATGAAGGTGTGGCTGTTTTCTCACGCACAGTTAGGCGACAACTTTGGATGTTGGCCTGGTGTCAAAAAGGGCAGAAAAAAATCCAATTTTATTCCAAGAGACAGGTCTGAAAATCATTCATGTGTGGGGTTGTGTTATGTCCAAGGTAAGGCAACTTTATTTTGCACAGCACACTTTCAACAAGGCAATTCAAGGTACTTTACATCATTAGGGGATTTAAAAATAAAAGCAGCAATAAAAGCATAAAACAAAACATGAGAGACACAAACCATATGACACATTAAAATATGACATTCCAGCTATTATTAATCACTTACTCAAAAGCAGGTCTAAACAGATGGATTTTTAACTTTGATTTAAAGGAACTCAGTGTTCCAGCAGCTTTGCAGTGGTATGGAAGTTTGTTCCCGATAAGGGGAGCATAGAAATTGAATGCTGCTTCTCCATGTTTTCCATTTTCTCCATGTTAATCATGCCCAATTCTATGGATGATTAATAGACTAGAGTTTGAAAGTCCTGAGTGGTCTGGGGGGTTAGTGTAGTGGCAACAAGTCTTCAACAAATTTTGTTGCTAGGACATTCAGTGATTTATAAACTAGTATGAGTGTTTTGATGTCTATTCCAGTGTAAGGACTTTAGAACTGGGGTGATGTGCTCTACTTTCCTGGTTCTAGTGAGAACGCGAGCAGCAGCGTTCTGGATCAGCTGCAGCTGTCTGATTGACTTTATAAGCAGACTGTGGACCAGGAATAACTGATTAAATTTTGGGCTTGAGCTGACATGAAGCGCGTATCCACCCACCGACCAGCTTTGCTATCGTGGACTCCTCTCCTTTCTCAGAGAGCTCAGACGCCTGAGCTCGCGCAGCAGCCCCGCTATTGTTGGACCATATGCACAGAAAGTGAATCGCACACGCGCGAACAGCAACAGCACGAACACTGCCATGCGTCTCATTGACGAACATTTTATTGGAAAAGTACCGAAAGTTAGAATTGGATGACAACATAAGGCACCCCTTCAGGGTTCCAATAGTGGAACCTCCTCTCGGCCGCCGTGTCTCCAAGTCTTCTTATTTTTACAAAGCTGGTTGTTTGAAGACGTCTGCTCATTTCCCTCTGAATCACAACCAGTCTCAGTGCGACTTAACCACAGCTCCCGCTCAGCGACTCGATCAGGCCATTCCGATTACATATCCCCATACTGGTACTCGTTTGTTCCTGAAATGGCCCCGAAAACGTCCCTGTCGGCCTGGCCCGGTGTAGTGGAGACACGAGCATACCGTGAAGGTCTGGTAAAATTACCCTGAAGTTCTGGGAGTGGAAACGTGCCTAAGCTTGATGCATTCCTTGATAAAAACTTCTTTGAACTGCCTTTTTTACCTCAGTGTACCATAGTGACATCTTAAAGAATTAAAAAAGCAGTAAAACTTGTCAGTCTCTAAATGTTTGTCATAACTGTACTCACCAGAGTATTCAGTCAGCCAGGATTTCTTTACACTTTGCTTCTAAGGAGTAAGATTTTCTTGTAATTTCTGCACAAATTCCCTTCAGGCTCTCTGGTGGTCTTGTAAAATTCTTCTTTTGATTTTTATCTGCTTTTTGATTCATTTTCATGTCTACCTAAAGCAGATTTACTAACCAGTCATAAAAGCCTCCGAAAGTCAAGGGTTTGGGTAGTGCTATCCACTCTTAAGAGACGGCTTAGCAAGTGACCTAATTTCAATGTAATCTTAAGGTACTTTATCACGTGCAATCTATCGCATAGTTACAATTAGTTCAAATGTATTAGTTCTGTCTATGGACATAATACCAACCATAACAGTTTCCTGGAAATAATGTAGAATTCAAGGTAAGGTAAGCAGTTTTTTTGGAACCTCTATCCTGTACGGTTAGCATAAGATACACAATCATGATTTGTTCATACATGACTATTAAAGGTTTCATCTGTTGTAGACAGCTTTTTTAAGCCTGACCTTCCTCCCATTTATCTACTTCTTGTTTTTAGCACATGTACTAAACAATGTGGTGTCATGGTCGGGTACAAAAAGTCTAGAAAACTGCCCACCAAGACAACTTTAACAGTCTGGCTACTTAGAATGAAAGTATATTAAAACAGAGGGGTAGTTGAGGCTTTTTTCACAGCATTATACATCATACACTTAATTGTACTATTTCACCTAACACAACTATCTTTCATCCATAGACATGAAAGTTAATGTATCAATATCAGGAAACTAATCCCCATAATTAATTAGTGTTTTCCTGACACTTTTCTTTCCTTACCATTAAACATTGCCCCCACCGATCTCTGTGAGGTTTTGCCACTTTAGCCACTAAAGATGTTTATCAGATGTAATGGTTATGCTGAATGGGTTAGTCAGACTCCTGAAATATAATATCCTACCAAATATTGAAACCAATCAGTCCTTTACAATTGCAGTTTGATATATTGAGCATATCTAATAACAAATCAGGTTCTTGTGGTAAAGGTTTTACATCTGGTCTTTTTGATTAACACATCCTATGATATTATAAACATGTACCATGTAGTTGTTAACCTTAGCACATAAGCACAACTTTAAGCTTGCAAAGCCTGTCAAACCTATACATAAATACTGTCGTCAAATATTTGCATAAATAAATACAGTATAAGCTATTCACAATATTGTCATTAAAGGAATATGTAGCTTAAACATTTAGAATTTGATGTATGTTTTGGGGGTAACAAAAAAAAAAACTGTTACCAAGAATATCAAACACTGTCCGTCTTCTTCTTTTAGTTCAGTGATTGTGGGGAAACAGCAGGCATGGCAGCTCCTGTAAATGTCCAGACTCCAAGTAAGACGTGGGAGCTGAGTCTTTATGAGCTCCACAGAAGCCCTCAGGTAAGTGGTAACCAAAAAAAAGGAAACTCATAAAGCTGTCTGTAAGTATGATGCGACGTGATCGTTACATTGTGCTTGACAGGTGAACTTTGTGCAGATGTTTCTCGAGTTTTGAAAAGGACATGCATTTGGCGGCTCTGACCTAACAGGGTTAAAGGGTTCAAAGGGTTCAAACACCACAGTTTAGAGGGGTGTACTACAAAGATTAATTAACACCTCAGCTACGCTTTGATGAACAACAATTTTCTGTGTTAAAGAAGACTACAGATCTGCCTGTATGGCATCAGTCACAGATCAGTGTGTTACCATGACTGACTAACCAAATGACCTGAAGCATATCTGTGTTTATAGTTCAGATCTAAACTGTAAAAACTTCACTAATCATGTTTCTGATATATGTGATTGGAAAAAGCCAGAGTAGAGGTTATTTATTACCTCTAAAGTCAGTTAGAATACTACTGAATTTAGACACTGATCATATGTTTAAATAATTGTGTGAACAAATAAAATGGGCAGAAAATGTATCCATTTGTTGTCTAAATTTGCTGTGAAGTGCTGTTGCTGTACTTAATATGGTTTACAAAATTCACTAGTTAACATTTGTGTTGGGGACTATTTATTAAATATTTTTGTACATATTATAGGACAATTGTAAAGCTAAAGAAACTTAAGATTTTATAGTTTTTTTTCTGCAAATATAAAAGTCAGCAACTAATCTGCATATTATTTTAACTACTACTAACAATGTTCTGCAACATTCCTCTCTTGTCCTTGTTTTTTGATTCCTCCTCTCAAACTCTTGACTCCTCCAAAAGTGTAAGGTCACTTAAAAATAAACTCTCCTCAACAGTCAATAAATTAGCATTATTATACAAGAGTATTATAAGATTGGGCTTATAAACATCCAAACCAATCAGATCAGATCCTCTACAGATTCTGCCTTAGATCATTCTAAACAAATATAAAACAAAAACATCACACAATGTTGCAACCATTCTAGTTATAGTTTGAGTCACACATTTTTCAGTTTCTCTGTATTTTGTTGCTTAGATGTATATTTGTTGCGTATTGCGTTATAATTTTAAATAAATTGGATTTTTTGCAATCACATCTGAATTCGATTTTATAATTGGACTGCTTTTAAAGAAACTGGGTTAAGAGATTGGACTGTTTGAATAAAAGATAATTTGTTTGGTGTTTACGCAGGAGGCCATCGTCGATGGGACTGAAGTTGCGGTGTCTCCTCGCTCGCTGCACAGTGAGCTGATGTGTCCCATCTGTCTGGACATGCTGAAGAACACAATGACCACCAAAGAGTGTCTGCACCGCTTCTGTTCTGACTGTATCGTCACTGCACTGCGATCTGGGTGAGCAAAACTACTATTAGTTGTTCGTAAAGCGTAGACGATTTCCAATAACTGTGGTCTGTGTGCTTTGTTTTGGTGGTGAAAGATGTTAACATCTGTGATACTATCAGGCCATCTGATGTTGAGAGTAAACTTCAGTGTAAAGGGAATTTCCATATGCAGGTGCAAAATAAGTGTAACTAATGACTATAGTATTTAAAAATACTATTACCTGTCTTTTATGACACCTCAGGAACAAGGAGTGCCCAACCTGTAGGAAGAAGCTGGTCTCCAGACGTTCGCTGCGCAGAGACTCAAACTTCGACGCGCTTATCTCCAAGATCTACCCGAGTCGTGATGAGTACGAGGCCCATCAGCGGACCGTCCTTGAGAGGCTCAACAGGCTGCACAACAAGGAGGCGCTGAGCTCAAGCATCGAGGAGGGGCTCCGCCAACAGGCCCGCTACAGGTCCGAGAGGTGGGGGAGGAAAGGGAGGTTGTCGGGGGATGTGTGGCTTATGAATTTTTTTTCTCTCCCACTAGATAAAAATGTTTTTAGTATTACAGTACAGTTTACTCAACAGTAATCATTTCCATGATACCCTTGCTGAGGAGGTGTGAAAAATGTAGTACATTTATAAGCATTCATGGGTAGATGTATAGTTACATCCTTGCCCTTGTGAGTAACAAAGACAACAACTTATATCATATATTTTTCTTCTTTTTTATGGAACTGACTGCTTTTTCTGCAATTTTGTTAGCTTGTAAAAATAGATCTTTGATTTTTGCAGGAATTGCTTCTTTGAGTTAAATTGTTTTTTATTTGAATAAGGAGGCTAAATAGTTTTGTCCTATCGGGCCAAGAACAGGTTCAGCTTTTTATCCAGTTTTCATTAAATGTTACCTATTCAGTGTGTAACCATGACATTTTACAAATCCAACAGAAACAGACTGTCTGTTGGATTTGTAATTGTTCAATGTGGTTCATGCTGATTATTCAGAATCACCAGCTATAATTAGTTTGTATGTGCTTTATTTTGGTATTCTTTGCTGAAAATATATTCTTTGACAAGATTCAACTCATAGGATCTCTAAGCTCTGTGCTGCCCCCTTGTGTTATTGCTTTAAGCCAGGAAGTGGCACACACACACATTTTTTATCCCCTTTTGTAATACAAGGGAATCATTATGAGGCCAAACATCTTCATCAATTTTAAACAGTGATACAAATGTTATTTTTTTAATGTTTACCTCATCCTTACAGGAATCACAGGGTAAAGAAGCCTACTCAAGAAAGCGACAACACCACTTTCAGCGGTGGGGAGGACAATGGCGACTCCCGCTCACACCTGTCCCATGACTCCGCCCCCTCTAACACGCCCCTTCCCAGGGGCCAAACTCCCCCTGAGGCTGGACCGAGCCGCAAACGGCAGAGAGCCTCTGATGACGGCTCGGGTCCTGAGGTAGACAGCGGGAGCCCAACTCCTCCCCTGAGACGCCACAAAGAGGGGCCGGGCTCAGAGATTGAATTGGTGTTCAGACCACACCCCCAGCTGGTCCATGGCAACGACTACAGCCAGACAAGGTAAGACCAAAACATTTCACCTTTCATCCAAAAAACACCGTGTGTGGTGCTTTTGATAGACGCTTGTTTGAGGTGATGTCTCAACCTTGCTCTGTACCTTTGGTGGGATGAACTAAGGCATTAGTTCCCAAAGTGTGGGGTGCAGAGTCATTGTAGCGGGGGGGTGTCGGGCGGTACGAATAAACAGGTTTTTGACGAGGCTCCAGAATAAATGCAAAGCAGAACATAAAACGACACCAAACATGCGTCTAAACGAACTGCCTTCCAAGCCAAGGAGTTGAAAATGACGAAGCATATCTTGCCTTTGGTTTTGTTACACCGAACACCTGTAAATATTCAGCTGAGCTCAAAAAATGTGTCAAACTGAGTGGCAAAATGTAAAAAGCCTCACACAATTAGTGGATTTAATACTGTACTATGGACGATTTCAACAATGACACCAGCAGTCGGCACACTACCAGTAATTCCTCTGTCCAGTAATACCAGGGGTTGCTCTAGATATTTTTGCGGGGTAAAAAAATAAATCCATCATCTATTTTTACAAGTCAATTTTTAAAATTATAACACATTCAATAGTGCTTTTTTTTCCGTTTTAAGTAATATTCAGTCCGAACAAGCTGAACAGAACTACATATAAACACTGAAATTAAACGATTGCACTTAAAATACAAACATTCACCTGTGGCTTGAACGCACGACTGTTGAGGAAATGGGCTCCGACCAGACAGCTGTTCTGTGTCGCAGTGATGACTGTCAGGTGGGAATGTGCTGTCCAGGGTCTTTGTGAGATGATATTCGCATCTTTTTGAAGTAAGAGTGTGCCCATAAATTTTACTGCAACAAGTTCTTCATTAAACTTGCATACAGTGATTTATTTTTTTCTCTCCTGATACCGAAGTTAAATTAATCAAATTCTTTGATTAATAAACACACACTTCCACCTGGGAGATAGTGACATCACAGCAGGCTCACACAAGGTGCTGAAAAGTATGATCACTGAAGGCCTCAGTTTTGCAAAACAACCCTTTACGTTAGTTATTTCTTTCCTCTTGCAGTTCTTTACATTTTTAAAGCACTTGTTCAAAGATTATTTAAAATTGAAAAGCAATGTTGGATACTGATGCTCCGTAACATTTTATCTTAAACCAACGGGGGGCCCAGTAGAAATAGTTTGGTAACCACTAAGCTAAGGCGTTAATCAAGATTTCAACTAATGTTGATGTTAATGTTTTTTCTCTGACAGCTAGAGTCTTTGTAGGACAGAAACCTGCTCTGAGACATTAAAGCCCCTTTCAGATCAAAATTTTCTGCCCCACAAAATTCTGAAGGCAAATATCTGACCATCAACTTGTGACCTTAGTGGCCAACTTAAAGATTTGCTATTGAACAGTGAAGACATTTGTGATGACTTGCTTTGACAGATATGTGAAGACAACAGCCAACGCCACTGTGGACCATCTGTCAAAGTACCTCGCCCTGCGCATCGCGCTTGAGGAAAGACGGACTGATGGACTAATGGAGAACAAAGGAAAAGAGGAGGGAGGAGCAGAGGGAGAAGGTGAAACTGGAGGAGCGTCAAAGAGTGGAGAAGGGTCAAGTCTGAGTAACGTCAGTGAGAAACAATACACAATCTACACAACAACAAGGGGAGGACAGTTTTCAGTGAGTAACAAACCAAATTCCTGTCTCATCTTCAGTATATGTTTATGCATAAGGAAATGTTTCTAACCAGTCACCTGTTTTACCTCCATCTTTCCCTTCAGACTCTCAACGGTTCTCTGACTCTGGAGTTGGTCAACGAGAAATACTGGAAGGTCCGAAAGCCACTGGAGCTTTATTACGCTCCTACCAAGGACCAGCAGCAGCCTCAAGCAGCGCAGCAGCAGAAATCTCCTCCACCACAGGATGGATAAGTTCATCACCACATTCCTGGTCAACTGCTCAAGAAGTTGTTTCTAATAGAGCATTGATTTTGGATTATTCTTTGATTTCATTTGCATACTTGAACCTGAATTGAAGGAATTGATCATAAACCAAACATGTTGCAATCTGCAGCAAAGAACAGACTTAAGCTGTTTGATAAAACGCAGCTTGGTCAGCAGACTTTTCTTTCACCATGAGTAACCATTTTGTCATTCTTTTTTTGTTTGTGTTGATTAATGTATTCTAAACATGTTTTATCATTCTGATTTGGTTATTTACAATCAGAGGACTCTTTAATTTGAGCCATTTTATGGTTTCTTTACTTCAGTTTCCAATTTGTTAGTGATTTTGATTTGCTGTCTCATGACATGTATTTGATTAGGCATAGGTCATCCCCAGTAGAAAGTTTCAGGAAATTTCTGAAAAGTTAATGGTAGCTGTTTTTCCTCTCCTGCTTAAGTTCACATTTGTCTTGCAATCTTAGGATAAGGTTAACCCTGATGTAGGTTAATTTATATAATTTTTAATAGACCATATGACTGAAGCTCCCATCAGCTTTCTTTATCCTTATACAGCTGTCATTACGTGTATGTATGCAAGTAATGAGTACTTCGCAGCTGCAACTTTTCTACGTGAGGCTGAGAACTTCTGCAGCAGTTTCTTGAACATTAAAGAGTTATTAGGGAGAAGGGGATTGTACATTTAGAAGCTTTTAATATAAAGTGTAGATTGTCCAACTGTATTTAGAATGCCCATGTCTTAATTTGCCCTTTATTTCCTTTGTAATATAGTTGGAAATGGGCAGAATTTCTTGCAATATTTTATGGTCCCGGTGGTTATTTTAATCCTTTTCAAATGCATCTGTACATTACCTCTTTTCACCCCTTTGTCTTGCTTTAGGTATTACCACAGTATGCTTTTACACTTGCCTGAA
The DNA here is from genome assembly GCA_963556495.2 of Valencia hispanica. NCBI lineage: Eukaryota > Metazoa > Chordata > Actinopteri > Cyprinodontiformes > Valenciidae > Valencia > Valencia hispanica. The sequence continues at coordinate 10,690,159 of OY747713.1, read as the reverse complement.
AGACAAAGCCATACATAAGCCTTTTATTAAGGCTAAACCCAAGTTGAATAACCTAACTCTGCTTATTGTTTCTTTGCACTTTACACATTTCCTGCAGCCATAGCTTCACCTACTTGTAGGATATGGAATGGGTAAATTAAATGCAATATTATACAAGTTATAAAAGTCACCCTTTCTGGACAACTGAGAATAAACCTATAAACCAATTTCAGGATCTGTTTTTTTAATACTAAAAAAAGCAAACAGGTCAGGTACATTTTTGTGGTGTTTTATTGAAACAAAGGGAAGCAGGGGGGTTTACTTCTTCTTGGACACACCGACAGTGCGACCACGACGACCGGTGGTCTTGGTGTGCTGACCACGCACACGGAGACTGTAGATGGAGAAAACAGATGTAAGAAAAGTTAATCCAACTTCATTTCAGTTAATCTCTGCAAATGAAGAAAACTTGGGCAAGTTCATCAATTTGCTTGGTAAATGTTCTTCAAAGCAGCTGGGAGATTTTACGACTGTACTTTGAAAGAAGAATTAATATTGAAATGTGTTCAGAAAAATAAGGATTTTTACCAGGAACTGCCAAAAAAGGTTTATGCATTAAATACAACTATGCACCTCCACATATGAATTAAAAAGAATGCAAAGCTACACTGCTATAGGTCATCTCAGACATTTTTCCTCTTGACACAAAACAATTTGCATTGGCAAGTTTACACATTACCATGCTACAGGAAAGCGGCAGTAAAAAGAAAAAAAACAGAACAATGTGTTTGAGGGCTCAATTGGATGAACGCAATTGTTTAATTAAATTAACTGGCTTTTTTAAGTCAGTTAATTTAGTTAAGACAGAATTGTGTCCTGTATAGAAATCAAAGAGGAATTCAAGTTTCTCCAGGAAAGTCTCTCTCCTCACCACTCATCTGTTCACCTTCAAACGTTCCCCTTCTGTAATTTTGTCAAGCCTGAACCAATCCAAAAATCTTCCACAGAAATTATTGGTTGTGTGGGGCCTCAACACTCTCAGCTTTGTCACAGTATTATGAACGAATCCACCAAAATTTGTGTTGGAATGGAGCAGTTTCCAGTGAACAAGATTATGCAGAACGGATGTTTGTCCTTCTCAATGGACAAATGCATTCAAACAAAAACACCATTAGATCTTACCCCCAGAAGTGTCTGAGACCACGATGAGCCCTGATCTTCTTCAGTCTCTCCAAATCTTCTCTCAGCTTGTTATCCAGACCGTTGGCGAGGACCTAAAGATAAACACAAAGATGATCAATAATTAAGCTGTACCCATTAAAGGATTTTTGTTTTTAATTATCTTTACAACATTTGACACTAGACTGTCCCATTTGGGTCTACACCGACCACAATCCTGTTGACTACTTACTTGGCTGTATTTGCCATCCTTGACGTCCTTCTGCCTGTTAAGGAACCAGTCTGGGATTTTGTACTGACGAGGGTTCTGCATGATAGTCACTACCCGCTCAACCTAGAAAAAAAAACAAAAAAACATTAGTACAATGACAGCCAAAAACTGAGATCACTTAAGATCTACTAGGAAAAGAACAGGCTACTTGTCTGGAGGTCAGTTAAAGTTTCTTTTTTAGTTCTTAAACTGCTGCGTGTCCAACTAAAATCTTTACTTAAAAACGTAGGAGCTCAATGATTGAGAAATACTCCTTAAAAGACAGCCAACAACAAGTCATCCAGCAAACCAAAGATTTTGCTTTTAAACATTACGAATTTTAGTTATTTACCAAGCAAATTTGCATGGATCATTTCAAAAGTTAAAAGATTTACCATGGAATCGTATGCATTGAAATAGAACATTATGAACGAGAAGCCCTATTAAACTCCTTTTTCTTATTCGTTTATAACCATCAGGCAAAACAGTGCTGCTTTTGGACTCCACCCAGTTCATGGTTGCTACGGCGGGCAAAACTAAAGGTTTTTGTTCAAACCTCCTTTGTACAGCAATCTGAATTTCTGTTATGGGTCCGATTGCATTTAAATGCCTGCCTCCCCATTTAAGGTGCCCAGTTTTAATATTTCAACTATATTTCAAAGAGCACTTAGTTACTATATGAAGTGCAGGAATCTCGATTTGAAACAATGCAAAATCTGTATATCCAGCGTCTACATAAACATACACTGGAAAGGAAACTAATTTTAATTGCAACCTCATTTCAACCTTATTGAAATTTATGTCCAGTAGTTTGTAATTAAGCCGTCTAAAGAATCCCCATGATTAATTCTTGCAAACCACTCAAGATCACCCTTACGTTGATGCATGCAACCACATTTTCATATAGAACTCTATAGCCTGTTTCAAAAATCAATAGCACGCTTTTGCCGCAAAGCAGAGGCGGCATTAGGAAGACCATGGTCACTGTTAATTGGTTAAGTCCGGCGTTGCCGTATTATTACTATCAAGCTTGGTGGCACTAATGGTGCAATATTTTCACCTCGCCATACAACCACAGCACATTCAAAGAACACATTGTGGCGGCAACGGTGTCCTTTGTAACAGGATTTATGTGAGTAGATTTGAGGAAATTCATTCAAATAGTCAACTGTCAAAACAAGTACAAAATGACTAAGGCAAGAACAAACCGACTAAAAAGAACCCTGGCAGATGGCTCCTTTTGTGTATTCAAAACGGTCTAGTATAAAAAGGCTGAAATTTCTTAAGTAAAAAATGGAGAAGTAACAAAAGAAAAAATTAAGGCTGACCCAACTTCACCTGACATTTGCTGACATTGGGAATACAATAATCAGTCTTTGTCAGATGATGTATCAGGTGCTGTAGGTGCGTTGCATGATGGGATGGTTGAGTGTACACAACAGACGCAGCGATCGCTGTGTATGTGGAGTGCATAAACCTGGACAAAACGGTTCACTCGTGTTGTGCGAAGGGCTGCCACAACAGGTCACACAACACCAGGAAACAAAAGCTTTACAATCATATAAGATTCTTTCGGTTTCCCGCTTGGAAAAGGGATTTTGGACAGAAAATGCGAGATTGCCTCCAGCGATTTGTAATTTTTTTAAAACTGTTTACATGTGTATGCGCTGATCCCAAACACCAGATAGTTTGTGATGTCCAATGCCGTAGTTGGAGGAAGTATTGAAACATCTGAGCTCCATTCGTTTCCTTTGAGCTTGTATGGATCTACATTGTTGATTGTAGACAATTTCTGATTATATCCATCCCTAGGCTCCTTTACAAGTTTATCCCTGTAAGGAATGCATTTCTCCTTTTTATCCATGTATGAGACTCTAGTGTGTTTCTTCAGAATAGCTAATGCGGTTTCCCCTAGCAACGCGAGATGCTTGCACTCAAGATGGTGCCCTGCGGTAGTGGTTGCTAGCCAGGTCACGTGTCTGACAAAGACAGATTACAAAAAGGTAGCAACTACATATTTACAGCAAAGTTTTATTATGTGAATTTGAACTTTTAGAGACACCAATCATTGTTGTTCATTTTAGTATTTTCTCAACTAGTTAAATCAACATTCACAACCAGTCCTGGAAATAATAATTTACAGATCATAGCAGCAATCCTTACCTCCTCCTCAGTGAGCTCTCCAGCCCTCTTGCTGAGGTCAATGTCAGCTTTCCTTAGGACAACATGAGCGTAACGTCTGCCTACACCCTTGAATCAAACAGACAGTAATTTAATGTTCCTCTTGGGTACAGCATCAGGAGAGTTCAAGTGCAGCAAGCTCCACGTTCAAACATAGCACAAATTCCAAGGGAAAACATCTGAATGGAATGAATCGTCTCAATAAATACCTTGATGGCAGTGATGGCGAAGGCGATCTTCCTCCTACCATCAATGTTCGTGTTGAGAACACGAAGAATGTGCTGGAACTTCTCAGGGATGACCAGAGACTGAAATTATAATTATAACAGGGAAAACGTAACTAAAAGAAAAGCGATGAGCAAAGACCAAATCCAAGTAGCAGAACAACATAAGCCTACAACAATGCAAACCACTACACCTGTAGTCAAATGATTAATTAATATGCCCATGCGAACTAATAGCAAAACTGCAAATCTTAATGCAACCAACAGGCTCCCATTTGTAGTTCTCTTTTCAATGCTAAGCAGTTAGCTACGCGATAGAAGCCCCAAACACAACTGCCTATGATTAATATAAATATAATTCAACCTCAAACTTATAAGTATCTTATCGCTACTTTAACTTATACGTGAAACCTGTGTTTTGGCCAAACTAACATGAAAATTAAAGCTATAAAAACCGTTCGTACTACCTAGCTTTAGTGACTCCCCACAGCTACCCAGCGTTGATAAGTTAGGGTACAATATTTCAAACGCAATGTCTAAACGATATCGCGTTATTTCACCCCCGCATAATGTATTGGACTTACAGGAATCAAATAAACCACTAACAGAGTAGATAAAAGCTCGATGATTACAGATTTTAAAACCATACAAGATCGGTGGAAAATCAACTCACCATCTTGGAAGTAGGTTCCGCGCAAAGAGGAAGACGCTATCTTCTCGCGACACTTTGATTCGGTTTTTGAAAGGAAACTGGTCCTTCGCGTTTAGAGGGTCCGATAAGAGTTGCGATTCTACTCATCGCAAAGCTAACGTAACAAACAAACTCTACTTTTATTTTGCCTTTTATTTGCATAATATCATCTCACAAGTCCGAGGCCAGATATCTTGCTAGATTTGAAAAAATGTCAAACGCTTTTTCATGGCTGCTACCTGGAAGCGGAACGTTTGTTTTCCTGTAGCTGTGTTTTTGTTTTCCTTTCTATCGTCTACGTTAGCATAAATTCGCCGCAATGGCGGAGGGAGTACCTGCTGGTCCTATTGAAGCTGGCTCAGACGTAAACATAACTAGAAACCCAACACAAATCGCCATGGCTTATCTGCAAGACGAGGTGACAGTTCATTTATTTGACTAGATATAATTTTTATTGAAGAAAAACTGGTAAATACTAAACAGTTTTGACTAATAATCGCATCCTGTTAGCATTCTTCAAACTGGCTTGAATCTGTCATGTCAAATTATGAATTATCTAGTCTGACTATAAGAGCAAGGTATTAATTAACAGTAGATCCGTTTTAGACCGACAAATTGGGTCATTATCAGGTCGATTGTAAACGACAAAAACAAAGATTAAAAAAAGTAATTGTTCAGTCGTCATACAATTCATTGATTAAACATTTCTAATTTTGTAGTCACACCAGTTCGTATATACGTTAAAAATTGAATAATTAGACCCCATGCAACCCACCTAGAGCAGACAATTGTGTTGCACATCATAGGAGAAGTTTATTGTGAAATGTGACATGTAGTTGTATCTGCTATACTTTAAATACCCTGCACTACACACATACTTTTATCACTAAATGAGATAAAACTTCTAGAGAGGTTTTCTGGAATGTTTATGTTTCTATTTTTCTCAAGAAGACCGATGGAGACATCACTAACCTCAATTTGGGAGAACTGGACCTGACCACTGATGTGTTCATCTTGGATGAAGTGGACAGTAAGAATGTGATTCATTATTAGATTGCTCCACTCTTGTTTAGTTCACATGGCTAATATTTGTTAATGCATGTTCATAGTTCAGCACCTTTTCATTCTGAAATGAATTTGTAGTCCCAATATGAACTAGTTTTGTTCATTTATCATTTTTTATTAAGTAATATTTAATAATGTATAAATCATTGCATCATTTCTCTGTAACATATTGAGTGTATTATCACCACTGCTTGGTCTTTGCCAACTTAAACTCTGTTTGATTCTTTAATTCTTTTTTACTAAAACAAACACAATTTTTTTGTCTGATCTCTCAAAAAGTCTCTTATTCACATGTTTTCTTTTTTTAATAGCCAGAAAATAAAACAAGTTTGAAATTATGGTAGGAAATTAGGTCACTAAGACTGTGTTTTAAGTTGAGGCCATTCTTAACTACTACAAGGTTGTTCTTGTAAGCAATTCTGATTCTGTTTGAGTATGTCAGCTGATTAAAATCTCCACTCATATCGGTGATGTTTTTGTATTTTTCATTATTTTAAAATTCTTTTTGGGCCATTTTTCCTTACCAAAAATACCCCCTACGTATCATATGAGATCAAACCAACTCTATCAATGAGGTGTAAGTTGAACTGATTGTTATTTACCTTCCTGTTACCCAGTTATGTTTTAAAACAGTTGCTATATATTACATATTGACAGAAAAAAATGAAGCTGGTAATATTTTTGTTCGTTCATGATTTACACATGTTCCATAATATGATGAATTGAATTCTGAAATAAAAAAATGGCCAACAAACTTAATTTAGCCTTTCTAGGATTTGTTTATTTCTCTTTTCAATAGAAATAATTCCACAACAGGAATTTGAGCATGTTTAGCGTGTTTTTATTTCACCTTTGGTTTCAAAGATGTACAATTTCCTTTAAGGTCCTACCTATTTTGTCTGATCTGGAACAACTCCTGTACACAGCATGGAAGAATATTGTTTTTTAACCTTAACATTATGTGAACAACACAATTTTTAACCAATCCTAAACAGCTACGTGTATTTATATTAATAAAAAAGTTATTAGTTGGAGCACCATAATCTGTTAAATTAACAACTCTTCTAACAGAACTGTGAGCAGTTCGAGTTTGTCATGTAAAAAAAAAGAAAAAGTTAAAGTTCTCTAAAAAGGTAATGCTACTCATGAGTGCATTGCACAACACATTTTTGAGAATCTACTCTTGTTGTGTTCAACCTCTTGCACGCTTATTTAATGTTTTTCTATCAAACATATATTCTTGTCTTTGAAAGTCTATTTGATGTTAAATTTCTGTTAAACCTTTCTCAATTATTACTTCTTTCCTCCTGCAGTTCATATTCAGGCCAACTTGGAAGATGATCTTGTGAAAGAAGCACTTAAAACGGTAATAGCATCATAACACAAACATAAAATGCAGGGGTGTTTATCAAATATACAACACAACCTACATGTTTGAACAGACCTGAATATTAATCTTACTGATTTTTTCCACTGGACAATTGTAAATGCCCAAAGTATAAAATCTGTTTCTGTTATTGTGAAAGTTTATTTATTTATCATCTTAAGAATTCTGGATTGTGATGAAAGTGAACACTCAAGAGTGTCTTTCAGTTTGCTGCTGCATTATTTTGAAATGCCTGCTTGCTGTGCCTTACTGCTTGGTCCAGAATGCATTCTTTTTAAACAAACCAGAAGAGTGAGTTATTGTCCTTGTTGTAACTACAGGCAGTATGCTGTACACAGATGTGTTTTTTTATTATCCAGACTGCTAAATGAATGTGTTCACAAATGTTCTGAACCAGCTCTGATTGTTTATTGGCCAGAATGGACCAGGTTAGCACCAGGTCCGAAAAGCTTTTTAGAAATTAAGCCAGTTACTTTTAACATGCTCACTTTTACTATAAAACTCTGAGGTGAACATTTTGCTACATGAGGCCAAGAATAAACATGTTTTCCAGTTGATTCTATGTCGTATTAGTTCTGTTCTTCTTCTCGTATCTATTTTTAGGGGGTTGATCTCCGTCAGTATTCCAAGCAGGTGGAGGCAGAGCTGCAGAGGATCGAACAGGCTTCCATCAAAGACTGTATCCATTAAATTTTAGAACTCACTGGTTCCAGTATTGCATCAATATAAATACAATTTAAAGAAATATATAGGCAGACATGTTTCTGTGGATTTTTTATTTATATGCAAAAGGAAATGAATGATATAGTCAGAAAAAATATATTTTAGTATTAATTCTGTGGGAAGTCCAGCTGATCTATATATCTTATTTTTTATTTAAAATTATCAATGAAAGACTATTTCTCTTTATTGTTGCTGTGATTAAATCCTGAAGTTTATGTTAAATGTACTATTAATAAGCTCAACTTTTTTGTGTGTTATACATTGAACTCTTTTGTGGCTAGGAATTTGTTTAATTGTTGCTTTAACAACAGCAAAATTTCATCCTGAGCACTTTTATGTTAGACATTAAGGAGAGTCAAAATATCGCTCTTCTGCACAACCAGATCACTGCCTGTGACTCCATATTGGAGGTAAGACCAGAGGTTCTCACAGTTTTATAATTTAGATCAGTTTATTTATATAGCACTTTTTCCAGGGATCGCGTTAACCAAACATTTTCTGTATTTGACCAGTTTTTTAATTTAAAACTGTGACAAAAATCTGAAGAGTCATTTTGACAGATTGCAATTCACACCTCTGAGCACTTGGTGCAGACACGTGGGCATTTTCAACTTTAAGCATTGAGTTCAGATAACTGAATCAATCAAAAACAGATTCCCATGAAAGCATCTGAGCATCATTTCAGACTTCGACACCGAACCAAATACATCTTGTTGTCTGGAAGATGACAGCGCCCTGAAGAGATATGGAGGTTGTGGAGTGCATCCATGAATGTACCAGACATAGACTGGCGGTTACAGATCACTGCAGCCTAACCACTGATGCAAAAAGTGTGCATGCTGCGGGATTTCCTCCAGCTAAAGCAATCAGAAAAACCCTCATTCAGAGAGTCTTGCCAAATTTTGATCACTTCAGTTGGAGAAATCTTCCCCGATTTCAAAACTTTGGCTGAAGTGGCGCTTCAGCCTCCATTCCACACAAGCAGGAGTACAGTTCAGCTCCATGCGAAGTGTCCAGGCCACAGCAGGTGAAATATTCATAATTAATACATGTAGCCTATTATTCTGCTTGATGTGTGATGGCAAGATGTGGATTCTCTGTTCAGGTTGTTCAGATATAATATTGATACATATTAATATTGATAATACATTAGCATGACTTCTGACCTATTCACAATAAGTATAACAGAAAAATTGGGTCTTTTTGTATTTTTTGTTACTATGCAACTATTGCATATACCCAGAATAGGCTTAGCTAAACAATCTTTTCAGTTCTTTTAAATCAGTTCTTGAGTGACACTGCATATTATAGATTTTTTAATAGGTTTTATCTTATTTTTTTTCTCAGCGTATGGAGGGAATGCTGAGCGGCTTTCAGAGTGACCTTTCCTCTATCAGTAGCGAGATCCAGACCCTGCAGCAGCAGTCGGTCAGTATGAACGTCCGACTGAAAAACAGGCAGGCTGTTCGAAGCCATCTCAGCCAACTGGTGGACGAACTGGTGGTGCCCGGGGTCATGATCTCGTAAGTTTAAAAAATTGAACAACTTCAGTCACGATGACTAAGAGAGATAACATAAGGCGAGGGATGTAACCTTGTTGTTTTGCTATCATCCAGCATCTTAAATTGATTGGGTGTTTTCTGATTCAAGAGGGATCCTACTTTATAAAATCTTAACTAGCTATTACATGATCCATGTCAAAATTAGAATAAGAAAATAGGGATGATGTAGTAAAATGAAGGTAATAAAACAACTATGAGGTGCTTGGTGTTGTCCTCTGTCATTGTAGCACCATCCTGGAAAGTCCAGTGACGGAGCAGGAGTTTCTCGAGCAGCTTCATGAGCTTAACACAAAGATCAACTTTGCCAAAGAGCTGAGCTTCAGAGAGACGTTGGCATGCTCTGACATCCAGGACATTGTTGATCGCCTTAAAGTCAAGGTAAATTCCAGAGTGAGAATGGAAAGGTTTTGTTTAGGTTTCACAAGAGCCTCTTTGGATTATGATGTGAACTGCAAGGTCAGCAGAAACTTAACTTCATTACTTTCCCCTTACACAGAATTCAGCTTTTTTATATTCATATTGTTTGCTTTTCAGGCCTTGCTTTAAATGTAGACTTACTGCAAAAAGAAACACTTCTTTTAATGTCAAGTAATCTTTGTAAAATAATTTTGAACTCATTTGTCAAATGGTAGACTGTTCAAAAGTACTATTTGAAACCTATTTAAATTTTCTTTTTTCCCTCTAAGATCCAAGTGAATAGAGTAGTAGTTCATATCTTGTTCTCTATATAATGGTTTTCTTTTCCGTTTGGATCTTTTATACACAGTGAATAAACTTCTCCTCCTCAGGCGGTCTCAAAGATTAGAGAGTTCATTCTTCAGAAGATCTACTCCTTCAGGAAACCAATGACAAACTATCAGATCCCACAGAACACACTGCTGAAATGCAGGTGATTACTTTTCTACATTATGGTTGTTTTTGAAAAGGGTCATTCCAAATTTATACAAGATTTGAACCCTCAAAGTAACTTGATGTCCACATTTGACATTGTTTTTATTGCGATTTTCATTAGAAAATTTAACAAAAAAACCACATCCTTTTTATACTTTGTTCATATTCTGAAACTGAGGGAAAATGACTGCCGGTTGTCTTTCTGTTTGTCCCTTTTGTAGATTTTTCTATCAGTTTCTTTTGGCTAATGAAAGAACCGTTGCCAAGGAGATCAGGGACGAGTATGTGGACACTATGAGCAAGATTTACTACAGTTATTTCAAGTCCTACAGCGGCCGGCTTCTGAAAGTGCAGGTTAGTGGATCCATTAAAAGATTACGGGACTGTAATGTGACCTCTACAAGCTCCTCTCTGTTTCATTTCATTGTAGCTTTGTTAGGCCTCACATCCCAGACTGTCAGAATATAGGACCACTTGTAAGCTTTTGTCCTTGTCCTTTTTACTGCTCTTGGTTTTATTTAAATAATTTCATTTTATATTAGAATGTATTTTCTGCCCTGTTTCAGTATGAGGAGGTAGCCGACAAAGACGACCTGATGGGAGTGGAAGATACGGCAAAGAAAGATATCCTTCAAATTCTGTCTTTGTCAACAGTTGTGTTTGCACTGCATCTCATGTTTCCTTACTGAAAATGAAATGTTGAAATTAAATTAAAAGAAAAATAAACATTTTTCAAATATGTCTTTTAAATAATCAATATAATAGTAAGCTATTTCTTTGCCAAAAGGTTTATATTAAATTTTGAGTTAAGTTTTTCGTACAATTAAAACGATGAGCCTCTGTTTGGATAAACAACATTTCTTAACTCCAGCACACCCTAGGATTTATTGATTATGTAAATACTACAAAAAGACTAGAAGTATTGCATTGGTCCCACAAATTCACCTTTTAAAATAAAGTTATTTGAAGTGATCTTTTACTGCATTTTGGTAGATGTACTAGCAATGCCATCATTTCTGGAGGACATCTGCAGTGTTTGCAAGTTACTTTTTAAAGGCTCAATAACATAAGCCCAAAGAGGAGCAGCAAAGAGTGACTGTGTGTGGGATCATAATCATTCGATAGGCGCTGCTTTAAAAAAAAACCCAGTGAATTAAACTAGTGTTTTTTCATTATTGAAGGTAAAGATTGTGTTTTATGTTAAGTTTTTTGGGGTTTTTTCTGTAAACATTTTCCTCTCATGACTGTCAGTGTGAATCTTGTCAGCTAAGATGAAAAAATGTAAATTGATTCAATTGATTTGGTAAAGTGTTCCCATTAGAATAAATCTAGTTTAAGTAAGTTGCATAAATGTCAGTTAGACACAGGACTGTAGTCGGGTCATGTGACGTACCAACGTCCAGTTTAACGCTCCTTGACCTCTAGCTGCAGGTTTCTTCTCTAAACCATCTTTAAAGAGCAGGAATACCATCTTCACTTTGGGCCAGAGGGGGGCAATACTGAATCCTGCAGAACTAGAGGGGCCCATCCTGGTTCCACATACAGCTCAGAGAGGGGACAGCAGGGTGAGCGCACATTTAAAATTACAATCTACATAGGGAAAAAACATTTTATTCACACTGTGAAAATACTCATAATGCTAGGTGCATTGTAAGCAGTAATAGGCCAATGATACAGTGATGTGGACTTTACAACTTGCATTGTTTTTGTGCATGCATATGTCTCATTTTTCATTTAATCGTTTTATCAAAGGGATAATTGATTACAAGTATCTTCTAATGTTGTAACATTGACTCAGAAAGATAAGTCCTTAAAAGACTAAATTTAAATAGAGACAGAAAAGGTGATTATTATCTAAATATTTGTATTTTTAGGGGTGTAACGGTACGCCAAAAGTCTGGGTTAGTGGCCAAAATATTGCTGAGCGAAGCTAACGTTATTAGCCTGGGTGCTGCAGGCTAGCTTTACTGTTTTTTTTAACAACCTACATATCATGCTGCTTCTAATCTTTGATATAATTTGTTCAACAAAGTTGGTAATTAGCAGATGTTAGACAACAAGACTTACAATGCACAGATCCTGTCTGCATAGAGGTGAGCCTCTGATGGATCTGTGATCATGTCTCCCGCCTGCTGGAGGTCCAGATGCAGCCGCTGACAGTGGTCCGATGAAGTTGTATGCACCTGTTCTGTAACACTGGGAAGCCAACGTGTTCCCAAATGGGGGGCTTTCAGGAGGGAAGCGGGCATTCCAGCTCCTGCACTCATTTAAAAGAGTCACTGGCCATAACATCTGCAAGGAGATGGTTGGGCTGCACTGTTTGTTTACAGAGGCGTATCTGTTGTTGACTAAAGTGCAACGTAGTTATGCTTCCAAGTGGAAACTTGGTACGCATGTGTACCGGACTGAGGAGTGTGTGCCAAGAAATTCAAATACAAAGAGGTGTATCGCCACACCCCTAGTATTTGTCTGTAATTTCTATTTCTACCCAAGTCTGAGAAACATTAGACCAGTCTGTGTCAAAATGACTGTCATCATTAATTAATTATCTTTGCTCTCCAGTATCCATATGAGACGTTGTTCCGGAGCCAGCACTATGCCCTGTTGGACAACGGCTGCAGAGAATACCTCTTCTTGTGTGACTTCTTCATGGTGACTGGAAACTCGGCCCTCGACCTCTTCAACTGCATCATGGGGAAAACTCTCAGCATGTTCCTGGTAGGGGCATCTCTTTTTCTCCCCAGTTTTATAGGTTGTAAGGTTTCGTACAACAGAAAATAACCATAACTTTTTTTTTATTTCTTTAAATGGAAAGATAATATCTGAATTCATATTTTCATATAAAGAAATAGATGTCTTATTCTCAGATTATAAATCTGTAATTGTAGCTTCTTTTTTTTTTGTTTTTATATGCCGTAATTTTCTGACTATTGAGCCCACCTGAATATAAGCCGCACCAGCTAAATTTAAAAAGAAAATAAATGTACATATATAGGCTGTACCTGAATATAAGCAGGACGTTTTCATGTTGTAACATGAGATATTTACACTGAAAGATGGTGCATGGAAGATGTTTTTTGTTTTGTTTTAATTTGAGACTTACTTTTTTTCAAACTCTGCCTGAAAATTGGCAGTACAGCACGAACACGGCATCAACACAACACAACAGTAGCATGCCTGGTTAGAAAATAAAACATACTTTAGCTTACCAGAAAAGTCATTGATCACGATCTTCATCTTCCTCTTCATCACTAAAGCCACAGAAGTCCTCATCTTCAGTGTCTTTATGTCATCTGAAAGCTTTTGTCGTCTTTTTACACTGACTCAGTTCTTTCCGCTGCCTCCGTCTCACCATCGATTAATTGATGTCAACCTTAAGTGCAGTAGCTCTATTTCCTTCTTTGATGACTAGGTCGATTGGTCATTATATGCATTTCCTGGTGTGTTCTTCATGATGTGGGAGTGTGCATGAAAACTACCGGTAGTGTCTTCTTCAGTGCATAATCTTTCCCCAGATCTCTGTCTCCCTTTTGCGCTCCCTCCTATAGTGCCCTCCCGAGGCCGCTATAAATTAGCCACATTGCTGTATAGGCCGCAGGGTCCAAAGCATGTGAAAAACCTAGTGGCTTATAGTCCGAAAATTACGGTGCCTTTTTATTTAACCAGATGAGGCGATTGATTGTTCTCATTTAAAATTCCACTGTGGGCAGGAGGAGGGTACTTATACCTAAAATTTTAATGATCCTGTTATTCTGTTATCCATGTCCGTCTGCAGAAGACCATGTCCACCTATGTGTCAGACTGCTACGACAGCATCGCTATCTTTCTCTGCATCCACGTCATCCTCAGATTCAGAGCCATCACAGCCAAGAGGACGATCCCTGCTCTTGACAAGTCAGTTTCTCACTCACAGGAAAAAAATGCATAATATTGATTTCTGTTTTTGTTTCTTTACTTCCTTTGGAATAGCTCTTACATTAACAACTGGGGTGATCTATTTATAACTGTTATTTTTAGTATTTCTGCATCGGAGGCCCTAATATGTAATTATAGGTTTATTTGTAGTCTAAAATCCTTGAATGTTACTCTGAAGGAAAGATTACTCACTTTTTTGCTGCAGAGAGCTGCAAACCTGCATCAATAACTTAAACTCTATTACAGTTCAATTTAACAAAAAATATGAACTGTAGATTATAAATCCTGTTCCTGTTAAATAACGAAGTACTACCTCCTTACCAGGGTCTTCCTCTAGATAAATGTCTACTCTGGTCATTTGCTTTTAAGATGTTAAATGCAGTTGAAACACAGTAATGACAATAATGACCCACCTGCAGGAAAACTAGTTGTTCCTAGAAGGTTCCTGTTGTCGGAAAGGAAAAAATAATATCCAAAACCAGGACATCAGAGCTATTATAACTAAAGTATCTACTTTTTTAAAATCATTCTTAGTTTTGGTCTCAGTGACTGTGCCGGCACCACAACGGAGAGTAGCTGTGTCATCTGTTGATTGTTTCTCAGGTACTGGGAGGCTGTGCTGGAGCTGCTGTGGCCAAGGTTTGAACTCATTCTGGAGATGAACATCCACAGCATCAGAAACACAGACCCTCAGAAACTGGGAGTGCTAGACACCAGACCCCACTACGTATGTGTCCCCACACACTGACCACTGTTCCTGTCTTTATTCATTATGGACCAGTTGCATCCGTTATAATTACAGCTCTATGATTACATTTTATAGGAGACCATACCTTACCATTTATTTGTTAAAGCACATTTAAAAACGACATGAGAGCCGACCAAAGTGCTGTACAATAAAAGAAAACTAAATTAGATTAATAAAAACAATCAATAAAATAACACATAAATAATACATAAGTGAAAGAAACTAGGCACTAACAGCAGCAGAGTAGAAGTGTGTCTTAAAACGAGACTTGAACACTTGGATAGAGGAAGAAAGTGATAACCAGGGGAAGGTCATTCCACAGTTTTGGGGCACAAATTGAGAAAGCACGTTCACCACGGGTTTTACAGCAGAATCTCGGGATCTGTAGTAAGTGCTGGTTTGCTGACCGTAGGGACCTGCCCGGTGTATACCGGGTGAGTAGCTCTGTGATATATGGAGGAGCCATGCCATTCAATGCCTTAAAGACCTGGTTCCTGGTTCTAGTGAGGACGCGAGCGGCAGCGTTCTGGATGAGCTGCAGCTGTCTGATTGACTTTTTAGGCAGACCTGTGAAGATGCTGTTGCAGTAATCAATCTGACTAAAGATAAACGCATGGATGAGTTTTTCTAGGTCGTGTTGCAAAATCAGTCCTTTAATCCTAGACATGTTCATCAGGTGATAGAACGCTGAACTTGTTATTGCCTTTATGTGACCCTGGAGGTTCAGGTCTGAGTCCATTACTACACCTAGGTTTCGATCAGTAGTTTCTAGCTGTATTAATTGAAGCTGTGTGCTGACTCTTGATCGTTCCTCCTTGGGTCCTAAAATAATCACTTCAGTTTTGTTTCTATTCAGCTGGAGAACGTTATGGCACATCCATCCATTTATTTGGTCAATGCATTGATTTAGGGTTTGAACGGGTTCAGAGTCACCTGGTGACATTGTAATGTAGAGCTGAGTGTCATCTGCGTAGTTATGGTAGCTAATGTTATTGGTTGCTATAAGCTTGCCTAGTGGGAGCATGTAGATATTAAATAAGAGGGGCCCCAGGATGGAGCCCTGGGGCACCCCACATGTGATTTCTGTTCGTTCTGATGAAAAGTTTCCTATTGAAACATAGAAGTCCCTGTTCTTTAGGTAAGACTCGAACCAGCCAAGTACTGTACCAGAGAGTCCGACCCAGCTCTCCAGTCGTTCCAATAAAATATCATGATCAACAGTGTCAAATGCTGCACTGAGGTCCAACAGAACCAGCACTGTGGTTCTTCCACAGTCTGTATTTATGCGGATGTCATTAAATACTTTGACGAGGACAGTCTCGGTGCTGTGGTGAGCGCGGAAACCAGACTGAAAAACATCAAAACGGTTTGTCATTGTTATGAAGCCATTTAACTGCTGAAACACAGTTTTTTCAATAATCTTACTGATAAATGGAAGATTAGAGATCGGCCTGTAGTTCTGCATTAACGTGTTGTCCAGATTTTTCTTCTTTAGCAGTGGTTTAATAACTGCTGTTTTTAAAGCCTGAGGGAAGACACCTGATAGCAGTGATGAGTTCACTATTTGAACAAGATCAGAACCAATAACAGGAAGAACTTTCTTTAGAAAAGCTGTGGGTAGGATATCAAGACAGCAGCAGGAGGAGCTTAATTGGATAATGATTTTTTTCAATGCTGTTCTGGTTTAATTCGTGGAATTCAGACATTTTCTCTACATTGTTGTTGATTGGGGATGGCACTGGTTGTGGGTTCGATATTGAGGTACAGATTGTCCGTCTAATTGTTAGAATCTTTTCAGTGAAAAAGCTGGCAAATTCATTGCAGGCCCTGGTAGAGTTTAGTTCAGGGGCTACTGTCACTAAAGGATTAGTTAGTCTTTCCACTGTTGCAAATAGAGTCCGTGCCTTATTAATGTTTCTGTTGATGATTTCAGAAAAGAACGATTCCCTAGCATCTTTTATAGTTAGCTGATATCTATTCAGTCTCTCTCACAGTGAACCTGGAGTCGAGTTTTCCGCCATTTTCTCTCGGCTCGTCGACACTCTCTTTTTTCACTACGTACCAGTGGATTACTTGTCCACTGAGACTTTTTTCTACCTGAGACTACTTTCACTTTAGTTGGAGCAATGGAATCCATGATGTCTGAGATTTTCGCAAGGAAATTATCTACCAACTTATTTACTGAGTTTGAGTTGGGAGATGAGGGGGATGTGGTGGAAGGATAAATATGTTTAAAGGTTTCTACTGAACTGTCCCCTAGAAAACGCATTTTTATAGTGGTCTTACTGTGGCTGGATAATTTAGCAGAGATGGTACTTTCAAAGAAAATACAGAAATGGTCAGATAATGCAATATTAATTACAGAGATGTCGGAAATATTTAAACCTTTGCTGATAATTAAGTCCAAAGTGTGTCCTTTATTGTGTGTTGGTTGTTTGACATGCTGGATCAGTCCGAAGTTGTGGAGAGTATCATCTAATGTTTTTGCTTGTCTATCTTGGGGGTTGTCGGTATGGATGTTAAAGTCCCCCACGATGATTAGTTGGTCATAGTCGATACATATTACAGAAAGAAGGTCATTGAAATCATTAAAGAAGTTAGAGTTAAGTTTTGGTGGTTTATATAAACTTAGAAATAACGCTTTGTTAGGCTCATTTATCTGGGTGGCTAGGTATTCAAAAGAATCAAACGTGCCCAGAGTTACCTTTTTAAAGTTCATTGAGTTGTGAAAGATGGTGGCTACACCGTTTAACTATCTAGTTAACATGTGAATCCATTTTTAAAGCAGAGTTACACCAAGATTAGAAAGCATTGACTAACCTTGAAAAGGAATACAGAAAGATCAAGGGCAGAGGAAGATGAACTATGGGGATTAAAAACAATAAGCTCGGTCTTGGAGTCATTTAGCAGCAAAAAGTTGGAGGCATCCCATGCCTTAACTTCGACTATGCAGTCCAGGAGCGGTTGAATTGAGGTCTTTGCCTTCAGGGGAATGTATATTTGACAGTCATCTGCATAGAGGTGATGGTTAATATTATATTGAAAATAAATATATGAAAATAAAACCCAGCGGGAGATATATAAGGATGTGTAAGTATGTGCCTCTGTGCAACATATGGAGAATATAATCAAAATTTAATCTATTTCAGTATATCCAAAAGGTAAACTCCTTATATTGCAGATATTCATTACACACTCAATAAAGTGCTTACAGCTTATGAAAACATAAGTCAGTTTTAATGCAAATGTAAATTTACATAAGAGGAATAACAATTGTTTTTATTTTAATAGAGAAATGTTATGTTCATATTATGTGCTATATATTCTTGCGGAAGACTGCTGAGTTAATAGTTGTCCGGCAGACAAAGGGTATGCTAAAGAAGCTGGTTGGTTCAGACTGCTGTATCCAGCCATATTAATGGACAGTTGAGTGGAAGGAAAAAGTACGGTGGAAAAGGTTTTGTGGCGCAGTTTACTATAATCCATTGTTTATGCAAATGATTAAACATCAGAGAGACCACATTAATGCTTGGTTAAAGACAGGAGTGAAATGCAACAATTTTAAAATAACAAGAAAGAGTATGCATGTTATGCAACATCATGTTATGCTACATCTTGTTATGCTAAATCTTGGAAATAATCCAAATACTGATTTCCTGAATAAACATTGTCATAGCCATGAAACTAGACATTACTTTATGCAACTGACTCAGTGGGTCATGAATCAACAAACTCATTCAGAAGAAAGTTAGTAATCAAAGTGAGCTTGTGTTTACTGATTTCAGATCACTCGTCGGTATGCAGAGTTTTCCTCAGCCATTGTTAGCATCAACCAAACTTTTCCTAATGAAAGGACGATCACTCTGCTGGCCCAGCTACAGGTAATATACACAATAATAATAATAATAATGGCTTGCATTTATATAGCGCTTTTTTCGAGAGACTCAAAGCGCTTTACAACTCCATTATTCATTCACTCTCACATTCACACACTGGTGGAAGCAAGCTATGATTATAGCCACAGCTGCCCTGGGCACACACATGTATGGAGACAATATTTATTGTAACATTATCTGTTGCCAAAAAGTGCTTCAGTTTGATGTGGTAACATGTGAGTAAAATAGTTCCAAGAAATGTTTGTGAATATAAAATTTCACATTTGTGATTTTTGCAGTGGGATAAAACAAAAGTTTGTGAATATAAAATTTCACATTTGTGATTTTTGCAGTGGGATAAAACAAAAAGCAAGTTTTTCATTGCATTTATAACATATATATATTGATCTAAAATGTTTTGTTGTTTGCAGGTTGAGGTTGAAAACTTTGTGCTGAAGATGGCTGCAGAGTTTCCCTCCAGGAGAGACCAACTGATCTTCCTGATTAATAACTACGACATGATGCTCAGTGTCCTAATGGTGAGGATTGCTCCTTGTTGGTCTGTGTACTGAAGTGATGTTTTCACAGTAATCCGCTTAGATGATTTGCATGACAAAAAAGGTTCTGTATATATATTTTTCCCATCACTGCACATTTTTAATGTAACAGAAGTCTTATCTTTGGTGATGGAATAATGATAATGTTTGTTTTCATTTTTGAAGCTGGTTGTTGTTGTTTTCTAATCCATCCAGGAGAGGGCTGCAGATGACAGTAAAGAGGTGGAAGGTTTTCAACAGTTGCTCCTTGCTAGAACACAGGTAAAATCTGATCATAATGTTTTTTAACCTAATACACATTGGAATGAAAAAGCAAAACTTTTATTTGACATCCTTTTATTTAATTAAATAATTGGTGATTTATGCATTTGTAATGCATATGGTTATTTTGCATTAATGCTATGTATTTTTCTGTTATATGCAACCTTATAATAATCTAAAATGTTCATTAAAATGTGATGCAAATGTATTTTTTTCCAAAAGGTTTTATTGCCATATGTGTGAACAAATTCACAACATTAGGAAATCGCTGTGGTACTTTGTGCAAGGGGGTTAGGGTAACTGATAGATGAATTTTGCTCTCTGTGAAGAAATCCTGAATGGATTATCTGGACACCAGTTGTTGATCCTAATGTAGCAGCACGATGATCCAAGGGACTCCAGCAAGTCCACCTCTGAGTGGCTAAAGTGGCTTAAATGAAGGTTGGAGAGGCCCAGTCAAATTCCAGACTTAATTACAATTGGGATGCTGTGGCATGACACTAAACACGCCATTCAGTCTTGATTGCTTTTTTTCCCCTTAAATAAAGGAATCATCATTTAAAATATGCGTATTGCATTTTTCAGGTTTTTGTTTAAATTTTTTGAAATGAGCTTAATCTGAACCATTTTAGTCTAACGAAAAAGCCAAAACGGAATAAATCTGTAGGGGAAGGGGGGGGTTACTTTTCTACAGCATTGTATAACAATGTTTTTGGTAATAAATCCATCTTTTCAAGTAACTGAACTTTTAAAGGTTTCTATCTGCTTTTCCTCCATCCCCATCTTGCAGGAGTTTATTGAGGAGATTCTGTCCCCTCCCTTTGGAGGGATGATTGCCTTTGTGAAAGAGGCTGAGGCACTGATGGAGAAAGGGCAGCTAGATCGACTGAAGAATGAAGAAGGTGAGAGAAATGCTGAGACACACCGACAACACCAACAGTTTGTGCTCCATATGTAGAGACATAATGGGGGATGCTGTAAAGAAATAAGGAACGTTGTATTTCTGCAGATGCTAAAACTAAACTGTGCCATTTTAATGTCGATGGGTTTTAGGCAAGGCAATATTATTTGTATAGCACACTTTCAACAACAAAGTAATTCAAGGTGCTTTACATGATTAGGGGATAAAGTAAAAACAGCAATAAAGCATAAAACACACACAAAACATATGATATATGAAAGCATTACTCCAAGGCAGCTCTAAACAGATGGGTTTTTAGCAGTGATTTAAAAGAACTCTGTGTTTCAGCAGCTTTGCAGTTGTCTGGAAGTTTGTTCCAGTTTAGAGGAGCATAGAAACTGAAAGCTGCTTCTCCATGTTTGGTTCTAATTCTAGGGATGTTGAGTAGACTGCAATTAGATGACCTGAGTGTTCTGGGGGGGTTGGTATACTGACAGTAGATCTTCAACATACATTTAATAATTCATAAGTTAGTAAAAGTATTTTGAAGTCTATTTTACTGTTTGTTTTTGTTTTGGGAGCTTTATGCTTTGCCCAAACTTCAGATATTTTTTTGTGGTACAGCGTTAACAGATAATTATTCAAGCATAGTTTACTTACAGCGAGGAACATAAGTATTTAAAAACACCCTGTGATTTTGTAAGTTGTCCCACTTAGAAATTAGGGAGGGGTCAGAAATTCACATTGTAGGTACATTTCCACTGTGAAAGACAGCATTTTTTAAAAATCGGGAAATCACATTGTCTGGTTTTTAAAGAATGTATTTGTATTTGATTGCTGCACATAAGTATTTGGACACCTGGCAAGAATTCTGGCTCTCAAAGACCTGTTATTCTGCCTTTTAAAAAGTCCACCTCTACTCCAATTACTAAATCTAAATTAGTAGTGTTATGGCAAAAAAGTATCTCAGGGTTTCCATAATAAAGAAGACATAAGTCCCAGAAGGCGTTTAAGTATTTAATACAAACATGTCTGGCCAGAACATGGAGGGGACAGAGTTACTCGTGCATCACTCTAACCAACCTTTCTGACTAACCGCTTAAATAGTATTCAGCAATCACTGTTTATCTCTGTAGACGTCTTCTCCAACCTTCACGCCCCGCCTCTGGACAGCTGCTCCATGCGAGTCTGATAGCAACGCATAAAACAGCACATCCGAAGGCCAGACTGTTATCTTACTGCCCCGGCGTCTGTCTCTCTGGTGACCTGACACATATATATCATAAACATTAAGTTGGAACAATAACCTTGTCATTTTACCCTAGATGCATTCACTAAACAGAGAATATACACTTAATTCCTAATTGCATAACAATTTTCCACCACAGTAGCACCTCGTTAAAGACACCTGTCCAACCCACAGTCAGTCAGACTCCAACTACTACCATGGGCAAGACCAAAGAGCTGTCAAAAGACACCAGGGACAAAACTGTAGACCTCCAGAAGGCTGGAAAGGGCTACGGGGCAATTGCCAAGCAGCTTGGTGAAAACAGATAAACTGTTGGAGCAATTGTTAGAAAATGGAAGAGGCTAAAGATGACTGTCAGTTTCCCTCGGACTGGGGCTTCATGCAAGATCTTGTGGGGTATCACTGATGGTAAGAAAGGTGAGGAATCAGCCCAGAACTACACAGGAGGAGCTGGTCAATGACATGAAGAAAGCTGGGACCACAGTTTCAAAGGTTACGGTTGGTAGAACACTATGCCATCATGGTTTAAAATCATGCGTTGCACGAAGGTTCCCCTGCTCAAGTCATCACATGTCCAGGCCTGTCTGAAGTTTGCCAATGACCATCTGGATAATCCAGAGGAGGCATGGGAGAAAGTCATGTGGTCAGATGAGACCAAAATAGAAGTTTTTGGACTAAACTTCACTGGCCGTGTTTGGAGGAAAAAGAAGGATGATTTGCATCCCAAGAACACCATCTCTATTGTGATGCATGGGGTTGAAAACATCATGCTTTCGGGGTGCTTGTCTATGAAGGATACAGGACGACTGCACTGTATTAAGGAGAGAATGAATGGGGCCATGTATTGTGAGATTTTGAGCAACAACCTCCTTCCCTCAGTCAGAGCATTGAAGATGGGTCGTGGCTGGGTCTTCCAACATGACAATGACCCGAAGCACACAGCCAGGATAACCAAGGAGTGGTTCCGTAAGAAGCATATCAAGGTTCTGGAGTGGCCTAGCCAGTCTCCAGACCTAAATCCAATAGAAAATCTTTGGAGGGAGCTGAAACTCTGTCGCTCAGCAAAAGCCCCGAAACCTGACAGATCTAGAGAAGATCTGTTGAGTTTTTACAGAAAGCTTTTAATGTAGTCCAGCAAACACTTCTGCAGTAAAAAATAGTCCTTAACTCTAATAAGACTAACTAATGTTGTTTTCAAACTCTAGCAAGAGACCTCAAAGTATCCCCTTAGTGACCACTCTTGAGGGAAATATCATAGAGGTGGTTCATACATACAAATACCATGGTGTCTTGCTTGATGACTCCCTCACCTTCAAACCCGATATATACAATCTAGTGAAGAAACTAAAACTCAGATTGGGCTTTTTCTTTCGAAATAATTTGTGTTTTTCTTTTGAGGTGAAAAAACGGCTGGTCACTGCAACATTTTTATCTAGTCTGGACCTGTAGACCTTTTGTATATGAATGCTTCTGCTTAAAGTCTTCATAAGATTGACATGGTTTTTCATGCCTCTCTGAGGTTGACTACTAACTGTAGAGTCTTGACCCATCATTGTGAATTGTATTCTCGTGTGGGATGGCAGTCTTTATCCACCATGAGGTTGGGACATTGGTACACTTTTATTTATAAGGCCATGCTTGGACTACTGCCTACATCTGTAATTTAATCTCCCGGAGCAGTGTTGTTTCTCACAGTTTGCGTGCAAATGATAAATTGTTACTTTGTGTTCCATTTGCCCGTACAGAATTGGGAAAAGGGGCTTTTGTTTTCTCTGCTCCTTCTTCATAAAACAGGTTGCAATACGAATGGAAATGACCTGATCTTATTTCTTTGACACATTTCATTCTAGACTGAGATCACTTGAGACAGCTTCCCTTTCTTGTGACTGTTTTTCATAATTGTTTGTTATTTTATTTGTGTAATTTATTGAGTAATTGTAACTTTTGCTGCCTCTTGGCCAGGACTCCCTTGAAAAAGAGGGTTTTAATCTCAATGGGACTTTTCCTGGTTAAATAAAGATTAAATAAAAATAAATAAATAAATAAATACAAAAAGATCTGTGTGGACGAGTGGGCCAAACTTCCTGTTGCAGTGTGTGCAAACCTGGTCAAAAACTACGGGAAAAGTTTGACTTCTATAATTGCAAACAAAGGCTTCTGTACCAGATATTTACACTGATTTTCTCAGGTGTTGAAATACATATGTGGAGCAATAAAATACAAATAAATCATTAAAAAACTCAGGCGATATGATTTCCTGAATTAAAAAATAAATGATGTGTCTCACAGTGGAAATGAACCTACAATGTGAATTTCAGACCCCTCCAAAATGTCTAAGTGAGAGAACTTGCAAAATCGCAGGGTGTTCAAATACTTATGTTCCTCACTGTAGATTATTGCTTATTTTAACAGGTATCCTTGTTTTAAATATCTTTACATGAGTAATTGTAAAAAAAAATACACCATCCTAATCTCTCACTTCTTGCTTCTAAACATGATTGAGATCAATGTACCTGTTAGTTTCATTTCACCCGTCAGTTTTGTTTTACTGAGCAATGAGCCACTTCCTCTTTTTCACTGTCCATGCAGTTTTATTTCTCATCTGTCCGAATCTGTTGAAGCGTAACTTCAGCTTTCCGCATCCTTTATGCTTTTTGTCTTTTCAACCACAATCTTTCCCACCCACAACCACAACCTTGTACCTGTTTTCTTTTGTTTCTGCTAACTAGAAGCCAAACAGAAAATGAGCCAAAGTTCAGCATAAAGCAGACTATGCAAAGCAGTCTAACCATACTGCCCATTTCTTTTCAAGATGACAAATAGAGGAAAATAAAAACTTGACGGTGCTTAATATGAGTGTTTGTGTGCAGCTCGGATCACTCAGCTGGTCCGAGGGTTTTCCAGCACCTGGAAGCAGTCGGTGGAGTCGATGAGTCAAGACGTCATGAGGTCCTTCACCAACTTCAAAAACGGAACCAGCATCATACAGGTGAGCAACTAATCATGTTTGTTATCCAAACAAGCACCACAGTCTGCTTCCTCAAGTGCAGTGTTTTTTAACCTTGCTCCTCAAAGAGCAAGGTTGAAAGGAAGTGTATGTCATGTTTCAGATCAGAGGTCACTAATTGGTGGACCTTGGTCTGGACCGAACTGCTGTCACCTGCGGACCTGTACCTAATGCAAAAACATAGATAGATAGATAGATAGATAGATAGATAGATAGATAGTGTCTTTCTTTCTTTCTTTTAAATTAAAAGAGGAGACGGTCACTGTGGCGGGTTTTCTGAGCGCCCACAGCGTCATGCAGGGGGTGACTACTGTTATTGAGGATGGCCTACATCATGCTCCTCAACTCTTTTCTCCACCAGTAGCGTTCACCCCCTCCCCATCACTGACATACACTTCCTGACCAGCTTATCCAACCGATTCTCCTCTCTGGCCGTCATGCAATTTCCCCAGCACACAACAGTGAAAAAATACAGCACTTGCAACAACAGATTTATAAGAAATGTATAGCATTTCATTGCTGACCTCAAAGGATTTAAGCTTCCTGAGGAATAAAAGTCTGCTCTGTCCTTTCTTGTTTGCTGGATTTCCATGCACCGACCAGTCTAGTTTATGGTCCAAATGAACACCCAGATATTTATAAATCTGCACTATCTCGATACCTACACCCTCAATTACCACGGGAAGATAATCACCATTTAAAACCTCACTGAGTGCTTCTGGTTTGCCAGCGCAGCTTTTGCAGTCTTTACGGTAGTGTTCAAGCAGCCAAGGAAACCCACAGACCAATTGCCTACAAGTTTAGCCATACCACCAAGCCAATATACACTTTGCGTTTCAGCCGGTAAACTTTGAAACATTGAAGCGCAGATGGATAGGAGTGTTAGAGAAGTTACTCAGCAAAAGGCAAACAAAATTTGAAAAGATAACGACACAATAAAAATAAATGGAGTGATACCGACTGGTGAGACAGAGAAAGGGAGAGACACGGGAGGCGAAAAGGAGAGAAACAAGGGTATGAGACAGAGAAAAGGAAAAAAACTGACAGTTGAGCTGGAGAAGGGGAGAGATACAGGTGGGTGATACAGAGGAAACTGATAGTTGAGAAAGAGAAGGGGAGAAAAAGAAGAGTGTGAAACAGAGAAAATTAGAAAAAAATTAAAAGGCAGCATCTACAAAACTAAAAGTGGACAGCAAATCTAAAGCATTTAATCTGGAATGGACAGAGTCATTTCTCTGTTCTTCCCACTGATGGCGATAAACCAGTTTGAACAAACATACCCACTCTAATCAGAAGTAAGATCAGAGAAAATATGTAGTCTCAAAGCCTAATATGACCAGCCTACCATGATCCCAAGCCACGCATTCACTGCTCAGCAATGAGATCATGAGAGTTCCCTTAGAGTTTTTTGGATTTTGAGTCAGCATGACAAGCCATTTACTGATAGAAATGTTGTCAAGAAATGTGTGCTTTAAATGTCACACAGTACTTTAAATGGGTAAATGATGGGCATCTTTAGATGCAGTAAGTTGACCTCCAAGTAGATTTGGTCAAGAAAGAACTGGAGGGACTGGTGCACTTCACAAAATGGCATCATAAGAAAACATAATTCTGCAAAAGTATTGAAAGTTAAGGACAACAAAGTCAGTAATTTGGAGTGGTCATCACAACACTTAGATATCAGCCTTACAGAAAATGTGTAGCCAGTGTGATTTAATGTCCCAGTGAGAATAAAATGGTTGTGTGTTTTTTATATCATGTATTTAAATATCTGGTTTCAGCTGTACAACAAATGCACCACCGGTATAAAAAGACAAGATCTAAGGGGGGTTTAAGTTCCTTCTTCCTATTCAAAGACACATTTTTGACAAGGAAAATGTTGTATACTCAGGGTATCCTGTTATTTATTATTTCCACAGAAGATCAGATAGAATACAAAAAAACAAGTAGACAAAAAGTAAGGCAAAGTTGAAGCGCCCACCGTCTTAATGTAGGAGGCAAGGAGCGCTGCACAAAGTCATTTTGCTTTTACCAACTCTTAGCTCTTTATCCTGCCCCTGCAGGGCGCTCTGACTCAACTCATCCAATACTACCACGGTTTTCACAAGATCCTGAACCAGCCGACGTTCCGAAGCCTGGCCGTTCGCTCCGAGCTCATCAACCTCCACCATCTCATGGTCGAGGTGAAGAAGCACAAACCCAACTTTTAACAAGGCTGCTTGGTCTGAGTGGGGCTGGGGGGTCTCAAGGACGCTACAAACTGGAAATAATGTTCGTTCTAAACTTACTTCGTCATCCCTCTTTCAGACTCATTGAAGTCTGAAAGCCCTTAATCTTTTTTTATCCACATGTGTAAGGAGTTGCAACACAGATTCCAGAGGAAGTGGCGTCATCTCTACATCTGACTGTTCATCATTGAACTTTGAAGAAACCACAAAACACACATTTTGTACCTGTGAACTTAGAAAGGTAGATTGAGTATACAACTTTGGTGGAGACATTGTATTCTCCACGGAAAGAATCAAAACTGATATTAACATAAACGACCAATATTTTGATCGTTCAGCTAGTTTAATCTGTGTTGAAATTATCTTCTAGATTTGGATTACAGAGGAATTAAATTAAAATTTACTTCATTTTCCCCGCTATTTATTAAAACATTTGAGCAACATATTGGAGTGCAAACACTGAAAAGACTTTACGGTGACAGAAAATGGACATCTGATTGGCCTAAAATTTTGTAGATGTATATGAAGGTAGGTGTGTTGTTGTTTTTTTTCTCTCAAAAAGCCCATAATCTAGTTTTTCTGAGATGGAGGAAACACTTTCACTGATTTATAAGACTGCACTAGGTAGATAGAAGCTCCTGCTACTACTTGAAAAGCTGAGCTGAGGTGACACTGACCCTCAAAAGGAAGTGCATTTTCTTAATGTCAGCAAATCCTATTGTTATGCTGAATTTAAAAGTCAAGGAGCATCTCTCGACATTGCTGACGGACTTCCCATCTTTGTTTAGAGGTATCAACCTTTGGATATTTACCTCCTGAAAGCAATAATCTTTGGAAAATCTGAACTGTTAACTTCACTGCATAACCGATACTAGACCGATGGTCTATTAACCCTTTAACCAACACATTGGTCCCAGTCTACTCCCATTTTATAGCTGTGAAGAAACATATTTAGAAACTAGATGGCTTCTAGAGAGAAATCCAATCTCACATGTGATTTAGCTATAAGATTTGATATTGCAGTCCATTTTTTCTGATTGATGTCCCCCCCCCCCCGTTACCAGTAGTCATCTCTTATAAATTAGGACAGATCAGGCCACCTGATCAAACTAAAATATCTGAACAACCTCCTGCTAATCTAGTTTTATATCTGACAATGTTTTATTTATCAGATTACATATTCTAATGACTATAAGCAGATCACAAAAAATATTTGTCCAAGTGGTTATGAAACATCCCGAAGGCAATTATATAGACTCAATAAAAATGAATTAAGTAAGGTTAAAAGAAATGACAAAATTACCAGTAATCATTTACTGAATGGATTTGTTGACAAAAAGAAAAGCTATATTTTAGACATGTATTGCAGGGTGAAAGGAGTCCCTGACAGAAAGCCTCTTCAAGTTGCTGCATGCCTTTGTTCTTTTGTGGAGCTCTGCAGTGTTCTTTGTGTTGCATTTATTTCTCTAAATGTGTGTATGAAGTCATTCCAATGTAAATTAACATTCTGAATGAACAATTAAAGAACAAAACAGTTTTTTTTTTCTTTATTATAGTTGGTAATTAAATAATATATAAAACTACTGTCACAGATGCATCCACTATAAGATCAAAAAAGGTCACAACATATTTCTAATCCTCTTTATTTGTTTTAAAGATTTTTTTTTGTTTCATACAAATACATGTAGTCAAAATTGGTAGTTTAGGATAAGGTATTTCATCTTTTTCTTTAAAAAAAAAAAACCTTTTTAACAGTTAATATTTTTAATGCAGTCACAAATAGTTTAAACTCAAATAATACTGTAAATTTTTACTTTTTGAAGTCATAGTTTTAGTAAATTCTTTTGAAAATGATTTTATCAGTCTCTGAAGCTCTGTTAGGTTTGACATGTACAGTCAAAGCTCAATAATATGATTGTAAATATTCATTTGCATAACAGTTTTTTTTGTATTCTCATATTTAGAAAGTTGAACCAGTTTTCACAGTTAAATAACAGATTGTTAAATAGGGAGTTCTGAATTTTGGAAGTGAGATTTTGTTAAAAAGTTATAATCAGTCAATACCCTTACTGCATTCTAATTCTTGTAGGTTTTTTTTTGTTGTTGTTTAATCTTTATAATATTGCAATGCAATTTCATTAAACTTTGTACCATCATTATATTTCCATGAAAGCAGAAGATTTACAAGGGAATCGGTGGAAGGAGGCGGTGCGACACCAGTGATCTTCCCATGTGAAACGTGTTGAGAACAAGAAAGTATGTCCAGTCAGAGTCAAATTGTCAGATAGGAAAGCAATGGTGTGTTAAAAAATAATTTTGCTTTTTTTTTTTTACACCCCAGTATTTTTCTGTTCGACAGTTTCTCTGACAGAACAGACATGCTTTCTGTTCTCGGAATGTTTCACAAGAAATAATATTGGTGACAAACTGCCTCCTACTTTTATTTCCTCTGTAAATAAACTTGCATGTAAAGAACTAATCGACATGCAAACATGATGATTAAAAGATTCATGAGATTGTGTTCCCATAAACCACTGACTTTCCTGAGAGTCATGTTTAAGGCCATAGAAGACAGATTTGGTCTTGGCTCCTCCAAGACTAGCCAGACGCATCAGCCTCCAGGTACCAGCTGATCTGTGTTTTTACTAAATGAAGATTTTGTATTTTATTTACTTAGGTAGGACATTAACTGCTTATAACCTTGTAACGAAGCCACACTTCAAAACCTCTGAACAATCCCTTCAAATTATGAACGTGTGTTGTGGCGACCATTTTTCAAATGAAAGAGAATAATCCTAGGTTGATCAGAATTAAGCCCTATTTGTTTAAAGTTTATGTTTAACAGATACTCAGAAAAAAACCCGAACACCTTTTCTAAATTTAAATATGTAGTTTAAATATGTAGATATAAAAGGACTCCTGTTTCTATCTGCCATAAAAACAGAACCAATCAAATGATATATATAAAAGCAATTCCAGCTCAATAATATTTTACAAGCAGTGGTTCACAAATGCAACTGTAGCCAAATGTTTTTAAAGGCTATATGAATCGTTTGCAAAATAATTAAAGATTTGTTAAATCAGGACAACTGATAGAGGAAAACTTCCCTAATTACAAGGTTCAATAGATTCTTCCACTAGTCATCGACCAATAGAAAAACTGCAGAACGTCTATTTTACAGGTCAAGCATGTTTTTACCTGTCGAAATGTACTGATTAATCACTCTGCAGTCTGCATGCATCAGTTTGCAATCTTTAAAAGGTTAATTGGCAGTTTTGACATACATTTTATTGTAGTTGTCCTGCAGTTTTTTTGTAGAAGCTGCAAAGTGGTCTACTAATTAGATTTCTTAATTAATGAGCTAAAAAGAGTTTAATGAAGGAATATTTCCCACTGTCAGCAATGAAGAGGTCATTATTTTATTAAATAAATATAGTCTAACTAGAGCTCATTAGCTTTTTTTTTAAGACATTGAATTTAAAACAATGGATTTTAATCTTGTGCAAGTATGTATATGATTTTTTTTTTTTACTCTAAATTCACCAGCAAAAAATTTGCCTGCAAAAATTCACCTACAGAAAGTGATCTGCAAATGTGGTGACCGAAGACGAAGCAATCAGCACTAGATCAAGTCGAGTGGCTTTTAGCAAATTACGCTTCTTTGATTATAGGACACTGGTGTTGGACTAACTCAGAGGTTCGTATTTCAATTTAAAAAGTTGTATACAAAAAAACATATTGAAGCATATAAACTTAATGAGTGACTGGATGTGTATTGGATAAATGTATCAACATGTTTTATATTTAATTTGGTGAAAATTGTACGGGGGGGATCAGGGTAGATCATCACATGTTTGTATGATGTTGAAAAGGGGCAGAAAAACATAAGAATTGTATTCTTCTTATCTGCTCCTTTCC
The DNA here is from genome assembly GCA_963556495.2 of Valencia hispanica. Lineage (NCBI taxonomy): Eukaryota > Metazoa > Chordata > Actinopteri > Cyprinodontiformes > Valenciidae > Valencia > Valencia hispanica. Next base: position 10,659,367 of record OY747713.1, on the reverse strand, counting down.
ATTCATGTAAATGTTCAAAATCATGTATTGTAACTTCCAATTAATCATCACAATGTAATGAAGAAGCATTTTCATAAAAGGAATAAATAAATAAAAAAATAAAATAAAAAAAACTAGATAAATGTTTGTCATGTGATCAAAAAAAAGCTTAATTTGATTGGCTGAAAGCCGCTCGACTCGATCTAGCGCCGATTGCTTTGGCTTGGGTCACCAGAAGGCGACCACATTAGCAGGCTAATTTTTGAAAGTAAAGCTTTGAAAGATAATTTTTTGCAGCGGAAATTTTTGAAGGGAACAAAAAAATATCATATTCATAATTCCACAGGACAAAATGTCAGTGTTATAAATTCATTGTCTGACTATATTTCATCCATATTCTTTTAAATGACTTGTAAGAAATCTCGAATGCAGAAGCAAATCACCAATTTGAAAAACACACAACAACACTTCTAAAATGTTGAGTATCAGAGAAGGAACATGACTATTAATCAAACTGTCAACTTTAAATATAACTGTAAAAGTGTTTCAGCATTGCAATCATGGCCAGGATATTAAGGTTTTTTGATAAAGCTGCAAGCTTCTCTTGTTGTAACTTGTACTCGTCTGCTGGTTGTAATGTGCAAAATTCTGTTGTCTTCTGTTGACAATGTTCAGACAGTTACTCTGCAGAAAGATATGTCTCAGTGGAGATGAAGAACTTTGAAACATGAGAGCAGAACAGACAAGAGATGAAGAGCTGAGCAGCTGTTTGTAGCAGCACCATCTGAAAAGACATCAGAGCAGAGAGACATTGTTATTTTAGGTCGCAGTACTTCCCTCAGATGTAACTTATGTGCATGTTTGAGTATGTCTGTATGAGTAAGACATCTTGGGATTTGACAGTGAGACATTACAAATAATGAAACAGATGATTACCTCCCTTGGTTTGCTTTCATACTTGAGGACAATTATTGTTGCTCAGAAACAAAACCAAGACTGTTCAATAAGTACAAAGTTCATTCTGACCATTTTGCTTTCTAAAGTCACATATCCTCACCGGTTGGAATATTTTCCTGCCTTTGATGGCTTCTGATCGACGGGGCGTTTTCTGCAGGCAAAATTAGTGAATGTGAGATGGTTATGATGCAAATGATGGTTCATATAAAAATACTGCTTAAGGCAAAATGAATGCAAAAACATACCTATATGTTAATTATATTTGATTATTATAATTCAGTAACAACTAACTGCAATATAGTTTCTGGTAGTGCGGTTTGACCGTTCTTTTTATTTTAAGTATGAGCCATACAGAACTTTACATTGTTTACGTGAAGCTGTGCTCTCACCCTCTATGTACAACTGGACGGTGCTGACGGAGAGATCCTCCTCATCCAAAACCTTGTATATTCCTTCATCCGAGTATTGGAGATTCTTTATCGTTAACTGCTCAAGGTGAGGATGTTTTTCTAGGCGTTCAGGGTTTTCATCTCCTCTCTTCCACAAGTTCACCCACTCTGAGCTATTCCTGGTACAGCATGGCAAAAAAATTAAGAAAGAAAAACATTATAGGAAATGTTGTTTTCTGGAGGGTGCAACATTCAACACTGAAAGTGTGTTTGTGTATGAATAGAACCAAACAATAGGTTTCCCTTCGCTTTCCCTTTAAAATCCATTTCTAACCCATATTACATTAGTGTGACTAAGAACTAAAAATATAATGTTGAAGAAAAAAAGCTCTGAGGTGTCCAGCAACTGAATAGAAAACCTTAAGTGACTCAGCTATTTTTTTATTTGAAGGAGCCAGGTTATGTCTAAATATTAAATTATTGCACACACTGCCATGCAGTAAGTCCCCAAAAAGAAACAAACACACTGGATATCCACCAGTTATGTTTTCCCATTTCAACTTTCTTTGGGATCAGACTTATTGATTACGATTTTCCTTTTTTTAATAGGAATTATGATGCATAAAAGGAACAAATGTGCTGCCAGATTTATTAAGAGATATTATTAGTTTTGAAGAAACAACCAAAGACGAAGAAGAAGCTCAAAAAAATAAATGAATTCCATCATTCCCTTTAATGTATCAAAACAAATCTTTATCTTTTATGAAACTGAAAATGAGCGTAATTAGGTAACTACTGTTGGCTGATGCCTTTGTAGACCAAAAATGATGGGGGTTCTTACTTTACTGAACAATATTCAGATTTTTCTGGATTTATCCTCCTGATCACTGATTAGAGTCGATCAAGGAAAAATTGGTTGATTCTCATCTCTGGCTGACTGATGCATCTAATGATTGATTTATCTATATTGAAAATTATGATATATTTGGGTTTAATTCTATTAAAACTATCATTGCAGGTTTTACTGTAGACAACCTACTCTGAAATAATATTTTAGGATGCCTGCTGCTATTTTACTTAATGAAAAGACATGTTTTTTGTAGTCAGGAACAGAAAAGCAATGAACAAACAGCATAAAAATTAAGACTGAAGTGACCAAAGTTTTTTTCTTCTTTTTTTCAATGTAAATACATGTTTTTGGGACGTTATCAGCTCACCTGCTCTGGAAGACCACGGCAAATGAGTGGGAGGTGTAGAGCTTCAAAACCAGATCTTCCCCCCGGTTATGAGTCTGCTGGGATTTGTGGTCTGAAGGGAGGAAAAATGCAAAAAGGATGTCAAGTGACAAATACAAAATATTAAGGAAATACATTATCTAGTGCTGTCATGAGATTAAAAAAACTTTGAGATTAATTAAATGTCATCTGTAATTAATCTGATCTCTCTTTTAATTTTGCCTAATAGTTACTGAGTAAAGCCCTAATCGTGATGTATTTTCTTTTAAATTCATTACATTGTTGTGTTAGAACAAAAGTTTGATACATATAATTTAAAAAACTGGTTTTATGAAGTCATTGCATTTAACAGACTTGAACAGATGCAGTCCCAGTCATTTACATTGTTTACTGCTGTTTTTGTGACTAGTCCCAAGTGGCACCTGCAACCTTCTGCTTCAAGCATGCGCAATTCATTAGTGTTCTGGACGCAGTGGCGTAAATATCTTTTCTGAGTCCAGCTGTATTACGGGTTAAACCAACACGTAACACATTATTTTTGATACCGATGGCTTGCCATACCGGTGGACCTGAGCGGCCGGGTGGAGCTGCAGTGTGCGGTGGGACTGGAGAGCGCCCCACTGCTCGGTGAGAGTAATAATGTCACATGCTTTACTCAAAAGTTTCCAATATCCCCATAAAAAGTTGCTAGATTTGCCGCTAGTCGCTTTTTTGCATGAAAAAGAATCGCTCGAGGAGTCTAAAAACTCGCCAAATATAGCAAAGTTGCCAACACTGTGTGCAACTCACCGTTCCTCCTCGCCCTCCCCACCACGATGGAAACCAGTCATCTTATAATGAGTTTACAGCCAAATGTCCACTTCAGGGTGTCGTTAACCCTTAACAACTCTAGCACAAGAAGCCCAGTGCGTAAAACGGGTTTTATTTAAAGGCAACTTGCATGCAGAAACTGTAAAATTAAAGATTAAAAATTATTTGAACGCGATTAATTAACATAGCATGCTAAATATGGCTGTAATTAATTAATCGCAATTAATGCGATAATTTGACCCCCCTAACATTAGCGTTCACAACAGCAAAATCAAGGGAGATCTTTTTTATTATAAAACCAAGAAAAAGAAACCGTCCACGGTGATGAAAAAACATATAAATAAGCTTTTTAAAAGGTTCCTAATTTTAAAGAATACCAAAGAAATGTTAAAGGTTAAATGAACAAGCGATGTTAGAAATTACAAAATTATAGAAGATAATCAAAATTTCAGTGTTTGTACTTTTGTTTAAAAGAAGTTTAAAATATTCTAAAATGAAGATAAATCTAATAGTGCGGAAGAAGCAATTAATAAAAAATAAAGCATCCCTCCTAATTCTAAACCAACCTGTCACAGACAACTTGACACTCTGAATGAAGACCCGGCTTTTTTGGGACCTCACTCCATCCACCACTATGAAGCTCTCGTATCTCCCCGTGTCTCCGATCTGAACATCCTTGATGATAAGGGAACAATCTCCAGAGTTGAGTTTCTCCAGAGGCACCTCCACCCGGCCCTTAAACTCCGCCGCCTGCCACTTGTCGTTCCCGAGTTGTTCGAACACGGTGTGTGGCGGAGACATCCACTGGATGTGGCAGCCGGACCTTGTCATTTCTTCCTGGGAGTCCTTCCAGCTGCAGGGAAGGACCACCTGGCTCCCCACCATGGACATGATGGGCACTGGGCGCGCATTGGAGGGCAGAGCTGAAGAATCTGAAGGCCAGAAGGAATTTTCAGTAGGTGTTTCCTAACTGGCATTTATTTATTTATTTGAAAGAGAAATTCAAAAACAAATAACCTAAAAATGTTTCTTGCTAAAATTATGTTGGATTTCCATACTCAAATGTCAAGACCACTCATTCATCTTGTCACTTTAAATCAATTCAATAGAACTAAACTATTGCCCAAAACCTTGAAATCAAATATATATATATATATATATATATATATATATATATATATATATATATATATATATATATATATATATGATTTTTTTATTTCTTGACAAAGTATGAAATATCTTCTCAAAACCTTATCTACCAATCTATTCCAAACATGCTCCAGTGAAAATTAAACCAATATAACCAGGATGATAGTTGGTAATCACTGTGCAGTTGGTAGCACTGTTGTCTTGCAGTAAGAAGGTCCTGGATTCGAATCAAATTCAAGGGTCTCCCTATGGAGTTTGCATGTTCTCCCTGTGCATGCATGGGTTTCGTCCGGGTACTCTGGCTTTCTCCCACAGTCCACTAAAGATAGTACAACCTCCCCCTCTCACACACACACACACACACCTTGCTCTATGTTGTGTGTGTGTTTAAAACACAAATGTATGGTGTGAGATTAATTTATTACACCTAAAATAACATTTAATTAGTTTATAAAAATGTTTTTAAGGCATTCACTGACGTCTTTTGTTGTTCTTCTTCTTGTCCGTTCTTTCCTAACATTTCTGGGAATCTAGTATTGCTGTTGTCTAACATCAAACCCCTGTTTAGCCTGTTATATGCAATGTTGAAATCTGTTTAAGAGAAAAACATCAAAAACCAATCCTTTAATCCAGTCACAGGTAAGTACTCACCAACTAGATTACCAGTAAGGAAACACTGTAGATATATGAAATACCTAAAACCCACACAAACAAAAAGAAAGAAAAAAAAGAAAATATCAGTTTATCATAAATTTTATTGTTTTGTGTGCTAGAAATACAAGAAAATGAAACTAAATGAAAAAGCACAACATAGATGGATTTCAATAGGCTATAATATATTGTATTAAAAATGGATAACCATGATGTGCACTTGTCCTCATCCATAGCTTAAATAAATAAAATAGTTATTCATAACCATTTAGTCTATTTCTTTCTAACAGCAGATGTGAAAACCCTAGTTCTAAAACATACTATTTTGGATACATTCATAAATGTAATATGATACCGATTAAAAACGTATTTTTGTGAAGTGCCAATATCTTATAGGCTGCCTTTTATTTTTTAGTATCTATGATTGAAACATCCAATTATGCACCACTGTAATTAATAAGAGCCAAACCGAAGAAATGAAACTAAGTAAGTACACACTCATGAGCTAAGCATGTGATGTGGTAGTCATGCATGTTTAGGTTTCATGCCTGAATAGTTTCAGCTTCCAGGGAAACGAAACCTATACTAGGCTAACTAACAGCGCCCCTCTGCGGTCAGCAGTGGAGCATCAACGTGGCGCATAAGGTTGCGTTTGCCCTTTTTATTCTGAATATATGCTTTTCAATGCAGACTGCACGCAAATTTATGCTATATTTCATGGAGAAAATTGCAAGTTTATAAGGAGTTTGATACAAAGAAAAATGTTTAAAAAGAGGCAAACAAATATTATTATGTAAAATATTATTTCCAAAAAAGAAATAAATAAAATGAATTTCTTACCAGAGTCGACTGTGTAACCTTTTCATCGTGTTTACTTTTTGGAAATATAGGTGATTCTTCATCTCCGGCCTCCACTGATGCTGGTAAGTGTGTGTGCTTCTCTCAGCTGATATCCAGTTTTTTTGTTCTGGACTGACCTAAGTTTCGATTCTCTGCTCTTCAAAATAAAAGCCCCGGAAATATTCCAATAGTGAAATATAGCCCACTTTGTTTTGCTCATACTTTTTTCGCAAGTAGGCCTACTTTCCTTGCATGTTTAAATATTACTATTACTGACTACTATACATAGATAGATAGATAGATAGATAGATAGATAGATAGATAGATAGATAGATAGATAGATAGATAGATAGATAGGCAATAAAATAAATGTAAAAATTCGAAATATTTGAAATCTAGCTGAGTAAGCCCAAATTTAACGACAGGGTTTTTATTTTTGAAATGTTTTATTCGTGCAGGATGTGGAGCGGTTTAGGCTTCTTCAGAAATGAAAGTTAACTAACTGTGACGTGATCTGATCTGAGATGAGTTTTGCATGACATGGGTTTATGTGAATATTCACATGGAAAAACAGTAATTCTTCCGTTTTCTGCAGCAGCAGAAGCATGTTGGTGGTCTCCGTGCGAATTTTGTGGCTAAAAAGCCTCCCCTTTTACTTCCTCCCACAGCTATTAAAAACTCAGTTCAGTTCACTTATAGCTTACTCTGTAACCAGTTTCTTAGGGTGTTTGTGTCCTTTCAGATTATGACAGGTCTCTTTTGGATTTTCCTTTTTCTTTGTAAGTTACTCATTTTTTATTATTTTCCTGATGTAGCTAAATGCAGACATAAAAGCATTCAATAATTTTGGTTTCCGTATCTGAGGATTTAAGGTCTTGTGGATTTCTGTGCAAATCTCTGCAAACTCATAATCTTTTATAGAGTGTGCTACTTTTCTGCGGGTTTTGCTTTGTTTTATTTGGGTGATTTTGTGCTAATGAGAGGTCTGATCTAAAGACTTGCTGAACATTAAGTCCATTAAGTCCTCTAATTTAGAATTGAAGTTTAACTTATTTCACCAATTGTCCTGTTTGATCTCCCTGCATCTGAGTAGCCTACAGCAGTTTTATGAATTCTAAACCAGTCGAAGCTGATTTGCAGTACTTCTGTCCCATTCACAGCCTGTTTTTAAAATATGTCATTTGTAGAAGAACGCTATTTTGAATTGCATGGGTCAGTGACTCGGGGAGAAAAGTTAACATCTTAGCATGTAATTTTTTTTTCATCATTCATGTGATACAGATACTAGGATAAATGTCTTCTTGATAGAGATGCGCTGATCAGATTATTTCCTGGCCGATACCTTTTGATTGTGACCGCTTCCAAGTTTTTGTTTTATTTTATTTTTTATCATGTTGCAGTTACATTGATGGAAATGCTAATTTTGAATCCTACATAAAATTAAGAAAATACCAGATTATACTTCATATATGCATGAAAGTATAGGCTATATCTATTATATTATTATGTATCTGATTTTTAATAACTCTTAAAAGAGTAGTAATATTTTTTGCGTCTATAATAAATAAAATAAGAAAAATGTTATACTATTCTACATCTTTCATTAAATCATATAGCAACATTTGAATGATCTCTTTTAGAAATAGTATAATATTCTTGAAATTTAAACAGTCTGCTGAAGAATACGAACGAAAGATAATTAAAGGAATTCCTTGATCACAGTGAAATAGCCATTTAGCATCAACATTTATTATAATCAACTCCTACCACTCCTGGTTTATGACTATATCTTTCTACAACTGAGCAACAGAAAACTGACAAGGTGCATCTTAAATAATGTTTATTTATTTTTTTTGTGGGGTGGGGTACCAGTGCCATGATTTGATGGAAGGTCACCCTTGGCAGGGAACCATTTCACCCATCCAAACTAGCCACGATCTAGAGAGAATGTTTTGGTCAGAATTGATCTGTTTTAAAAACATGACCAAAAATAACATTTGGGTTGATTCTGACATGTCCATTTTTCTCAGGGGCTGCAGGATGTCACCAATCATCTTCCTCCCATGTTCCTCACTCCTCACTGGTAGTCCACAGGGGACAGAATGTCTCTCTGACCTGCAACATTACGTCCAGCTCCGATATTACCTGGTACCTGCTGCGCTCAAACCAGCTGCTGCCTCTGCTTAGAGTCTCAAAGAGTAAACTCAAGGGGAAAGAAGAAGTCATTGATTACAGCGTAAACACAAGACGCATTACATTGACAGGAAACTTTGAGAGCGGGCTGGTCAGGCTGGAGATCCAGGCGGTGGAGGAGGAAGATTCTGGGATATATTTCTGTTCTGGAGTTTGTAAAGCTATGGTGCGTGTAAGCAGAGGAATTCACCTGAAATTTAATGGTAAGACTTAATCTTTTTATCTGTATTTTTAAAGGGGAAATTATTATAATAGCAATACAATCAAATATGTATGTAATTTTTCAGGAAAATAGCATCCATTCTTCACTTCCATATTTTACTGTAAAAGGTAGCGATATAGGTGGATATGACAGTATTTACATTTGATCCATAATATGAAATATTAATTTAGAAAATTGATTAAATAACATTTTGGCTGGATTATATGGGATAACTGGAATTCTGTTCTGCTAATTCATCAGCTAAAACAAAGATACCTTACAAACTTCCTTTATTGGTCACAAAACTTGATTATTTAAAAACTAGATGTTTTTTGACAATTACAGAGTAAAATCTAGTTACAACTGATCATCACAAATCAAGGGTTATAAATAAATAAAAAATAAAAATCAAGAGTGGCAATTGTCTGCAGCACTTCAGAGGATTTCTAAATCTGAAGACTTAAAAGTTCTGACTTTTTGCATCACTGGAAACTTTAGATCCTAAAGTAGAGATCACCGGTTTGGATAAAAATTTTGTTAATACTTAGTTTCTGTTTTAAAATGTCAAACTTGATATAAATAAATAATAACAGGTTTATATGATTCTTACTAAGGAAATATTCTTAAAAACCACAAATAAGTTCAATTTTGAATTATTTAAGGGGTCTTCCTATAAAAGTTATACAACATCTTGGCAGTTCTGTGGAAAGCAGAGGAAAGTGTTGCTGAAAAGACAGAAAAAGTATGTTTCCTTCCACTTAAACATTTACATGTTCAGATGGAAGCCACAAAAAACCTTCCATGTGAAATGTCTGAATGTTATTGAAAAGTATAAGGTTAAACTAAGCTCACTATGCCTAACATAGCAAAGTCAACATTTCCAAAAAATTTTGGGGGCTAAATAGACAATGACATAAGGACCTGAAATAGCCTTAATAAGATGTTTGTGTTCATCCAGTGTTTGAAAGTTTTTTTAATTGATGTTAACTCTTTTATCTTACCAAATGAATATATCAGATTCAAGAAAGAGTGTTGTTGTGTTTATTAATTATAAAATATAACATTTTATATCCTATGAAATAACTTGATTTATCAAATGTAATATTTTGTTACATTGATTTATTCTATGATAAATGAGTTTTGCTTTGTCTGAATAGCGAAAAGTGAATATGTTTTTTCTTCATGTCTAAAGAAATGGTCATCTAAGAGCTCTTATATGTAAAAGTAAAGCTTTTTTATTGCACCTGTTCTAAAAATGTTAAATGCGACAAAAGCGACAAGTATCTTTTTTATTTTATTTTATTTAGGGGCTTGTGATATTATGATGTCTTCAACTTTTTAGTCTACTCTGTGGTTGGTTGTTGTGCTGTCTCCAAAGAGAGCCATAACTTCAGACATCACTTGTAACTCTGATGGAGTTCAACTGTCCCTTAAGTAGTCATTTGAGTCATCAGTGAATGATTAGGTCGGCATGAAATGAAGCTAAACCACAAAACCTACCTACAGTCAATCCTTTGACAGATTGTCAGCTGAGGTGTTTCAAACAATTCACTTGACCAGTCTAACCTCTCCACAAAAAGCCCTTTAATAGTTTCAGCTCAAAAGTTGAAGAAAACCTTTGCTGTTTCCTGCCGACAAAAACATTTTAAGAAAAAACTTCTTGCATTATATCATCACGAATGTAGTTCATGTTTATCTCTCAATCCATGGTGTTTATATCAAGAAACAATACAACTGTTTATGTGTGTTAATATAATAGAAGAGCAGGTCTTTAAAAAATAAATAATAGTTAAAGCTGGAAGTTAATTCTAAATCTAACAAGAAACTGATATAAAATGGCCGTAATAATATTTTTGTTTAAACAATAAGGTGCTTTATGACTGATATTGCTTAGGAAAAAAACCCAGTGATTGTATCAAAAAGCGATACTGTCAGGGCTAAAACTAACAGAAGGTGTCATTGAGTGAACCAATTTTTAAATCCTATCTGAGTTCCATTTTCTGTAACAACAATAAAAAACACAAGCAGGAGTGTCCACTTTCTGGTCACCGCACTAATGGGTTTTAAAATGCAGCAGATTATACGCAGGGGTATAGCAACAGTCTACAGTTTTGTGCAAATTATCACTGGTTTCCCAGAGAATTATCTTAGTACAGGCTTTCTAGAAAAAGAAAATGAAGAGTGAAGCAAGTAGGAATACCTTCAAGGGAATGAGTTTTATAACTTTGCCATTACAGCTTGGAAGAGCTCCACAGGATAATTAACATGAATATAATATTGTTGTCATCTTTGTGGGTTTTTCTCATTATTATTATAATGTCCAGTAGCTGATGAGGACGCCGCTGGAAGAATAGTGCGCCAGCCCTGTTTGAGTCTGGGGATCTGCGTCCTTCCAGGTTTACTCGGCCTTTGTTCTTTTCTGATGATTGGATTCTACCTGTGCTCAGGTGTGTATGCACTTAACATCGCTCACCTGCCAACATTACTTCAACTTCTATACCACTGCCTCTATTCTAATGTTGCTGCTCATCGCTGTAAAATATGATGAATTTATAGGTATTTTTTGAGTTCATGGTTCAAAGAGATAAAAAAAAATATTGATTGGATTAGATTAGAGTTTGCAAAGCTTCTTCTTGTAAGAGAGAATTGTACACTGTTGTAATGGTTTAGGACCTGTGTACTTCATTTACTTGTAACATATTGCGCTCTTCTGCTGCCCTCTGTTGCTCACCTACTGGAATTGCAGCTGTTCCAACATGTAAATACATTTTATGTAATTTAAAATAGATATTAAAGTGTAATAAACCCGAAACCACTAAAATATGTTAAAATCGCTACAATACTTATGCTTAAAGAAAAAAAATATTTATTAATTAATTTATTTATTGGTGGTCTTGTTTGCTAACATAAGCTGATCTTGTGGATATTAGTAATATTGTTAATAATATGGACTTTATGAGTGTTAACAGAAATATTTATTTTAGTCTCTGTGTAAAGTACACAAAGATGCACTATATAAATTCAAGCCATTCTTATGAAGAAATAAACAATAAGTTCAGTGAATGATGAACGCTGTTCTGCAAACATGTCATCGATTTGTGAAAAAGAGGAGTTCCTAAATGCCAAATTTGATGTCAGTTATAAAGTTTCTGCAAGCATAAATAAATTATGCAGTTCAACAGTGAAATAATGGTGTTCAATAAAGATTTTTTTAAAGATTTGGGCTCTCCATTTTAATACATTCATGGTTACATACTCAGTTTACAACTTTTAGCTCACAAGAGAAAAGGTGAGAATTAACAAAGAATTACAGCAAAACATCAGTTCAGCCAAAATGATTTCCAGTTGGACTTGAGAGTCAGCATAACCGACAAAAACACATACCATAGCAACATTTTTACTTTAAACGAACAATAACATAATCTATATAATCTTGACAAGTTGGCAGGTTTATCACTCATTTGATGAGGGTGATTGTAGAGAATTCATCCCTCAAGTCAGCTAAGTTATGTGCAATAGTAATTTAAAAAAAAATCTATCTCACCTCTTTTTTTTACATTTTACAGAAAGCAAAAGCAGGTTACAGTCAAAATAGAAGCAAACCTTACTAAACATCTTCATATGGCAGTGTAAATCAACTTACAGCACTACATACTTTTCTACATCTGTTTTGAGTTCTCTTTTCATCATAGTATTTTGAAATTTTTATCTAAATGCATTTGTTAATTTCTAATTAATAAAAATATGTGACAAACAAATTCAAGAAAAGGAGATGAAGATAATAAGGTTGTTGTTAATTCTTGACATCTGTAATTTTTAAGTGTGACTACTTTGCAAAACCGAATATAGCATACTGTAAGTGAAGAATCATAATCATTCCCACATGCCCCTGATAGACACCGCTGACATAGACTTCCTGCAAAGCATTTCCATTTCCATAAAGAAAACAGAGTTTGTATAACTTTTGCTGTTGACAATATCCCTGAAGACGCTGTCTTCCAAGCATCTAAGAACTTCTGCTTACACCTGCTTTAGCAGCAGCCCATAAGGACGGAGAGAATCCTGCACAATGGCTCTCTTCTGCGCGTCAGTGCAACCCTCAGGGATGTACACCAACCAGATGTCCTCTCTCTGGCAGTTCTTCCTTTTTTGGGGGTGGATACGGTTCTGAAGAACCACTTTGTATGTCTTCCCATCCACACTGGACTTGAATATTGTGCAGTACTTCTCAGCCATCTTGATGTCTGGGGTGGAGTACACCCCTCTGCCTCTGGTGTCAGGGTTTCGCAGAGAGGCTGCACTAGCATCCAGAAAGCTTGGCTCGTCGTTTGGTTGGCCATCATGGGTGAGGATGATGCCGAGAGAGCCGTCCATGTTGTGGCCATGGTAGGAGACTGGCCAGGCGTCCTTCCCTGTTCCCAGCCAACCATTGCCATCTTCACTCTTCTCTAGGACACGCAGAGCTGCCCGTTTCCATCCACAGGGGCGAATGTACTTCTCATTTCCACGCATAAAAGTCTTATCACCATCCTGTAGATCAGGAAACGTTTATCAATTGCATTTCTGTCTTCATCAAGTTTGTCTAAAGTACATATATGAAAATTTAGAAAAGTACCTTCTGATTGTAAGCAAATTCTGTTGTAATTTTAATAGCAGTCTCTAGATTTATTACCAACCTTGGTGAGGATGTGAAAAATCAATCAATCAATGCCTTTATTTGTCCCCCAGTGGGGCAATTAGTTTCACAGCAGTAGGGGCACACAAACTTGAAAAAAATTTGTAAATACACATAATATAATGAATAACATAATGCACATTCTGATCAAATCAATAATGTGTAAGCTACCATTTCCTCCTGGCATTTAAAAGAGAGACAGCAGAAGGAACAAAGAAGTGTGTGAATCTGTTTGTTTTAGCAAATGGGAGTCTGAGCAGTGAACCTGATGGTAGAAACTGAAACTGTTGATATAAGGGATAAGAACAGTCAGACAAGATGGAGTTTGCTTTCTTAAAAAGATGTTTTTTTGTAGAGTTTGTTGTGGAAGCCCAATAATTTTACTACTAACACTAACAACCTTGTTCAGTAAGTTCCTCTTTCTTACCCTCAAGGTACGAAACCAACAAATAAAGGAGAACGTAATAACAGACTCAATAAAAGAACAATAAAACATAGTCATCAAAGTAGAGTCAACCTGGAATTTAGAGAGTTTTCTAAGACAAAACAGACGCTGCTGGCTTTTCTTATAGATCGAGTGAGTATTTTTCTCAAATGTCAGCTTGTTGTCGAGTTAAGTGCCTAAGTACTTATAAGACTCTACAGATTCGATTGTCTTAAAATAAATTCACAATGCATTAAATATAAAAGCCATATTTGTGGTGTAAGACTAATAGCTCCAGAGTTGACAGAGTTATACTCCAAAGACTCCAAAGACAAAGCTGTAATCGCAGCAAAGTATTTACTCAGCGAACCTAAACACCAATGTGCAAAACAATTTTTAAATGTCAACTTGTAAAACATTTAGAAATACATTTCCTGCCTCGTCATAGTTATAATAACTTTGTTTTGATCTATCACATAAAATCCTATTAACATAGACTGATGTTTGTTGTGACGAAACAAAATGCACAGTAAAAAGGCTCTAGGGGTGTGAATATTTTTGCAAACAACGGTAGAAAAGTGCAGGATCAGATAAGTAGCTATTTGTTTTCCCCATATGCTGACTTTTATGTGTGTCTGCAACACTTGATTGACATGTTGTCATCTTTCCAGTTATAGGGAGGGCTTAAGAGAAATTGGACTCTGGTATGCCCCAAAGAAACAGCAAGTCATTGAATATTGATTAAAAGATCTGCACACGTTTGTGAGTGCGAATGACTGAATATGGCTTCAGTGTAAAGCGCTTTGAGTGCTCAGTATGACCAGAAAAATGCTATATATTTATGAACCCAGTCAGATATACATATACCTACCCAACTTCTCAATAATTTTATCTGTACACACTTCCTCATTTCCTTTCTTACTTTAAAGCCAGTCTCCTCCAGAAAGTTAACCCTGTAGTTTTGTAAAATCTGGCTGCAGTTTAGTATTTCTTCTTCCAGTTCCACACTGTTCTGCAGTTTCAGGTTGAGACAAACATATTTTTAGACCTGCTGTGTTACCTGTAAGGCCTTTGTCACATGACACGTTTCCAAAGCAAACAAACAAGGCTTCATGGTTTCTCCTTACCTTTATGTTGGTGAAATCATAGTCATACTCCGGATGGAAGAAGTCTTGGGTATTGATTTTAATTGTTGGTTTAAGGCTCACCACGGGTCCATGGGTCAATGCCGGTGGGGCGCTGTACATGTCCTGATTTTCCATGTCCTGCAGGGATAAAGTCCCCAGGCTCGGGTACTCCAATTCTTTAAATCCCTCCTGCTTGTAAAACTCTCTGAGGGCTACAATGTTGACAAAATCCTGCGAGCTGAGCTGCGATTGTCCAGTTGTTGCCTCAACGTTACAGCCAGAGAGAGCCGACAGGGCCTCGAGGCATAGCTTAGTGTCTGGCATTTTGCTCCCACGTCATAAAAGATTTCAGGAAGGAAGATAGCTGCCTTCTCCTTCGACTGGTGGAACAATCGTCTTTTCTTTGTTCTTCAGTTTGAATAAAGTTGGTAATTTATTTAAAAAATCTAGGAAAGGAAGACGAGCTTTTCTCTCAGCAGCTTCAACTGAACACTGCTATTTGGTTTCACTTTTGACGCTTTAACATTTGCTCTTTCACTTTCAGTTACATAAGTATTTCCTGTAAATCAGAGCCTGCTCTGTAATAAATGTAGGGTGTTTGGGGGATTTGGACTAACATAAGGATTGCACAGTTTACCTCAGTCTAACACAGTCTAAATCAGTTTTATCCCAAAAAATGTTTTTTTTTATCTAGTGCATTGCCTATCTGGTCTCAATATACATTTCAACCAGTCAACAACCAGCACTCTGCATTTGCTGTTTAGATGACAGACCGTGATCTTATGAGTTTCTTCAGTCAAATATTAAGTTACTTTAGCTCCTTCTGATTGCTTCTAACTCCGCAGATTAAAATACATATAAACTGTAAATGCAGACATATTTTAAACCTTTTAAACTGAGACTGAGACACAGCTTCAAATCTACCTCTTTTTATTCAGTTTCTCACATGTTCTGTTTTATTTTCAGGTAAACTGAGTCATTGCTCCTGTAATCCAGGGAGACAACATTCTACTTTGAGGGTCACAGAGGTCAGTAGAAATATGCCAACAACAGATGATTCATTGCAATACAAGCTGAGCTACTTACATAAAACACAGTCACAATATAGTCATATACATTTTGTGTTAGAAGTGTATAGTGTATTTATTTGTACTGATTAATTTTAATGTGGTTGGCTCCCATCCATTCGTTCTGAATTTAATATTTCAAAAATACCATTTGATTTATTATTTTTAATAAAGTAAATAAACATGTTTTTTTCCATAATAAATGCATCAGCATACCAAAGAAAGTGGAGTTTCAGTGTATTGAATGACAGCTGTCTCTGCAGGAAGATTCTTTGCATTATTCCAGTCTGAGGCATCCAGATAAGCCCCGCCCACCTATCAGGACTGGACCCAGATTGGTTGAAGACCTTGTTACGTATTCTACAGTGACCACTCGGAAAAACTTCAATGGATTACATGAGCAGAGATAATTTTGTTTCAGATGAATTATTCTTTTCATTGTTGGATTACCTTTGGAGTAACTTTAAACTTTTTCAGTTTCTGAAAGATTTTTTAATGTTTTATGGCAGTTTTTAATTCTTGTTTAGGAAACCTTGTTCTAAGTTCAAAGTAAAATAAATGTAATAATTTGCTATTCTCAATAACCTTTTATACTGTAAGCTAAATCTATTTTCTAAGTTTGGTAGTGTTTTTTCTTTCAAAGTGAATTTTTTCCTGTAAATCTAGAGCATAAATGGATAATCAGATAATTGATTTAGTTGAATTTAGTTATTCAGTGGCACTACATAAGATTTTGTGTTTTAAATCTCCTGCCATACTCACAATGTGGAAGTTAATTTAGGGACTAAAATGCAATGCCATATAAAAAAATGGACTTGTCTTAAATGCTTCCAGAAAGTCATGTGCAGTTGAATTTCCATAAATATCAAAGCAAACATAGCACTTTGGAACATCCATCCATTTTCTATACCCGTCCATCCTAATGCAGGGTTGCGGGGGGGGGCTGGTGCCTATCTCCAGCAGTCAAGGGGCGAGAGGTGGGGCACACCCTGGACAGTTCGCCAGTCCATCGCAGGGCAACACAGAGACATACAGGACAAACAACCATGCACGCATACACTCATACCTAAGGGCAATTTTTAGAGAAACCAATTTACCTAAGAGTCATGTTTTTGGACTGTGGGAGGAAGCTGGAGTACCCGGAGAGAACCCACACATGCACAGGGAGAACATGCAAACTCCATGCAGAAAGACCCCAGGCCGGGATTCGAACCCAGGCCTGGGGTTCCAAAGGGGTCATCATTTGAAATTCAATATCTGAATGTCTGTTAAAGAAAAATTCTGTTAGTTCTGTTATTGTTGTAATATGTTTTGATTCAGTTAATGTGAGCTTGATCTGGACTCTTAATAGAACATACATGTAAGGTACAGTATAACAGCAATTTAAGCAGCTGATATTGAATTTATGTTATTTTTATATAATGGTGAATATAGGGTATTTAAGGAGTTCCGGACTGGTGCAAAAACAAAACAAGAACAAGCTAAATATCTCCAGCATACCCAGATAACATAAACACATTACCCTCTAGATGTATATGAGGTGGATGTTTGGTATAAATTAAGCTATTTCACTGATCTTTCTTTTACTGTTATAAGTTTGTGTAACTGCTGTAAAAATGAATCATTTTGCTTTCTGCTTTAATTCTATATATCAGTGCAGCTCCTGACATAAAGAATGTAAATGTCAGCAATGCTGACGGAAACTAAACAATGTGGGGGCTTTTGCAAAATCTTTATTTGAAGAAATGTTGTTGTACAAAACTGTTCCTAGCTCTGCATGCTTTGTTCCTTCTTTTTTGCAACAAATATGTTTATACTAAAATGACATTCATAAAATGTGCTAAAAGTAATAAGGTGATTTTTGTGCAAAAATGCTTATTTTCAGCATCTTGTTGACTTTGTTACAGATAGAAATGTAATGCAGATTTCGGTACCTTCCTTGAAGTGTGCACTAAACAAATAAATATAACCTGACATAACATTTGACTTTTTAAAAGCTTTAATCATAATGGTCAGAGTTAGAACTGATAGAGACAAAAGGTGAGACGATACACATAGGATAAAGACATCTTTGTTTTGTGTGACAAAGAATGGCAGAAATTAGCTGGACTCAGGAGAAAGTGTGTTTGGTTGCAGGTCTGGTGATGACTGAGGAATAAACAACATTACTGCTGCTCTGATCTGGTGGAGACCAGCTGGGTCTATGGCTCCAGCTCTGTCGACCCAGAGAGGCGTAGTGGATGCCGTCATCCGGCAGGGACGGACGCTCAAACACCTCATACTCTGCAACCAAATATAAATAATAATTTTGAACACATTTGATGAATATAAAAAAAGACTAAATTATTTCTCCTAAACAGGTCTGACTGAGAGTTACAAACATTTTTACCAGTTTGGGCGTTATATGTCATCCACAGCTGCAGCTCTGTTTCTTCTCGCCTTTTTGCTACCAGAGGGAAACAGAATTAAGGATATATTTGTTTAATATTAGAATGGTTACACTATGCTTGTAAAATGTTGGAGAGTCATCCGTAACAACTTACCTAATAAAATTAATGTCGAAACCATTAATTTGGGTTTTCAGGAAGCCCAAATTGCATATTTCATACAAATTAGTTAGTTTAATACATTAAAAACTCTATTTTCAGAATCACAATATTGACACTTTAGTTAAAATTGAGAAATCATGGATGCTGTTACTTATCAATAATCACTGGTAAGGGTAGTTGTTCAAGCTTACTCCTGCCACATGTCAATATGCAAAAACATTTAACACCAAATTGCCTACTAATCTGCATATTGGTGTATGAATGTCTGTGTATTTGTAAATGTGATTGGGTGAATGAGCAAATATAAAGCGCTGTGAATGGTTGGTAAAAGCAATATATAAATTCTGATTTTATCCCACTAATATAGACACTGTAATTTGGAATTAACGTCCAGGGTTTCATTAGCTGATTAAAAACTTAACTTTATCAAGATGACTATAAATGTCTGTGTCCTTGAAAAAAGGTATACTCCATGTTTGTGTTTTGATTTCTAGATACCTCACCAAACATTGAGCTGAATAGAGAGTAGAGCCAGTGACTTCCAGGTTGTAATTGCCCAATTAGTGACTATGAGGACTATTTCACTACCAATTACAACAAAAAAGGCTGTTACTTTCAATCATATTAAGAATGGAAAAAGTCTTTTAGATGAGAGATGAAAAGTTATCTTATAAAATTATTAAACAATTCTGCGTGCCGAATTTTGAGTTCTCATTAAACATACATGTAAGTTTAAAAACAATTTTGCAAAAGAAAAAAAGGTAATAAGGTTCAATTCTAACATCCATGATCACACTTTCTCAAGTACTATAATGATAATCCATCCATCACCTATACTCCTATACCCTTTTTATTAATTTAGGGTGTGGTGCCTATCTGGAGCACTCATTGGGCAGTGCACCAATCACAGAACACATGTTCAAAACTAAATTTGAGTAATATGAAGATTGAAAAATTAACAAATACCAATACATAAACACCTGCATATCTGTGTCCCCTCTTCTTTCTGCACCTCATTCTGGTGAGGAAAATACAGACGAGAGCAATGAGGATTATCATTATCCCCAGAACAATGACAGCTACTAGCAGCAGGACTGAAAACAAGCACAAAAAGTAAATAATAAGTCA
Source organism: Valencia hispanica (assembly GCA_963556495.2). Lineage (NCBI taxonomy): Eukaryota > Metazoa > Chordata > Actinopteri > Cyprinodontiformes > Valenciidae > Valencia > Valencia hispanica. The sequence continues at coordinate 10,639,989 of OY747713.1, read as the reverse complement.
TCAAAAATGCAAACATCCAACTGAATAAATCTGAGATGATTTAGACTTGGTGAAGTGTTTACTGTGGCTGACCATTCTCAGGTCTCTTCTTTGGCGTGTTCTTTGTTTCAAACACATCTGAAAAAAACATTTATAAATTTGTACATTAGAATACTGTGTTAAATAGATGTGATTTATGATTATGAAAGAAAAACAAACCTGTCTTTGAAACAGCTGACACTTTTATAGTGGTAGATGATAGGACACTGGTTGGCTCAGGATGCTCTGAAATGTAGTTTATCAGTAAGCAATTAAAGAGTTATGACAACACAGACATACTGAGAACAAATACGTATTTTTTTTAAAATATATTTCTATCTGCTGTGATATTTATAGCATACTTATGCTTTCACCATCAGCTTTTTTTTACTGAGTTACATTTTTGAAGAGCACACCTGTTAAACCGCGACATCCAGTGAGTTCCTGACCCCGACTTTGGGAACCACTTAGAGAACTCATAGTCTATTGTTACACTGACAAGTATAAATATATATATATATATATATATATATATATATATATATATATATATATATATATATATATATTTTTTTTTTTTTTACAAGAATGTCTTTGCTGTCCAAATCCATTGAATTATGTTATTTTCTATTCTGTAGGTTTCAGTGTTTAAACACTGAGCTCAATTTCTTTTTTGCCTTGGAAAAAGCTGATATAACATCCAGAATTACAAATCCAAATTTCTATTAAACAAATGTTATTTTAACATATTAAGACATTAATCAGTTACCTATAAGAAAGACTATAAGAAATTGCGACTCAAACAAAGTTAAATAAGTCTATGAATATAAAATAAAGTATAGTAAATGAAGGATAAAATCAGGACTGTTAAAAACAATTAAAAGTCTGTATTTTTGACTGGTTGTCTTCATCAGTAATTCTGTTGTTTTTTTCTTGATCTTGTTCTTAATGCAAAATTCTTTGGACAATATACCCAGAACCTTTATGAATTACCTTCCAGGACGGTGAGTTTTGCCTGCAATATTCTGTTACAGATATACTCTCCAGCGTCCTCTGGCTGCAGGTCTGTGATCTGCAGTGCATCATTGACATAGCTCATGCGGCTCCCATCTATTTCTGCTTTCCCTGAACCGTTTCTGAAACGGGTGAAGATGACCTCCTCCTTCTGTCCTTCTCTCTGTCTGAGCCATTTGTGCCTAGGCTTAGAGGAGCCTCTGCAGGGCAGCAGAAGCGTCCTGCCTGCAGTTACAATGAAGTCATGTCCTGGGGATAAAAAAGCAAAAGATTGACTGGCTTTTGGTTTTTACCACTTTAAGGTTTGCAGTGTTAGATACAAGTGTACATAGCTTCCCATGTACAGTGGTATGGATGTAAAATTTGGTCCCTTTGTATTTCACACTGTTGCTGCACTCTAATCATACCTGTGAGGACCTGCAGCTCAGCCACCAGCTGCTGGTTGCACTGATATTCTCCACTGTCTGAGTCATTGAGCTTCAGCATGCAGAGTTCACCATTGGCCAAAAGAAGATAATGCTGACGGTCCCGGTTCGTCTGTTGGCCCCCCTGCCGGGTCACCAGAACCTTCCTGTTCTGATAAGTCCAGATCACATTGGAGCTGGCAGAGCCCCCACACGATAAGCACACCTGGTGATACTTCTGGACTGAGAACCGGATCACTGCTGATGGAGAGAGACTGGCCAAAGCCTTGAAGCTCCCAGCCTGGAGACCTGAGTGAGAAACCGTGATTGAATTGATCTATTTTATTTAAAAAAATGTTTGCTGTTTTATTGCTTTTAAAAAGCATTCGTTTTAGTTTTGTGTTTGCAGTTTTCTATAAATTTGTACATATAGCCTGGTAACTTGACTTTATATTCCTGCCAAATTACAAAGAAATACATTTTTAAAGCTCCATCTATCGATCCATCCATGGATATTTTTTAAGATACTTCTTGAAATGTGAGATATAATTAAACTTTTGTTCCTTATTTAGATGACACCAGTATTAACTGTGACAGTCACACAATAGTAGTTTTTAGCCTTGTTTCCTGCTTTATATGTACTTCCTGTTTTTATCTCATGGAAACAGGCCCACTGTCATCCGCTTAGACTAAAATAATAGTTGCAATGGAAAATTGTGACAGAGCTTTAAAACAAATATCAATGTGTGAAAAATAATAATTTTAAAGGTTAAGATTTTACAATAATGTTCACTAAAGAAAATACAAAAAAGTTGAATAGTCATTTTTGAAAATTTTTTCTGTACTGTTGCAAATAAAAACTATGATTGTTTAAATAACTGAATAATAATTGCTTTGTATGATTTGGTAATCCAATGCATTATAATTTGTAGGACTGATATTTGCAATCTTTTTGTAAGACTTTATGAATTTAGTAAGTTGAAATCACCATGGAAATGTATTACAATAAAGCTCAATAATAGTTAGTTTCAATTGGTTATTATTAATTGTTGAAATTCATTTAAAAAGTGCAATTATTGCTGTATTATCAATATCTCAATGATATTTAGTAGATAAAGAATAAGAGATCTGTCTGTACCTGTGGCATTTTCAACACTGTGGATCACATCAGGGATCAGGAACCAAACATGACAGAAGATCATAAACCTGAGCATCTTTACAACAAAATAACAAAAAGATATGACTACGGTGCAGCGGTCCTGCCGCCGGTTTTTCCTAAAAATGAACCTTGGGGCTGTCACAGTCTGTTTTTCCACATGTTCCTTCTGCTCTCCTTCCTCTTCCTCAAGTTGAGACCGTTTGTATCTGAGCATTCTGGGATAATGGGGATCTGAAATTCAATCTAACCATGGCTTTTTATCCATACTTTAAAGTTTTAAGTAATTAATTTTTGTAAATCTAGCCGATGTTTTTGTCTCTGGATATGTGTGTATGACAGAGGTGGAAAGAGTACTAAATATTCTACTCAAGTAAAATAACTACTACTGTAATGACATTTTACTCAAGTAAAATTACCAGTCTAAAATGTACTCAGGTAAAAGTAAAAAGTAGTTTATTTAAAATGTACTCAAATTAAAAGTTACTTTGTCACTGTTTTGACAGTGGTAAAATAGTCTCACCTGAGTAAAGAAAGAAAGACAGTGGGACATAAATCTCAAAGTAGTTGCTTTTTAATAAAATATTTAAGTGCAATTGCAGACAAACTGCAAATCTATAAATCAAAATGGGTAACACTAACAGTTACAAGTGCTGTGACTTTCCCCAAATGACCCAAAGAAGACCAAACTTTCAGGTACCATCACAATGTTTGTAAGACAAAACTATGCCATTTTTTGATGATTTCAAAATTGCCCTCTCCTAGATGGACCCCTCTAGGAAGATTTCACAGCTACCAGGTGATAAAATGGGATCCAACCTGGAGTGAGTGTACTTTAGCCGGTTTGTAAAATTTTGTTCTTATTTGGTTTCAAGAATCCAATAAATTCCCACATGTGCACCCAAGTCATGCTTTGCATAAAATAATATTTTTTTATTTGCTTAAGAGGGAACAGTTCTGTTGATGAACATTCAAAATAACGTAAATGCACCTCATTGCAACCAATTGCTCATTGTCATTGTTAGCCCTTCTGCTAGATGATACCATATGCAGTACATATATAAGCAACAAAGCCTACATAGCGTAAATAAAACCAGCAATAAAGAGCCAGTCAAAAACATAACAGTCTTAATACAAAATATGTAGTATAAGACATTATTTTAGACATCATAATTTCAGAGTTTAAAGAATTAAAAATTTTGCTGAGTGTCATAAAAAGACCAAACATAAATGTGTGTGTAGATAGATAGATAGATAGATAGATAGATAGATAGATAGATAGATAGATAGATAGATAGATAGATAGATAGATAGATAGATAGATAGATAGATAGATAGATAGATAGATAGATAGATATTTGAAGACAAACTTTGTCATCAGAGAACAGTATCATTACTAGGGCGGCGTTAGCCCTGACATTGTGGGTTCGATTCCAGGTTCCACCTGCTACATGTCGTTGTGTCTTTGGGCAAGACACTTCACCTACCTTACCTACTGGTGTTGGCCAGAAGGGCTGATGGAACGATATGGTAGCCTTGCTTCTGTCAGTCTGCCCCAGGGCAGCTGTGGCTATAATCATAGCTTGCTTCCACCAGTGTGTGTGAATGAATAATGGAGTTGTAAAGCACTTTGAGAGTCTTGAAAAGCGCTATATAAATGCAAGCCATTATTTTAAAAATTAGGAAAATAATAGTAAAACATCTGTTTTTAAAACTTTTGAAAGCTAGAGTCTTGGAAAATGCAAAGTATATAGGTCAAAAATATTTAAAGTTAAACACAACTATATAAAAGGTATGATACAGCATGGTTTCAATATAAACTGAAAAAAATTAGAAAGAAAAAGAAAGGTGACAGCACTGCATTGTTAAAACATTTGCTCCACCTGGGACACATAGTTCAAATTACAACATATGGTACAAAACACTGGCAACAAATCCAAGTGTTTGACACTGAAAAGCTTAAGTCATTTTTAACACTGCTCTTGTAAAACTGTCTTAACTTATTCTAGACCTAAACCGTAAACCCACTCAAAACAAAGGGAACCAAAGTCTGAACAACAGGCATATAGTTTATTCTGCAAAGCCAGGGGCAAAGTCAATGCAATTCCCTTCCTGTATAAAGAAACTATATGTCCAGCACCATTTAACTTTAAACAAAATCTTCATTTTAGGAATACTTCAGGAGGACAACACATTATTGTGAGCAAAAAGGAACAACTCGGGATTTAGTTTTTACACAAACCTGTTTGTGACTGTTTGTGACCTGTTTCTGACTTTTACCAGAATTGTTAATTTTCTCTCAAAATTAAATGACTCATCTTACTGCAATAGCTAAACATATCACACAATCCAGCAGCTCTGATTTAACAGCACTGGATTCACATTCTGGAAAACTGAGATTGATTTTTTAAATAATACACTCTGAAACTAAAAAAGCAACTTGCTGGCCAATGTTTTTTGTGTAACCACCTCTTCCCTTTTCGGTTATGTAACAAATCACATACACTGGAAATATTTCAAGAATGCTCCCAATAGTAGGACAACAGCCAACGTTTACCATTTCCTTGTATTAAAAGTTAATGAGTATTCAACTGGTAAACAGCACTTTCTTCATTAGGTGTGCAGTCTGATACAAACCAGCTGTGTTGCTGCAACGCTCGAATCCACGTGATTCTTCTGAGAACTACATTTATTTATGCTGGAAAAACTCACGTTGTTTGGTTGGACATTTCTGTCAATCAGAATCCCATAATCTAATTGGACAGAATCATCTTTAAAGAGATGTTTCACAAACTGCTGTTTAACAATAGGGTCCCTATCTGCCCAATCAAGGTCATCCAGCTATTTCATTGGCTCTTATCTCCGTCGATCAGAGCGATCTTTGTTGTTATTGGCTAATCCACTGAAAGTGGGCGGTCGCCTTCTAGAAAATGTGTTTCCTCGTCTGTCATATGCAAAGCGAAAGGAAGGGTCGATAACTTGACCGGAGGGCGTGGAAAAAATAGTTTCTATTCAATTAAGAACGTCTATTACTTCATATTGCAAATGGCTGCTAAATTTAATATTAACGCGAAAGCTTGAGGACAAAGCCAAAGGTTTTATCTAGTCTGTTTGTTTAGCTGCCGTTATCACGTCTGACTGCAGACTCCTGCTGTCCAAACACACACCGCCTTTGTGGCGATGACTGCGGATTTACTATCCGATCTGGATAGCCGATTCTTCGCTGATAACCTATTGACGAGCGAAGATTGGGGTAAGGTCACATTTAAATCCCCCTTTTTTAAACAAAGATACATAGCGAACTGTGACATTACAAGCTAACTGGGTGCGCTAATGGCTGTGCCGAGGCGAGGCCAACGGGGCGTTACAGGATTCCCATTTCATTTTTATACATTTTTTAATGTTTATTTCTGAGTCGTTGAAGTGTAATTCATATTTTTAGTCGGTTTTCCAGTGTTGCACGCGGTTTTTGAACTCGCTTCCTCATCATCTAACCCGGACGTGCCTGTTTATCGTTCTCACACTGACAGGGAACGTGATTGCACGTTTTATATAACCTCCTCTTACTTTTTCTCTTTACAATAGCCGCTTTATTGGCTTTTGTTAACATGCTTTGAATCTAAACCTCAGATCCGACTGATGGAGATCACACTATTTCCTACGCTCATTCACTTTGTTTGTGATCTAAATGTATTTGTCAAGACAACAATAAAAGCTGCAGACTCTGAGCTATGCTTATGGATATGAAACACATTTCTAGTCCAATTTGCAGCTGTGATATGTGGAATAAACTCATAATAGTTTTGCGTGACTGACTTGACTGTAAACAGTTTTGCACGGAAGTAGTTTGAATAATTATTTAAATGTTTTTACAGCCAATATATTATTGCTGCTAAAGCAGAACATGGAAGAAAAACATGCAGTTGAATATTGTGATGCCAATATCTTTTGCACTTTGACTCACATTTTAATCTTTTATTTTTTTTCCTATCATCTAAATGTCCCCATAACTCTCATTAAGATTTAGCATCTCAAAAATTCATGTTTATATCAGGTGTGGGCTTTAAATGCGTTGAGGGTTCATCCAACTGGCCAAATACTCAATTAGCTTTCAGAGCATTAATTCATACACTTTATAGCCGACCAATTATTGTATCCATGCAGCTTTTTTATAATTATGATATTGCCACGGTGATCTCTATTAGACATATATTTAAATCTCTTACAAATACTGAAACTTAATGGCCAATTTAAACAAATGTTTGGCCGTCTCTCTTGATGTGTGTTTAGAATTGCAGGTCATTTGTTCCCCCAAATAGTTGGCATTAATATGGGCTAGTAAGCAGTATAAAGGTTTATCAAAGTATTCAAGTGATTCTTTCAAGACCACTAGTATTTTACCTTGAATTGTTCTTTCAATTTAAAGTCAGCATTAACACCAATGCGCCAAAAATGTATAATAATCTTTGCAGTAAGCACTTCAACACTTCTGCTTATTCAGCAGGTGCTTATTCTATAATTTACTATCACTCTGTTTCAAAATCAGATTGCTAATCCTATATCATAAATTCAGTATGTATTGGTTGGTATACAAATCTTAGAATACCATTATATTTAAGAAAAACTCTACCAGAAAAAATGGATAACATGCTCCTATTTATTTGTAAAAAAAACAAAAACAAAAGAAAAACAGTTATTCCCTCTGCTGTTGAAACAATATAAAATATTACCTTTTTATGAAAAAAAGATGCAAAGGAAACAAATTCAGGAGGTGGTAAACAGAATGAAGTGTTAACATTTTTCAGTTGTTTATACAATGGTTTTAGTTTAATGTGGAGAGATGAGAGGTTTCAAATTAATCAGCCCCCTGTAACCCGACTGGTTGCCATCTCCATGACATTTTCAGTCATAGCAATACTTTGGTTTAAAATGAGATGCAATGCTGTAGTGTAAATATTGTGTTACTGAGGTATCTTTAGTTAAGTTTTTTACTATGAGAATCTCATGAAGGCTCATGCCCACATTTAACCCTCCTGTGGTGAAATAATGTAGTTTCTTTTTTCACATTCAAATGTGAATGTAGACCGTAGCAGTCAGCTCCAGCGCGTCTCAACCAATGTGCAGCTTGATATCAGTCATCTTCGTTTTCAGTTGGTGGTTTTGACATGTTTTCGATCCCCCATGTTTGATGCCTCAGTAAATGTGTTTTAAGACTTTTTTTTTTTGTCAAGGCATTATTTATTCCTGCAGCTTAAAATTTAGACTTGGTCCATTTTCTCTGTTCAGCTCTCCTGACCCACCCCTCCTCTGATCTTTTAAGCTTTTAGGTCAATTTGACAGTCAAACTAAGGGGTTTATGACTCATTGTTGGCCTAAAAGCTATTGCTCATCCCTTCCTGTCTAGCAATAAACGTGGTTAGAATTAGGTTAAGGGCAGGTGAACCCTTACTGATGACTGACAGAAATCTGGGCGAGTGCAGGTGCATAAACTGCTTCAGAAGACACATTTACAATTTCCTGAAATCTTAAAGCTGAGGTCCAGTCTTTTTCCGCTTTTTAGCAAGGTCATCTAGACTATTTAGTATATCTTTATTCATGGCTTCAATCAGAGTTTTCCCTAGCTTAAACAGTTGTGTTCTTTCATGTAAGTACCCAGGAAAACACTTAAAACCTCACAGATACTTTTCTTTTATTAATTATTTGACTTATAAATTCAAACCCGTGTTTCATAATATTGTGTTTACGAGATTTAAAGCTAATACACAAATCACAAGCTTCTTTCAAATTCCCATTCTCTTTAACTGGATCTGATCACAGTGAAAGCCCGTGTCCCCTGTTTATTTCAGTTTCAAAGTCCAGAGTGCTGCTCATCAAAAAACGCAAAGCATGATGGGAGGAAAAAAACCCATTTTAAACGACATTGCTTGTTTTGTGTAAATGAGACGTAAAATAAGTTTTCACCTGCACCTGCGTCACATTCAAGATAAACTTGTTTTCCTAAGTGCAGATGTGATCTCAGAAAGTTTTGTAGTTGATACATTTATCTATAATATCTCTGTGGTTTGAACTTATTTTGCCATTAAGTTTGAAGCAGACATTACACTAACATGTACGTTGTAACCTTCTGCCTGAGATCCTGTTTGGCTGGTGTCGTTGAACGTTGTAGCTTTGTAAAATGTTTGTGTCACCTTAAAGATTCCTCCTCCTCTTGCTGCAGGAATCTGGTTCATAAGCGTTTATCTGATTCTTCTCAAATTCCTTTAGCAAAGACTTCTTAATCTGTGAAGGAGTGAAGGTTGTGTTTCTGTTCATCCGTCACTGCTTATTAAAACAACTTGTCTATTAATTTATATTCTGAGAAATGGGAAAACTGTTTTATTCATATTAAATTATATTACCAGCTGCTGAAGGATGGATGAAGAATAAGCAAGAATAAGCAATACAAACTAATAAACACTCTTTTAACTTGTTAATTTGAGAAACATTAACATTAAATTTAAAGTCTTTGAGGTTATTTGCTATTTTTTTCCCTCTAAATGTCTTTTGAGGTATAACTTGTGAAAGAGAATTTGCATGCACTTGCAGTCTAGCATGACTGCATCTGTTTGTCTCAGCTTTCTTACTTTCAAAGCATTGCTTTGGGCTGACAAATGGTTCCTTCTTGCAGTGTCCTCAAGTACTGTTTTTCAGAGATGCAAATAAAATGGCGGATCTGACCCTCCTCTGGTCTCATCATCTGACTTTATCATCTGCCCATTAGTTTTGTTCCTGATGTTTTGAAAATCTTGTCTCCTCTGCAGATGCCTGCCTGTTCAATTGCGAGAGCATGGAGGAAGGAGAGGATGAAGACTTCAGTCAAGAGTTGAAATACGAACCATCGGTACGGTCATGAAAATGCATCTATGCATCACAGCTTGGGTTTCACAACTCATACAGTAGCTGACACTCAGTATTCATCACTCAATATGACCCGTTCTATATGTGATAACACACTTGGTAATCTCTAAACTTAGAGCAGTTAACTAGCGCTCTTGTTAAAACTGATACCACGAATTGATTGATAATAAATAATCATAATTATGATTTGGGAGCAGGGATATGAATGTATCTTGCTCCATAAGATATTGAAAATATAATTATTTTTTTAATCTTAAGAATGGAAAGTAAGTTTGACAGTTCAGATTGATTGACTAGTGGAAAAAGAAAGTTTCTCTGTACATTTTATAAAACAAACCTAGATAATTTTTATTTTTTGTTGAAAAGCAGGTGAAGGAAGCTGTAGAAATACACGATTGCATGGGTTGAGCGGCTATGATTACCTGTAGAGTCCTGTTTTTGAAGGAAATCCAGATGCATCTGCTTTTACCTGTTTGCTTTAGTAAAATCCAGTCCCTTCTGATGGACTATTCTGAAAGATGATTGTTACATGTATTAATGAACTCTTGTTTTGCTCCCATTCCTGCAGTGGAGCGGAATGATTTAATCAGTGGGAACTCCTTCTCTTTGAAAAGGGATCTCTAGCGGCTGAGAGAAAAATAAATATTCAAAGTGTTTTTAAGGTTTCGTCAATTGAGCTCAGTTTATTTCACCCTGATCTGTAGGATCAACTCTATTTGGTTAAAAAAGAACTTATTTTATAGCACATTGCTAAAAAACAGAGCTGATGCATGTGCATTTTTAACTACACTATTATAATTTGCCCCAGTTTTCTCTTATTGTTTATTTCTTTTTGCCTATTTCTTTTATTTTGATTATTATTATTATTTTGATAAGGAGACTAGCTTTTACTCTAATGAAGGGCATTTTCCATTCATAGCAGTTATAAGGACTCCTGTTTGTGTGGTGAACTTATTTTTAAACAGTCATAGTTTAAAGATGCATTGTTGTCTGCTGACTGTTCAGTTACTGCTATTATACATACAAGGTTTTTATTAAAGAGTTTATTGGTTCAAAAACGTTGTAGTTATCCTCATAAAATTGCAAGTCGTAGTTTCTTCGAATTATGTTGTATCATTTTGCCTCAAATCAAATTGTATCCGATTTGTGTTTTGTGCTGTTGTATCTTTATGGTGTTAGATCATTTACAGTGTATTGGTAAATGTTGTGTTGGCTACTAAAGCAGATGTGCTGTACACAACCATTGGTGCACATTAACCCCTTGTGCTCATATTATTATAACTGAAAAGTTAAAGAAGCATAACTTGTGTTATAAGGGTTATCTTTGTAAAAACGTTTGAATTGAAAGTAGATAATTTATTAATAAAGCTATTGTATATGATCCTGGCAGACAGATTTGACTATAACTGCAACTGGAGATTTATATGGAAAATGAAGTTGATGCAGAAACGTTGTCACGATGGTGTCTTTCAGGGATTACCCTAGAGAGAAATATCAGCTGAATTCTACCAACGTTTTACAACTTAGGATCAATAATATTAGGTTTTTATGTAGCATGGCATGTTTCTTATTTTCAGCTATATAAAGTTTACAACTGTCAAACAATTTTTCCTTCAGAAGGACTAGAGACTAAATATAACGATTGGAGGTGGATTTCTCCCAGCCCATGGAGACATGGGACAGCCCAAAGATATGAAATTACTCACTTCAATGCAGCCAAGTAGCTATTATGTTATCATTTGTATGTTAATGTTTCGTTTAAGAGAAAGCGTTATCATTTTATTGCATAGCAGTAATGTTTCTAAGCTCGAGTGTTTTGGTAAACTCCTGTAGGAAACTGCCAAAATGCTTGTACACAAGATGTGTTTAAGTGCCGCCGAAGGTTGTTAGTGTAGCAGATGGTCGTAAAGTCTCGTTCCTGGACAGTGCCAAGCTACTTCCTGGTGAAACCTGTAGAGTTACCAGCTTGTGCTTTGTTTAATAGGATGTGGTTGTAAATAGAGTTAAGTGGCTGTTTAAGGAACTGGTTTAGAGATGGTTTTGATGGAATCTCTTTGCAGTTTGATTATGCAGTCTGCACTGTGAGGGGTAAAACATCATGTGATAGTTGGAGTTCAGTTTCTCTAAACCTTGTTTATAATGCTAGTGTTGTCAATTCCCAAATTTTAGCTCTATACATCCATAGACTTTGTTCTTTTTCATGTTTTTTTTTTGTGTTGCTTTTAAACAACCAATGTGGCTGAGGAAAACTATAAATACAGAACTCATCGGTAACGACTCCTTCTATGCTGTTCTTTAAATTGGAAACACTTGTTTTTATCCTGGCATTCTCCTGAAAGTTAAACCATTGGATAGGTTGTTTACATTTGTTAACAGCAGTAAGAATCAGGTTGTTGAAGCAGCAGCGGACACAGATGAATGGTCAGAGCACACTGCAGGCGGATTGTGTGTGTCGCCTAGCTGAACAACACAAGCACACACACCCACACACTCGTACACATTAACCCTGCTGTTGTTTGGCCTTGTTTTACTCCTGACTTCAGTTTTTTTTTTTACTTCACTCTGTTTCTCCAACCTCTCCACATACTCCTCACAGTTTGGCAATGACCTCGTCCTCACCCTCGATCCTGATAACCGCACGTCGCCATGGCGGTACCTTGACGACAACCTTCTCACAGGTACACACTGTCCGGGCGCCTGTGGCTCTCACCTCAGAGCCCTCGAATCGCATCGCTTAGCATTTTGGTTTCCCGGTTCAAGCGTCTCTGCAACATGAGACGCTTCGTCCTGTCTGGTGGAGTCTGTGGAAACTTCCAGCTATTAGATGCAGGGTCACTTTGTCTACATCAGCAGGTGTTCTAATCAACATCCTCTGGGCTTTATTTTTTATGCCTGGTTGGTGAGAATTAACAGACAATCGGAAATTGAAACATGAGAATCCTTAGATTGTCAATTAGCTTCTTCCTGTGGGATAAGGAAATATAGTTAAGTTTAACAGTGATTGTAGTGGTTGTGAAGTTATTCTGAAATGAATCCAAAATAAAGGAATAGTGCCATTTTTAATCATTATTGTAGCCCTAGATGATGTACATCTCTCTCTTGTTAATTTTTTTCTCAAAAGAGCCAACATAGCTCAAATTACTATCCTGTATATACGGTTGTTTTGCTTTCCTCTGTCTGAGCATCTTAACAGAGATTTTAAAAAAAATCATCTCAGGGATTTAACTAAATATTCACACACTACACATCCAACATAGCGACTGTTAAACATGCAACTGCAATCCAATAAGGCTGCTTTAAAATGGTGTTTGCTAAAGTGTTATTTAAAAAATGTATGCAAATTCTATAATTATATTTAGGAGGTTGGGTCGTTTTCCATTGCGATTGATGTTCACACCTGAAATAGATTTTTAGTGACTGAGATGGCAAATTTCATGGAGTGGTGGCAACAGAAGAGTAATGGACATGTATCTAACCTACAGTCAGTATCTTCATTTTAGTATTCAGCAAAAATGTTGCATGATGATGATGATGCATGTTTTTCCAACATGGTGAAGCTTTATTTAAAACAAAGAAAAATATGACATTCAATTTCATTAAATCATATAATGCAAATTGGTAAAAAGTTAACTCAGGGATTCTAGTTGATTGCAGGAGATCATTCACTTTGCAGAAACAACTCAGTGCTTTATGTTCAGGTTGATCAGTTTTATATTCGTTCTTTTCCTTTAGTTCCTTTAGTTAGCTTTGTGTAGCTCATCACACCTGAGAGGTACCTTATTAAAATAAAACCAATTTTATTATATAGGCATAAAGCTAAGAAACATAATCTACTTCAGGTCTTAATTATGTTAACATATTTACTAAATGTAATTTATGCTGGTGTTGGACACAAGTTGGCAAATCTGAACAAACCGATACAATACTGTTTAGAAGTATCCCGTAGATTAGATGCTCTGTTCTGTTTTCCTTTTAGGGCAACGTTTTCATTAAGGGGAATTCTGACGTTTTTTTGCTCTAATTTATTAGAATTTTAAGTTGCAAGTATCTCATTGAGTTTAAAGGTGGTGTGTGTTTATTCTTTATCTATCATAATGCTGTTTAATATCATATCATAACAACCGTCTTCATCTTTGTGTCTCTGTTTATGTGCTTGGTTTTGTTTCTGTGTAGGAAACACCTCGGTGATCAAAAATGAGATGACATTAACGGAGCCTCTACCCGTGGAAATGTGTAAGTAGAGTTTTTCTACTCTAATCTATGCACTGTGTGCTTTTTACAAGGTTCCTAGTGATTTATGTTGTTTCTGTTCAGTGTTCCAGGTCAAGGCTGAACCTCCCTCTCCTGCTTCCTCGCTGGAGTCTGACTGTTCGACCTCGTCGCCTGACCCACAGGTGGGCTACAAATTAAAACGATTTATAATAAGATTTGGATGCTTTTCGTTTGATATTAAATTAAACTAATAAATAACATAGGATAGATTAATAGTTTAAAGCAGCAGAGTAGAGGAACATCAGACCATGAGGCTGCTGTCTCACTGTCCCATCTCCTTTTCAGGTTACAATTAAAGCTGAAAACCCTCCGACTCCTCCGTACATGTATGGAGATGTGCTGTCTCCTCCGCTGGGAACAATGGAGGTAACCGTGGCAACGACAGCAGTACCCCCACCCCAGTCCCAGATACCAATAGTGACACAGACTCAGCTGCAGGCCCCATTAACATCTGTCCAAGCAGTCATCAATGGAATACAGACACAAGCTGCAGGTATGCAACTTCATATAAAGTGTGATTAAAATAAAGTTGACAAGCACTAGACAAGCAATACATTAGCACTGAACACCTTTTATGCATGCAAATGCAAATATTCCACTTATGTTTAGTGTTAGCAGTTTGGCACCCAGTCTGCAGCATTTTTTTTTTTTCCTTCTCTGTGCAAATCTGTTGTGAGCTGTCGGCACAAAAGCCTGAATGTAGAGCTCAATTTACCTTTCACCTTCTGTTCCACTCCTCACCTGTGGAGGTATTCTGTACACAGACCCTTGGGCAGCCCCAGCACAATGGTGGGAGTACTGTATAGTTGTGGGAACTCTTCTGAAGAAGAAGGGTCTTTCGTGGGCTGTAACCTAATGCAGAGTTTTGGATAAATGGAACTTTTCTAGGCATCGTACTCAAAAGCCTTTACACATTTACATAGCACCTCAGCCTATGCAGTCTTGGAGACAACACAAAGTTGTTTACTTTAAAAAAAAACACACACACTAACTTACACATAAATGCATCTAAATTAACAAGATGCACTCAAAACCTGTAGGGCTTTTAGGCACCACAATTTCCATCTTTACGCCTCACATCAAATCATAATCTATTTGATTAAATCTTAACTGATCACATTTAATCATCACATATCCTGTGATATGTATTTGGGTAACCTCTGCATGTATTAGCTTTAATGTGACCATGAAGGATCTCTAACCTATTACAAAGTTCCACCTGTGCAGCCTTTCTGTTTATGAAAGTCTGTTGTTGTCTTGTTTTATTATATGTATATTTATGAATTGCATTACTCTGTAGGGATTTTACCAGTAAAAAAAAAAAATTCTCATAAGAACAACAATCATCGAAATTATTTTTGAAACAAACAAGTTTTGTTAAAGCCAGATTGAGCAGGCAAAAGTTTCAAATCTAAAACTACTGTCTCCTTAGTAAGCAAACATTTGTGGTTATGTTCAGTTTTCCTACAGACTACCGAGGCCCCTGTCTGTTAAATATATAACATTTGCTAACATCTATGGTGTAAAGTAAAAAAAAGGCCGAATACATTTTTTCGAACAGGTTCTTTTCATTTGTAGTTTTTAGCAGCAGCTGTTCTGCATATTTGAGATCTTCCTTCCGTCTTTACACCTGATGTTAAGGGAAGACTGATTAAAAGGCTTCCTCTGAACTCAATAACACATTGGAGAGAATATCCAGCCATTTTAATACAGTGTGCTCTAAGAGGAAAACACTTCAATCCTTCAGGACAGATGGGCACAACTGATAGAAGCTGGTATAAAGCATCCATCCATCCATCCATCCATCCATCTATCCATCCTCTGTACCCGTCCATCCTATGCAGGGTTGCGGGGGGGCTGGTGCCTATCTCCAGCTGGTATAAAATATATTGTATGTAAATATCTTTTTGTGATGCAAGTTCTTTTTGAAAAATAATCCAAAACTGGCCGTGTATTTCACAGTCCTGTCGAGCTCTGCGACATTAAAGGCCAGCACCATCTTGAGCAACAAACCTCCCATCCAGCCCCGACCTGTGTGTGTCGCTACCCTCCCCGTCCCCCAGAACCCTGCACCAGCGAAGACCCTCCTACTGCAAGGGCTCCCCTCGATGGATCAGACCAGACCTGGTAGGAGAACGTTTTCTTGTCTCACTTATTTATTTTGCAAATGAAATCAAAAATAACTACCAGATAAATGTGTGTATTGTGCAGAAAATGTCCAAGTTTTTGTCCAGGTAGCTTAGGTTCTGATTGTTAACTTGGCTTATTTCTTCCTCCAGTCGTCCTCTCTCCATCTGTCTGCCTCACTTCGACTCCGGCTATTGTCAAAATGGAGCCCGTGTCCCCCAGCATCCCCCAGCACTGCTCCAGCCCAGCTGCCTCCTCTACCAGCAAACCCATCGTCCCGGCGACCGCGCCGTTACCGAGCAACAACCCCAACGACATTGATGTAAGTAGATGAATGCACTGACTCACACTGTTTACTGAAACAAAACTCTGCTGGGTTTAAGGCTGGCTTAGACTTTGGCTCTTATTCTGTCAGTCAGTGTGCTGAAACTAATAACGTCAATAACCACAGTTCATTGCTCTGGTGTTTATAAACCTCTTTACAGTTTGACTACTAAATAATTTTTTGCTTTCCACTCAGAGATGTACAAACATTTAGTTTTTCAGTTACACATCCACATGCCCAGGGTTTTTGCCAATTCTGCACCTGTTGTTTCCGATTTCACCCCTGAATCACTTCTCCCTACTTTCTTCCCCCTTCAAATTTCTCCATGCACAGATGAAGGTGCTAAAGCGGCAGCAGAGGATGATAAAGAACCGAGAGTCGGCCTGCCAGTCGAGAAAGAAAAAGAAGGAATATCTGCAGAACCTGGAAGCTCAGCTGAGGGAAGCCCAGCAGGAGAACGAACGACTCCGCAGAGAGAACCAGGTGCTAAGGGAAAGGCTGGCTGTGAAGGAGGTAAGTGGTGGCAAGAGAATTAAGCAATAACAAGGGGAACTTTTGGATGGACAGTGCTGAAACAAGAACAAGTTAAAGTAACAGGAAAAAAGCATGCAAAGAAATGTATTCCATTCAGTTAAGTCGTTATACAGGTAGAAGGCTGTGTTGAGTTGTGATGACTTTCATTTTTTAACACCAAACACTCAGCAGAATATAGTTTGAGTTCAAAAAAAGCATCTTATTTTAAAATCAATAAATGTAAACTCAGCAAAAAAAGAAACGTCCTCTGACTTTCAACTGTTTTTACTTTCAGTAAACTTAATGTGTGTAAATATTTGTATGAACACTAAAAGAGTCAACACCATAAGACATAAACAAAAACATTTTCACAGACATGTGACTAAGAGAAATAGAATAATGTGTCCTTGAATGAAGGGAGGCTCAAAATCAAAAGTACCAGTCAGTATCTGGTGTGGCCACCAGCTGCTTGAAGTACTGCAGTGCATCTCCTCCTCATGGACTGGACCAGATTTGTCAGTTCTTGCTATGAGATGTTACCCCCCTCTTCCACCAAGGCACTTGCAAGTTCCTGGACATTTCTGGGGGGAATGGCCCTAGCCCTCACCCTGCGATCCAACAGGTACCAGACGTGCTCAATGGGATTGAGATCCGGGCTCTTTGCTGGCGATGGCAGAACACTGACATTGCTGTCATGCAGAAACTCATGCACAGAACGAGCAGTATGGCTGGTGGCATTGTCCTGCTGGAGGATCATGTCCGGATGAGCATGCATAAAGGGTACCACATGAGGGAGGAGGATGTCTTCCCTGTACCGCAAGGCATTGAGATTGCCTGCAATGACAACAAGCTCAGTCCGATGGTGATGTGATATACCGCCCCAGACCATGACGGACCCCCCACCTCCAAATCGCTCCCGCTCCAGGGTACAGGCCTCGATGTAACACTCATTCCTTCGACTATAAACACGAATCCGTCCATCACCCCTGGTGAGACAAAACCGTGACTCATCAGTGAAGAGCACTTTTTGCCAATCCTGTTTGGTCCAGCGAAGGTGGGTTTGTGCCCATAGGTGGCGTTGTTGCTGGTGATGTCTGGTAAGGACCTGCCTTACAACAGGCCTACAAGCCCTCAGTCCAGTCTCTCTCAACCTATTGCGGACAGTCTGAGCACTGATGGAGGGATTGTGTGTTCCTGGTGTGACTCGGGCAGTTGTTGTGGCCATCCTGTACCTGTCACGCAGGTGTGATATTCGGATGTACCGATCCTGTGCAGGTGTTGCTACACGTGGTCTTCTACTGCGAGGATGATCAGCTGTCCTTCCTGTCTCCCTGTAGCGCTGTCTTAGGCGTCTCACAGTGCAGACATGGCAATTTATTGCCCTAGCCACATCAGCAGTCCTCATGCCTCCCTGCAGCATGCCTAATGCACGTTCACGCAGATGAGCAGGGAACCTGGGCATCTTTCTTTGGGTGTTTTTCACAGTCGGTAGACAAGTCTCTTTAGTGTCCTGCGTTTTTAGAACTGTGACCATAAATGCCTACTTTCTGTAAGCTGTTAAGGTCTTAACAACCATTCCACAGGTGCATGTTAATTAATTGATTATGGGTAATTGAACATTTATAGAAAACATTGTTTAAACCCTTTACAATGAAGATCTGTAAAGTTATTTGGATTTTTACAAGATTATTGTTGAAATACACTGTCCTGAAAAAGGGATGTTTCTTTTTTTGCTGATTTTATGCCTTTATCTATGTATGAAAATAAGTTTTTCCTCTGAGTTCTGCACTTGCACATCTGAAGAAAAAGGAGAAGGAATGCAATAAATGGGGAAAACTGGCAAGACCTGAAGACTGAGTTACGGAAAACGCACAAGAAAACCCAGCAGAGAAAACAGTTTAACCTGTAAAGCCTGTTGATAAAAACGGCAGCTAGAATTCATGCAACATTTTTTCACCCTAAAGTAAAATGAACACGTTTGCAAAATAGGAAAGCTGATTTTACACCTTTTATGAGATGTGGCATTTGTGAAGCAAACATTTTCAGATTTATTTTGTCTGTTGTGTTTCAGAGCGGAGACTCTGCAAGCAACAAGAGAGCTGTGTGTGTCATGGCGGTTCTGCTGTTCATGACCTTCAGCTTTGGCCCCGTCAGGTATCTATTCATGACTCTCCTCGGAATGACGCTGCTTTAAATACAAGTTTGTCCTTGCAGATGATTTATTTTGTAATCTCAGCTTGTTTCTGCAATGTTTTAGTGTCCATTCATTTGTTTTTATTTTCTGAAACGTTTTCTTAAAGATCTCATTCATTCGTTTTTTGTCCAATTAAGTTGCCTTGTGAGCTGTGTTATGTGGAAAAAATTCTGTTTCACACCTGTTTCAAGAGGTTGTAGTTTGTCTGAGGAGTGGGTGGGGTGAAACTTCAGGATCTCATTAATAACTCATTATTCCAGATATGCAAACGTCTCGTCTCTGATTGGCTAACAGCAATGCGTTTCTTATGCTGTCTTTAAACAAATAATTAATTTCACTTACTTCGCTGGCAGTGTTCCAAGACACATCCCAACAGTTTCTTTCTCAGCTCCTCTTTCTTGGGTAAAAAAAATGCAACGCTGATATACTATGTCCACAAACAACACAACCCCGACCCTGTTTTGCCATGCTAAGAGGTAGCTTCCACCAGCCGAGGTGCGCTCTCCTCTCTCTGGCCCCCACCTTCCCACGGGCGGTCGCTAGCCAAGGTTGGCCCGGCCAGTATGGTTTTCTATGTAGATAACGCGGCTTTCTCGGACTCGCTCGTCTTCAGCTCAGATTTATTTTTGGGGCTAATGCAGGCAACAGGGATGGGACAACAGCATGATGTGCAGCATACATGTCCTACTCAGAGGGAAGCATCGTATTTTAAAGAGAGCGAGTTTTAAGCAGTTTCTCAGTAAATGAGACCTTTAAAACTGTTGTATTTGGGAACTCTTATTGATTTTAATCGTTTTAGTGTTTGTCTCACTTCAGCATCACAGACAGGAAGCTGTCGGCCGGTCTGCAGGAAGATCTGGTCTCGTATACGGGCCGCCGGCTGTTGGAGATTGAACGGCACCAGCAGCAGCGCCAAGCTGTACCTCAACCTCTCAGGAAAGCTGAGGACAAGCCAGAGAAACAAGAGGCCGGCGGGGACGAGAGGTGGAAAGGAGGGGAGGCAGAGAGATACACTCCAGAGTCTTATCAATTCCGGTGAGTCAAATATGTACTTGTAACTGTAAACACATTATCTTGACATGCAGTAAAATGTCTGGGAATAAACTGCCTTTAGCATAACTTTGAATAAGAAGCTGCAACGTCAGCTGTGGGATTTTAATTGATTTAAGCTGAATAAGACAATGCTAGGTTTTGAAAAACAATCTGTTACTCTGAAGGCAACTTTATTAGCAAACACTTTATGCTAAGAAACAAAGACTGATGTACAATGTAGGGTTTTCTTAGCAATACACAGACTTCAAATGAAGGGGAACAGAACGTGGGCTGCACACTGCGCAGTTGGTCGCATTGTTGCTTAGCAGCAGAAAGTCCTGTGTTTAAATTCCAGCCTGTGGTCTTTCTTGGGAGTTTGTTCTCCCTGTGCATGGGTGGGTTCCCCACGGGTACTCCGGCTTCCTCCCACAGTCCAAAAACATGACTGTTGGGTTAATTGGTCTCTTTAAATTTTCCTTAGGTGTGAGAGTGTGCAACTATTGTTGTTTGTCCTGTGTGTCTATAAAGCACTTTGAACTGCATTTTTTTGTATGAAAAGCGTTTTATAAATAAAGTTTACTATTATTATTAATATTATGATGCTGCCATGGCGTTGTGGCTGGGCCTACCGGGCCTGGGCCCACCTACTTGCACTTGGGCCCACCCTAAGGAACCGACAGTTCATAAGTTCATTGGCTCCGGTGTACAGTTATACTAGCCAGAGGATGCTCCTGCACCAGTCTAATTAGGAAAAATACGTACCTACCCGTGCCAGTTATACATGGTTGTTTCCATATCAACCCCACCTGAGACCCACCTACTGACACAATGCAGTAACTATATAACTGTCATGGCCCTCCTGCTGTGTCAGTTTGTCTTAAAGAGTGAAGCATCTTCTTTTATAGATCTACATTCAAACCCCGACCCAGGTCACTTTCATATGTGGTACTATTCAGATACATATCTGATGTTTCAAAAATTAACTGCGGTCTGTACAATCATGTCGCATTTTCGGGAAAAAAGTGTCTGAAAGGATTTTCCTGGGTCCAGATTAAAGAAATAGACAGGTAAATGCAAATAAGGCAGAAGGTCACATAAATAAATAAAATAATAAAACCAGACACAAACTCAGAAAGTCTATCATGTTTTATTGTAATTTTCCTTAAAAGGGGATTATATAATTTTCTTAAATCAGCCCAGTTAGTTTTAACCCCTTAATATTCCTGCAATTTCCACCCTACGTTCTTTTAAAAGCGCATACCCAAATTAAAATTCAACCTGTTCTTGAAACATTTTGAGTAGAGACATGGCTGGTGTCTCTTTGGAATGAAAACACTGCAGATCAGTGATATGTCTAAGTGCTATTGTTGGCAAGTAATATCATCAATACACTGGAAAAGGATGAAAATAATTATAAATGTATCCTTGATTGGCATATATCATTGGAATCACAAGACTCTTAGCTTTCCAATGATATAAAAAAGGTATAAGTTCATAGAAGTCAGAAGATAAGTTTATTTAAACCCGGAAGTGGGACGGGCCCTCCGGTGGACCCTAGGAACACTAACGGGTCGCATCTCGATACTGCTTTGTCCGTTAAAACATCATTGAGGTTTTTCTGGTCTTTATTCCCATCAGAAACAGGCTCATTATTGTGTCAGTCTCAGTCTGTAACTTGGATTTATCACCAATCATATTTAATATTTATCATATATACTGCAATCTTTTTCAGCTGTAAAATTCACAAAAATATGATTTCCTACTGCAGTATTTTGCCTGCACCTGAAAAGAGTATGTTTTGGATCCTGAACAGTTTACACTGCAGTCTGATGGCAGTCACATTTAAATCAGTGTGAACAACTGCACACACACACACACAAAAAACTGAATATATAAAATGTTTTATAAAGAAAATCAGAATTGAGCATTAAGACCTGTAGTGGGAATGTAGGCGCTGCGCTCCTGCACCTGCCGCTGCTTCAGTCTGCAAAGCTGCAGGTTACCTGCTCATATAATACAAATTCAGGCACTTTCTAATCAGGCTGTTGTAATTACACTTTGTTCTGAAAGATGAAAAAACAGTAAATCACGTTGAAAAGGTAAGAAAAGGATCTAACTATTGCTTTGTTTTATTTTTCTCCATTCACCTGTTCCGTCACAGGGTTATCGATGCAGTGCATCTGTTCTACTGTGAATCAAGTTTAATAGTTTCTCTAGCTGTCGCTTAGCAACAGTGTTCACATTTAGGCAAAAGAGTTAAACTTGCGTATTCTTTCTATAACTGCTTGTAAAGATTTATATTGATACTGACTTGTTTAACTAAGGCCCATCCAAAATTTCAATGGCCCATCCCAAATGAAAACCTGGTGCCGTGCCTGATATGATGTCTCTTATTAAGGCAGGTGAACCTGCTGATTTATGGACACTCGTGCTGAAGAAAAACCTAAAACAGAATCAGTAAAATACATGTAACTTTTAATTAAATTGCTAAACACAAAATTAAATATTTTTTTAGACCTCCAGCAGAGCTGGTTCTACAACATATCCGTTCTTGCATGTGGAACAAAGAGTTTCTCTGCAGGAGTTTTACCAACTGTTTATAAGGATTCTTAACTTAAAACACATACTTGCATTTGGGAAAAACAATGATTATTTTATTACTTGGGACAACCTGCCTAATAGGGATGGGCATTCGATTAAACTGTCTTCATCGTTCATCGGAAGAGTTAACGATCGATTTTCGATTAATCATTGATATTTTTATATTAAAATTCATTGTTCATAGGCTATATTAAAATGCAGTGAGAATAGAAAAATGGCGTGTTTCCTCATTGAGATCTTCATTACAAGTGGGACACCTTGTGGAAGTTAAACGGAATTAATTCACGGTAGTTGCACAAAGAAAATATGCGCTATAAGCAACGGAGCCGACAGCTAAAAGACGGTACTCATTAACACAACTGACGCTCATATTTTTCTTCTCCAAAAAAGGTGAAAAAAAAGTCATGTTAAACAATAACTTAATAAAATATATATATAATAGGCTACTTATAGGTCTGATAGTTTTGTGTTACATTTGGCAAAAAGAGTTGAGGAAGAGGATGAGAGAGATCAGCGTACCTAACAATAAATTAGGCTCATTAACAGAGTAAAAAAGGCAAAACAAAAGAAACCGTAACTTATATACAACTTTAGCACCAGTCTACTGATTTTTGTTGAGAAAAATGAACACGTTAACATGCGCTGGGTTCAGAAGCGAAAGCAGCCTGGTGACCAGCCTGACGGTCATCAGGCTGCTGTCGCGTTTGACCTGCAGCGCTGAGATCACCTGCTGTGAGGGGACAGACGTCGCTGTGATACACATACCTCCGTGCTAACTTGTCAAGCCTGTGGAATCTTTTTTAATTCATTTTCCACCAGTCTGTAGGGGTGCAATCCAGGGGTGGCGGAGCCTCCCTCAGAATGTAATCGGTGAGTAAGTTTCTCTGCTCGTTGTGCATCTGGGCTCCTCCGTGCTAACACAGACTTGATGCTAGGTTGAGACCAAGAGCAGGATGCTCCACTTCTAACCAGGGTTGGAAGTGCGTTCAAGTACTTATACACAGCTTCGCAGTGTTGGCAGTGAACAGAGACTGCTTTGTTTGTTTGTTTGTTTTTTTGTCAAAGTGGTCCCACGCCACACATTGCTGCGACCTCTTCATGACAATGCTACTTTTGAAATACACTCGCAAGAAGCGGAGTCGGCCTGTGGGTTTTATTTTCAGTCATGGCCCTCGTGTGGTAAAGTGTTTAATTACTGCCACATAGCAAAATTAATTGCATTCCTTCAAAACTCACACTATGCAACAGAACATGCATTAATTGATCGGGAAAGAAAAATGTCATAGATGAAATTCTTAATGATCAATTAATCGATCGTCGATTAATTATGCCCATCCCTACTGCCTAATATTGACCATTCTCCTTTTATTTTCTGGTTGATGGACAGAAACTTGAGTGACATGTTCAGTGACATGAAGGACCTGGTTCTGCCGGACATCGAACGTTACTTCACCTCTTCAGACTGCCGCCAGTTCAACCGCTCTGAGTCTCTCAGGTATGCTCATTTTATCACATATTAATTAACTCTTCTCCACTTCAGGATAATTATGTAAACAAATGTGTAAAACCCTCAAACTGTACAGGTGAGATCACAATCATAGGTATTATCTGGACTTACTCTGTGCTGCCTTGGTTCACAATTTTTTCTTTTGCCATTTAATTGGTACAGCTTAGATGTCTGTGACAAAAAAGGCTCAATCACTTATTACTGTGCTAAGCTTTGGACTGTTGTATCTCAGAATTCTTCAGACTGTCTTTGCTCATTTCACTGGTCTGAGCATAGCTTAGCTCATATTATTGAGCATCTGCTACAGATTTCGTTGACGACATTTATCCAAATTAACAAATCTCCAGTCAAGAAGCCAAAACAGTTCAGCGCACCTAAGAGATCCTGTCTTGTTACCCTATAAAAACCTTTTTGTTTTTATTTAGCAAATTAAACTAAAACATCTCTGTGACTCCAGACTCGCAGATGAGCTGAGAGGTTGGGTTCATCGACATCAAATTGACCGGAAGAAGTCTGGAGGAAAACCAAAGACACCCAAAAAAGCAAAGATCACCCAGGTGAGAAATTTTCAAAAAAAAATTATTTTATGTTTTTTTTAAACTATTTATTTAACCAGGAAAGGACTCATTGAACTGATTAAGTACCTACAAACAAATGTAGATGCTTTTGAGTTTTAACAATACAACAAATGATTTTTTTCCCAGCAGGAGATTCTGACTTTTATTTATCATAATAATGAGGCATGGTAATACGGCAACGTTATATTTCTATACTTTTTAAAGTCAAATCTGATGCTGATGTATGAAGTATATGGGCGGCATTAAATTTTCTTTTGATCATTATAATTCATAGTGTGCCATAACTTTTATTCATTTTTTAATTTTTGGATCTTTTATGTTCATCTTATTTTTTTTTTACTTTCTCTCAAACAGAAAGCTCAACTGAGGAAGGCAAACATTTCCAGATATCTGCCAATCCAGGCTCACCGCTCCATAGAAAGGTATAACTAAATGCACACACTCCAGAATGTAAAGTTACTAAGAAGGTGATTTAATTATGATAGACTACATCTTTTGTAAAAAAAAAAAATCATCCAAACCATCTCAGAAAATAAACTCAGCAAAAAAAGAAAGGTCCTCTGACTTTCAACTGTTTTTACTTTCAGTAAACGTAATGTGTGTAAATATGTGTATGAACACTAAAAGAGTCAACACCATAAGACATAAACTAAAAATGTTTCACAGACATGTGACTAACAGAAATAGAATAATGTGTCCTTGAATGAAGGGAGGCTCAAAATCAAAAGTACCAGTCAGTATCTGGTGTGGCCACCAGCTGCTTGAAGTACTGCAGTGCATCTCCTCCTCATGGACTGGACCAGATTTGTTAGTTCTTGCTATGAGATGTTACCCCACTCTTCCACCAAGGCACTTGCAAGTTCCTGGACATTTCTGGGGGGAATGGCCCTAGCCCTCACCCTGCGATCCAACAGGTCCCAGACGTGCTGAATGGGATTGAGATCTGGGCTCTTCGCTGGCCATGGCAGAGCACTGACATTGCTGTCATGCAGAAACTCACACACAGACCGAGCAGTATGGCTGGTGGCATTGTCCTGCTGGAGGATCATGTCCGGATGAGCATGCATAAAGGGTACCACATGAGGGAGGAGGATGTCTTCCCTGTACCGCAAGGCATTGAGATTGCCTGCAATGACAACAAGCTCAGTCCGACGGTGATGTGATATACCGGCCCAGACCATGACGGACCCCCCACCTCCAAATCGCTCCCGCTCCAGGGTACAGGCCTCGGTGTAACGCTCATTCCTTCGCCAATAAACACGAATCCGTCCATCAGCCCTGGTGAGACAAAACCGTGACTCATCAGTGAAGAGCACTTTTTGCCACTCCTGTCTGGTCCAGTAAAGGTGGGTTTGTGCCCATAGGCGGCGTTGTTGCTGGTGATGTCTGGTTAGGACCTGCCTTACAACAGGCCTACAAGCCCTCAGTCCAGCCTCTCTCAGCCTATTGCGGACAGTCTGAGCACTGATGGAGGGATTGTGTGTTCCTGGTGTGACTCGGGCAGTTGTTGTGGCCATCCTGTACCTGTCACGCAGGTGTGATATTCGGATGTACCGATCCTGTGCAGGTGTTGTTACACGTGGTCGTCCGCTGCGAGGATGATCAGCTGTCCTTCCTGTCTCCCTGTAGTGCTGTCTTAGGCATCTCACAGTGCGGACATGGCAATTTATTGCCCTAGCCACATCAGCAGTCCTCATGCCTCCCTGCAGCATGCCTAATGCACGTTCACGCAGATGAGCAGGGAACCTGGGCATCTTTCTTTGGGTGTTTTTCACAGTCGGTAGACAAGTCTCTTTAGTGTCCTGCGTTTTTAGAACTGTGACCTTAAATGCCTACTTTCTGTAAGCTGTTAAGGTTTTAACGACCATTCCACAGGTGCATGTTTATTAATTGATTATAGTTAATTGAACATGCATGGAAAACATTGTTTAAACTCTTTACAATGAAGATCTGTAAAGTTATTTGGATTTTTACAACATTATTGTTGAAATACACAGTCCTGAAAAAGGGACGTTTCTTTTTTTGCTGAGTTTATACATAAAAATGTAATTGTCTAAATTTATGAAGTTTTTTTATGTAATGGAATCCTACATTCGTAAGACAAGTATTGCTAATGCGATTTAATTTTTACCATGGGGAATCATTTATTATTACCTTGTCTGTCAGTCTAATGGAAAGATATTACAACATCTTTATATATATGTTTTTAAACATGTTTTATTCTCTGTAGTCCTCGTTGAATTTAACTGAACTACAGAAAGGTTTTTGTCTGTAAATTTTGTCCCGACATGTCAGACTTGTACCATACATTAATTGACCTCAGATCCAAATCCGTGAACATATTCTCAATGCTTCGGTTTGAAGTTTTTTATTCTGATTCTTGTTTGGCTCCTCTGCAGCCAGCTGAGGGTACTTCCTGCTCCAGAGGTCACCTACAGCGACTTTCTGGACGCCATCGACCGCAGAGAAGACACATTCTACGTTGTGTCTTTCAGGAGGGTAAGGCAGTACAAACACTTCTGCACCAAGCTGTGGTTTTAGATTTGAAATATCAAATATTAACCAATTGAAATGTGTTAATTCCTGCAGGACCACCTGTTACTTCCTGCCATCAGCCACAACAAAACCAGCCGGCCTAAAATGTCTCTGGTTATGCCGGCCATGTCTGTTAATGGTGAGTCTGTCTGGATGTTATTTGAAACATCTGAAGAACCAATAATGATGGCATCACCGGCCTCATTCCACTCTGTTTGACATTTTTGGTCTCGTCCTCCCCAGAGAGTCTCTACAACTCGTCTCAGGGCTATGAGATGATGATGCAGGTCGACTGCGAGGTCATGGACACCCGCATCGTCCCTATAAAGTCCTCCGCCGTCCCTCCATCTCTCCGCGACCCCACCCCTCCTCCCCCCTCCTCCCAGCATGGCCCCCACCATCACCATGGCAACAACACCTCACTCAGAGGGCGCCACCAGCACCATGCGTCCTCCACTTCTTCCCCCTCTGCAAGGCAGCCTCTAACCGCCCGAACACAAGCACCTGAATACTTGATCAGCCAATCAGAAGGAGTGTGAAGAGACATCGAGATCCTGGTGATAGGGGAGGAAGATGAGTCTGATGGTTGAAGGTTGGTGACTCAGTTGAAGAATCAAAGACAACCTCTTTGAATCTCTTCACTGAAAGGAAAACGTTTCAGAGACTGTTAAAATCCATCAGAACTGCTGTAAAATTCTGTTAGTTTGTCTAGTATTTCAACAGTTGCTGGTACTGACAGCACTTAGAAAAAAACAAAATAAAATACTGTCATAATATATACTAATATATTCCTAAGAATTAAACGATAAAGAGGGCAGCACCGGTATGTGAAAATTATCTGTTCCAGTTTTCTTACTCCCTTAATATTTGAATTGGTATCAAATTCAACTCTTTATTGGAGTTTTTCAGTTTAACGGAGCCACATTTTGAAGTTCTTTTGGACCTTGCGTATTTAAACCCATTAACACTTGTTCTGCAGACATATTGCAGCCATTGAAGAAGTCATTATGATCTTGCAGGTTTTGGGACATGCAATGTTTTCAGTGTTGAATGACATCATGGAAATTGATTTTTCTTTTTTTTTTTTTTCGTTTTTGGTTTCAGGGTTTAAACATAATGGTTTAGGGGCTTTAGGCATATACATCAGAGTAAAATACATGATGCACATATTTATACACTTTGTAGTTGATAATGCTACATAAATCCAATTTTACTTTATTTTTTTTTTTAAATACAAGAAACTATAATGGCCTTTACATTTTGTTGTATGTTTCAAAAATCTGATTATTTGACTCGGCACTGATGGCTGCTGCAAGACAGAGGATCCTGCTGGGTTAAAAAACAAGCAAAGAAAATGTTTTATATTTTAATTGTTTAAACGTAATATTTTATAATGGAGTCTTGTTCATTTTGGTTTTCCCAGCAAACAGACACTATATGGTATTATTTTCTATATGCTGGCTCAAGTTCAAGTTGACCACTGGTACAGAAATAGTTTTAGCAGAGCCAATTTGCCTAATTAATTTCAGAATTACACCACTGTAACTTAGATTTATTCAATCTTTAATTTTGCCTACTTGTCCTTTGTCAAAATATTTATTTGCAATCTTTCTTTGAAATAAAACAAAACAAAACGTGTGAGCAGCAATTAGAGGATTAAGATGAATTTCTACTATGTTAACCTTGTCTGCATTATTTTTTTGTTGAACTAATTGTGCAACTCAAAGACCCTGCTTCGTGCATTAGCTGTCACTTTTAACCATGTGTATTTTTTTGTTATTTAATATCTGTAAATATGAATGTAGATATTTTGTTTGTATTTTCACATTTTCAATTTTTTATATTTCTCTTTTCACAACAAAAAGTAAAAAGATGAGAAAACCTGTGAAGTTTTTTTTTTTTTTTTGTGTGTGTCTTGAAAGTGTAATATTTTTTATTTACATGTTCTGTCCAGTGGACCAGCCAGCCTCTCTATCTCTAAGTGTGAACTGTACTGGTTATAATAGGTAGATATTCTTTTTATGATTGTACATAGAATTAATAAAATTCAGCTCTTACTTGTTTTAAAGAAATAAAAATACTGAAAGATGAGTAGTGCCTGAAAGAAACAAAATAATTAGGCATTTTCAACCCGAGAACTGCTAATAATCAAAATGAGTTTCATTTTACACCTACATATTTAATTTCATTGTTTTTCATTGTAGCTGAATGCAAAATGTAATATTAAACTCTAGCATCACTTCATAATCATCTATATTTGCCTGCTCTGTTGGATCGGGTGTTTACTTGAGTTAAAGGGTATCTCAGTATGTGCAGCTTTGATGTAAATACTTTTGTTGTTATATATGGGTAATGGGATTTATATTCAACAAATGAAATGTTTGTTTTCGAAAAACATATTTTTTACATTTTGGGCTGGGGGGGGAGGGGGGTGTTTCTATTGAGACAAAATAAGCAGTTGAGAGAAACGGGTCCATATCCTGAAATTCAATTTTTGTCTTCTCATATTTTATACAGCTTGTGGGAACTGAAACAATTCAACCAAAGTTTAATAATGATTCTGGATTAATGTCACTTACATTGCTTCCTTTTTTAAATATTTCTAAAGCCTTCGGTTTGCTGCTGGGTTCTAGGTGAACACAATTATTGAAATTTGGACTTCACTGTTTGTTAGTGTGTATGTCTAATAGAGAAATGTATGATTTTTTATTTTTTTTTTATACATACTGAATAATTGTGTTTTGGATAAAGGTATGCCAAGAAGAGAAGGAGCTGATATGAAGTAGAAAGGGCCTTTTTATGTTTAGTGTATTGAAGATTGGGAGGGACAAAAAAGTCAGGAGTTTAAAAAAACAACAAAAAAAGGTTGTATGTATTTGGAGCAATGATGTCAATAAAAGGGTGGTCATTCAATTTCTGTCTGCTCATTATTTTCAACCTGTTATCCCTTTTTCATGCCTGAAATTTCTGATCTGAGGAGAAATGTCTCATTTACTCTTCCAAATTTTTAGCCTTAAGTGATTAAGAAAACTATGAAGGACAAAGTAATTATTCATTTGAGATGGCAGAAAATGGATAAATATTATTCACGTGGTATACATTGACATTTTAAAATATATTCACTTTAGCTGTATTTAAATCACTGAAGTTGCTTTAGGAGCATTGAAGCAGTTCTTTAAACACTATTTCAACAAAAATACTCAATAAAATGTGCATAAAATTGATTTAGGAAACAATTTGAATATGGCCCTTGTACTTTTGAATTAATATTCAATAATACCATATGCGTTTTACATATAAGAAAAACTGCTTCTATACTTAAAAATATCGAAATATCAACAGCATATATTTGTTTGGTTTCAAAATTGAATTAATGAAAAATAAGTTACTTATGTGTTTTATAGTTTCTGAGAATTTGGATTGATTTACTTCCGGAATTTAAAATGAAAATGTTCCTCATTTAAAAGTAGTTTTTCCCCGTTTTTCTCATTGCTTTATTCAAATGGCTCATTTTCCTTGCATGCTCTCAAATTTTGCTATTTGTTAAAACTTCTGAACATTAAATTGATAAAATTCAGCTTTAATAGTGTACATGTGTCTTTTTGCTTAGCATACAGCCTTCAAGCCTGTGTGTCTAGCTCTGGTCCTCAAGCGCCGGTATCCTGCCAGTTCTTGGAACCAGCTCCAACACAGCTGGCTCAGGAGGTAGGAGCTCTTGTAACCGGAGGGTTGCCGGTTCAAACCCCTTCTCTGTTCGTGTCAGTGGATAAGACACTTCACCCACCTTGCTTTACTGGTGTTTGGCAGCCTACATCTGTCAGTGTGGCCCCAGGGCAGCTGTAGCTACAATGTAGCTTGCTATCACAAATGGGTGAATGACAAAAAATTACTGTAAAGCACTTTGGGGTCGTCAGGACTAGATAAACCGCTGTACAGGCCACTTACAATTTTACCATTATTTAATTCAGGTGAGTTGAACCAGAGAGAGAACTAAAATATGCAGAATACCTTGGACACTACCGTAATTGATCAGTCACTGCAGGAAATGTTATGGTATATGGATTTCTTTTACATTTTAACGTAATATGTTATGCTTGAGTGTCCCCTCCAGTAAAAAAATTCTGAAGGCGTATTCCAATTTACTGAGATGTATTTAGTTGCAATTACTGCTTTCACAATATTTCAAAAAATCCATTAATAAATCAATTAACATAAAAATGCGTTAAACTTTCCCAATCATTTAAAGGCACAGCAAAAATTTTGCACAGATAATGTTTCAAATCTAATTAAAATCTGGCCAGTAATAAACTCAACACAGAATATTTTATAAGAGCAAATATCTTAGACGTAGTAGTATATAATTCAACCACCAGGGGGCAGTTAGAAGCTGCAACCCCAACGAGCTGCTGTGAGACAGATGTGGAGCAGAAGAAAGAGTGACTAACTCAGGAAGCATTCATCACAGGTGAACATGATGACACCAAACACATGATTTTAATTTCCCCAGTAAGAAAGCGAGCCTCATCTGAGCTGAGTTCATGATTCATAGTCAGTAGCTGAGGTCGTGTTGTAATGTAAAGCTTATAAGATCAAGCTGAATTAACCAAAATACAAATATTTTGGTAGGAAGGAACCTTTATCACAGTGTTTGAATTCAATCCAGGCTCTGCAGAAGCACAAGAGGAATCTCGCTCATATGTAGCACATTGAGGATGTCCTTATGTTACTCTGAAGCTGAATTGTTTAGCTGAGCTTGTTTTCATGGACATGCATTACCTTCACAGATGTTTTTGCTGACATATTAAAAATCAAACAAAAAACTTGTATCTGCTCTTCTGTGTGTGTGTAGATGATTTCATTTATGGTGTTTATGTCACTGTCTGGTTTCACTGCATGTTTTAATGATCTTTTTTCTCCCTTTGAGACTTGACAGCTTTTAAATCTGCAGCTGATGACAGGCGGCTCAGATCCACGACATTTTGATGTCTTGTCTGCATTCCTTCCACTTAGTCGATCCTCAAGTTCATTAAGGGCAAACCCATGAGGCCAACATGTGTCACAGCTGTGTATCTTTGCAGATCAGATCAAATCAAGCTTATTATAATTACATTGAATGATAACTGGAATATCTGAATGCTTGAGTCGGGTGTCAATTTGGGGTTCAAGACTGACTGTTTGTTTGCTTGTTTTATGAAGCTGTGTTCACTGAGATGTGTTTATATAAGAAGGTTTATCACGACGGGCATACAGTATGTTTCTGGTCTATTTTAGGGCAGACACATCTGTTTCTTATGAGGTAACCAGGAAAACTTCTCGTTGAAACATTAAGACATTCGCTAAGTGGATGTTCGTAAACTCATAATGTCCCTATAATTACCCGCTTGTTAAAATAATAAACAATAAGGCGCAATTAAAGAAGGTTAATGAGACTTTATAGCCTCTGAGCTGGCAGGGTTACTGACAGTGTAGCAGTGTTCTGTGTGATAATTGTTATGATTTAATGTAATTTACATAGAGTCTAATTTCAGCCTGTAAAAATGTCTTCCGGTTGAAACTTTTACCCAGTGTTTGTTCTCATTCATCAGGAGCAAGCAGGCCTGTATAACATAATGTCCTCATGTCACTGCTGTAGAACAGGAGCTGTAAATCTGACCCATACTGTGGACTTTCAAGTTCCAATGAGGCTGGAAATAAAAACATTAAACTCCTACATTTACAGATGTAAGATATAATTATTGACGAAACCTAATGCTTTCACTCTATTCACTTTTTAAACAACTTCGGCTGTAAGATATGTATGATTTTTTTTTTTTTTTTCTATGACTTGTAATTTCTGACTAGTAATTTTGACCTTTAAGAGGGGCTGTGAGATCATTAGTTTACTCCAGAAAAAGTGCAGTTTTTCGGTTGATAGTAATGACCCTTTTACAGGTTTACACTTGATGTTATGGCCCATTCAGAACATTTAGTCTTTTCCTAAATGAAATCATTATAGACGTAGTGGGTTCGGTGTGTTAGGACACAACAACCCACTAACAACCCATTAAGGATTTAAAGTAAATAAAGTTACATGAGTAACTAAACAGAGATAGATAGCCAAGAATGAGACATGATGAGATGACATGAGACGAGATCTTGCAATGCCTAGTAAAAGACCCAATTTCTTTAGAATTGGTCTCATACAATGTAGGAGACAGCAAACCTATGAAAGAAGAATCTCTGTTCAGAGTAGACCCCAACTAAACTTTCTGGCCTGTATGCAAAACACAATGTGAAGCAGAAAACTAACACTGCACATCCCCCTGAACACACTTTACCCAGTGTAACATGGTGGTGGCAGCATCATGCCATGGGGTTGATGGCAAGATTAATGGAGCTCAATGAAGGACAGTCCAGGACGGAACCGGAGCTATAATGGAATGGTTTAGATCAAAGCCTAGCATGTGTTAGAATGGTCCTGTCAAAGTCCTGACCTAATTCAAATTGGGAATCTATGGCAAGATTTAAAAATTGTTGTTCACAGACACCCTGCATGTGATCTGATGGAGCAAAAAAAGAACCGACACAAACATTCGGACACTACATAGGCAAGGTAAGGCAATTATATTTGTATAGCACACTTTCAACAACAAGATAATTCAAGGTGCTTTACATGATTAAGGGATAAAGTAAAAACAGCAATAACATACACAGACCATATGACACGTAAAAACATTACTGAAAAGCAGACATGAATTTAGGATAAAGTAAAAACAGCATGAAACACACACAAAACATATGCAAAGATTTGCAGCTGTAACTGTAGTGACATTTATTTATTTTTTTATCCAAAAGTAGCTTTAAAAAGCATTTATTTGGGAAACTTAGTAAAATTACACTCCACTCTTTTCAGATCCAGTGCCTTCCACTTCACAATTATGCACTGTGGCAGAAAGACAGTTCTGGTTCTGGGTTTTACTGCTGTAATCCACCTCTATGAAAGAATAAAAAAGTATATGTTGTAGTAGTTCAAGTAAAATTAGATTTTACCAGAACAATTTTCAAAAGTAGAAAAGCACTCGGAGATCAAATTTTAATAGGTTGTTCCCGGTCCCATTCCTGAAAATTTAATCAAAATCCATCAATAACGTTTTGAGTTCTGTTGCTAGCAAACAAATAGACAAACCCTGGCGAAAACATAACCTCCTAGGCAAAGGTAAAATTAAATAAAAATAAAATGGGTCAGAAACATATGTCCAGTTCATGCTTTTTTATTGTGCCCTTCACAGTTATTGACAGACATTAGTCTGAAAACAGTCTTAAAGTTAATGATGTTCAAATTGTGACCCCAAGGTGCTGCTTCTGCTTCCATTCCCCAGCAGTGAGGACATTGTTTACCTTCCTTTCATCCTCTGCAACGTCCCAGCAGTCTTTGTTTCCCTTTTTTCTCATGATCTGATTTTAGATATAGACAAATTGGAGTGAGTAGCTATTTTCTTGTTACCAATTCTCAACTTCTTTGCATTAGTTGTCATGTTCTGTTCTCATTCCCATTTAACGAAGTGGATAACAGAAGTGGTGTCGGATATTGAGATCTTCTCAGAAATTCAACTGTATCTGTAAACAAAACTTAGAAGTTACTGTCGTAAATATGAATAAAATTTTACTGAAAAATGCCACTAATAGTTATAAAAAGATATAAAGGCATAAATAGGTCAACACTCATAAACATTTTGGACTTTTTAAAATCAAGATCTGTGTTTGTATTTTTTCTTCTTCTAGGACATCTTGTAAGTGAGAGCTTTTTACCAGCTGTTGGTAATAAAGTGAAAGTAAGGCAGTCGGAAACAAAAGGATTTTGCATGTCTGATCTCTGCAGGCCAAGCTGCTTGTGTGGCATACCTAAAATATACATGAGAAGTGTCGTCTAGCATTAAAGGTAAATTCCAGCCTTATGTTGGAAGAAAAATTCATTTAGTTCTGCCAGCAGCAACACTCAGAGCAGTCAAACAAAAAACAACTTCCATATGTAGGTAGTATAACCTGTTCCCTCCCTTTATGGCTTATCAGGGTTCACATGTTCAGATGGATCCACTTTCACTAAGTGATTGAAACAATATGGGCCGCTGATGTAAGGTCAGAAGTAAAGGGCTCCTATGTAAAATCTAACAGTAGCAGTTTATCTGTCTTCCGTGTTTCATTTCATATCATATAGGCTAATGGATTCATTTCACAATGGCGGACAAAAATTTACCTGAAGCGCATTGAAAGACCAGGAAAGGATCCACCATGATTTTTAGAGAATATGTATGCACTCTTCTGCAGTTAAACATCATGGATTTATTTTTGTTTAGAATCAAATCTGATGCATAGGTAAATTTTGTGTAGACATATGGTGAGCTTTGGCAATGTCTGATAATGCTCAACTCATTTTTCATCTGGTAGTTTTAACAAAGTTTCACTTAAGGCAGCTGTAACATCAACTTTCTGCTGCAACTCTATTTAATATATTCGGAAATAATTTCCTCTCACGTACTTAAAATTAAATTCCCACTTGGAAAAATAAATGGAGACAGGAAGGAATATTTTTTTCACCCACCCTTACCCAAAACAAACAGGCAGGGGTCAAATGTATCATTTGGGGCCTTTTAATTGTACTGCCAGCTTTCAGATCCTAGAGCTAGATCCAAAACTCATGCTGAAAAGCTGTGATTTTATGCAAACACAGAATCAAACTCTGGCAGAAAGATCTGACTGTTTAGTATTTGGAAACCCCCAGTCTTCACAGCCCCCAGGCTTGTGTCTATCTGTTTCCTTATGAGAAAGAAAGTGTTCATTTTTGTTGGCTGAAGTGCGATAAAACTGTCCTGGCTGGATAGTAAAGAATTTATAAAATGGAGAAAGAAAGACAAAGAAAATGGCAGATTTTCACAGGAAGGTGAATCAACAAATGTCTTCCAGTGTATAAATCATTCCTTTTTTGCTTGTGCAGCTTTTCATCACAAACTTTGTTTCACATTATCAGTATTGCAAAAATCCTCAGTTTATAATCAGGACATTTAGTTTTAATTACAGTATATTTTATATTTAAATAATTTTAGAAACTGTTAAAGACCAGATTATCTATTTATGTGTATATGCAAGTATGCATGTACATGTATATTGGGTACGTAGGTGCCCAACGTACATCTTGGTACCAAACACCACAGCATACCATCAGAGGTCCATTGGAACCAATGCCTTGGTGTGTCAGGACTGTTTTAAAAGCCAAAAAGGTACCAGCACACTGTTTGGCAGGTGATCATAATGTCATGCCTGATCAGTGTAAATAATATTTAAAAAATATTTCTTGATTAGGGAGTTTTCCATAAATGGTTTTAGGTTATGGTGAAAAAAGGCAAATAAACTGTAATTTTAGCAGAAAAGCCTCCCTGTTGGAGCAGGATTAATTCTCTCAGACGCTGAATGATTCGATGGAACAAACGTCTCCATTTCATGACAAAGTTCATGGCTAAATTAAATCCTTCCCATTACAAATTCTTTAAAACTCCATTCTTACCTTTCAGCTGCTTTTATTACTCACTTTCATCACCAGCAGTGCTCTGCCTGTCTCATGCGTCATTAACAAATACTGGAGGACGTCTCTCGTATGATGACCATCCTGCTCTGCCCACAACAATCGCTCAGAGGAAAGTTGTTCCACTGCAGCCACCTCACTTGTAACCACATCGCTCTATTTTTCCACTGCAGCCCCACACACCATATCTTTAAACTAAATGACACATGCCAACAAAAATGTTTTTTGTAATACTGTGGATGAAAGTTTTACAGTACTCCAAACTTTGATATTAGGAACTAAGGACCCTACAATGGTTAAAATGTGATATATTTTTGTATTTTTTGATTTTGATGTAAAATAGACAAACGTGCAGAGATTCTACTATAAATACTGAATCAAACAGCTCTGATCATTATGCAATATGTTGTCTTTAAACCAAATGATCCCCTTATGAATACTCAGAATGTCTTGGTTTTTATTTTGCCCAGTCATGCAATGACAGGCTTTGCTTTCATGTAATTAGACCAACAATTATTTTCCTGCATTAGACTGTTGAACACAATAAAATGGATTTGGTTGTTTAGCAGTCTAACGCAGAGACTAAACCATGGATCTTGATCTCCAGTACCCAGTAGCCAGTGCAACCTCGAGACACATACCTGTTCCAACACACCTGAATAAAATGAACAAGTCCTTACAAGGCCTCTGCACAACTTCATGACATGCTTTTAGGAGCAAGGATGCAGATAAAAATTGTGGTATGTTGGATCTTGAGGGCTGGAATTGGAGACCTCTAAGCTGTTGCAACACTCCGCTCAGTTCTACACAGAAGAGCACAGCTGATTTAGTCACAATAACGCTGATAAGGACCAGAAAACAAGGCCACATCACTCAGATTTTTGGAAAATTTTCATTGGCTATATGTGCATTGTAGTTATTTGTGATGTATTTTAATAAATGAATTATAATATTGATGTTTGTATTTTACCGAATTAACCATCCAAATCCCTCGACTCTTAAGAGAATGATATTTTGTTTGTAAAGTTAAAACTAAAATTCTCAGAGATGTGTCAATTATTTATTTCAGCTCTGAAGAACCGGAAGACAGGTGCAGCTGAGAATGTTGACATTTTAAAGTCAAACTGAAATATCTTTAGTCTGGCTTTTGGTTGAACTTCCATGATTCTCCCATGTTTTATCCATATTGCTTATTACTTACTAGTTTATCAAATTTTCTGGGTTTTGTCTTTGATTCAATTTATTTCTTCTAATGGCATTAATAGAACTTATATTTTAAATCTAGTTTTAACTACAATTTTTTGACCTAATCATAAAATAAATGTAAATTTAAGTTTTGTATTAATTTGTTGGTCAAAGTCAAAGTTCATATTTGGTGTTCTAGAATGTTGATAGTTTTACATTGTCTTTTCATGTAACTGTTGTTTGCATGCCTATTTATTAGCTTTTAACCTCTGTAGAACACTTAATGTAACTTTTGACTAAATAAACAGATATATAGTAGTCCAAATTCTTGGTCCTAAAGTTATGATAACAATTAGGCTCCTTTATTAAGGTCTAAGCCCATAAATACAAGGGATCAAATGGTTTGATGCTGCACATAGCAGGGTATCCCGGGTTTTATTTGTTGCACAAGGGGATAAGAAGGAACCACTCAATATTTGACATTTTTAATGCGTCTGATCTTTCTCTATCAACCTGTCGCTCATGAGTCACATTCATATGATGTATGGCTCTTAATAAGTTAATCAATCATTTAACTTAACACATTTTGCTTTGATATGAGCTGCTCTGAGGGACAATAACAGAGGAAACTTCCACCTGGGAATCATTAATAAGGCAGCTGTGTTTCTGGTGGAGGAGTTTGGGTGTGGGGGAGTCTTTAAGGGTCGTGCAATGCAGTCATGTGTCCCAAATAAACGTATTCCCCCTCACAGCCAGACGTTACAGGTTTGCACTGATAGTTTAAACAGCTGTGAGTGAAATATGCATTAATAATATGACACAGGAACCTGTTAAGTTTTTCATTGCATAGTTGTTAAAAAAGTTTTATATTTAATACTGTCCTTTTAAAAATATATATATATATATATATATATATATATATATATATATATATATATATATATATATATATATATATATATATATATAACTAAAATTAACACGTTTGCTTTGTATGTTTTAAACAAAGTAATAAGAAGCATAAAAGTCACAAAACTAAGTAATATGGTGCTGCCCAATAACAAAATACAAAGTCATGGTCACACAAAACAATGAGTGTTTGACTAACTGGAGTCAGAGTTAATATCAAACTCTTACTCACATTTTTGGTGTATACAATTATATATAATCTTTGTTAACATTTTTACAACATAAGGTCTAATTAGTCTACACTTTTAAATGGTTAACAATTTTTGAAAAGTGGATGGTAAAGTTAAAAGCTTCTGACAGATGCTCTGATTTGTGCTTAGATTTGCCAGGTTTGTCATTCTTTCCCAGCCTATGATCTCACTTGCCATTCAGTGATGATTGGCTGTCAGCTCTTATCCACTTTTCACTTGAATGTCCAGAAAACACAGCTGCAGGTTTGACGACACAACTGAAAATTTCACTAGTGACATCTGGTATTCTTCTGACACCTAAGCGTTTAATATATATACAGCGCCTTGCAAAATGTTATATACACTTTAATCTTCTTGTCACATTACAGCATTTTATGTGATAGAACAAACACAAAGTACATAATTAGAATTTTTGTTAACTGCTGGAAGAAGGTTTTTGTTGAAATATGTCTTTGAGAACAAGGCATGAAAATGAATGCATTTAAATAATAAGGAAAACAGTACATTGGGGGTTTTAATAGTTAAGTACATAAATAAGCACAGAGGGGAAGGAAAGTGTTTTTCAAAATAAAATAGAATTCTCAAAACATGCACTTATTTCGGTTAGATCTTTTCTCACTATTTCTCTTTTCTTTTTTTTTTTGCAGGGTAGCTGAACCTCAGTCCGATTGGACAGAAAGTGTCAGTGAGCAGTGTTTTTCAAGTCCATTCACAGATTCTCAATGCCTTTAGGTATGTATCATGACCGGGCCATTCTAACTCATGAACATGTTTTATCTAAACCATTCTGCTGTAGCTCTGACTGTACGTTTTGGATATTTATCCTGCTGGAAGACAAACCTCTACCCAGTCTCAAGTCTTTAGCAGTATTTAACATGTTTTCTTCCAGAATTGCTCTGTATTTAGCGTCACTAATCTTCATATCAACTCCGACCAGCTTCCTTTGTCTCCGCTAAAGTGTCCTCACAGCATGATGCTGCCACCAATGTGTTTTACTGTGTAATTTGTGTTTTCAAGGCGATGTGCAGTTTTAGATCACACATAGGGTTTTATATATTGGTCAAAATGTTTTGGTCTAATATGACCAGAGAACTATTTTCAGAGGTTTGCTGACTGTGTTACAATGCTCTTGGGATATTAGAAATTGGCTTTCCTTTATGCTACCCTTCTATGTAGGTCAGAATCATATCGTGCATTCTCCTGTCTTCAGATTCTCCCACCTAAGCAATGGATCTCTGCAGCTTCCCCAGAGTTACTATGGTCTTCTTGGCTGCCTCTCGGGTCAGTGCCCTCTTTTGGTAGGCTTGCAGTTGTGTGATAAAGCTTTCAATTTTCTGCTGCCATTATACTGAGAGTAAAAATCCACAACACACTATATTTTATTTGAACATCTGTTTTTGCTACTTTGTTTTGGTCTTTTTCAACTACTTTTGCATTTTAACTTTAATGTAATGTTAGATACTTCTTATACAGCAAATAAATTACTTAATGGCAAATGTTGAAAGTCTGTTCTCTAATTCATGCTGTCAACCACACGTGCATCTTCTTTCTAAAATGGAAAACTTCCACATTTTCTCCAGCACATAAACTTTTGTAGCACAAGGATTCATTAAATTGTTGACTTTGGTCTAACTTAACAAAATTAAGATGGGGAGATTTTTATGTTGCAACAAAGACATTTTG
Organism: Valencia hispanica; assembly: GCA_963556495.2. NCBI lineage: Eukaryota > Metazoa > Chordata > Actinopteri > Cyprinodontiformes > Valenciidae > Valencia > Valencia hispanica. Next base: position 10,599,232 of record OY747713.1, on the reverse strand, counting down.
AGTTATGTCCAGTTTTTACACCTTTGGTGACAGACAGTTTTGCACCTGTAACTTTCTAACTAACAAAGGACTGCTTGATTGTGGTTTTGTTTCCTACATATGGTTATCAATGTTGAAACTAGTGGACGAGAAAACCAATTTCGTGCAGATATTAAAAATGGAGGACTTATCTTATGCTCCTAGGCTTCTGGCTAGTTTTGGTCAGTAAAACTTGCTGGAAAACAGGCCTGTGTTTACATCATCATGAGCCTATCACTGGAAAAAGCAGAGGAATTTATAACATCATAAATCCATGTTTTGAAATTCTGCAGACAGAACAGAGAACCTGACGCCCTTTGGTCGACATGCCTGCAAACGGGAAGCAGATTTCAAACAGCTGGATGCTTGTCTACTGGATAGATAATCCAAAAGAAAAACCAACAGGAGACCCCCCCCCTACCCACCCAAAAAAGCCCCACAAAAAACAGAACTAATAAACATGCAGGTTAGCATCTGGTCTGAAAGCCACAAACAATGATCCAAATGATTTCTTGAGCCCGATTTATAGGTGGGACTGGGACTTTTCCAGAGAACCTTTTGTAGGGTTTAAAAAGAATGGCTCTTTTTTCAGATGCTACAAGAATGCATGACCCAATCTTAGGAAATATTTGTCATGGAGGTGTTTTTACTTGAATTTTTGTGCATACTCAAGAAGTTCAATAGTTTCATCAGTAGGTCTGCTGATGGCACTCATTTCTACACTGCTGCATGTTCTGAATGCCTTAGACATACTGATACTTGCTTTAACTGTATTTTAAATATTAAGTCATGGATGGCAGACAATCTTCCATAGATTAATCTTTTTAAAGCTGGCTATGAATAGAATAGAATAGAATAGAATAGAATAGAATAGAATAGAATAGAATAGAATAGAAGCTTTATTGTCATTGTATAACAACACAACGAAACTTCGTTTGGCAGCATCTCTTGTAGCAGCTACATGTTACAGGTAAGAAAAAAAAGCCATATGAGCCTTATTATTCATATCAAAAACCACAAACTGGTTTCCACATCTATTTAGGAAGCTGAGGAGATGAGCAGTCAGTTCACCAGTGGCTTTGATTTATCAGACTGATTCAGGGGAACATGTTTATGTGAACTGTCTGCACATTTCATCTCATAGTATTGTTGAGGCTATGGCCTTTACTGAACGAACTGGATCTCCCAGCATCCTTCCACTGAACGAACTGCATCTCCCAGCACCCATTGCGCTGCCCTCGACCCATTCTCATTGGTCTGTGGCCAGTGATGACATCACAGAGTTGATAAAAGCAGCGCGAATATTGAAATCTTCGTCTTTTGGTCCCGGTGCCGTAAGGAGACGCTTTAATCCACTGCTAGCATTTTCCCCTTTTTGTTCAAACCTGCTGGACCAGGAAGAACTTCCCTTTTAAACTTCGAAGTGAATCGGCCGAGCAAACAGACTTCTTGTACGGGTAACCAAGGAGTCAGCTGGCCATCTAAGCTCTATTGAAATCGGCCCTGAGTCCCTCAGCTCCTAAAGTCGGACGTCCGCTTTTCTGACCTCGGTTTTGCGCAAACCGCTCCTTTAAACTGGACACTTTCTACGTTCTTCATTGTGGACTGTGGAGAGCTGCCCCCACCAAGTAGGATTAAACTGATTCATATCTCTTGGTCTGGGTAGAGGAAAATAGGTATTGACGGTTAATATCCGTTTTCTGTTGGTTAAAATAAGTCTGTCAACTTGTTAACCACTGTTATTCGTGGTCGTCTGTCGCTGTACACCGACCCTTAATGTGCATGCTTTTTGTGTTTTATTATTTGACTTTGGTTGCAACCAGAAGCAGTATATTATATTGTATTATTTCCTTGTTTGTTTATTGTCCGCTACGGTCGGCGCGTGTCTGTTTAGACAGGTCGCGTGGCCCGTTCTCCGTCGCCCCGTTTCCTTTGTCCAAGCCACCATTGCTAATGAAACTAGCCTTTGCTGAGTCGCCACGCGGTCTTCCTTTGTGAACCGATCGCGCCAATTGATAAGGCTTGAGTTATTTATCGCATTGAAGGGGTGAGCTGAACCCCCCCCCCCCCCCTCATTCACTCACTGTCTCCCACACACACACACACAGCTGCACACACACACTCAGCCGCATACACACACACGCCCCTTTCCTCGACGTTAACTTTGTTCTATATTTTTGCATGCGTTAGAATAGATGGAAATTATGAAAATTTTAGCACCGCTTCACACAGAAGATATCCAAATCTCCAGTGGCGACGGTGATGATGAGGGTGTTATTATGATGGAGATCCTTTTAAATCCCTGCTGAAACTGCATGACATCATTTATTTCAGTCACATCTTTCCAGTGGTGCTTTTCTTGAAATATTTGGTTACCAGATCCCCCGGTGATAAAACAAACTCACATTACAGATGTGACTGCAGAAGCTGCTGTCTATGCACACAGAAGCAACCTTTTTTTTTAACAAGTCTGCTTCTCAGATGACGCAGCACAACTTGACTTTGGAGCTCTCTTAAGTGCTGCGTCAGTCCGTACCCGCCTCCTGATTTAACATTAAATATTAAATTAAAGCTCCACAGCAGTAGGTCTTTCAGCAAAGTCATTTGTTAGAGCACACTTTGTTTCTCCTTTATTTTCCCTGTATAAAAATCTGCCTGCTGAGCAATTAACATCTTTGTCAACATTAAATATTCAATTAAAACTCCACAGCAGTAGGTCTTTCAGCAAAGTCATTTGTCAGAGCACACTTTGTTTTTTGTTTTTTTTCCTGTATGCATGTATAAAAATCTGCCTGCTGAGCAATTATCATCTTTGTCAAACAAAAGCCACCTATGTGTCAGTTCTGCTCCCAATTTCAGTTTGATGTGGAAATCGTTTTGATTTAGTATGTCCAAAACACAAGTTGATACTTTGTCAGAAAATTGTATAAGGCATTTTTTTTATTGCTTGCTGTAGTTTCCCCCCCCCCTATGATGCAGTATAAATAAAAACTTCAATTTGGATAAAACCGTCTGGAAAATCGTATGCATTTTTAGGTAAATTCTTAAGCATAAGCTTTTATAAGCGACAATGGATATTTTAATGTTTTCTGCATACATTTAAGTTTCTCTGGGTTAATTTAACTAAATCATTGTTGAGATGGCTTTCACAGGTGGATGTGATCGATTCATAAGAGGCTTCAGCTGTTGCTCAACTGGCTTCACCTTAGGATTTCAGCAGACCATTACTAAAAGCAGAATTATCAAAGTTGGATACATCAAAGTTAACTGAAATTGTCAGATTGTTTTGATTTTAGTGTCAAATTCAGAAAGACAGAATGACTCTAAAGTGGCAGTGTGTGTCAATCCAAAGCAAGATGAGGTAAACCAAATTAGAGCACATCGATATCAGTCTTTACAATCATAGAAATTGTTAAATAAAATAAAAATTAAAGGTTACATCAAAGCTTGGGTTAAGAAAACTGCAGTTAGCAGTTATAGCCTCATACCATAAAGCTTAAATCAGATGTAGGTTTAAAACTGTGGCAGGGTATGAACCATCATCCTGCCGTTTCCCAGGATGATGGTTGAAATTTTATTATATAATGGATGCAATACTCAAGTTGAGACATTTCAGATATTCTGGGATTAAACAACTGAACCAAAAATATTCCTGCTTTACCAGAAAGAAGAACTCCAATTATTGGAGATCATCTTTGTGCAGAATAATTCATACTGCAGCAGAATAATGAGCCTAAACACATTAAAATCCTTTGATATCCGGAGAAGATGAAGCCATGCTGACTGATGATCCCAGCTACGATAATGACTTAAAATTTACATGATGACTACAAGGGATAACAATTTTTCAACAGTTCTGTTCAGAACCGGAACTAATACTATTTTTGGAGAAAAAAAATCCCCACCTTAGGCTGTTGCATTACCAGAGAATTTTGACAAATGCCTCTAACAAAGCTGCTTTTATACTGTTTCTTGTCTTGCTACGTATTGGCATATCTAAAAATGACAACTTATGTGGGTTAACACTTGAAGAAAGTAAGCACATTTTGAAACCCCTCACGTCTATACTGTAAGTGTTGCTAATGATGTGCCCCTGTTTTGTGTAGTGCATATGTATTGGGATGATAGGGTAAAATGTGCAGCTTGCTGTTGCAACGGGACAGAAAAAGAAAGTATTTTATCATGACATAATAAAAAACATTTCTCATAGTTTGCCTACCTAAGCATTTACCCTGTACCAAATTTAATTTCATATCCAAGTAAGGCAGGCTACCACAGCTTGTTAAACATGAAAAATTCCCCCAGATTTGCATGCTTAATCTTAGTATACACAAACCCTTCAGAACTCGTGCACATCAGTTGTGACATGCATATTTCAAGGACAAAATAAATCTACTTTTTTTTTAACATGTAGACCCACAAAATAAAAGGTTTTAAAACAACAGCATAAACAATAGTTTTTTGTTGAGTTCTTTTAAATCAAAACTAAATATTCAACTGTTTAGAGCTGCCTTTGAGTAATATTTTCATGTATCATATGTTTTGTGTGTGCTTCTTGCTCTATTGCTGTTTTTTCTTTAAATGCTTTGTCTGTTTTACTGCTATTTTTATTGTAGCCCCTAATAATGTAAAGCACTTTGAATTACCTTGTTGTTGAAAGTGTGCTATACAAATAAAATTGCCTTGCCTTTTACCCCCATCTGTTGATAAAAGTGCAATGCTTTATACACAGTCTGTGATGCCCCAATGTGGTCAAATAATTATTAGATGAAATAATTAGAAAAGTCCAAAACCATGACTGTTAAGTTAACTGGTATCTCTAAGTTGCGTTTGTGTCCGTGTGAATGGTTTTATTGTCGTGTGTGTTTCTATGTAGCCCTGCAAGGGATTGGTAACCTGTCCAGGCCGGGTGTACCCTGCCTCTCGCTCGATGACTGCTGGAGATAGGCACCAGACCCTGTAAGGATAAGCAGGTGTAGAAAATATATCAGGCCCAAGTGCTGGTGTCATGCCAGGTTTAGATGGGTGTCTGCTCCAACACAGCTGATTCAAATGGTCCAACTATCTCCTCAGGATGTAAAAGGCCTGCTAATGAGCCATCATTGGATTCAGCTGTGTTGAACCAGGGAAAGATTAAAAAAATGCCGGATACCAGCCCCTGAGGAGTGACTTTGGGTAGCCCTGCAATGAATGAATGAATGAATGAATGAATGAATGAATGAATGAATGAATGAATGAATGAATGAATATGTAATTAGATTGATTGGGACTCAGTGGTGGATCTGCATCCACAACTACACAACTTGTTTGAGGAGGGGACTGGAGGCGTTCTAGCTGTTAACAGTTCAGGACTTACATCCTGCAGAGACCATCACAAAGGTAACATATCAAGGTAAACAGAAGTGAGTTTGTAAAGTTCATGCAGAGACTTATCGATTGCAGGTAAGATCCTGACTGTCTATCGCATCCCCACAGAAGCCCATTTAAACTTATATTTCTTTTTAATGGACATGATTTTAATAGATTTTTTAAATTCTTTAAATTATTTTAGTATTCTAAAGTGTAAAGAGTGGTCCAGATAATTAGGATATCACAGAAGTCAAAAAAATCTAAACTGTTTGCTCTCAGTTTGTCATCTAGTTCCAACTGTTTACTTTTTAAATCTCTCTGACATTGGCCTAGCATCTCCCACTCCTCAGATCTTTGTGTCTCCACAATATTTTGAATTCTGCTTCTCCATTTGTGGCTGAATAGTTTGAATTTTATAGAGGGAACATCCACTGACTCCCAACTCCTTGTACAATGACTGCTTTCAGTTACTTGGGGCTTTTTTTCTGAGCCATGCTAGGCATTCCAGCATCATTTTGATATGCCAGTTTTCTCTGTGGCCTGTTTTTGCTTCTGAGCTGATAAACTCTCTGGAGCTAAAGTTATATTTTACATTTCACGACACAAGCACACACCCACTTCCCCAACAAAGCCAATTTAGCAAAAAATACAGAATTTTTAAGCAATTGATCAGAAGTAGATTTATTTACAGCAAAAAATTCAAACACAAGCCATGTTTTATCCCTTCTAAATCAGTGTATGCTAATTCAAGGGTTGTCCAGATTGGAGTGTGTTTTATATTTTATGCACTCATGTTAATGTCAACTTCACTCGAAGGTAGTCCCAGTGGCAAAAAACACTACAAAAATCCCTTTTTTGTGCATTTTCAATGTAAAAGAAATTTAATAAATCTTACATTTTTGGTTTAAGGAATTTCTCATCAGTAGATTGGTTCAGCTGAGATCTGAGTTGTCTAAATATTAAGGATTTTTTGAAATGGAGAAAGAACAAGTTAACATTTTCCTATAACAAGTTGATATTTCAAGTTTAAAAGTGGGATCTGTACAATAGCTCAATTTGCTTCACAACACACATTTTCCAAAAACTGAAAACTGAGGCCACAATTTGCACAGTTGCACAAATATTTGGGCCATACCAGATTGGAAAAGAACTGCCAGTGTCCAATAAGAAATTAACTTGGTAGGGTTAGAATTTTGCATAAAGAAAATAAAAGCATAAATTTGCCCTATTTGATATAGAAGTTCAGGTTTTGGGTGGTGGTATAATGGTGTAGGGGATGTTTTGTTGGCACACTTTAGGACCCTTGGTATTGATTGAGAATTGTTTAACATTGAATACTAATGCTGAATATGCTTCTTCCTTTATGACCACAGTGTACACATCTTCTGATGGTCACTTCCAGGAGGATGATGCACCATATCACAAAGATCAAAGAATCTCAAATAGGTTTCCTTAACATATTCAGTGTACTTCAAAGATGCCCCACAGTGACCACACTGGAGTTCAATGGAGCATCTTTCGAATGTGGTGGAGTAGAAGATCCATATCAAGAATGTGCAGCCATCAATTTAAGTATCTTTTTAAATTAATTTGGTCTTTGTATGTATTTTTGCTGCTACACAGACCCAGCACCAGGGCAATTTAACTGGGGGGGCCATGGCTTATTTTTTTGGGGGGCAGATTTTATTTAACCCCTGTGTGTTTTTACATCCTGTTGGCAGTGTGTTGCATACTTTTGGTTCAAATCTGCCTTTTTTTCTGAAACACATTCATATTATACATAATTTGAAAGCTAAGATTCTTTCAGGGGCAGGCTGGTCAGAGGGAGATTCCAGAGTATTTAGATCGGTGGCCAGAACGTTTGCTTTTGTGCTCCAGGTGTGTCTGGTTGTGTACGGAAGAAATTTGTAAGCGGTACTGGTGATGCTGTAGCTGCGAGTGATTAGTACCTCTCGCTGCTACGTTCGATTCTGCTGTCAACTATTTTGACATTGTTTGCTAGCTGCTACCAGACGTCAGTAGCTCTCTTCTTCTTTGAAAGGAAGGTCATCTAACCTCAGAGTGCTTCCAAATATAGGTCGCCTCGGACCCAGAAAGTTTAAGATGATTGTGGAAAATAAATTCTAATCCACGACCCACCCGAGGTAAAGAAATTTTCAAGCTCCAGGTTGAATTTCAACACCATCCTATCCCTGCCTGTGACTCAAATGATGTATGCCAATCAATTATACAATCATAACTGTGGACATAATACATGCTTTTGTCAAACCACTCAGAAAGCAAATAAATGACAACTTACCGTTCAAAGCCACATTTCAAAACTCAGGACAGAGCCATCTCCAGGGATGTCTCCAGCCTTTCAATGCATGCATGTCAAAGCAGTGTAATGTATCATCTAATATATATAATGGCTTATAATTAAAAGTAATGTCCTCCTTTGAAATAGTTAGTCCACAACAAGTCTTATGTTCAAAATCCAACATCATCTGCCGCACATGTGTATTTCTCACAAAGTTTCATCAGAACTACCGTAGCATACAAGTTAGTCAAACAAGAATGCAGCACACTTCTCCTTCTTTATGTCTATTAAGAGGCTCCAAACAACACACATGTGCATTACCGCCACCGACAAGTATAGAATGTGGACCAGAGTTGTAAGGTTGTGATTTTTCCCGGTTCGCCCAGGCCCACCAATGGCGCCTGGCCTGCTGCTACATGTGCCTTTTTTAAATAGATTTTGACACCTCGGTTTCATTTTATGCTAACATGTTTTGTAGTTGGACAAGCTCCAAATATGTAATATGTATGTAACTGTTTTTGTGGCTGTTTTGAGTCAGTTACTATCCTTGGTGATCATGTTACTGTTATCTCCAAACAGTAGTTCTGAACCAAAGCCATGTCGGTCTCTCTGGGATTTAAGTTGGCATGTTCTATAATTAATCTTCCATAGATATGTGTGAACAGATGAATAACTTATTTTGTTCTTGGCTGCGGTACAAGTGGGGGTTGGTCTCATCTTGACCCTTCTGTCTGCTGACAAAAGACTCTGTGACATTTGAGCAACTACAAAAGCATCTATGTATGGGCCCACTGGGACTCATTTTGCTGCGTGTTACTCAGCCAAAGCAAAGGCTGCCCTTTCCGCTGGACTTCGTCCAGATCTCCAGCTGAGTGTCATATCTCTGGGAAATTGTTAACCTTTAACAATGCAAATTAAATATTTCCTCAATTGAAAGACAGGACAAAAAGGGAGAGATCATTTTTCCAGTTCTTTTGCAAATATTAATTTCAATTGCAAATGAACAACTGTAAAACATTCTGAACATGTAAACTGAACTTGTGGAAACCTTTCAATTCAACCATCAAATTCAAATATGGTGATGCATGAAAAAAAGATTTTATTCTGGAAGAATGTACTTTATTTTTCCTTCTCTCTGTGTATTGTAGGCCGTGTATTCCACTTATCCCTGTTCTAACTTTCTATCCTCCAACCTTTTTATGAAACAAGAGGTTAGTGTCCCCATATGGTGAAGAAATGATTGAGCTGAAGTAAAGTAAAAGGGGGGAAAAAAGCAAAAGTGGACAGATTCCTGTTTCCTATCTTATAAAATTTGCCCCCAAGTCACTCTTTTTGTCCCTCTCTGAGGAGTGATACCTTTGCTGTTTCTTGATGTTCTTTCAGGCACTCTGGGATGGTCAAACCGGAGTTTTAGGGTGTCTCTGTCACCTGTAAATAAAAACAAAACAGACAGCCCCACAACAAAGAAAATAAATCTGAACAACACAATAATGTGCATCAACCAAATTAGAATAAATGTAAATAATCTAAGGACCTCATTGTGCATATTATGCCACAGAAGTGTTTGCTGTAAATGCCAAAATGATGGACAAAACAAAGTAAATTCATTTCTCCTTTTAGTTTTATGCAAAGAAGATGTTCATATAAACTCCGTCAGTCAGGACCACAATTTTTAATGCCCCTTTATCAGGGGACTGAGGAATATACAGATCATTGTTCACATTTTGTGTCATATCCTGGCATGATTGGGTGCCTTGCTGCTGAGCTCCTCACACACCTGTGGACTATTTCTTTAAAAGTCTTAGTTGTCAATGGTTGCGGTAAACACTAGTTGTTCTGGTAAGATGTTTGTTGTGACTGATCTCATGTTTTTCTGTGTTTTAGACCAAGCATCCTAATCTTCCACTACATTTCCTTTTTGATCCATTTCAAGTCTAGTTGGCAGAACATTTGAAACAATAAAATGAGAATTAATTTTATTTATTTTTTTAAACGGCGTCAACTTCAAAGGTACATTGTATGTAATAGTTTTGTTGTTAGAAGTAAAAAGTTAGATTCTGGTCTGGAGTGTTAGAACTGTACTTTTGAACATACAGTATATTTATTGTATTATTTTGCCGTTGTGTTCTCAGTAAGAGGCAAATGGACAAATATTTGAGAGGTTTTCTTTACTCCACCATAATTCTGCTTTAAATATTGATGGAACATTGACGATTTCTCAGCCTACTGATTTATAGGAGAATCTACATCTGCCATGTATGGTTATTATACACTTCCCACTGTTTGCCATGGGTTTATGTGGCTCCATCTGTCCTTTTTATGTGTGTTTTCTTTGGCTTGAAAGTGAGGAGAACATTCAGGTTGACCATGCTCCCGTTCCTGAAGCTTGGCAGTTATGTTTCAATGGAAACTGTGAGTCAGAGGAAACAGCCAATGATCAAACTGGCACATGTGCCCATCTTTTACCCAAGGTATGTTTGTTTGTGTTACACTCATGCAAAGAAGAAAGTGTACTTCACATATGCTTACATACTGTGACATACATGATTTGTAGTATTTGAGATAGGTTTTCCTTTGTGATTTTCACATAAACAACAAAAAAAGAACAGGTCTGAATTTTTCTGATTAAAGGGGATTTAGTTGTGTCGAAAGATAATCTAATTTGTCATTACCTTGTCTTACTAGAGGCTTTATATTTAAAGCTAGACAGTAGACCGAATCCAGCATAAGACAGAGATGGTGAGTTTTTACAGTTACCTCTTACTGACTGATTTGGGGGACAACCCATCATGTTTTTGCGTTTTATAACCCTGAATAACTTTTGTTTTTAGGTCTTGGTGCAGTTGCAATATTAACTCTGAAGTATAAAAAAGTATTTATAGCAGCTGGTACTTGAATTATAACCATTTTTATTCAAAAATAATTTTGCATAATCTCCATATAAATTGAAAAGGAATTTTAAAATATTATAGTGTTTAGTTCAGAGTAGCTGGCTCTGGCAAAGGGCTTGAATACAGTCAAAAGTACCCATTCTGTGAATAACTTTTTGAGCATTCAACTCTTGCTAAACTCCAGCTTGTGTCTCAATAGCTTCATACATGTGTGGCTTATTTATTTGGGGGGAAATGGAAAAAGTACAAAACCCATTAAAAGCGACACAAAACTTCTCACACTGGGTGTCAAACATAGGTTTTATGTTTGGGCAATAATGACCCATTACATTGTGAGGAATTCAAAGTTAACACAAAGTTTAAACAGTAAAAGTTTTGTTCTGGAACCATGGAGCCGCAAAGAATGGAATGTCTGTTAATGTTTGCTTCAAGAAATTTTGCTTATTAAAGAAATGCCTCAGCATCAGTGCTTTCAGTTTAAATCACTCATATAAAGTTCCAGTTGTAGATTTGGTCCTTGAAACAATAAAACATGTATTTGTTTTTTTTGACTCATCATTTTTGCAATCATTTCTCTTTGTTGTTATTAATTAGATGCTAGAAATCAAACTTTAACTTTTAATTTATTTGCAACACTGTACCTGCAAGATAACTCCATCCAGAGAATAATTAAGTGTTGTAGCTCATACTATTTAATTCTTCAAGCAGTCTGTGTTGCAGCGAAACAGCAGAAGCCCTCTGTTGTTGTAGGATAGTCCCATCAAGAGGATGCTATGCATTCAGAAAATGTTGTCCAGTAAGTTTGCCTTAGCAACTGTCTAAAAGATGAATAGGTTAAAAGGGCCTTGTGTAAATTTGATTGTGGAGTTAAAAAAAAGTTCAATGCATCTCTCCTGTATTTCCTTAAAGAGCAACGACATCTGGTTGGGTCTTTTATTTATACTGAAAATTTTATATTTAGGAATGGTAATTATTCATGATTAATCGTCAATAATTCACAGGTACCCTGATCAATTAGATTAAAATATTTGTTTGACAGTCCTAATAATCAAAGTTCCATAGTTAATTTACTTTTTAAATCACATTTATATTGCAACAAACTAAAGTAACAGCACACCTATGTTGAAAATTCTGAAAAATGCCTAGTGGACTGTACTTCTCGGGGGGGGGAAGGATGCTGCTGCTTGGCTGGAATGAGATTCTCATGGTGTGATAAAACGGAAAAAAGGATAGTTTCATAGTTTTACTAGTGTGTGTGTTTTATTTATATATATATATATATATATTACACACACACAGTGGAAAACCTCTTCCCTGTAGTAACTGTTCATAGCTATTTAATTAAAACCATTTTATGTGCTGATTTTCAGCATAAATGTGACTGCTTATGACATTGAGGAAAGATTAACACATACTTAAGAAAGCACACCCAGAAAATATTAATCTTGTTTCCTGAGGTGTTATTAGGGTCTTGAAAAATGTAATTCCCAACCCTGCATAGGCAAGAGATAGCGTACAAGAGATAAGAGGATGTGCCGTGTTGTACCAAACGTGTGTGTTGAGTCACATTTATGACATAAAACATTGTATGATCTGACTTCTTGTTGTCCACCTCATAGGTAATATTATCAGTTGTAAAGCACAACAGTAATTTAAAGTTCTAAAACTTCTTAGAAGTAGATACAAAGGTACAGTGGCTTGCAAAAGTATTCGGCCCCCTTGAACTTTTCCACATTTTGTCACATTACAGCCACCAACATGAATCAATTTTATTGGAATTCCGCGTGAAAGACCAATACAAAGTGGTGTACACGTGAGAAGTGGAACGAAAATCATACATGATTCCAAACATTTTTTACAAATAACTGAAAAGTGGGGTGTGCGTAATTATTCAGCCCCCTAAATCAAAGCTTTGTAGAACCACCTTTTGCTGCAATTACAGCTGCCAGTCTTTTAGGGTATGTCTCTACCAGCTTTGCACATATAGAGACTGAAATTCTTGCCCATTCTTCTTTGCAAAACAGCTCCAGCTCAGTCAGATTAGATGGACAGCGTTTGTGAACAGCAGTTTTCAGATCTTGCCACATATTCTCGATTGGATTTAGATCTGGACTTTGACTGGGCCATTCTAACACATAGATATGTTTTGTTTTAAGCCATTCCATTGTTGCTCTGGCTTTATGTTTAGGGTCGTTGTCCTGCTGGAAGGTGAACCTCCGCCCCAGTCTCAAGTCTTTTGCAGACTCCAAGAGGTTTTCTTCCAAGATTGCCCTGTATTTGGCTCCATCCATCTTCCTATCAACTCTGACCAGCTTCCCTGTCCCTGATGAAGAGAAGCACCCCCCAGAGCATGATGCTGCCACCACCATATTTGACAGTGGGGATGGTGTTTTCAGAGTGATGTGCAGTGTTAGTTTTCCGCCACACATAGCGTTTTGCATTTTGGCCAAAAAGTTCCATTTTGGTCTCATCTGACCAGAGCACCTTCTTCCACACGTTTGCTGTGTCCCCCACATGGCTTGTGGCAAACTGCAAACGGGACTTCTTCTGGTTATCTTTTAACAATGGCTTTCTTCTTGCCACTCTTCCATAAAGGCCAACTTTGTGCAGTGCACGACTAATAGTTGTCCTATGGACAGATTCCCCCACCTGAGCTGTAGATCTCTGCAGCTCATCCAGAGTCACCATGGGCCTCTTGGCTGCATTTCTGATCAGGACTCTCCTTGTTCGGCCTGTGAGTTTAGGTGGACGGCCTTGTCTTGTTAGGTTTACAGTTGTGCCATACTCCTTCCATTTCTGAATGATCACTTGAACAGCGCTCCGTGGGATGTTCAAGGCTTGACAAATCTTTTTGTAGCCTAAGCCTGCTTTACATTTCTCAATAACTTTATCCCTGACCTGTCTGGTGTGTTCTTTGGACTTCATGGTGTTGTTGCTCCCAACATTCTCTTAGACAACCTCTGAGGCCGTCACAGGGCAGCTGTATTTGTACTGACATTAGATTACACACAGGTGCACTCTATTTAGTCATTAGCATGTATTATTTTTGTTCCACTTCTCACGTGTACACCACTTTGTATTGGTCTTTTACGTGGAATTCCAATAAAATTGATTCATGTTTGTGGCTGTAATGTGACAAAATGTGGAAAAGTTCAAGGGGGCCGAATACTTTTGCAAGCCGCTGTGTATACATATTACATTTTCTCTAGGTTTCCCTCCCTTCAGTCTCTGGCAACTGCAGATAATTCATCCCAAGTCTTGTTTGTACAGTCGTGGCCAAAAGTTTTGAGAATTACATAAATATTGGGAAAGTTGCTCCTTACGTTTTTATAATAGCAATTTGCATATACTCCAGAATGTTATGAACAGAGATCAGATGAATTGCATAGTCCTTAGAATGGCAGATTTGACATTGCTTGAAATCATTGTTCTTCCATTGTTAACCATGGTGACCTGCAAAGAAACGCGTGCAGCCATCATTGCGTTGCATAAAAATGGCTTCACAGGCGAGGATATTGTGGCTACTAAAATTGCACCTAAATCAATAATTTATACGCTAATCAAGAACTTCAAGGAAAGAGGTTGAATTCTTGTTAAGAAGGCTTCAGGGTGTCCAAGAAAGTCCAGCAAGCGCCAGGATCGTCTCCTAAAGAGGTCAGTCCTCAAGAGGCAGGTGGACAAACAAAAACCCACTAATTCTGACAAACTCCAAGAAGTGATTATAAAAGAATGGGTTGCTATCAGTCAGGATTTGGCCCGGAAGTTGATTGAGAGCATGCCCAGTCGGATTGCAGAGGTCCTGAAAAAGAAGGGCCAACACTGCAAATACTGTTTGCATAAATGTCATGTAATTGTCAATAAAAGCCTTTGAAACGTATAAAGTGCTTGTAATTATATTTCAGTACATCACTGAAACAAATATCTAAAAGTAGTTTTGCAGCAAACTTTGTGAAAACTAACATTTGTGTCATTCTCAAAACTTTTGGCCACGACTGTACAGTTCAACGGGGGAGATTAAATTTGTTTTAAAAACCTTTTATGTTTGCAGAGACCTGTTTTTTTTTAATTTAACCTATATTTTACAAGGAAAGAATAATCTATGGGGAATATTATATAATTTGCAATGGTTTCCTAGCAAAGACAGCAGCTAAAAATTTTTTAAAGATTGTGACAAAAACTGCTGTAGAGTTAAACTGAGAATGTATATATCTGTGATGCAACAAACCCTGATTGTAGACCTCCCCTGCTTAGCAAGTCTAAAACCTGCTCTTCTCGTTCTTGAGGTTCGGGCAGAGTCATTCTCATGGTGCCATTTAAATCCGAACCAGTCTACTACAGTCTCCATTAAACCTTCATTAAGAAAGACAGATCTGGCAGGTACAACAAATGAGTTATATGTTATTCTTCCAATTGGTCTTACCTCTGTGTGTTTTTTCTTTGTGTGCTACATGGTCCTGAGGAGAGGACAGGCATGCAGCCAGACAGACAGGTCCTGCTGGGCCTGTTGTACACACTATGGAAATCTGATCCTTGCTGATGTAATGCTGAAGTCACTTTGGATTGGAGAGGTGCAGAGAACGGGGAGCGAGCTAGATCCCCCGATCGCTAATAGATTCTCAGCAGCTGTGGAAAGCAGACCTTTTGCACAAACGTAAGAAATATTGTGGAAGCAAATTAAATGTGTTAATGACTGCTTTAGTACTCATGAGAAGAAGGTATAAACATGGTGCATTTTTGATTTTTAATATAAGAAATAGTTTGATACTTAAAAGTACCCCACCGCTGCAATATTCGTCATATTGAGTCTCGTGAAGGCCAACAACCTTGCCACATCAGCCTCTCCAAGCATTAAATATGCAACATGCAATTACATTGTGCTTAAAGGTACAAACGTACCACTTAATGTAACTGGTTTACGGAATAATCGTATATGGTATCGTATATTAGGATACAATTTGTTGTTGTGGGATTTTGACTGTGTATAGTGAAAGATTTAAAGCCAAAAAGACTGTGCTGAATTTCTAAATATTTCATTGTCACCTTTATTGTAATTGCAATGCATATAGTGATAAAATTTTAAGTCAACATCACCAATCTGTATTATTTATTTCATTTTATTTGTGCATTAGGTAAAGATCAAATTACTTATACTACAGGGATACTGGAGTGTTTTTAGCTTAAAGCAGTATATAAAATATACCATGGAAACTCAAAGGATATATGAAATGGTCAACTGAGACTAGGAAGACCTCATAGCAGTTTAACAAATGTATGTCCATAGTGAACATCCCAAAACGGAACATATGGATTACTGGATTGCTGTAATTAGCATCTGAAAGTTTAGCATAGCTAGAGAGGCGGGGACAGCAGTTCTTTCTGACTAGTTTTTTTTTTTAAGTGGATGCAATAACTGAACAGGAAACTGAAACACTGAGCTCTTTTAAATCACAACTAAAAACTTATCTGTTTAGAGCTGCCTTTGAGTAATTTTTTGTGTGTGCTTCTTGCTTTATTTTAAATTTATATGCATTGTCTGTGTTTTACTGCTATTTTTATTTTACCCCTTAATCATGTAAAACACTTTGAATTACCTTGTTTAAAGTGTGCTACACAAATAAAATTGCCTTTGTTGCCTTGCCTATTATGGGCAAGATAAATTCACAAAGAGGCTTGCAGATTCAATAGAGAGCACTGAATATTTTGATTTGTCTTCTTATTTCTGATATTAAAAAGTTGAAGACATCTTAATGAAAGACACAGGAATACATATGTTAGACTTACCACTTACATCTGGTAATTACTTTCTCCTCTTTGAACCACATGTTTCTGATTTTTGATCACTCTCTTCTGTGATCCTATTGACCCCTCATTTTGCTCTAACAATTATTTTAGCTTTTCTTTTTTTAAATCACATATTTCTTCCATTCAGTTCCTCAGTATGTTGCATCGCGATAAAGTTTTTTTTATAGATTCTCTTGCTTTTTTTCAACTAAAGTAGGCTGAATCAATCATGAGAAAGTAAAAAATAAAACACATTTAGGTATGTGACCAACAGAAGCCAACTACATTAAACACTGTGTATATACAGTCATGAAACTTCACAAAGGCAGAAATGCTTATTGATTCATAAAGCCACATGCAAGCATAGTTCTTTAATAATGTCAATCGCAGTGATATTGTACATGTGCAAGAACTTGTTTTCAATAGCCATCTTCGGTCATGGAGGGGTGCAGACAATCCATCACCTAGTCAGCTGTATTATAAACATGGATTGAATCACAATTTAACAGACATGAAAATGAAAACAAAGAAGCCAAAGCTAAGTTTTGGAAAACATGATCAATGACTCGATCAGTGAAGTAATAGATGGAAAATTTTGTTTATTCGTTGCTCTCGTTTCTGAAATAACAACTAAAATAAAAACTGTGCACACAGAGATTACAGAGAACACAGTGGAGATAAAAAAAGAGCATACTTGTATAAAAAATTGAAGCAAATTATTTCAGAGCTGCAAGTGCTTTCCAAACACTGAATGTCCATCAATACCTTTTTATAGCCACACCAATGGAAACATTTAAGTAGTAGTCATTTCTATTTTAGTGTAAAGTTGCAACTTAAAATTGCAGAGTTTGTAAATGAAACAGCTGGGTACAAAGTATTTAGTCAGCCACCAACTGTGCAAGTTCATCCACTTAAAAAGATGAGAGGCCTGTAATTTTAGTATACCTCAACTATGAGAGACAAAATGAGAAAAAAAATCCAGAAAATCACATGGTCTGATTTTTAAAGAATTTATTTACAAATTATGGTGGAAAATAAGTATTTGGTCAATAAAAAAGGCAAGATTTCTGGCTCTCACAGACCTGTAACTTCTCCTGTAAGAGGCTCCTCTGACCTCCACTTGTTACCTGTAATAATGGCACCTGTTTGAACTCGTTATTAGTATAAAAGACACCTATCCACAACCTCAAACTGTCAAGAAAATTGTAGACCTGCACCAGGCTGGGAAGACTGAATCTGCAATAGGTAAGCTGCTTGGTGTGAAGAAATCAACTGTGGGGGCAATTATTAGAAAATGGAAGGCAAACATGACCACTGATAATCTCCCTCGATCTGGGGCTCCACGCGAGATCTCACCCCATGGGGTCAAAATTATCCCAAGAACCAGGAGCAAAAATCCCAGAACCACACAGGGGACCTTGTGGATCACAGATGAGCTGGGACCAAAGTAACAAAGGCTACCATCAGTAACTCACTACGCCGCCAGGGACTCAAATCCTGCAGTGCCAGATGTGTCCCCTTGCTTAAGCCTCTACATGTCCAGGTCCATCTAAAGTTTGCTAGAGAGCATTTGAATGATCCAGAAGAGGATTGGGTAGAATGCCATATGGTCAGATAAAAATATAAAAAATAGAACTTTTTGGTAAAAACTTTACTTGTCGTGTTTGGTGGAGAAAGAATGCTGAGTTGCATCCAAAGAATACCATACCCACTGTGAAGCATGGGGGTGTAAACATCATGCTTTAGGGCTGTTTTTTGCAAAGGGACCAGGACGACCAGGACCCCCATAGAAAATCGTTAGAGGGAGTTGAAAGTCAGTTTATGCCGAGCGACAGCCCCAATAAATCACTGCTCTATAGGAGATCTGCATGGAGGAATGGGCCAAAATACCAGCAACAGTGTGTAAAAACCTTGTGACTTACAGAAAACGTTTGACCTCTGTCATTGCCAGCAAAGGGTATATAACAAAGTATTGAGATTAACTTTTGTTTATTGACGAAATACTTATTTTCCGCCATAATTTGCAAATAAATTCTTAAAAAATCAGACCATGTGATTTTTCTGGATTTTTTTTTCTCATTCTGTCTCTCATAGTTGAGGTATACCTATGATGAAAATTACAGGCCTCTCTCATCTTTTTAAGGGGGAGAACTTGCACAACTGGTGGCTGACTAAATACTTTTTTACCCCACTGTACAGCTTTAAACAGAAATGATCAGGTGAGAAATTCTAATGTACAACTGAAAGCTGAATGTGTTCAGTTTGTTCCAGAAAGAAAGCAAAATCTCTACACACACTTTCTGCAGCTAAAGCTGCACTTGCATATACCTCCAAAAATGCCACACTAGCCATATTCATGTGCAGTCATTATTTATGAATGAAGTTTTTAATGAGATCCCAAGTGTGCTGCCAATGTTATATGAAATCATCTATATAACCACACCATAATTTTCAATTCCACTTCAACATATCAGATTTTTTTCTAAAACATATGAACACATGGTTTACAGAAAGCATTACTAACAAATGCATGCATAATTTTTTCTACATCTAATATTTGTGTTCAACCTGTTCTGTTTTCCTTCCAACCACTGCACTCATTATGCAAGCAAATTTTGAATCGAACCAAGAACATCTAAAGGGCTTATATCTCTTTTAGAGTACATACATGACAGAACATCCCATAAATAAAATGTTTTGCACCCTTCCATCATCTCTGTTGTATATATCGGCTCACACACTCCACACACTGTGACAAATGAGTGTTTATTCAGTGACTGTGTATACTGTGGCCCACATAACACAAACAACGGTTACTTTGACATCATTTTTGTGCTTACAGTATGTCACCACCTTCATTTGTAATTTTTCATACTGTTCACTCACACTGATGCTTTTAGTAAACAGGTTTTCAGATCTGGCTCAAACTGAAACAGGTTTTCTTCAAGTCTCAAGTCCATTTCATGTTCTTCCTCACCTATTGAACTGCTTCAAGATTTAGAATGAGACATCTAATCAATTATAAGATACAAAAAGATCAACTGTTTATGAGGATATATGTTTAGGACGTACTCCCTTTACATATTTTTTATGTATCGGGATGAAGGATGTAAAGGGTTGAGGTGTGTGTGCCAGAGTTACTTATTTTTTGCCTTGAAGTCACTTTCTCATTTTTTTATCCATACTTAATAATGATCTGATCATCTAAGGCTGAAAGTTAAATGCTTCATCTACTGTCTCTCAGTCCCCCTAAGTGCCTAAAACAGATTAAATTAAAAGATAAGGTTAGAAAACCCCAGAAAAAAGGCTGTCAAATCAGCTATTCCAAGCAGTCAGCTACCACAATCTTTGGTATTTTGGTTTGTGTTATTCTTGGGATTTGTCACTCTATGCTTTCCATATTCAGTTAAATCCTCTGTTTCAAGATTCCTCATACTTTTCATCTGTACTTTTTGTATTTTACATGTATTTATTTTCTGCTCTGATTCAGGGATATGCGCTCTATATACTTCATCTGTTCCTGTTGCTCCTGCTTTTGTGTCTCTTTGTCACCTTTTGCTTTGAATCTTGATTAACTCTTTTATTGGGTTCTGTTCTGTTTCTGGTTTTTATGCTTTACGAGTTTCTGTGTCTTTCATCCCTTGCTCCCTGTGTATTGTGATGCTTCTTTAGTGTATTTGTTGCATCTTTGTGTTGTAAAGTTTATGCTACATAAATGTTCGACATTTAGAGAATTTCTTTTTTTAAATGGCAGCTTGGTTTGGTTGGCAATCACATTATGTAGGTTACAGTAGACACTTACAGAGCCTGTATATGTTTGGCGTCCATTACTATGGAATTGTAACCATGTAATTGTGTAGCTGTTACACAACAATTTGACAGAGGCATAACGTCAGCATAGATTGCAAAAGAAACAGACCGTTTAAACCTTAAAAGTTATTCATTGGAAACACAAAAGGCATCTGTGTGACGTTCCTGGTATCCAGTTGTTAGTGCCTGGTAACACAACAGGGAAACAAAACAAAAGGCAGAAATAGGGGATTGCCAATACTTAATCAGCTGTAAATTTGTCCTTCTGCTGAAATTAGCTACAATGAGCATCACAGAAGGAAAATGTAGCAGAAGATTAACGTAAGCTATGAATATGTGCCAGGCAAATCCACTGATAGAGTAGGACATGTACCATATAGAGAGTTTATTTTTTTTAAATGGAGAACTTTTCATGCCCTTTATTTCTGCCAGCATCTGAACACTAATGGAGACCTCGGGGTAAAAAGTGAACTCTGTATTGTTTACCATCTTTTTGGAATACCAAAAAATTAGGAAAACTTCCGTCTGGTATATCTAATTTCTGATCTAAATTTTAAATGCATTGTAGGACAAAACTTTGGACTTGCGATCAGTGAAATGACTGCAGTGCTAAAGCCTGCATACTGAGAACCTTGTATTAAACAAAACAGATGACTACCAGCTACGTGCAGGAAGACAGAAGGGCTAGATCCAAATGTATCATCCCCATGAATTTTTGAAAAATGGGACATGGTGTTTAAAAAAAAAGCTTACAATCTACCAGTGGAAGAATTTCCAGTGGAAGTGTGCTATCTTCACTTCATGCTGATTGAAAACTAGAATGTTTTCAATGTTTAGAATCCGTTGCTAACCCCGGTCATGAATCCCTGATATGTTTTGTGACTGTTTTGGTTGCTACACCATGGAATTCTCATCTAATATCCCTATGCCTTGGGGTTACTTCCTGTCAAATTTAGGCAATCGACTGTTTGCCATTGGTCTCTTGGCTTGATATCACTAAGCTCATTCACACAGCAAGGCTGCTTAGAAACTGGCACAAAGCATCCCATTGAAAACACTTGATTGGAACAATCATTACATCTAAGCATAATTGAACATCTGTGCATTAAGTACGGAACCACTTCCACCCTCCATCATCAGTGAAAATAATTAAAATTACTTTAACCTGCTTCCAAAAGGTTCATGACTCTATATGTGCAATGGCTGCATACAATACTTTTTCCTTGTCTATAGATGTTTTTATCTGAATTAAAAGAGAGAAGTTTAAGATATCTAAAGAGCACTTTATTCACAAAAGATCACTTTTGAATACATAAAACATTCTATACTGACACCATCACAAGATATGTGAATGCATGCAATCTGTTTGGGTGTTATTGTAGAACAAGCTTCATCCCTATGTTCTTGTTCTTCTTAATCATTGATCAAGCAAATTGAAATGATCGATCTCACCGAGATCTAAGTAAAGTTGAAAAAGTTCAGAATAAAGAGACTTGACTTTTGCCAGAGGTATGACAGAAAGCAGAGTGGACTGTGCTCTTGTGCTTTATTCATCATGTAGGGTCAAAACCTGCCAGACACCTCAGTGGAAAACATAAGTAAATGACCCAAAGTGGAAGTGTCTGTTTTCTGGTCTCGCACTCACACTGTCAGAATATGTGACAGAATAATCAACCCTTAGGTGTCATCCTTAATTAGCGTTTCCCAGCTTTACAGGATCCAAGCTTTTGATATTCTCCAGAATACTGCAGCTTCAACAGACTCAGCTCGGCCTGGCCAACAGCACATGTGGTACAATCACCCTTGGCTTTATTGCGCACATGTGTTTGGTTTCTGAAGCATTTAGGTTATTTCTTAGCAGAGACTCTGAAAGCTCCAAACAGGAGTCACAAGGGCACACTGAAGACTTTTAAGGTCCACGATTAAAAGGTCGCAATTAAGATGATCCGTTCTTGGAGTCAGAGGACAAATGAAAAGGACACAGACATAATGACATTAACTTCTGGTTTGTCTTTCTAACACCTTAAGAGTTGCATTAGTTACTTTCTTGCAGGCAAAGAGGTAAACACACATGATACAGATCCTATTGATGACATTAAGACTAGTTATGCCAGGACCCAGTGAGATGTTTGTTAAAAGTTGGTTTCTATCTTTGTAAGAAGAAAATTCAACCAAGACATTGTTGTGTGATGTTATTTCTATTTGTTCAGTATTTCCTATGCTGTTTATATCTAAAATAATGTTTGGATTGTATCCACTTTTATCTTGTATCTTATTCCATCAGAAACCGTATTTTGGGGGTGAAATGATTGTAAAATCTGCCAAAAACGACTAGGGTTAGGCTGCTGTACCCTCATTATGAAAATCTAGTTACCTCTACAAGTATTGGAAACCCCGTACCCAGTTACATTATAAATTGCAAAGAAATTCAACCTTGTATTTAGTTTTTTTTAGTGGGGAAAAAACTTTTTACACCTATAACAATTTTTTAAAATGTAACTGAAACATTTCTGTAGTTGTATTCTTTGTTTATTGTAAGTTAAAGGTATCTAAACATTTTACAGGTCCTTCTAAAAAAATTAGCATATTGTGATAAAGTTCATTTTTTTCCATAATGTAATGATAAAAATTAAACTTTCATATATTTTGATTAATTGCACACCAAATGAAATATTTCAGGTCTTTTTATTGTTTTAAAACTGATGATTTTGGCATACAGCTCATGAAAACCCAAAATTCCTATCTCAAAAAATTAGCATATCATGAAAAGGTTCTCTACACGAGCTATTAACCTAATCATCTGAATCAACTAATTAACTCTAAACACCTGCAAAAGATTCCTGAGGCTTTTAAAAACTCCCAGCCTGGTTCATTACTCAAAACGCAATCATGGGTAAGACTGCCGACCTGACTGCTGCCCAGAAGACCATCATTGACATCCTCAAGCAAGAGGGAAAGACACAGAAAGAAATTTCTGAACGAATAGTCTGTTCCCAGAGTGCTGTATCAAGGCACCTCAGTGGGAAGTCTGTGGGAAGGAAAAAGTGTGGCAGAAAATGCTGCACAACGAGAAGAGGTGACCGGACCCTGAGGAAGATTGTGGAGAAGGACCGATTCCAGACCTTGGGGGACCTGCGGAAGCAGTGGACTGAGTCTGGAGTAGAAACATCCAGAGCCACCGTGCACAGGCGTGTGCAGGAAATGGGCTACAGGTGCCGCATTCCCCAGGTCAAGCCACGTTTGAACCAGAAACAGCGGCAGAAGCGCCTGACCTGGGCTACAGAGAAGCAGCACTGGACTGTTGCTCAGTGGTCCAAAGTACTTGCATGTCATTCGGAAATCAAGGTGCCAGAGTCTGGAGGAAGACTGGGGAGAAGGAAATGCCGGAAGTGCAGTGTCAAGTACCCACAGTCAGTGATGGTCTGGGGTGCCATGTCAGCTGCTGGTGTTGGTCCACTGTGTTTTATCAAGGGCAGGGTCAATGCAGCTAGCTATCAGGAGATTTTGGAGCACTTCGTGCTTCCATCTGCTGAAAAGCTTTATGGAGATGAAGATTTCATTTTTTAGCACGACCTGGCACCTGCTCACAGAGCCAAAACCACTGGTAAATGGTTTACTGACCATGGTATTACTGTGCTCAATTGGCCTGCCAACTCTCCTGACCTGAACCCCACAGAGAATCTGTGGGATATTGTGAAGAGGAAGTTGAGAGACGCAAGACCCAAAACTCTGGATGAGCTCAAGGCCGCTATCGAAGCATCCTGGGCCTCCATAACACCTCAGCAGTGCCACAGGCTGATTGCCTCCATGCCACGCCGCATTGAAGCAGTCATTTCTGCAAAAGGATTCCCAACCAAGTATTGAGTGCATATCTGAACATAATTATTTGAAGGTTGACTTTTTTTGTATTAAAAAAACTTTTCTTTTATTGGTCGGATGAAATATGCTAATTCTTTGAGATAGGAATTTTGGGTTTTCATGAGCTGTATGCCAAAATCATCCGTTTTAAAACAATAAAAGACCTGAAATATTTCAGTTGGAGTGCAATGAATCTAAAATATATGAAAGTTTAATTTTTATCATTAAATTATGGAAAATAATTAACTTTATCACAATATGCTATTTTTTTTAGAAGGACCTGTATTATTAATCCATGAATACATTCTTTTGTTCTTTTCCACTCTTTCAAAATAGGAAAGACAGAAGAACATGACATTCAAACAAAGCAGATGAGGAGAGAGGATGAGCTGCTGCTGAGATCTCACGAGAGCTGTGCGTAAGTAATATGGCGGTAAACTAGTAAAACAAACAAAGTCAGGTTAAATAAAAACCAATAAATTCGAGCTAAATATAGCAATCGTTTAATAATAATAACCATTTATTGTATTTCTCCATAAAACAAACTGGACGAGGAAACCTTGGACAGCCTGGAAAGCTACTTAGACGAGTGATTTGACAACATTGTTATGGGCAAGCCACAAAAATCCACCTCTGCTGTGCCGACAAGCACACCATCACAAAAAACGCACCCGTTCTGAGGCCAGCACCTCCACCATCTCTCCAGAGAAAAGCTACAGCAATGTCCTGGACTCAATAGATAAGAAACTAACCAGTCTAGACGCCCGTCTGGCCCTGGGTGAGGTTCTCCACAAAGAATTTCAAGCTCTGAGGAAGTCTCTGAGTTTAACCAACAGGTAGCATCGCTCGCTGCAGAAAACCAAACACTGAGAGACAGTGTAAAGAAACTCACCGAGGGGATGACGCAGCTGTCCGGAGAAAGTAAGAGGATAAACTATCTTGAATATACAGGCCAGGGGAATGCAGGACAATCTTGTTTTTCCGGGTATCCCAGAACAAGCAGAGGAAGACGCTGAATCGACCGTCCGAGATTTTCTCCAACATCAGTTAAAGCTCCCAAGCGACACGGTAAAAAACATCACTTTTCACCGCGTCCACCGGCCCGGAGGTAAGAAGCCCAACAACAACCGGCCGCGACCTATTGTTGCTAAATTCGACCACTACAAGCAAAAAGAGCAGGTCAGAGGCCAGGGCAGAGAGCTGCGTGGAACCAATTACAGCGTTAATGATCAATCCGAACGAGATCCTGGATAGAAGGCGCGTTTTGTTCCCAATCAGGAAGAAATGTATCAGCGAAGGCACCAGAGCTACAGTACCGGTAGACAAACTGTATGTTAATGGGCAGCTGTTCAGGGACCCCAGCTGTTGACTGACATTTCAGACACTGAGATACACCCTATAGCTGTTAGCGATCATGCTCCTGTTTCTCTAACTCTAGTAAATAAAAAATAAACACCTCAAAGCAAGTAGCCATTACCACAAGAAAATTGCAACTTTCCCAAATGTACCATATCTACAGTTAGAGGAATAATATAAAAGCTTTAAACAAATAAAACAGAAATGGCTGGATCCAATGAGAAAAGTGAAAACAATTTTATGGGAAGCTAAACAAATTTCCAAAGTTCACTGTAAGGTGGCTTTCAGCAAAGAGCATTATATCAAAGTCATTGAGTCTCTATAACAATTTTTTTACAAGGGATAACAATAATAATAGAGGGTGCTTTTGTCTTATAATGTGATGTGAAGCAATTCCTTTTGATTTATCGCCTTTACTGTTTTCCTTCCTGTTTTTCCTTGCATAGCTTTTCTTACACTTCCCTTTGTGTGGTCTGAAAAACAGCAGCACTCATGTTACTTAGAAAAACACAAAATGCATTCTAATCACATGGACAGTGAACTTGTTTGTTATTGAAAATGTTTGCATAAGACCAAATTGGAATGCCTACAAAGAACCATAAAAACCAGTAATGCACAATGAACAGCTTGTAAAAGTTAAGGTTCCTATGCTGCCTCGGGGACTGTGCAGCTTGCAGTCTGATTCGAAAATGAATACTACACCATATGAAGGTAATCTGGTCAGCAGATGAAAGATGGTCCTGTTAGGTTTCAGATAATTTTAGACAAGAAAATCTAAAGAAAATCTCACTCTATATCCTGATACATTTTCTCATCAAAAGACTTGCTTTGATTTTTTGTTAAAAAAAAAAAAAAAAGTCCCAACCCATCATATGTCATAGCTTAGTTTTACTCCCATTCTGACCAAAACAATCGTGTATGCAGCCAAATGTCTGTTTGTGATGTCAGATCCTGGAGCTGCTCCACTCTCTGTGAGTGGAGCAGCAGGTCTGCTGGAGCTGCATCCACAGTGGACGCCGATTAGCAAACAGAGAAAAACAGAGCAGGCTGTCTCTATCTAGGAGCGTCCAACACCAAGGGATGGAGACTCCTTAAAAACACATTAAGAATTTCAGCCCCCTTAAAACCACTAAAAGATTCAGATGTTTTCCATTGGAGATCCTCCGCCCAGTGGGGACCTGTGAAGCACATAGAATGACATCAGAAAGGGAATGAAAGACAAGAGGAGGAGAGGGAGGACAAATTCTTCAAGTGTGAGAACACTTTACTGCTCTCCTCCTTCCCTCCTCTTCATCTTGCTTTCTTTTCATTCCTTCCAC
Organism: Valencia hispanica; assembly: GCA_963556495.2. Classification (NCBI taxonomy): domain Eukaryota; kingdom Metazoa; phylum Chordata; class Actinopteri; order Cyprinodontiformes; family Valenciidae; genus Valencia; species Valencia hispanica. The sequence goes on along the minus strand of OY747713.1, from coordinate 10,572,551 downwards.
CTTCTGTCCATCCCCCTTCTCCTGCTGGTCAGTCGGAGAGAGAGGAATCTCTAAATGAGCAAGTAGAGAGGCTTCTGGACCACAGGAAGAGGAACTCCTCACATCTATGAGAAGGTAAGATGCTTATTTATTTTCTCAAATAAAGTGCATTTTGAATATTTTATTAATTTGATTTAAATAAAAATGTAATCTACGAAAATGTCACAAATGACAAACATGTCATATCAACCTATAAACATTGTTCTTGGTTAATTTGCAAATTAATTATTTAGGTCCAAAGGCTTACATGATTCTTCTGTCTGTCCTTTTTGTTTTGATCACTTAGTATAGGTTTATGTGTTAAAAGTGAGACATTTCAAAAATGAAATAGAATCATAAAATCATAGATTTTAATATGAATATTGGTATTGATGGTAAAACGATAAGAATCATACAACTGACAAAATAATCAATCATAAATTGGGCAACTCTTTCCCCAAAGATAGTCTATGTAGTCTTGAATCATATAATCGTTTCAACATAATTTTTGTTTACAGAAAAGATTTATTTAAAATTGCCTTTTTATTTTATTCAATACAAACGCTGCTGTAGATATCTGAAGGAAATTATACTTTAATTTGAACATGAATAAAAGTTTTTCACTTTCTGATAGCAAACCTTAATTTAAAAAAAGAGTCCAAAAGTTTAATACGAAACTTCCTATAACCCCAAAGATACAAGGCATGTCCTTTTTGATTTGGAGTAGATGAGGTGACAAATACAACTTCATGTTGGGATTTGTGAGTGTTTTTATGGTTTTATGTGGTGTTCATGAGTTTGGTCTGTGAAGGTGTTTTTCCTTCTGCTCTGTGATGGATTTCACAGAAGCTGCTTGTCAGGAATACAGACACAGTATTTAACAAGCATCAGTTGTTGACCATGAGAAGTGGCTGATCAAACCACTCATTCTCAATCCCCCATATTTGGACCAAGGGAACTTTACTCATCACCTAGTATGTTTTGTATTTGTTTCTTTCTTTTTTTACCATCTCCATATTAATTGTTTATTCTAGATTATGTTGTATGATCTCAAAGAGCTTCCAGGACTTTTTCACAGATGTGTGTTGGATTTATTAATTCTGTTGTAAAGCTGTGAGATAATGATAGGTGATTTTTATTTGTGTGTGTGTGTGTGTGTGTGTGTGTGTGTGTGTGTGTGTGTGTGTGTGTGTGTGTGTGTGTGTGTGTGTGTGTGTGTGTGTGTGTGCGCGTGTGTGTGTGTGTGTGTGTGTGCGTGCGTGTGTGTGTGTGTGTGTGTGTGTGTGTGTGTGTGTGTGTGTGTGTGTGCGTGCGTGCGTGCGTGCGTGCGTGCGTGTGTGTGTGTGTGTGTGTGTTTGTGTGTGTGTTTGTGTGAGCTGATCAACAGGTCTCATTGACAACAAGCAACATTAAACTACATCTAGCAGGTTGGTTGGATGAATAGACGGACGGATGGCTAGATCCTTAGATGAGCAAACTGACAAAGTGTTGTATATGTTTTTCTAGCCAGTCATTTGAAATGTCACCCTGAAAAGCAGTTCACTTGATATTGATGGACTCTTAGTATTTTTGGTTAATGTTAACTTGAAAGCATAAAGTAAATCTTTGGAAGGCTTGTTAATAACCTCAAATATTTTTGCTTTAGACTCTGATTTGTTAAACTATTTTTAAGTCTTTTTTAACTTTTAATGTTTAAAGTTTTCTAATAATAAAAATGTTTTGTGTTCATACAACAAATATTTTGTTGGGGGAAAAATCATTATCTCGAGGGTTCTGTTATCAGATTTAAGCAACTATACCTGGTTAGAAGCTGTTGTTTACAAATTACAGAGCCATGGAAAAAGTATTTCTGATTTCTACTACTTTTATTTTTGATCACACAACATTATTTAACCAAACAATTTTTTTCTGTCAGACAAACCTAACCTGAGTAAATACCAAAAGCAGTTTTTGAAATAGAATTTAATAAGAGAGAAATGCTATGAAAATCGATGAGAAACGGTAACAGCTTTTCTTGTCAAATTGTGAATTAACTGTGATTAAGCATATTTTTGGAGCTCAATTTGATTGGTCTCAGGTCTGTAGAATCAAGAAATAATTTAAATTGAACCTGTTGGACAATATGAAGTAGGCTTTAAGATCTCAAACTACAACACATCATGCCCCGATATAATTAAACAAATGAAAAACAAAGTCAGTGATATGTTTCAATCAGGAACTGGTTCCAAAGTCATTTTTAAGGGTTTGGAACTTTGGAAAACCACAGTAAGAACCGCCTTCATAATACACAAGAGTCATCAAAAAAATTTCAAAGAAAAATGGCTCACACTTTTTTCACATACATATGAAAGACTGACTGCCAGTCATTCTGAACTCTTGATGGCAGTAGTTTCCATCAAGAGTGGTACAATAAACTATTAGGTTATTGGGGCAAATAATTTTCAGAGTTGGGTCGGTTTAGAAGCCCTTTGCCTTTTAATAAAAAAACTTCTCTCTTCTCTGGATTTCCCTTAATATTGCAATTTTTATACTAAGTGGAAGAAATTTATTGTGACAAAAAGCCAAAAAAGAAGAAATTTGTAAAACTTTGCAAACACCTTTTTACAACACTGTAAGTAAACAAATCCTCCAAATAGGTGGGGTCCTAGTTGCATGTGGGTAATGTTGGAACTTACCTCTGTCAAGTTGGGTGAATGCAACAAGTCTGGATATTGTTTAGTTTTACTGCTAAGACAAATGCAGACATCCCTAAAAAACATTTATTTACATCATCTAGAAGTATAAATGACCAAAATGCAAATGAGAAATCACGTAAGCATTTATAATGCAAAGTAGAAATGTATTTCAGTGTTTTGCCAACAAGAAAACAAACAAAACCATTTAAACAAATTCTAAACTTCATCTCTAATTTGTCTGCTACTGGGTTAATAAACCAAGCAAAGCCTAAAGTCAGAAGGCTTATTTTGGCTGCAGACAGCTAAGTGAAGAGGAGGAAAAGCATCAACCTACAGAATGCTAAAGTAAAAACAAGAAGCAAGTCAGGAATTTTGATTATGCTTTCTGGAAGTTTGTATAGCCCTCTTAAGGTTTAGAGATGAGGCAGCTGGGACAGCTGTCAGTCTCATGTAATTTCAAGGTAATTGGTAATTGTTCACACTGGGATCTGTAGAGCAGGTTCTATGTTTTGCTGTGATTCGGACAGAAATAAATTAAACCATGGATGTCGAACCCTGTCTGGGTCGGCTCACAATAGATTAACAGTGAAATAAAAATGTTGAAGATGCAGAATGATGAAGACTCTCCATAACCTGACATAATATACAAGCTCTAAATGGACTGATGTACACAATATAAAGTAAATGGTGTAACGCAGGTTAAGTTCTGAGAAACAATATTTTGTTTACCTGGCCTTGAATGCTAAAATATTAGAAATTAATCATGTCTATTCTTTAATTTGAGCTGAAGGCTTCAGAGCATTTTTTGTGAATATTCCACCCTAAACCCAGCAGGTGTCTGACATATTTTACTTTTTGCAATGGCAAAATTCAAACAATCGATCGGAAATTATTTACAGAATCTTTTGCTTACAGCTAAATGTAACACAAAATGCCTCAGAGATGGAAAAACAAAGGAAGAAGAAGGCAAACCACAAGGAAATGCTAAATTGGGGAAATAAATAATGTAATTGGCTATAAGCAGAAAATCATCATAATTCAAAGAAAATAAAGGCTTGAAAACACCAGCCATTGTGTAAATGATCTATATAATGTGTTTCACTGTCTGAAACCTTGGAGATGAATGAATTTCTCATTAATATCTTAAACTGTAGAATATGGTTGTAATAATAGGAATAATAATAATAATAATAATAATAATATTAGGAACGTTTAATAATAAGAATGTTTTTCAAAAACAGAATCCATTTAGTGAAGTTCAGTTTTGCAAACTGAAACGAAAGGTCATAGGTTAAACTATTTGAGTCTCCTTAACAGTCTTTAAAGACTAAACTGAGCGGAAAAGCAGCTTTACTTACAATTCTTCCATTGTTTAGGCAAAGGGGTGATTACTTCTGCTGGAAATGCCAAGAAAAGAAATTTAAGAAGGTGGTGGGCACTCGGTCACCTAAACCTGACAGTTAAAGATGGAAATTCATAACCTGCCTTGAAGATTGCGTTAACAGTCAAACCTGCTGTTGGTTCTGTACTGGTGTGTCTTAGTTTTCTTGGACACTCTAAGTCTCTTGATACTAGTCAGTCATTGTAAGAAATGGACAACCTGTCCAAAGGCTGTCTTTGTATTTCAAAGCTAAATATCATGGTGCAAGAATAAAATTGAAATGCAGTCGAAACAATAAAACCTAACAGCTATAAAGTGAAAATCAGGCTAAAAATTTTATGAATGCGCTGAATTCATATTAATTTGCGACATTCCCCTTAACATACCTACTATTGTAAAAATATATGTGATAACTTTCCACAGAACGATACAAAACAAAATCTGCCTGAATAGTTAAAAAGATATTAATGACTAGGTGTATGTTGTCCACTAATTTGAATTTATTGCTCCACCAGCAGGAAGAATGACGTTATGTTCCCGTGGACTCTCCGCAGCTGCTTTCTCCATTCAGAGCTGCTGCTGAACGTGGCTTTGAACAGTCGATCTGTCAAATATTAGTAGCTTTGGTCGTTAACCTCGCAGGGGAGAACCAAGCAGTTAAACTTTTAAAGGTCTGACTCATACATTAGAATGTGGTCAGCTACTGTTTTTGTGTTGTCGGCCATGTCACGAGAAAGTGTTTGTAGGGGGATTTATTTGCTTTTCGATTAAAGTAGATCTTTAACAAGTTTATGAGGGAAAACAGCTTGCCTAAAGAAAATTGAATGACTGCTGGGGACAGGCATCCATCATGTAGACAATGGATGAAACGTGGGGGCAGTTTACTGTTGTTGTTTATCCCTGAATCAGAGATTCATGCATTCAACCATTTTGACCAAGTTGTTATGCACTTGATAAAACTATGTAGGTTTTATTGCTGAAATGATTATTGTTATTATTGAAATATGACCTTGAGAATACAGAAATGTACCAAAAGTCACTAAAAAGCATGAGTGTTATATTCCCCAAAACAAGGAACATGGAATATTTTAATTTCATTTCGTAAAGAATAAATGAATAAAAAGGATAAAATATTTACATCATCAGTAATATTGAGAAGTACAAATATTTGCATTATGAAGATATTCAACACAAATTATTAAAACTGACATTATTTTTTTCAGTGACTGTAATCAATTCTTATATTGTTCTCCACTAAAAATACACAGTTTATAACAAATGAAAAAAATAAAGATGCATATGAAGGAAATTTCAAATGTTTGTTGAATTGTGGATGTAAGAATTGTTGTGAACAAATGTTTTTAATGGAGTACATTAATTGGACCCTTGTAGATGTAAAAACAATTTTTTTGTTTGAGATGGCCAAATTTCTGTCAATAATATGAGGCTTTGCATGTTAAGTTGGACGTTATTATTGCATTTCCGCTTTGACAAAAGCTTTCGCTGTCTACGGTTATGATTGCAGTTACAGTTATGATTGATAGTCCTACATCATCAGAATTTCAAGAGTTTTAGCTTTCCAATGATGTGCAATTTGGGGCGGCTGTAGTTCAGTGGTAGAGTTGTTGCGCTGCGACCCAGAAATCGTGGGTTGGATTCTTGCTTTCGCCTGCTACATGTAATTGTGTCCTTGGGCAAGACACTTCACCTACCTGCCAACTGGTGTTGGCCGGTGGGGCCGATGGTGCGATATGGCAGCCTCGCTTCTGTCAGTCTGCCCCAGGGCAGCTGTGGCTACAATCGTAGCTTGCTTCCATCAGTATGTGAGAGTGAATGAATAATGAAGTTGTAAAGCACTTTGAGGGTCTCGAAAAGCGCTATATAAATGCAAGTTATTATTATTATTATATGTACAGGTACATTAAAAGGGTGTCACAAAAAAGATCACACGAAAGAGTTTGTTTCCCCTGGATAGAAAATCATAATCAGTGGGTAAGAGCTACAGTTGTCTCACCAACACAATAAAAAGAAAAACTGTGATCTCAACTCTTATTTTAATCTATATAAAGCACGATAAACCTAAATATCTTGCTGGCTCTCACAAACAAAACCTAAGAATTCAATTTCTAATACTGTTTCTTTAGTTGTCTTTGCATTAGGGGAAAGCTTCACTTGTTCCTTAAAAACAATGCAAAGATTTCTAATTTGATCAAAAGTGTATCAGCTTATAGTTATTCATTATAGTTTTGGTCATTTTAAACAAAGGGGCATTTCATTCATTTCAAAATGGAAACTTTGTCATAAAACCCTGTAAATGAAAGATGTAAATTAACCTAAATAACCAACAGCTGTAAGAAAATCAGCCAAAAATGCCAGTCTTTAGTCTGCTGCATCTTGCACCTGTGTAAACCAGGTGTAGGATAACAGAAGGGGGTTCATTGGCCGACACGCAACACTGACAGACCCATAAACAGTTAACGGTCCCCATTTGTGCTATTTATATCCAAGTAAAGTGTGCAGAGTTCATATGAAATTTAAAGTGAGCTTCAATGTCTGTTTCTGGTTCTCTTCCAGCAGGAAAGTTATTGGAGTAGAGAAGAGGAAAGAAGTTATCACATATGAAGAGCTTGACTGAAATAAAGTGACAACAGATGAGAGATCCCTGTCCTGCAGACAATGAAAATCTGAAAGCGTTTGAAAAAATAACGTCCAGATCAATCAAAGAGCCCAGTTTTCCTGAACTGTCCAACAGCTTCCCTTTTCCTCCCACCTACCTTTGGAATGGATTCTGGTCTGTTCCCAGTAACAATTCCCCTCTTCCTCTCCTTCATCCTGATTCTTCTGGCTGGACCAGCCATCCTGATACCATCAACCTCCAGTGAGTTACAGGTCAGAGGTCAAAGGACAACAAGGGTTGCTGAGCAGGACTCCATCAAGGTGATTCAAGTTACTTTTGCCAGTGATCACAGAACAAAAGAACATAAGATTTGAATTTTAGGACGAATTGAGATTCTGGCCAAATCAGCAGCCCCCAAATTTGGATATTTATGTGAAATGCATTGACAGAGTAGATCCAATAATCCATGTACTAAGTTTTCTGATAGTTAAACTAGGTTTTATCACATAAAAATATCAAATATATTTCTTCATTCATCTAATTCTATGGTCAGCTAAAATGAATGATGCATAGAATTTTTAATGCAGTTATGTAAGGTTTTCTTAAATTACTGGCATTACACTTTAACGACTGACGCCTAAAGTTGTTTTTATAAGTCAAGCTGTTATTGTTTCAAATGTATACCATAAAACCTTCAAGCAGACCACCGATATTAAGGATGATTTTAAATTTTGTGTTGGGTTGTAAGTTGGGTGTGAAGAGACCCTTGGGTATCTTTATAAAACATAAACCACAGCATGGATGACAAAGTAATTTGTACCAGGTTAAACTACAACTACAAACATGTTAGTGCAATTCAGTGATTTGGTAGCAATGATGCCAAAATTACCTGTGACATGTACATAAACTCGGGCAACAAAAGAAATCGAACTCCAAAGCAGAGATGACCTTTTGGTCTTTTATACCAAAGTGTTAAGGCTTGCTTCTTCAAGAGACAGAATGTAGCTTACAATTGGAGCATTCATTTTAAAGTCATCAAAATACTTAAGAGACACATGCATTAACAACAGAGCATGCCAACAAAAATATAAGAATCAAAATAAGGTTACTCTCTTAGTTATAATTGTAGATTTTTTTTATTTGCTGTAATGACAAATAATGTAAGATAATCTTACTATACATATAAACTAGATATGTCCAGCTATTGGTAGGACTGTAAACAAAGTGTAATGTCTTCCCTTCTCTGTTGCTGTTGCAGGTAGTGATCTCAGAGGGATGTTCTTCTCAGGGGGATTCATCTGATGCGAGCCAAGGAGGTAATAAAGTTGATTTGGCAAAATGCACGATTAACTGTGTTTTATAACGATGACAACAGTGCAAATTTTTTTCATTTTTCCTCATGACAGTTATATTTCTGTTGCCTATTTTTTTTTCTTCAGGTAAAGAAATCAATCTGGTGCCTGGCTCTCCTCTGGTGCTGACACATAAGATCAAACTGGTCCCATCAGGGTCAGGTTCTGGGTCTTGTGGATGCGATACAGACTTTGCTGCCTTGCGGGAGCGGTTGGACAGTCTGGAGCGGGAGGTGTCTGACCTTCGGGGGAAGTGTGGAGAAACAGGAGGAAGTTGCTGCACCTCAGAGAGCAAAGGTAGGGATAGGTTAAAAGAAGAGACCAGATTAAAACTTTAATTCCAACTCTCAGTCAAACATTCTGTTACAGAAATGTGTTTTGGTTGAACATTGTGTTGTATATACAATAACAATTACAAAATGCAACAAAGAATGTGTTTCACTTTTTTTTTTTTTTATAAGATTAAAAAATATCCCACAGAGCACCTGTAAATCCTAAGGCCATCAGTGTTTTCTACCTTTTTGAATCAAAGTCAGGAGTTAAATTCATCCATTCAAAAGGGAAGATGACCTGCTGTAAACTCTTTATGCACAAACATTTAGCTCTGTACAACCAACTTTTCCATCTCAGCATCAGAATAAAATAAACCCCAAAGATTATACAAAGACTGAAAGTCAATTCTATACGAATCTTTCTCAGCATAATTATCACTATCATTATAGAAAGAGTCTGGAGGCTTATTGGTGTTGACACAAAACAATAATATTAGTACTTTAAGCTATATAAACATATATTAAAACGACTGTTGAAATAAAAAAAATTCTTTAACAAATACATTTACATCTTTGTTGATCTGGGCGTGACAATTGCATGTCCAGTCAATATGGAGTGGTACCCCATAATGCCCTGTGCAAGGACTGTGTGAAACTATAACTAACTGATGATGCTAGAGCTCAGGTCTAATCAGAAGCTGGTGCTAAATTAAATAGCTATTTCACAGTTTTTTGTGTCTGTGTTATTTAAAGAATCTGACCCACATTTGATTACACTTGGTTTGAAATCACTAATAATTTCAGATTCAGTTGCACTGTAAAAATGGACAGCCCACAACGGAGTTAAATACAAGTCTTTTATCACTTAAATTTCCCTTCTTATAATCAGTTATTTTACACAGAATGTGGGTTTCCGTGTTTTCCAATGTTTACCTCATATTGTACTTGTAAATTGGTCTGATTGTTCTTAAACTTGTCAGCACTAATTTACCTCCTGTCTAAAAGTTGACCTTGCATATAGTTTTAAGGTAACTTTTGAACTATAATGTTTAAGTTGAAGGACTATTTTGATATTGTTATGAAACTCCTTTTGTTAAACACAAGACTAATATCAAACAATATATTTTTTGTTGGTAATGCATCTATATACTGCCGATCTGTCCAGTGTGTACCTCGCCTCTTGCCAAATGACTGCTGGAGACAGGCTCAAGCCCCCTGCAAGGATAAAATTGTATAGACAATGGATATGGATTATTCATATTTTAAATAGAAAGTTATAGTTTTTTTTCAGAATAGTGTTTGGGGACAGACATACAGAAGGAGAAGCTTCATGCAAGAACATCCACTGCCTTAGTATGACTTTTGAAGTTCAGATTTTTAGAAATACTTGAATATCTGAATTTTGCAACCTAGTTTATGAAATGCATGAAACTAGGGATTTGCTCTAAGATTAGAAAATCTTTGGTAAGAATATGATTTTCTGACCTGGAGCTAAATCTTTACTTATTCTTTTATGTCAGATGTTTCATGATTTCCATTTATTATTAAACATATGTCAGTAGTCTCCAACGATTATGATCAGCCTAACTAATTAAAAAGATTTAAATGACAACATTATAGCATATAAAGACTAAGAACTGAGAATGGTTTATTAGACAGATGACTGAAATCCTGATTTGTGTTTTCAATAAATTTTATGATCTGAATTTACAAAATTCCTTTTTTCATATGAATATATTTATCTAAAGACAAAATATTACCAATAATGTAAAAAGCATTGATCTTCTGCTTCAATCATCTTCACTAAAACAAAACAATTGACAAGGATAGGTTCTGATAAAATTGGTCAGTAGTTAGCTCCATCAACCAGAAAAATAAATATAAATCAAATCAAACTTTATTTATAAAGCGCTTTTCATACAAGAAGTTGCATCACAAAGTGCTTTACAGATTTAAATGACCCCACATAAAACCACCTTCCATTCCCTCCCCCACAGATTTAAAAGCATGGTCACAGTTATACCCCCCTTCCCCCAACCCATCTCCCATGCACACACACAGTTAAAAGAAAAAGTAAAAAAGGACATTGGGCCGTGTCTAGATGAACCATGCAAGGAAACGCCATCAGAGGAGCCATCTGCCCCGGCAGCAGTAGACTAACAGCAGCAGCCGAGGCACTGACACAGGGCACCCAGTGGAGGCAAGGCCAAGACCCCCACCTCCACCCAAGCTCCACCTGGAGAGCACCCAGGAAGCCACAGCCGAACCACCGCTCCTGGGGCAGAGGGCTCCCACAGAGGAAACACTGGAATGGGGATTAAGATAAATTAAAGTATAAAAATAAACAGTAAATTAATGTGCTAAGATTAAATAGTAAAACTGATGAAAATATAATCATATAAAACATGCAGAGCAATTAAACAAACAGTAATAAATAATAATCAGTTAAAAGCTAAGCCAAAAAGGTGAGTCTTGAGACTGCTCTTAAAAACATGAAGGTTCTCTGCAGCCCTGAGGTTCTCTGGCAGCCTGTTCCAGAGGTGAGGGCCATAAAACTGGAAAGACGCCTCGTCATGCGTGTGTGTCCTGACTTTTGGGGTGACAAGGAGACGGCTGCCAGAGGACCGCAGAGACTGCGAAGGTTTATATGGTAAAAGCAGTTCAGAGAGATAAGAAGGCCCAAGACCATTAAGACACTTAAAAACCATTAAAAGAACCTTAAAGTCGATCCTGAAATGTACGGGGAGCCAATGCAATGATTTTAAGACCGGTGTAATGTGCTCCCACCTCCTGGTCTTCGTCAGGACACGTGCTGCTGAATTTTGTAGTAGTTGTAAACCTGATATACTCTTTTTGGGAAGACCAGAAAGCAGGGCATTACAGTAATCAATTCTACTGGAGATAAAAGCATGCATCAGTGTCTCCCTGTTGGCCCGAGAGAGAATGGGGCGGACTCTGGCGATGTTCTTTAGTTGATAAAAACCTATTTTAGTAATATTTTTTATGTGAGGAATAAAAGTCAGCTCAGAGTCAAAAATCACGCCCTGGTTCTTCACTTGTAAAGAGGGATTAAAAGACAGTGATTGTAGTTTTGGTAAAAGTTTCTCTCTCTGAGCCTCAGGACCGATGACTAGAACTTCAGTTTTGTCCTGGTTGAGCTGGAGAAGGTTTTCTGCCATCCGGGATTTAATGTCTAAAATGCAGTTAAAAAGTGCATCGATTGGCCGTGTGTCATCGGGAGACATGGAGATGTACAGCTGTGTATCATCAGCATAACTATGAAAGTTGACTCCATGTCTTCTGATGACACTGCCAAGAGGGAGCATATACAGGTTAAAAAGCACTGGGTCTAATATCGAACCCTGGGGCACACCACATGTAATCCTATGGACCCTAGAAGAGCAGGTATCTAAACTTACCATAAAAGTCCTGTCTGTGAGATAGGGTGTGAACCATTTGTGAACAGCACCAGAGAGGCCAATCTGTTTTAAACGGGTTAAAAGAATAGTGTGGTCTACTGTATCGAAGGCAGTGCTTAGGTCCAGTAGAACCAACACTGTCACCCTCTGTGCATCATAGTTTAATCTAAAATCATTAAAAATCTTTAGAAGGGCCGTCTCTGTGCTGTGGTTCACCCTAAAACCAGACTGAAATTTATCCAGGACATTGTGCTCATTAATAAAATCATTAAGTTGAATTAAAACATTTTTTTCAAAAATTTTGCTTAAAAAAGGTAAGTTAGATACTGGTCTAAAATTGTTAAAATCATTCAAATCTAAATTGCTCTTCTTCAACAGGGGCCTCACTACCGCCCCTTTTAAAGGCGGCAGGAAAGACCTCCGTCTGAAGGGAGCAATTCATCATGGTTAAAATCTCATCTCTAAAAGATCCATAAAATTGCTTAAAAAAGGAAGTGGGAATCGGGTCCAAAACACATGTGGTGGGCCTCACTGAGGAGAAAACTTTATCAAGAGTCCGCCTGGAGGCCCAGCGATGGATCCTCCCCCCACAGCTTCGCCGGGCTGGCAGGGAATGGTGTCCGCCAGCTGTGCACTGTCCACGTCGCGCTCATGGTCCTGGATTTGGTGGAGTGTTGAGATCCTCTGCTCCAGCTCCAGAACCCTCTGGCTAAGTTTTGCGCAGCCATCACACCCAGGACTGCAGGTGAGTGGAGACATGATGGGGGAGAAGTAATCCGCGCTTCCCACCCATTAAAACGATCCGGTAAAAAACGTCCTGGTTATTAATAAGTCAGTGGTGTTTAAAAACCCGTTAAAACCGGTCTTTAAAAGGTTTAAAACCAGTTAGAAACCGTGCTTGATGGGGAGCCGGTCTTGGCGGGCTGACTGACGCTGACGCATGCGCACCACGAGACAGATTATGGTTACAGGTGAATCTTTGATTGTGCATGAAGCATGACTTCAAACAATTTCCAAGAAAAGTAAAAAAGCTACCAGCAAAACTAGAATAATGTGGATTAACCAGAGATGTCAAAAGTATTCACATTCAATACTCAGGTAGAAGATACTAGGGTTTTAAAAGACTTGTGTAGAAGTTGAAGTATCAAGTCAAGTTTTATACTTAAGTAAAAGTAAAAAAATACTGGATTCAAAACTACTTAAAGTATAAAAGTAAAGGTAACTTAAAGTATAAAAGTAAAGGTAATGTAATTTAAAAAATGATATTAAAGAATAAACTTAAAACCATAATGATTACAATGTTATATACAAATTTTAATAGTGAAACACTTGGGTTACACTAGGCTACCTGTTTCAGCTGCATATGTTTCTATTAAAATGTATGCACTTTAGTGCAATGCAAATACATTAAAGAACCATATATGGACTACTGAGCATTAATACGTGTTTCATGGAGTGGAAGATATGATGACTAGTTGCCTATCACTATTGTAATGCTGCATTTGCCAGAGTCCGTACCACTGGCGTCTTTGAACTCTGCTTTGTACTGGCTGGACTGTGAAGTGGTTTGTATAACACACAGCCAGTGGTCAGCTACACACAAACAAATCTGCATTTTTAAGTCATCAGGTGTGACTTACACACAGTTAAAAAATTTTTATATTTTGTCTTTATTTTTAATTAGTTCACTTCATTAAGACCAAAAGATGATTTAAGATAGATCAATATACAGTTTTCTTTCCTTGTGTATAATATATATATATATATATATATATATATATATATATATATATATATATATATATATATATATATATATATATATATATATATAGGTTTTTTTGTGTTTCTTTTTAAGAAAAGACTAAATGAAACCGGAGTAACATGGCTATTTTTAAAAGGTAAGGAGAAGAAAGTACAGATAATTGCTTGAAATTGTAAGGAGTACAAGTAAAAAGTAGGCCAATAGATTATTACTCCAGTGAAGTATAAATACCCAAAATTTCTACTTAAGTAAGATAACGAAGTATTTGTACTTCATTACTTGACAACTTTGGGATTAACACTCTGTTAGTTCCACGATACTTTATAGTCTCTTACACAAATTAAAAACGGCATAGTAAACACTCCTGATCAATTGGAACTGTTTTTTTATTTTATGCAGCTATAAAATGTAACAGTCTCCGAAATAAATATTTCACAGCAAGATAAGTGCAGGGCAATGACAGCTAAACAAGTTAACCATTGGCTTTCTTTCTCCATTTACGCATTTCTGCTGAAGTGCCAGTTTGAACGTTTGAAGTTGAGGTTAGCACCTGTTGAATTAAGGAATTTTTAAAACAAGGTTTTTTTAATGTTCTTCTTAAACAACACAATCTAGAATGTTTTTCCTACCCATTAGGTTGATTTAATACAACATGATTGGGTTGTTGGCTTTACCCTGCAAACTTGGTGAAGATATGATCCTCAAAAAATGAGTTAAAATATCTAAGGTCAAAAGTTAAGTCTACCAAAATAGGTCAAATCGTCGTAACCCTTTTTAATCTGTTATTGTAGATAAGTTAGTATTTTAGGTTTAGAAACACAGTCATTTGATCAAAGTAAAGTTCAATTTTTTGCTTTTATTGTAAAATGTCTTCCATACAGAAGATTAACTAGACCTTAAAGAAAGTACAGCTGAATTTATGGCCAAATTCTTTTTCAAATATGTGACTAATCACATAATTAACTGCCATAAATCAAGCGATGAGCTAATACAGCTCAGTTTATTACCCACTTTGCTTGATTTTCTTTTAGGAGGGAAAATATTTAAATGGGGTTTAGTTTAGGTTTGAGTTAGTTGTCAGGAAAAGGTTGTAAGTAAATGTACTGTGAGGTTATGGAAACACAACTTGGTGTGTGTGTGTGTGTGTGTGTGTGTGTGTGTGTGTGTGTGTGTGTGTGTGTGTGTGTGTGTGTGTGTGTGTGTGTGTGTGTGTGTGTGTGTGTGTGTGTGTGTGTGTGTGTGTGTGTGTGTGTGTGTGTGCGTGTATGTGTGTTACCCCTCAATTCTTTGCCCACTGTGATCTCAGTCTCTTCCCACACTAGTGGAGTCCCTCCACCCTCAGATTCAACAGCAGAGACACACACGCAACCACAAGGGCTTCATCACAGTCAACAAGGCAGTTTTATACAGCCTAATTATAGAAGATTAGACCTCCACTCCCCAGCAAAATCCTAATGCAGGGAAAGAATTTGTTTAATTCTAACTCGTTTAAGACTTATTTTTACTTATCTTGATACAAACACCACAGTAAGGCCAAAATTTGAGGTGGTATACACTTTTTGACAGTTTTTGTTCAGTGGGTGAGGTAAAATATAAATATAATTAAAATGAATACTGGTCTGTATGTTTCATACATGTAAGAATGCATTTAATAATTGACATTAAAATTTATTAACTGGAATATTATCACTTACTAACTAAACCCTCCCTATTTATTGGCATCCCTGAGGAAACAAATATTGTAAAAGTAGGGGGAATCTCCACCGGTGATTGAGGAAAAGTTGGGGTACACCCTGGACAGTCCATCACTCCCACACTCACACCTAAGGGTTATTTAGAGAGACCTTTTAACCTAACAATCATGTCTCTGAACTGTGGGAGGAAGCCAGAGTAGCCGGAGAGTACCCATACATGCACACAGAGAAGATGCAAACTCCATACACAAAGATCCCTCGCTGGGATTCAAACCCAGGACCTTCTTGCTGCAAGGCAACATAGCGACCAGCTGCTCCACTGTGCAGATGGTGTATAAATCTGATAAAGAAAAATATCTTTAAGGTAATCTTTAAAATTAGAAGGAAATGGCTACAAGAAAATCGCTACTTAACAGTTTTTTTTTCAGGATCTACAGTAAAAGTAAGAAGTTTAACTGGAGCTGTGACAAAAAATGCTGGACATGGTACTATGTTTATCTTGCCACTATGTTGATGATATTTTACCAGGTTGAAATCATAACAAAAACAGAAAATCATCATGCTTGAATTGATGTCCGCTTCTTCTATATGACTATAACCTTCCTGAACTCGGTAGATTGCTACATTTTCAATTCCTGTTCAAGAGCAACAAGCAACTTGCAGCTGGCCTGATTATATGTTGACTTTTGATGTGTCCGATGTTAAATCAACTGGTCTTTAATGGTCAATAAAGCTAGATTACTTTTTATGTAACTGCAACAAGGTACTGTAACCCACAAAGCCTTGAATCCTTTTCCCTATATGGTGTATGAAGCATGCTTCATACACCATATCGGGCATACACAAAAAATAAAAGATTAAATTTTTTACTTGACCCTTCATTCAACCAAGCTAAAATAAACCTTTGTCTATCGTTCTCCTTTAGGTGCTGGCTGCTCCATTAAACCAGAAAACGAGGAATGTCCCAATGAGTGCAGTGATCAGGGTCGCTGTGTGGATGGCAAGTGTATCTGCTTCCCGGGCTACAGTGGACCGGATTGCAGCGAGCCTGGCTGTCCAGAGAATTGTAACAACCATGGGAGGTGTGTGAATGGAGAGTGTGTATGCGATCCTGGTTTCTCTGGTCCTGACTGCTCCCAGAAAGCCTGTCCAGACAATTGCAACAATCGCGGGAGGTGTGTCAACGGCAAGTGTGTATGTGACACTGGTTTCACAGGTTCTGACTGCTCCCAGAAAGCCTGTCCAGACAACTGCAGCAATCGCGGGAGATGTATGAACGGCAAGTGTGTATGCAACACTGGTTTTACAGGACCGAGTTGTTCGGAAGAATCATGTCCCAGAAACTGCAACAGAAGGGGGCGCTGTGTTAATGGCCAGTGTGTATGTAGTACTGGATTTACAGGTCCAGACTGTTCCAAAAGGACCTGTCCTAATAACTGCAACAACCGTGGCAGATGTGTTAATGGTAAATGTGTATGTGACACTGACTTCACTGGTGCTGACTGTTCTGAGATCACCTGTCCTGGAAACTGCAACAACAGGGGGAGCTGTGTAAATGGACAGTGTGTTTGTGATGATGGTTTCACTGGCAAGGACTGTCTGGAAATAGCCTGCTCTAATGACTGTAACAATCATGGGAGATGTGTAGATGGAAAATGTGTATGCGACAATGGCTTCACCGGTACTGACTGCTCTGAGATCACCTGTCCAGGAAACTGCAACAACAGGGGGCGCTGCATTGATGGACAGTGTGTTTGTGACAAAGGTTTCACTGGTGCAGACTGCTCTGAAAAAACCTGCCCCAACAACTGCAGCAATCGTGGAAGATGTGTTGATGGCCGATGCGTCTGTGAGAGCGATTTCACCGATGATGACTGTTCTGAGTATACCTGCCCTGAGAACTGCAACAACAGGGGGCGCTGCATTAATGGACAATGTGTTTGTAATGAGGGATTCACTGGTGCCGACTGCTCTGAACAAGCTTGTCCAAATAACTGCAACAAACATGGGAGATGTGTGAATGGGAAATGTGTTTGCGATGTTGAGTTCACCGGGCCAGACTGTTCGGCTAGAGGCTGTCCCAATGACTGCAGCAATAAAGGGAGGTGCATCAAGGGAAAATGTGTTTGCAGACGAGGATTTACTGGACCGGACTGCAGCCAGTGCAAAGACGGCATGACTGGACCAAACTGTAACATTGGTAAGTCAGTGCCACTGTAGTAAATGTTTACACCTGTATAATACTACCTGATGGTCATTGGAAGACAATTGAAAGTTTTGATGTAGAAAACAATGGGTTATACAGAGTGGCGGTTTTAGACCAGATTTACCAGGGGGGCCAGTTTTTTTTTTTTTTATGGGGGCACAGAAAAAAAAGAAAGCAAAAAAAACAGGGCAATATTTCATCTTTTAATATATTAAGTGTGTCAAAGAGCCATATATGGTTCCAGAGTTGCAGGCTGCAGACCCCTGATCTAGCAGATGAAAACCCTGATTCTATCTCAATATGGCTGTAGCTAAAAGTCCAACACCTTTATTTTTAAATTAATTTATAAATAAAAACTGTGAAGGTAAAAAATGAAATAGGTCCAAGGAATCGACCATCTATGGTTTTTGTTCCAGCGCATTTTATCATAAAAAACTGATAATGTGATATCTCTTGAGTACAGGGGTCAAGACCTGTTCTGCAGGGGCACTGGCCCCTTTTGGCCCCTGTCTAGAATCGCCCATGGTTATACAAAGAAAAATGGAGCTAAAAAGTCCCTTTGTTTCAACCATACTTTCATTGAAAAGAAATAGAAAAAGAGTCAAGTCATTTTAATTTAGTCGTATGGTAAAACAAAATCCCATGACGATACTTATTTAAAACGAATGCTATGGATAATCTTGAAAAATCAATAGCTTCAAAGCACAGTAACAAAAACACGCAAAATTTCAGTTATAGCTACCTTACTTATCTTACTTCCAGATGCAGACTTATCAGTTTTAATTGATAGAGCAGATATTCTTTGTCCCAATAAGAGATTCTGCAGGACAGCCCTATGTTTCTAAAGGTATATCTGACTCAAGGCATAATGTTTCAGTCTCCAATACAGTTACATCTTCAAACGTAGCTGTAACTGCATTCTGATGGAGGTCTCTCAAAACAAACAGTATCAAATTAGTTGGTTGATTCAGTGCAATTAACGTAATGTGCCTATCAATGTAGATCTTATTCTCTGACTTAAAAGGCTAGCGTCATTACAAAGGAAGACACTTCTGGCATTTCAAAGTAAAAGCACCCCCTGATAAGTTAATTCAGCAATTAAACCTTGTCACAGTGTTTGAGTGCCTAACAGTGTGAGCAGGCCACAGTATGGCTGCAGTTTTCTATAGCAACAGCTCTTTATTCTTTGCCGTATAATTACATGTTGATTACTTTCCCTCTTCATGATCATTCGGATTCCAGGAGACATAGGGCTCCTGCTCATGGGAAATTAGTGGATGTTTTATTCTGATTTCCAAAAGTTAGAACTCGCTCACCAAGAATCTTGCTGAAGGTCCTACAATCCATCTTTCAACAGAGATTATTTATGCACCGGTCAAGTTACACTCAGGAGAATCTGTAATTGGATGATTTATATTAAATGGGCACACAACCCATCTGGTGGGTCACTGTTGGAGGGTCAAATCCAGGAGATCACTCTGACTGGGAAATATAAATTTTTTTGTTTACTACATTCTTTCTGAAAATTTTCGCTGATATTCTTGATGTGAAAATGAAACTAACCAAAAGATTTGACTCTTTATTTTTTTGTTTCCAAAGTGAGAAACCTTACATCTAATCAAAAGAGAGAAAAAATCCTTAACCCCCCTGCATAAACCAATTTAATTTTCCCTCAAAATTTCCAAAGGGCAAATTTTGAAAATACTACTTCCTTCTACTCCATTATAAAATGATTTGTATCATCAGCCAGGCAATTGTGCTTTCTTACTGTTGTTATTTTCAAGCGGTGTTGCCAGGGTGTGTTTGCCCATTAGCTTGTCTGCCTGGAGCTGGTTCAAGCTGCAATCATTCCACTGACGGAACTGTTTCATTAACAGTGGAGCAGGACCAAGACCCACTGTCCATAAAAGTGCCTCATACTCCTGTGTAATGGGTTTCTGCAATCTCCGAGTCTGACACAAGACGGACATGAGTGTGTTTCATAGTGTTAAGTGCTTCCCCAAATGTGTCCAACCATTTACAGGACTTGATGGAGGGATGGCCCACAATCTAAAGTCCTGAAGTGGAAAAGCTAAGTGGGTAGCGTAAACTGTTTTCCATGCAGTTTGTTTTTGTGTGTTGGAATTTTGTGCAAGAATATTTCAATCCCAGAGAAAAAAAATCAACACTTGGCCAGTTTAAAACATGGAAAAGAAGACTAAGGAAAGAACTAACTAACCAAATCTAACTATACCTTGATACTTGACAATTGTTCAAGATTAAGTTTCACATTTGTACAAAACTTGTGAAATCTGAAAAATTTCCAATCTTTTACAGGTATTTTTAGTTCTTTTAGTGTTTTATATTAACTCTAAAAAACATACATTGTATAATGATCTTTGCTAAGCAACAGACAACATTTATAAGACAGGTCAACATAAGTTGGCTTAACATACGGTAGAGCATAACTACAGTCTCAAATGTTGAAAGATTAGCTACAGATTTTGTTCAAAATAGTATCCACATGGTTAACACAAAACATATTGCCCAAACAGCCATTTTACATCAGCATGATTCATCCTAATGATCAAAGTCTTGAGACCAGAGAAGAAATTGCAAGTATTTATATTTTGTGCACATGGATCACAACCTGCAGAAAGATGAGACAAAACAAAAAGAGTTGGCAAATGAATGAAAACTGCATTTAAATTATGTTCATTAGATTGTGAAAAGTTCTGGACTATAGGCCTAAAAAAATCAAAATCAGAGTATAAATCTAGCATTCATGTCATTTTCCATCAGACATTCACCCTTCATGACTCAGTGTCAAAGGCAAAAAGACTTTGTCTTTGAATGTTTCATGATTGTTGAATTGCACAAGAAAGGCATTTCACAAAGATTTATCAGTGCTGGAACTGAATGCAGTCAGACAGTAATTGTTATGTTTCTGAGATAAAATCAAGTGGTGGATCTGAAAGATTTTCACCTGTGCTGAGCAGATGGATCAAACTGGGTTTACATGAAGACAGGCAGATTTCCATCCTAAATTAAGGCCCTTAGTAATGCTGACTACAGCCCAATAACTATAAGATGGCTATGTTGAAGAGGGAGTGAGCTCCACCTCTCAAAGTCCAATGTTTGGCGCTCCTTTGCAAAAAAGTTTTCTTTTCTGACAAGAACAAAGCTCAACTGTACTGTACTGACTGCTTCCACTGGAACTGGCATGACAAGATGATCCTGCTAGAGATGCTTTTTTTTATGCAGCAGGGTAAAGGGGGTTCTCGAGAGCTTCACCTTCAGTGAAACACTGGAGCTTCAGGTTATGACCATGTCTATGTGAAGATGTTGCATCAGGCCATCTCGTTGAGACACAGCTGAGTCCTAGCTCACAAGTTTTTTTTGATTGGTTTTGGGATTTTCAATAGGAGACTATAAAGTAAGAGTAGAAAAAAATCTGGCTTTCTTTAGTTGGTGAAATTTTGACAGTTTTTATTGATTTCACTCTCATTTGAACCCTTTTAGAACTTTAAAATGATTTGTAATGTTCAGACAAAATATTTAGATGAGCTTTTCATTTATATAGTCATTACCAAAACACGAACAACAATAGACAATAGACAATGTATGGACTCATGTCTCTGTTTTCCAGCTTATATTCCTCCGGCAGCAACTTGGTTTGAATGTACACCTGGTTGCCTTTTAACCGAGACTTAATATTATGTTTAAAGCAACAAATACACTGGAGAATGATAAAGAACTGGTTTTAAGGAAAAGGTAGTCTGGCCGTAGAAGATTTCCGCACAGCGCTTGTGTGATCGGCATGTTGGATTTGGGTAATTGCTTACGGGAACATTATGTCATGCTCTCGGTGAGTGGTGCGTTTTTCAGCTCTACTTTTATGAGAGCCTTGTTGCAGTAAAACAAGCCTGTGAATTATTATCTCAGTAAGCCATCATTGTGTTCAGTTGTACATCAGCAGGGTGGCTCCACCAGGGAGAGATTCTGAACTTTGAGAATGCATAAAAGTTGTAAAAGAGACTAAATTAACAATATAAACAGCTGGTGGGGTTTTAGGTGGGGTTCATATTTGCCAAGCACATGTTCACTCTGTCCTCCTTTGGTGTGGAGATGTAAATCAAAACAAATGAGAGTAAAATGCATGTCTGCTTTTGAGTGATGTTTTTTACGTGTCATATGCTCTGTTTGTTTTATGCTTTATTGCTGTTTTTACTTTATCCCCTAATCATGTAAAGCACCTTGAATTACCTAGTTGTGTGCTATATAAATAAAATTGCCTTGCTTTTCCTTGACTAAAATTAAGTCATAAGAATCTAGCTTTCTCATGACAAGTGACTTTTGCAGAAGGAAAAGACTCATGGATCTTGTCCAAAAGGCTTTCCCCACCTAATTCCTACCACAATGCCACTGCTACTGGTATTACATCTGCACTAGGAAGTTTTCATAGGACAAAGTTTTTCCATTTATGGGGGATATCTGAAACTCCATCTGTTCCAGCCTTGCTGTGGAGAAGGACCCAGAATCAGATTCTTTTTCAGCTTATCAGCAGTTTTAAAAGATTCAGGATATCTTAGGAAGCTCAGTCATGAAGAACCATATGCAATAAACCTAAATTTTGCCTGGTTTCAATGCTTACTGTGGGTCAGTGACACCAAGGCTCTGAAGCCTGAAGATCTTTTTTGCCTTCTTGTAAATTGTTTTTTTAAACCCTATAAAGCCCTGCTTGGACTTTTTCCTCCTGCTCTTCTCCCTTCACCTTAAATATGATGCGAGGGGTTCTAAACTCAATAAATACATTTTGCATTTGTTGTGCAGCCTAACTAGCGCCATTGTTCTGAGCAGTAACCCTAAATGTGAAATTTGGAGGTGTGGGCACTTCTCTCCATAAAGGAGCCAGCTTGTGGCACTACATTCATATGAAGATCAAGGATTGTTTATTTCTTCTTCTTGGTGATATCCACTGCTAGGAGTGTTGCAGTAGCTTACTTGTAGCTATCAGTTATTTGTTGGCACTAGGAGGTTGTAGCTTTGGCATGAGGCCAGCATTGCCAGTCCTGCTGTAAACTCTCTGATTTATCCATGCCGGAGCATGTGGAGCACAAGTTCTACCAGGCTTCCCCAAGTGTGCCCTTAAAATCCAGATATGCAACCATCAGGATGATAAACCTACACAACCTCACCAAAGAATAGCTGGCACATTATGCGCTTGATGCACCCCAGTAGATGTCTCCAAGACGTGGTACTGTCCATCCCTTTTTCTGGAAGATATTTGATGCTGTGGTGTGGTCTCCAGTGTGAACAGGACATGTGTAGCCTACATTTTTGTGTCAGTCACATGATTGGAGATCTGTTTATTGCACACCTGATGATCCTATTTTTACTTCTGCTATATTCCTGCTCTGGATTCAACCAACTCTGGATTGGAT
Source organism: Valencia hispanica (assembly GCA_963556495.2). Taxonomy (NCBI): domain Eukaryota; kingdom Metazoa; phylum Chordata; class Actinopteri; order Cyprinodontiformes; family Valenciidae; genus Valencia; species Valencia hispanica. The sequence goes on along the minus strand of OY747713.1, from coordinate 10,549,729 downwards.
TCAACAACAGACTGAATGTCAGCCACGTGATCCAAAACCAGGCCCTTGTGAGTTTTAAATCATAAACCTTAAAATGACTCTTAATGACAAAACCATCCTCCATCATCTGAGCAGTATCCTTTTCAACCACTATTGGAACGACTCAATACTTTGTATTTGGGGTCCTGAGGAGCAGCTGGTTTAGGATTTAGTTTAAGATCAATGCCAAAACATGCATTTACTGATGCATGTGTTTGGGAAGATAGGCATCTCAGTTGCAATGAAGCAATTTTTTAGAGATGACAAATTGATGTCCACAGGTCCCTTTGTATCCCTGTGTTATGTGGTTTAACTAGGGCTCATTTATTGCTGTACTGTTTACTAAATGAACACTAAGACATGTACTCCGCTTTTCATTGAATATTACAAAACAAGGCCTGAGAGTAGATTGTGTTCATCTCCTGCATTAACAGGATGGTTTGTAGTGATTAGGATATTAGGGACCCGAGAGGTCAAAAATGGGTATAAAGCCTTGAGAAACAGATACAGTTTATATACGGAGCAATTTTAGCTTTTTGACTTGTTGATTTATTTATTTTTTTTGCTTGCTTTTTGTAGCATTATTCCGCTTTTCACCAGCTGTGTGTTTTCTTGTGCCTTTTTTGATCATTTAGCCCTTTTGCCATTTAGTACTTAGTACTTAGTAGTTTTGATGGTTTTGTACCTGACCCTTTTGAATATCTGCCGCTGTACCATCTATGGGTTGATTTAAATCCATTTTGGGGAGTTTTTAATTCCACTTTGACACCCAGTAAATAAAATGCATAATAACTAACTGGCCAAGGTAAGGATAAGAACTACAATAAATGGGAATATTGGGAATAAGGTGTACCCTGGTCAAGAAAAGAAATAATTTATTAGATGTGAGCCATTTTTGATAATATTTCTTCATAACTCATCACACTGCACAGCCAAGTGAAATAGCTGATCTGCAATGATTGAGTGCTATGGTAAAAAAGAATCCTTTGTTTACTGAAATTAAAGCTGGTTTTTTCAAAACTATAAGGCATGAGGATAAAGCAAGGAAGTACAAACTCATGAGCGGTCAAATAAACCTGAAGCCTTTCTTTAATACAAAATTACAAAATAATTGGTTTGTGAACTTAATCAATGGGAATACATAAGTTTCAGAAGATAGAATATTCACTGCTTCGAACAGCTCACAGATGTTTTCTCTTTTAGCCATGACCGGTGTGTCACAGCTGACCGTTCAGGACATCACAGAGTCTTCTGCCACTTTGATTTGGACTCCACCTCTTGTTCAATATGAGACTTATCACATCACCTTTACCAGCCAGGTAAGATCCCACCCTTTTTATCTCTGCCAAGCCAGGGTTTTGTAGGCCTTAAGATGCCTTGGCGGATGTGTGCTTTTCTAGCATACATTATATAGTCTATTTACAAAATAAAAAAGTTGATTATCTCTAAACTACAAGATTAAATAGTTCTGGTAGCTCTGGATAGATAAGGAGCTTGAAAACCAATGCAGGTCTGGGTGCTCAGCAACAATAAGGACCCAAAGGTTTTTTATATGCATAATCCTTCCGTTTTTAAAAGAAATGTACTTAATCACCTCAATGTGAGTTTTGTTGTTGACAGAGTGAGCGATAATTTAATAATGAAATAGTTATTGATGAAGTTCAAGTTTTAATCTATTAATTAAAGTTCAGGCATCAGCTCCTTTTCTTTGGGAGAAAATTTATTTTACCAGACACCCAGTCTCTTTTGAAAAGTGGACAATAGCTGTAGTCGTAAACCAAGTAATCACAGAAAACTTCTCTTTAAGCTAAGTGGAATTTATTAAGAAAATAGATTAACCTTACAGCCAACGCATTTTGTAAGTAACTCCGATCTATTCTGAAGCAAGCAAACTAACTACTACCGATCGGACGGAACCCGAAATGCTGCGCTAAATATAATATGAGAGAGAGATCGAGATCCGCTCAGGATAAAAACCAGTATAAAGCAAATGAGCAAAACCGTTCCAGCGCCTGAAAACACCAACAATGAACGAGGTCTAACTTGTTCTGACCTATATTTTCCCTATTTATCTGCCCAGACACAGGATCAGGATATATGAATCGATTCAGTCCTACTTTTCACTGAGGGAGGTTCAGTTTACAAAGAGGGGAGCAAAATGTGTCCGTAGTTTGGCAAAAGAGAGAAACAGAACCTTGCACACGGTTCTGCTGAAACACTGTTCTGGCCGGAAGGCTGCGCATCAACGTCGTAGATGCCCGGGGCCATCTCAAAGACCCACTTCAATGAAAATCGTGTTTTTTGTGATGTTAACATGTTCTTGGGACATTTTTCAGATGCCACAGGACATCTTAAGAAAATAAAGCTCAAAATTGCATTTCTGAGTATTTCTGCTTTCAAATCGCTGTGAATCAGTAGCGCCAACGGTTCCGCCCACAACACAGAGGCGAATTACTATTGAGCTACTGACGCTCTTCTGAAGCTATGTCCTAGAAAACGGCACAGGTTTGTGATTTTGGCTAAAAACGACATAATCATAATTTAAAGACCACTGAGAACACTTCAAAATAGCTCAAAAAGATGATCGGAGTGGGTCTTTAAAGAACTGCCTTTGGGACAGTTCTGCTGCCACCCAGGCGCTGGATGCACATACAGACGCTGGATGCACATACAGACGCTGGATGCACATACAGGCGCTGGATGCACATACAGGCGCTGGATGCACATACAGGCGCTGGATGCACATACAGGCGCTGGATGCACATACAGGCGCTGGATGCACATACAGGCGCTGGATGCACATACAGACGCTGGATGCACATACAGACGCTGGATGCACATACAGACGCTGGATAGACAGTGGCTCTTTGAAGATTTTCTGGAGATTTCATTTCCGTCTAGCAGGTTAGAAATAAAGGGAATTCACTGGTGGAGAGTGTCCTCTTCCCGCTGCAGAGCAGGGTGTAAATACAGGATGGCAATCATTGCTGCCCACTTTTATAAACTTCGTGATGTCATCGTTGGCCACGGACCAGTGGGAATGTGTTGGGGTCACAGCTAGGAATGCTGGGAAATGCAGTCTGTTCAGTTCAATTGTGGAAAATGGTCCAAGAGATTCTTCAGCTGATTTTCCTGATACAGGTCCCATACTCTTTCCTTTCATTGAGAATGTCTTACAATACCAAATACAAGCCATAGTTTTTCATCAAACCAAGTTCAAAAGGCTATTAAGAAAATGGTGTATAAGATGTTAGACACAAAAATATTGATCTTTCAGTCCTTAAATTAAACCTTTATTAATAATACTGTAGCATATAGTAAAGTCAGTGAACAAAACAAAGCTGAAATTGTGGTGTTCTTGTATATAATCTAGCAGTTCAAATTTCCAATTTGCGAAAAATCTTGAAGATTTTAAGAGTTAAATGCTGTTTGCTTAAATTATTCAACAAACAAGAAGTCTTCATGTTTGCAATGTTAGTTAGGTGATGATTTAAGAGCAAAGTTTCATTTTTTAATGTCAGAAACTAATCACTATCTTTAGTTAAAAAAAACTGATTTCAGCTAAGCTTTAAAATTAACTTCAAGATAAAAACAGATCATAAAAAAACTGGGAAGCAATTGTTTTAGGTTTTTTTTGCCAATCCATACCTCTAATTACAAAGTTAAAATAAACCAAACACATACGCCTTAGCTGTATCTAATTACTGACGAATATCGTCACAGGTTGTTTCCCTGTATTTAACAACTCCTTTAATAACTGACTAGTATGAGCTACAACAACGCTTAATTTCCTTCTGGAATAAATAAAGTATTTTTGAATTGAATTGAACATTCCTGCCCTATTCTCATAAATACTTTACAGAATTATTAGATTAAATCAATCTTTTTCTCTTCTCTGTAAGATGCTGTGTATTGATTTCATTCTTTTATATCTGATGTCTCATTAGTGTGCTTGAGGGATAAGAAAGACCCTGAAATATTCTGAAAATTGAAGCAGCTGAAAATAATAACAATAAAAAAGGAAACTCTTTAATTCAGGATAACAATCATTGAATGTTTTCACTGAGCAGAGCTGTTATGAGAAAAACAACCTGGTCTTGTTTTTGTCTGTTATCACTCTATTGAACTTATTTTGGCTTTTTGTTTAAGCCAACAACAGACTGGTCTTATTTCCAGGAGGAATAGCTCAGCAGTCAGAGCACCTGTGCCAGACACTAGCACCTCATTCATCTTCAAAACACATGTTGCATTTCCTGAGTGATTCTTCTCCAACCGGATTTTAGGACATTTCCCTTCCCTCAGAGGAGCTTTCTAAGATTCGACAAGCAGGGATTTTTTAATGATAATGCTGGCAGCTCAAACGGCATCAAACCATCTGCTGCTCTGGTTGTAACGGGAAACATAAATGTAAACATAGCAACAGAGTCTCTGTTGGAAGAAGGAGCTCAGTCTGCTGCTGAGTTTCACTAACAAGACAAACCGAAGAGTGCTCCTCTTATCCCCTTTTAAAGGTTATAATTGCATTGCTCCCATAGCCAGAGCAGTATCTATAGGCTTTTCTGGTTTCGTTTAGCTGTAATTGATCAAACAGGTCATCATTGTGTGTAGTTTGACCAATGAAAATGCAGTTTTTTGTCTATGTGAAAAAACAAAAATGTGTGAAAGCAACTTGCTAAATTTCAAACTAAGCATTGGAATGTGGAAGAAAGGGGAATACTGTGACTTTAATCATGGTTGTTTGGCGCGAGATGGGTTGGTCTGAGCATTTCAGAAAATAGTGGTCTATGGATATTTTATGGTACAACCATCGTTTTTGTGCTTTATTTTTCCTATTCTGGATTATTGTTTTGTGATTTGAGTTACAGTTTCATTGTCTTTATGCATTAAGGATTTTTCTTTATTAGACCTTCTGTTTATTGTTTAAATCTTTATTTTCCTTTTCCGTTCTGTTTCGTCCTTCCTTCCAGTTATATACAATAGTGTTTGACTTTCTAGTTCCTCCTGTGCTTCTATATGTTGATGTTTTTAACTTAGATTTTATTATTTTCAGCTATTCCTCTGTGTTTTTTATTTTCATTTTTTCTTTTCCATTTAGGATTATTTTCTCTCTGGATCTTTCTGCTGTTTTTATTTTTCCTTTCCGTTTCCCACCTGCCATTCTGCTTCCCTGTCCAGCTGCTTACATTTCCAATCTCCATCTGCTCCCTCACTCTCCCATCATTCTATACCCTATAGCTATGTTCTCTTTGTTTTTTGATTGGTAATAATTGTGTTCATTCCTAATATTAAACTACTCCCTTTTACAAGATTGTCTAAGTTTGGGACCTACTTACCATAAACCACAACAGTTTTATAGAAAAAGGTCAGGAAAGATAAAATGAAAATGTCCCTTAAGTGGAATGTGTGTGGATGAAAATGGTTTGAGGTCAGAGGAGAATGGGCACACTGGTGTGGGATGTAAGAGAGACAAGAATAACTCAAATAACCAGTTGTTACAGCCAAGGTATGCATATCGACTCTGAATGCTTATGTTGACCATATTGCTGCCCATCTGCTCCAGGGTTCAATATTTTGCACAATGTGAAAACAATGTTTTGAGCTGGTGGTGGTAGTATAATGATGTGGGGGATGTTTTACATGTTTTTACTAAAGCATCATTGTTTAAATGCTTTAGCCGTTAGTATTATTATAATCTGACCAATTACCAAAGCTAAATCACCATTTAAAAATGCTCAAATTATATAAAAATTGTTGGGGGGGGGTTACATCCCAATGAGTTCACTGTGTTCCAATTGCCCCCCAAATCACCATTCCTTAGTCTACTAGAACACCTTTGGAATGTGGCGAAAGGGGAGATTCCCGTTATGGATGTGCAGCCAACACCTCTCCAATAGTTCAGGTTGATGGTGGGGCAAAAAAGTTTGGGAGATATTTTCTTGGCACACTTTGTGGCATGGAGTGGGGCCACAAACAATGCAGTTCTGAAGGCAAAGGGGTGTCTGGCCAGGTACTAGCAATAAGTACCTTACCAAGTGGCCAATGAGTGCATCATAAAAAATATATTATAATAAATTGCAGTTGCATTTCTCCTGTGATGTTGTGCAAAATATAACTGCCCATGGAAATGATTATTATAGGATCATGGTATCTGCACAACAGGCTGAGGTTCTGTCTCTTTTTAACTTCACAGACACCAGAAAATAGACTCAAATTTATGCTTTGAAGTTTCCCAATCAGCAAATCCTCACAGAATCACACACTTCCCTGCCTTAGCAGCTGAATATTTTTTGTTTTAACATCTGGTTTCCCACAGATTCCCAAAGACAAGTGTGGATGTGAACATTTCTGAGCATTTTGTAAAGGCAGTAAACAAGACAAAAATCATGATGGTATGTTGTCTTTTCCATGCAACACTTAAGGATCAGCTTTAAAAGCTGCATCAGATATGCTACCTTTCATTCTCAGTTGCTCTCCAGCATGGTTTGTTCACAAACTTATGTGATAAATCCATTGCAAAGGATATTAAAGAAGTGGAAAGTTACTAAATGCATTGGTATTTGTCAGTACTGTTTATGAGAGTGACTGAAATGGAAAAGGCAACCGAACCAAGAAAACACTTTTCAACCTCACTTTTCTAAATTATTTAAATTTAAAACTGTCACTGAGATGAAAGGAAAGCCTCTCACTGTTTTGGATTACCACAAACAGTCTGGACAGCTTACCACTTCACTCCACATGTTATTTCCTTTTGAACACTGCTTCCCATGCACACCATGTCACAATGATTGTCATGTATTGTAATTATTTTTAAGAGGCCATTGATCGATCCAGCAATGACTTCATTGAGGAGTTGGGACTTTGCAATAGCCCCAATTTGGAAGAGAAATAGATGGATGGATGGATGGATGCATGGATGGATGGATGGATAGATGGATGGAACTCATTTGTACCCATCAGCTGCCATTTTGCTCAGTCCCATTTCCATTCCATTTCCATAACCATTTTATACAAAGGTAGTAAATAATTGGACATCCCTTTTTTTCTCTTGGTAATTAAATATTTTAGTAAATCATGGAGATACACTATTGGATAAAGGCTCAAATGTGAATGCTCAAAAAATGATTATTTAACTATATACGGCTTTGTAGGCATTTTACTGACTCTTATGAAACGGGACAGATTAGGACACCTGATGTGACCACAATACTTATGAGCAAACCCGGATGGATGGATGGATGGATGGATGGATGGATGGATGGATGGATGGATCCTTCGGATGAGCTATACATCTTTGATTTTGGAAGGCCTCATTGTCATCACCCTAATCTTTACCTACCTCGAAAAATATCAGATTAAAGTCAGAACCCTGGTGGGACCACTTTAAAACATTATCAGAACAAACATGATGGCCAACAAAATTAAACATAAATCTGTCTGGGGTATAAATAATTTTGGACTTATCTGTACATAAACACATTTTCTTACTGTAGACTATGCATGTGTAACAAAAAGTTAGTTATCATTGGCCATCAAAGCAGGACTGTGACTGACAGAGTTTTTAAACTGTAAGTCAATGAATGCCCTTTTTTTGCTTTTATAACCTCTAAATTGATCATAAAATTATCATTCATGACAGGAGGACAAGAACTCTGAACTCAGAGGTTATGTTCAGGATGGTTTAGTCAAAAACAAGAGTAGTGAATGACGTTAACTCCTCCAAAGAAAAAGCATACTGCAGATGTGAGATGGTTGTTGTTATGGAAATATGTAAACACTGTCAAAAACAAGGTGGCTGCCAGAGGGATGACATCACCACCAAGGCACAGCTGTGACACAGGACAGAATCCACAGACAGAAAAACAGAGAAAGACAACATTCTTCAACCCGTCTGCGTTTACAGATAAACGCAGAGAAAAAGCTCAACCTCAGTCTGGAGGCTCATACAAACAACAGATTAACTTTTAGGAACAGGGGAAGTTGTGTTTACTGATTTTTCCTGGTTGCAACGTTAATCATTCTTTGTTTTTTTATTTTACTTATCAAACCTAAATGCAAACAGCAACAGGATGACATCACAATATAGTTGTTTGTTTTTTTCAACCAAACAATTTCCTCAGGGAGAAAGTATTGGAAATATAAACAGTGCTGTGTGAATGTAGACTTTCTTAATCACAGATGGCTTTGTTTCTCAATCTAAAATTATCTTTGGTTAATTTTAAAAGCAACGCAATATGCTCCATTCTCTTCATATTTATTGAACACATTTTGCTTGTGATGTCTGCTTCATTTCTGCATAGATCTGTGTCAGATTGCACTAAATTATTGAAGTCACAAAACAAGTTTATTTGATGCAAGAAGTTGAGACCTACTTTTGCATCAGCCACAAGCAACAGTTGAAAAAGAAACAGATAAAGAGATTAAGAGGTGCCACATTTCCTTATTTACATTTCACCAACAGCTCCAGTTGTTGAAATGTAAAGTTGTAAAGTTGCGTGTTCGGACTGTGATTTATTTGCAAATGAGACACATACTCTGGTATACTGCATTGAAATGTTGGCAAACTTTTTAGCACATAAGATTGCCCTAGAAGCATTATTCTAGGAGCAGATCTAATTTTAAGTGCAGTTTAAGAATTAAACAGACAAAAATTTGGTTTGCAATGATCTTAGACGTACAAATACCTTTATAATAAAACATTTTTTGACAAAACCTTGTTAAATCATTAGCTTTGTAAAAAGATATTGACTTAAGCTATATAAATAATTAGTTTGATGATATATTTTCTGTTCCATTCTTACTTTCCTTAGTGTCTCAGGGTAACACAGTGGATGGCAGCAATTCTATCTCTAACCCTTCAGAAATTGATGATCTGGTTCACAGCGTTACGTCCTCATTGCGTTTGGCATTAGATAGTGTAGCCCCCTTAAAAAAGAAAGTGGCTAGCCATAGGAGGCTGACTCCTTGGTTCAACGCAGAGTTGCGTACTGTAAAGCAGAATACTAGGAAGTTGGAGAGAAAATGGCGCTCTACACACCTAGAGGATTCCTATTTAACCTGGAATAACAGTCTACTGCTGTATAAAAAGACCCTTCGACGAGCTAGAACAGCATATTTTTCATCATTAATAGAGGCGAATAAAAACAATCCTAGGTTTCTTTTTAGTACAGTTGCCAAACTTACACAGACTCATAGCTCTGTTGAGCCAACTATTCCCCCAGCTCTTAGCAGTGATGATTTTATGGGATTCTTCATAAATAAAATTGTTTCTATTAAAAATAAAATCATTGGCATCCTCCCAAACATGATTACTTCTTCCTCAGTAAATGAGGCAGTATCGGAAAGAACTGTAGAACCTCAGTTGTGCTTAGGCTGTTTTGATTCAGTCGAGCTTTCGGAATTATCAAAAATATTAGCCTCATCTAAACCTTCAACTTGTATGTTGGACCCAATTCCAACCAAATTATTTAAAGAAGTGTTCCATTTGGTTCCTGGCCCCATTTTGGATATGATGAATCTATCCTTAGTAAACGGATACGTACCACAAGAATTTAAAATAGCTGTAATTAAACCTTTACTCAAGAAACCTTCCCTTGATCAAGATGACTTAGTGAATTACAGACCTATATCTAACCTTCCTTTCTTATCCAAAGTCCTTGAGAAAATTGTTGCTAATCAAGTCTGTGAGCATTTAAACAATAACGAGCTGTTTGAAGAGTTTCAGTCAGGTTTTAGAGCTCATCATAGCACTGAAACAGCACTGGTGAAGGTTACTAATGATATTCTCATGGCCTCAGATAATGGACTTGTGTCTGTTCTGGTTTTGTTAGATCTCAGTGCTGCTTTTGACACAGTCGATCATAATATTCTCTTAGAAAGGCTTGAACATGTTGCAGGGATCAAAGGAACAGCACTAGGCTGGTTTAAATCATATTTGTCTGACAGATTCCAGTTTGTTCATCTAAATGATAAATCTTCTTCATTCTCAAGGGTTACTTGTGGAGTTCCACAGGGTTCTGTGCTTGGACCAATTCTGTTCACCATATATATGCTCCCAATTGGTAGAATCATTAGACAGCATGGGATAAATTTCCACAGCTATGCAGATGATACACAACTATATTTATCCATAAATCCTGATGAACCCAGTCAGATAGGTAGATTACAGGCATGTCTGGAAGACATAAAAACATGGATGACCCTAAACTTTTTGCTTTTAAATTCTGACAAAACAGAAGTTGCTGTCTTTGGACCAGAAGTTCTTAAACAGACACTGATTAGTCAATCACTTCATCTGGATGGCATTAAATTGGCCCCCAGTAATAACGTAAAGAACCTCAGCGTTATTTTTGACCGAGACTTGACATTTAAATCCCATATTAAACAGGTTTCTAGGATTTCTTTCTTTCACCTCCGGAATATTGCTAAAATTAGAAACATCCTGTCCAGGAGTGATGCTGAGAAACTAGTCCATGCATTTGTTACCTCAAGGCTGGACTACTGTAATTCTTTACTATCAGGTAGTCCACAAAATGCCATTAAAAGCCTTCAGTTGATCCAAAATGCGGCAGCAAGAGTTCTGATGAATATTAAAAAGAGAGATCACATTTCTCCTGTTTTAGCTTCCCTTCATTGGCTCCCTGTTAAATCCAGAATAGAATTTAAGATCCTTCTTCTTACATACAAAGCCCTTAATAATCAAGCTCCATCATACATCAGAGATCTAATTGTTTCATATGTTCCCAACAGAGCCCTTCGGTCTCAGACTGCAGGTTTACTTGTAGTTCCTAGAATTTCTAAAAGTAGAATGGGAGGCAGATCTTTTAGTTATCAGGCTCCTCTCCTGTGGAACCAGCTCCTAGCTTTAGTCCGTGAGGCAGACACTCTGTTTACTTTTAAGTCCAGGCTTAAAACTTTCCTTTTTGATAAAGCTTATAGTTAGAGTGGCTTAGGTCATCCTGAGCTATCTCTGTAGTTATGCTGCTATAGGCTTAGACTGCTGGAGGACAAACTTACCAATTTTCTTCACTCTGCTACTTCCTTTTCTCCTACGACTCTCCAGTTGTATTACAGTACATTCTGTTATTTCGACTGTTAACTTTGTTTTCTCTCAGTGTTTTTCTCTCCATAGAAGATATACCTGGTCTGGTATCCTGCTTGGCTGCAATGCCCTGTTGGACGGGGGGCATCGACTGGGATGATCCTCCCAGTAACTGTGTCCTGTTATTAACTTTTGACTTTCTGTAACATATAAAGTTCTCTTATATCAGATCTTCTGTTCCTTCCTTGTGTTTCTGCTCTGTCTTCTCAAACCCCCAGACGGTCGTGGCAGATGGCCGCTCCTACTGAGCCTGGTTCTGTTGGAGGTTTCTTCCTGTTAAAGGGGAGTTTTTCCTCTCCACCGTCGCTACATGCTTGCTCAGTATGAGGGATTGCTGAAGGATTGCTGTGGTTGGAAAGTCTACCCAACCTCACGCCAATGACTGACGCAATCTGCTGGGATTCCTTAAATAGGAAACTTTTTAACTGATTGGAATGTTTGTATAAATGTATTGAAATGACTTCTTGTTAAGTGCCTTGAGATGACATCTGTTGTGAATTGGCGCTATATAAATAAACTGAATTAAATTGAATTTTATCCTTCACAAAATACCCATAGGTCCCATACAGGTACAAAAACATTTGTCTTTTTCCTTTGTCAACATCTGCTCCTTTAAAGGCGCTAGGATTACGCTTGGCTTTAATTTCTGGCACATATCAATATTGAGAAAACAAGTCCAAAAGTTAAAACTGGACTGGAAACCCCTTCCTTTGATGGTTATATTCTAGTGGATTTGATGTAGTGCTGTTTTATTTGTATATCTTATGGAGATCCAAACATTTCTTAAAATATCACTGTTTCCTGGCACCTATATTAAAGTTGTACCCCTACACAGAGAAACAGTCAGTGTAAGCCTTTAAAAAAGAAATGTCTCATCTTCTGTGTCTGATCTCATCTTGTCTTTGGGTGTAACCATCACATTCAAAATCCTTTCAAAATCAAAATATATTTTTCAGAATGGCCCTCTGAGGCTGCAATCAGTGACAGCTGTAACTTTTGTCTGTTTTTAATTTTTTACAAGTGTTCTTTTGATGTGAAACCCATTTATAGTTAGGCTACAGTTCATTTGTGTGTGTGGCAATAAGAAAATGTTGCCGAAGGATTCAGAAACTCCTGCTGGGAACCTCTTTTAGGGTGAAAGATGCTTTTCCTTTTAACGAATTTGGTATAGACTCATGACCAATGAACAACTACAAGCCAGTAATCTCGCATAATTAAAGAATATAAATGTGTTCATAGTTGTGTGCTTTAATGTTTTGTGATAAGAGAACTACAGAGCAGGAATATTCATGTGAACATGAATAGTGTTCTGCTTCCTTAGTGGAACAAAGTAATGCCAAAGGAAAGGGAACTCTAGGATAGTTACAATTTGTTTATTTTTTTCTGAATGAAACAAACTTAATTTTAAATCAAATTACAGGTTAAATTTAAAGTTTTATGTGGATGAATCACACAAAGCTCAATTTGGTCAAAATTGATTACTGGTCTTGCAGTGGAAGCCGGTCATTCAGTTTTATTGAGCTATGGTTTACTCAATGCCAGTTTCCCTTGGTGGTCACCAGTGGAACATTTTATTGGTACTTTTTTTTTACATTCAAAGAACCTAAAAAGATACAAAAAGTTCACAAAGAGGAAAATTTGTTGCCAGGTTAAGCAGAGGGACATGCAGACACCATCAGATCAGAGATCATGGTTTTTCAAAATCATGAATGTAGAACTAGGTAATGGACTCCATTACCTAGTTCTACATTCATGATTTTGAAAAACCATTAATCTGGAAAAAACTAGAAAGTTATTTCAACCACTGACTTAACCATAGCTTACAACCAAGTGTCACATGAAATACTACAAATACAAATGCATTCAAACAAAGAAAAAGTCTGGCTTTAAGACTTCAGTTTGATTTTCCAGCATAAATAGGGAGTTTCTCTGTGGATGAGCCAACACTTTAACACCATAGGGGCTGATTCTGTTTTAACACATGTCTTGAATTTATAAGAAGCCTCAATTTATATGATGTCACCCTCACTATCATGGAAATTAATGGAATCACTTTGACACAAGGGCACTCAGCATGGGGAACCAGCATGGTGGCCACCTAGCAACCAGATGGTGTCCATCTTGGTATCCTTTTGTTAGAAAGTCACTCGCACTTAGGCGAGCAATTGTTTAATAATGCAGCCTCAGACTCATGGAAAGTGTTACTGATTTGAGATGCATGGACAGATCACTTTGAGTTCCTGAAACTTTTAAAGCTCACCAGTGTTCATTTTTCCTTAGTACAGTAAAGGGCTTAAAGACTTAAAAGAGATGCTGCTCAAGAGGGAATACTTGAGTAGTAGATGTTTCAAGGCCAACATATCAACAAGCACTGAATGGGCCATAGATATATGCAGATATTACACACAAATGAGCAGAAATCTGTACCATTAGCTTTCCCAACCTAACAGGTTTTTTACTGTCTTCTTCAGTTACCCAAATTCCAAGCAACTATTAGACTTCTTGTGAGCTAAGATGCACACATAAATCAAACTACTCTGTATTAACTCTGGTTAAACTTTAGAAAGGTGTATCATTCTCCTTAATAACAATTTCTGTTCCACTTATGTTAACCTTTTTTGCTAAATGTTCACTAAAGCCTAGTTTATACTTCTCCATCACCAAGTTTGCACACACACACGCGCATTGCTGGAGACATTTTCCCCTTTCTACTTCTCAGTCAGTGTTTCAAAGCAATTGTCCACCAGGACAGCAGGGGGTGCAGACCTTTTCTGGGGGGTCTGGCTACCATTGCAGTGACATCTGTGGTCGACAACAGTTTATTTACTTCAGCTTGTAAACGCAGAAGAAGCAATGCCCGACAAACAGTGAGTTTGGATTGAGCTGGAAAGCATTTCACTAGAAGTGCAGCTCATAGAATACTCAACAAACACAGCGGTCTGTTTTGTTGTTCTCTACACCTCCTGGTGTTCAAAATCGCCAAAAGACCATATTAGATCAACTGGCTTTGCAATATAAAGCATCTAGTGCCCAAAGGCTGCATTGACTACTAATTACATAGGCTATAGAGCACTGTCCTGATGAAATGATCTTGGGCTGATGTTGGAATGACCAATCACAGACGTCCGCTCTCCGTTTTGTTCCAAAAATTGGGCTCTACGCCGTGCGTGCTTGCTTTTTCTGCTGCTTTGATCCGTTCATCAGCAGCATGTGACGATCCAGGCCACTTTCCTCCAAATAACATCCATATTCTGAAGTGTTTTTAAAATTGTAGTGTTATCCTAATCCTGGTCTGAAGGGGGCCAGAGCAATCTTAGAAGCACAAAGGGGGAAGCATTGCTATTTGTAGGATCACATAGACAGAACTTACTGATTACTTGAATAATTTAACAAATACTTTCTTTTTATACTTTTCTCACATCTTAAGTTTATCCAGTAGTCACAGTTAGTGTGTGAGGAAAACCTTTTCCCTGTAGTATCTGTTCATAGCTATTTTACTAAAACCATTTTCTGTGCTGATTTTCAGCATAAATGTGACTGCTTATGACATTGAGGAAAGATTAACACATACTTAAGAAAGCACACCCAGAAAATATTGTTGTTTCCTGAGGTGTTATTAGGGTCTTGAAAAATGTAATTCCCAACCCTGCATGGGCAAGAGATAGCGCACAAGAGATAAGAGGATGTGCTGTGTTGTACCAAACGTGTGTATTGAGTCACATTTATGACATTATAAAACATTGTATGATCTGACTTCTTGATTGTCCACCTCATAGGTAATATTATCAGTTGTAAAGCACAACAGTAATTTAAAGTTCTAAAACTTCTTAGAAATAGATACAAAGGTACAGTGGCTTGCAAAAGTATTCGGCCCCCTTGAACTTTTCCACATTTGGTCACATTACAGCCACAAACATGAATCAATTTTATTGGAATTCCACGTGAAAGACCAATACAAAGTGGTGTACACATGAGAAGTGGAACAAAAATCATACATGATTCCAAACGTTTTTTACAAATAAATAACTGAAAAGTGGGGTGTGCGTAATTATTCAGCCCCCTGAGTAAATACTTTGTAGAACCACCTTTTGCTGCAATTCCAGCTACCAGTCTTTTAGGGTATGTCTCTACCAGCTTTGCACATCTAGAGACTGAAATTCTTGCCCATTCTTCTTTGCAAAACAGCTCCAGCTCAGTCAGATTAGATGGACAGCGTTTGTGAACAGCAGTTTTTAGATCTTGCCACAGATTCTCGATTGGATTTAGATCTGGACTTTGACTGGGACATTCTAACACATGGATATGTTTTATTTTATACCATTCCATTGTTGCCCTGGCTTTATGTTTAGGGTCGTTGTCCTGCTGGAAGGTGAACCTCCGCCCCAGTCTCAAGTCTTTTGCAGACTCCAAGAGGTTTTCTTCCAAGATTGCCCTGTATTTGGCTCCCTCCATCTTCCCATCAACTCTGACCAGCTTCCCTGTCCCTGCTGAAGAGAAGCATCCCCAGAGCATGATGCTGCCACCACCATATTTGACAGTGGGGATGGTGTGTTCAGCGTGATGTGCAGTGTTAGTTTTCCGCCACACATAGCGTTTAGCATTTTGGCCAAAAAGTTCCATTTTGGTCTCATCTGACCAGAGCACCTTCTTCCACATTTGCTGTGTCCCCCACATGGCTTGTGGCAAACTGCAAACGGGACTTCTTATGGTTTTCTTTTAACAATGGCTTTCTTCTTGCCACTCTTCCATAAAGGCCAACTTTGTGCAGTGCACGAATAATAGTTGTCCTATGGACAGATTCCCACACCTGAGCTGTAGATCTCTGCAGCTCGTCCAGAGTCACCATGGGCCTCTTGGCTGCATTTCTGATCAGCGCTCTCCTTGTTCGGCCTGTGAGTTTATGTGGACGGCCTTGTCTTGGTAGATTTACAGTTGTGCCATACTCCTTCCATTTCTGAATGATCGCTTGAACAGTGCTCCGTGGGATGTTCAAGGCTTGGGAAATCTTTTTGTAGCCTAAGCCTGCTTTACATTTCTCAATAACTTTATCCCTGACCTGTCGGGTGTGTTCTTTGGACTTCATGGTGTTGTTGCTCCCAACATTCTCTTAGACAACATCTGAGGCTGTCACAGGGCAGCTGTATTTGTACTGACATTAGATTACACACAGGTGCACTCTATTTAGTCATTAGCACTCATCAGGCAATGTCTATGGGCAACTGACTGCACTCAGACCAAAGGGGGCTGAATATTTTCCCACACCCCACTTTTCAGTTATTTATTTGTAAAAAATGTTTGGAATCATGTATGATTTTCGTTCCAATTCTCACGTGTACACCACTTTGTATTGGTCTTTCACGTGGAATTCCAATAAAATTGATTCATGTTTGTGGCTGTACTGTGACAAAATGTGGAAAAGTTCAAGGGGGCCGGATACTTTTGCAAGCCACGGTACTTCTGAAGCCTTTTCTCACTCTTTCTTTTTTGCTTGATCTTACAGAAAGAGACAGATCAACAGATCACTCTTCAGGTAGATGGAAGCCTGACCACATTCACTCAAACGGGTCTAGCAGCCGGTCAGGAGTACATCGTCAGCATCGCTGGAGAGATTAATGGGAGGAGGGGAATTGAGAGTACAACTGAATTTATGACCGGTAAGATTTCTTCTTTTTGTCTTACATTGATTGAGGATGTCAACCACTTGTGACTCCAACTTTTGACTTGTTTTAGTTCTTTAAAAACCTGTTGTGGCACCTGTTACAGGTTTTACAAATGTTAAATATTAATATATTTTTTGTCGATGCAGACAATTGAAATAGATGGTTCTGTCACAAAGTGAAATTTGAAATAAAATACACTTTACTGTAATCTTTGCTAATGCAAATGTTTCATCTGCAAAATATGGAGTTTCGAGTTTTCTGACTAACTTACTGGCATTTGTGATCAGCTCACACCTGCTGCCCTAAACCTGAAAAGGAACGGTGAGGCTGCAGAATTTTAGGAATATTCTGAGGTTAAATTCTAAAGGTCTAAAAAGATTGTGATATACCACATTGCAATTAGTCTTGCAGCAACATTTAGAATAGTTAAAAACAGTAAATTGTAATTTTTCTTTGTTTTTACCTTCAACATCTTCAGTCATCTCAGGTCCAACAAACCTCAAAGTTGTTAAGACCACCTCAACATCAGCAGTAGTCCAATGGGAGCAGTCGCAGGGGGAGATTGACAGGTACCGTTTGACCATCACACCCAACGATGGAGCAGGGAGAACTCAGGAAATGATAATTGAAGCTGGCCAAAGTTCTGCCCATATTCAGCAGCTAGAGGCAGGACGTTTGTACAACATCTTATTGGTGGCGGAGAAGGGTGTGGTCCGTAGCGAGCCAGTGACCACCGAGGTAGTTCCCGGTGAGTAGAAAAATTACAGATTAAAGACCGCAAAAGTCTGGTCAAGATTTTCTCTTTAATCATTGTACAAACTGCCAATAACTAAAAATCTCCAAAACAAACATTTGTTTTTCTAGGCAAGTGAAGACAGTTGTGCTGCTGAGAAGTAAACCTGTATGTGTCCAGACACCTCATTATTCCAAATATCACATCATATAAAACAAATTGCAGGGGATTCTATAAAAGTTAACAGAGCAAAGCTCTGTTCCTGAGCTCAGTGTGGATATTTCCTTTTCACCAGAGGCACAGACACTAAGTCTGTCCAGGGAACACACTGTTTATGTGTTATTTTTCTCCTTTCAGGTTCTTCGTCAACATTGCCATCATTTCCTATTTGTTTAAAACAGGCAAAACATCTTGCATGTATCTTAAATGTGTCTTAAAAGTTTAATAATTCCTACTTAAACCTGCTTTTCTTTCTTTATTAGATATGACATCTTCTGGATTACTGCAACATTTGATGACCTTAACACTTAATCCAAATGCTCACTGCTCTCACATCTTTAGGGACCACATTACCAAGGACTACCATTGAGGACCTCACCATGCAGGTCACACAAGCACCGGGACAAGATCCTGGCAGCATCAGCAGACACTCCTCATCTTCTGTGATTGGTAGAACTAGACCTCTGGTCAACAAAGTTGTGGCAAATAATGTTACCAGGCCTAAAATTAGAAGGCCTATGCTGCCAAAGTCGGGGCTGTTCCGTCCCAATGCAACCAGGGTTTTGCCTGGAGGAAGACGTTTTCTGTCTGATTCTTTGCACAAAAACCCAGTGGTGTTGAAAAATGACGAACGAACTGAAATTGATCAAATTAAACCGGATGTCCAAATCATGCGGGAATCTGTAAAAGACCAGAGAGAAGAAACATCAAGCTCTGTAAGGAGTGGTAACAAAAGTCCAGCTGTGATGCCTGGGAATGATTTTGAACCAAATGGGGAAAGTAGCTCAGAGGAGCCATCTTACACTGGCTCAAAAAGACAACCAGATGCTGGCATTGCTGAGGCTGAAAATCACACTTATTCAGTGTCCTCAGAACCGGCTGGGAATATCCAAAGCCAGGAGAAGAAATGTATGAATAAAATTAAGGTGACGCACTCTAGATTGCCTATAAGGAACCGAGGCAACGGTTGCAGAGAGGATGGGATAGGGTTGAGAGAAAATGTATTGAGGTCAAGTACAGAGGGAATACCTCCTAATGAAGAAAAGGAGCTTGATTACACTCCAGACCCTCTACACAAACTTATAAGTGATACTTTTGATGATCTTAATATCACAACAATTTCAGTTCACCTGGCAAGACCACGGAACCTCTCGGCTGATGCAAAAATGGTAAGGGAACAGATTTTAAAGGGACTTCCGTTGCTCTTAACTTCTTCCACCTTTAATACAAAATCATCCTATTTATCAGCCACCAAGACATCATCACCTGGTGCAGAACCAACCTCATCATCAACAGATTCAATCTCATCTTCACACTTATCATTACTAACACCTTCCTCAACAAAATCATTTCTGCCGCTGCCCTCTCCATCACCCTCCTCCACCAGCTTGGATGACTTAGATTCAAATGGAAGCAATGAACTGGACTCTAGCTCCCATTCTGCATCTACTCAGGATGGTGAACTACCTAGTTCAGAACAAAGTGACATATCCCCTTTCCACCATACTCCTCCAAAACGAGGATCCATACATCACCGTCAACATTTAAGAGTTCCTATCGATTCTCCTCCTCCTTTGAGCCACATCTTAATTAAAGAAACAAAGAATGCATCTTCTTCACCGTCTTTGTCTGCTTCAAGACTGTCACCCTCGCAGGAAGCAAATCTACCTGTGAAGGATGGAAATAGAGAGGGAGATGGAGTAACCACAAATGGAACCTCTGGGGTGGAAGAAGGCCAAAAAAAGATGCTGACAGAACGTAGAAAAATCCCTCTTCGTCGCCCCCCTATGAAGGGGACTTACCCACATCGTCTGTTGCTGAATCTTCAGAACAGAACCCGGCCCATTTCAAGGCATTCGACTAGACCCTCCCAATCTGTAAATTCAAACACAGATACACTGAAACAACAGATGCTTCTCACTGAATTGGCAGAAAATTTCAGCTCCATTTCTAGAGACTCTATTCCATCTGATCCTGTGCCTATAAGGGAAGGAAAGGAAGGACGAATCGGGGCAAGGCTCCCTAAAACAAGCATCTCAAATGAGTTTAATCGAACCCCAAGGGAAAGGGTAATGCCTTCCTCTCGTCAGTCAGACTTTCATCACCTGCACCAACATGGTGTATCTGTGCAAAACAAAACTTTTACAAACTTGAGACACCGCCAAAACCCTCACCGAGGTCCAATGCGCAGACCTTTCAAAGGAAGAAAGCAAAATGGGGACAGCTTTGCTGTTGGGAGTCAAACTAATGAACTGGGAAAACGTAGTGGTGTTGAAAATCCTGAATCACAATCAGGAAAGCTAAATATCCAGAGAATTACCCATGGCTTCCAAACTAATCAATCAGGAGAACCAGTAAATGGCATGTCAAGACAAAATGCCCTTATGCATGAACAGAAAACCACTGTTCGCAAACAGACAAAGGAGTTAGACAATGGACACAATACCCTGATCCAGCTGGAAGCTTCAACAGATTCTGACAATAAAGAGAGATATGATACTGAGAGAGACATTGGTGCTACAAATCTAAGTAGGACATCTGTCACACTTCCAAAGAAACAACCCACATCTAGAATTATTAAAGGTCAGCATCATGATACCCAAAATATAAATGGAACACAAAAGAAAGAGCTTCCAAAAACAGTTTTTGACACTGAAACGGAAGGGACAGAAGGTACTGCCTCTGAGGTTTCTTTTTCGGGGGACAAAAGAGAACCTCTGGACTTTGTTGATGTGACAAACAAGACTTCTGATGGATTCACAGTGATGTGGGATTCGCCAGAAGGAAAGTACAAAAACTTTGTAATAAGCAGAACTGAGGGTGGGAGAGGCGAAAGGCCAAAACAGAAGGAAGATAAACAAGAAGAAGATAAGGATCAATATACCAAAATATTCTCATCTGAAACTCACAGTGGCAAGGACAATAACAAAGTACCTGACGATTTTCAAGTTCCAAATACCCAAAAAGGTCCAGTGGACAGAACAACACCCAGGGACAAAACTGTCAGACAAGTGCTGCCTGGTTCTGCTCGCTCCCTCCAGTTTGAGCATCTACCTCCTCAGACGGAGTACACCATAACTTTGCTTGGAAAGGGTCCTGGCGTTCTATCCAGACTGCACAAGCTTGTCATCAGTACAGGTACTAACAATGGTGACAGGTAGAAGAACAACATCACTGTCAGTATTGTCAAGTCTTGATCCAAAGAATCACTCTTGTTCTTACAATCTAGAACCTTCATGAGTTTCAGTCTATTAGATGTCTTTTGTGTCATGTCTTCACAGTGTATCATGTTATTCGTCACTTTGCTTGACCACTGCTGGATATATTTGCTTGCTATCAAATACTCTACATTTCTGTTTCATAAGTGTGTCGAACTCTTCTAAGCTGTGTCTGATTTGCCACCTCATGTTTGTCATGTGAACATATGGTCACTCTTGTATAATCAGGTTTTCTTTTTTTTTGGCACTTTGATGTTAAATGGTACGTTTGATGTTTTGTGTGATATTTGCATTTGTACACTAATCTTCCAGCTTCCATGAATATGTGAGATACTCATATTCATGAATGACTACATAATAATCAGTACCCATCTTATAATAATACCACTCTGTTATTTGATGTCAACCTTCAGATATCATTTCTGTAAACATTCTAATGTCCAGAAATCAAAAGACAGATTTTTATTTTCCTGAGGCTGCTAGTGGCCAAAATGTACTGTGTGATGATCAATATCTATTAAATAATTGTGATTACCTTTAAAACAATCATTAACACACAGATTAACAGAATCAATTTAGGTAATGCCAGCAAATCACTTGCAGGAAACCTTTTATATATATTTTTTTAATTATCTTTAGTTAAACTGCTTTGAAATTAAGCTCAATTCTTTTAATTACATTTTTAAAATTAACCATGTTTTTATATATCATTTAAATCACATTTCAAATTTGAGAAGATCTAGTACCAAGCTTTGAGGAATACCTGTACACATACAGTTTTGTTTTCCAAATAGGTTTCTAAACCTTACTAAATCGTTTCCGTCCTGACTAATCAATTTTTCAGCCAGACTGATATTATACTATAGTCAGCTGAGTTGACATCAAAAACAGTAACCCCATAACTCCATTTATTCACTGCTGATTTGGTGTTCTCTCATTTAGGGTAAGCTAACAGCCAGCTTCACTGACACCTCTCCATCTCTCACCCCAACCAGGGTAAGACCACAGCTGGTCAATCTTCATTCAGTCTATATCTCTAACTTTTGTGTTCAAATGCAAGAAAACTAGAGAAGTTCAGTCACTCTGAAGCTTAACCAATTTTGGGTGACAAAAGGTAAAAAGAACTGTTCAGGTTTTAACTGTCACAAATTCATGATTTTACTTGATAGAAAAATATTATTTTAAAACATGTTTATATATGGGCCTCGGTATGTTAAAAACTGACCAGTTCCAATGGCTATTAATTTTATCTTTATCTTTATTAAGAGTTTATCTTACTTGTTGGAGCTTAATTGTATTTCTAAATAAAAATATATATATTAAAATTCCCCAAAATTACCTCTATCACTTTTTACATGATCCTTTATTTCAAGCTCTTGTTATTGTGTTAATCTAATATGTAAATGTATATGTTTTCATTCCTTTTTTAATATCTCAAAAATTATTTCTTTTTCTCTGTGTCCTTATCATTCATTCCTGCCATGCTTCTGTTTTCAGGTATTGACTGACCTGCTAACTGCTGTATTCACAAAGATTCATAAAGTTGTCTTTCTCTCCTTTTCTGCTGACCAGGAACCATCATCTGCATTAATTTGTTTTTGTCTGTGTGTGTATAATCTGTATACTGTATATATGTTTGAGCTGTACATATATACACACAAACTTACTGAAGCATCAAAAGAAAATCTGTGAATGGATAAATAAGATTCAACATGAGTTTTGGTCTTTTTTGCACAATCCATTTATCCGTTTTCCCCTTTTTCTTTGTTAAATGTTCATTTTCTTTGCCTTCCTTTAAAGATGTCTTTATGTTATCCTATAAATATTTCCCAATTTGGTTTACTGCATCATATATTCCACTTTCTGTCCAGACTTCCTTGCTTTAATTCACCTTTACTCTTGGCGTTTTTTTTATCCTCCAGGACCAGAGCCTCCATCCAACATAATGTTCAGCAAGGTGACGGAAAACTCTCTAACAGTGGCATGGACAAAACCAAAAAGTCCTGTTCATGGTTTCAAAGTCACCTACACCCATGCAGATGAGGGTAAGAAAAAAATTATTCCTCACCTGTTCTACCTCGCCTTATTTAGGTATAGAGTAATTTATAGAGTAATTTTGTAACCTCTAAATGCAATAAAGAGATACCTAATTTTAGTTTCTAGTCCCCAAAGCTGGTCTAAGTAAGTCTGTTCTAAAAAAAAATAGGCTTACTTTTATATTAATGATTTAATTAATTAATAGACATTAAATAAGCTTTTAATAATATAGAGTCCCAGGCTGATACTACAGTAAAACAAGCAAAATCAATATTGTGTATGTACCTCAAAACTCAGTGATTTTAAAGTCCTTTAAAACAAAACACTACATTTTTCCAGTATTTCATGACCTGTGAATACGTGACTAAAAGCGTTGCATTATATAAAAAGCATATGACTTCATAATTGGTTTCTAAATCTGTATCTAACTTGACACATCCAACTTTCATCTTGTTTTCATTTCAGTTTGTTGTTTGAAGTGGTCGGCTAATGCTAGCATAGTTTCTTGATATTTTTTTACAACTTGTTGATCATTTGGCTTCTAGCATCTTTTCAATGCAGCTCCTGTTAAACTGTATGCAGACAGAATCTAAGAAAATGCTCTAAATATCTGCCACAGCATTTCTGTCTTCTTATCTTATAAAACAACATTGCTAATCCTTATTTCTTCTCACCAGGAGAGCCAGTGTCAGTGACAGTGGACTCACAGGACTCCACTCTCGATCTATCTCGACTGTCTCCGGGATCTTCTTATGAAGTCACCATCATCGCCACCCTTGGACTGGACGAGAGTGATCCAATCAAAGATTCTGTCATGACACGTGAGTTCTGCGAGTTCAAGGGATAAGAAAATAACTAATTTCCAATATGTACTATAAGATCACTGAAATAGTAATCTGTGAAGCAAAATGATGTCATTGTAACATTGTCTCAGCACGTGTTCCAATTTTTAATTTTTGACAACTAAAGAGTTTCATCTGGGATCTACTGTATCTCAGTTTTCTACTAGGAAAGATTGAATGTTTTCAACTTGTGTTTTTGATCAAATCCAAACTGAGTTCTCTATGTAGAATTTTGTATTTTTAGGACAGTGCAGCAAATTCTGTTTTTTTAATTATTTTGTTATGGCCTTTTTTTTATCGCTCTCAGTTCCTGACCCACCCACTGACCTGCAAGCACTCAACGTCACTGACACCACAGCATTGCTACTGTGGCGTCCAGCACTGGCCACTGTTGATAAGTACGCCATCGTATATGGCTCGGGTACAGGTAAGCACTGAGGGTGTTGGGTGTTTTTTCTGGCTGCAAAAGATCTCAATCTGAATTTTTTTTTTAATGCCTGCTTACTTCCTTACTTTCAATTCAGTTCAGTTTATTTATATAGCGCAAAGTCACAACACATGTTATCTCAAGGCACTTTTTAGGAAAAGTGATTTCAATTCAATCATATATACATTTCAATTTATCCCACTTATTAAAATGCATAAAGTTCAGTTCATTATTTAAAAGTTGTCTATCTAAGGAAATCCAGAAGATTGCATTAAGGCACTGACTTATTTGGCAGATTTAGCTTGAGTTTCCGGTTGTGCTTTTTTAAGTTTTTAAGTTTTAAAAGGCATTGATCATAATTTTATCCCATATAATCAAAAAAATTTTCTTTTCTTGTAATTCTGTCTCATGAAATATTTTTATTTCATTAAACAAATGTCAAAAAAAAATATCCTGAGTAAATACAAAATGACGTTTTCAAATCATGACTTAATTTATTAAGGGAAAAGGTTTAACTAAACCAACCTGGCCCTGTTTGAAAAGGTAACTGCTCCCCATTGGTAAGTCATGAGCTAACGGTGATTGGCAGTATGTTTTTGGAAAGCCAAATACAATTTCACCAGTCACACCCATGTTTGACTAGTAATTTAAAAGAACCTGTCTGACAACATGAGGTAGCCTAAAAGATCTCAAAAAGCTACATGTCTTGCCTTAATCAAATGAAATTCAAGAACAGATGAGAACAGTCTTCAAAGGGTTGCAAAGGCAAGAAAGTATGAGCACTCACTCCTTTCTTGGATAACTTGCTGTAATAAACCACAACACACCTTATTAGCATATATAAAAAAATAAATAAATAAATAAAAAACTTTTTTAGTCAAGAAAACAAACAACAAAACAACATTATCATCCATATGTGGCACTCATTTCTTTTGGTAAAGGAGGCTTTTGAATAAACTATATAAAGCACAATTTCACTTTTATTTATATACTGTATTTCAAATATTTATAGGTTGTATGGCTCTACAATATGTGCCTAAAACCTGTACCTTAATGTGGTTGTGTTTTTTCTCTTTGCAGAATCAGAAGTGAGGGTTACCGTTTCGGGAAACGCAGCCGAGCAACAGCTAAGCGGTCTTGAAGGATCCACCACCTACACTGTCACCGTAACAAGTCAGCTAGGCAGCCTGGAGAGTTCACCAGCTACAACCAGCTTTAACACCAAAAGCGGTCAGCAACCAGTCACACCATGCAAATACCAACACATGTCATGAATACGTTTCTAAGTCAATGCTTACATGCTGGCGTCTTCATTATAAACGACTTCATTTACAGAAAATTAATCGATCATAGAAATGAAACTTACTTTTCCTCTGTCGGCTCAGGGGGAGATCCCAATGAGGCTCAAGATCTGAAGGCCAACAATGTAACCTCTCGGAGTGCCGTTGTGTCATGGACACCATTGTCAACGCCTGTGGATACATACATATTGGTTTATGGGATCAAAAGTCAAAACCCACAGGTAGGAAAACTGTTGGTATCAAAGTGACTTTTATTTATTTAGATGTTATATTTTAATATTTGCAGAAGATCAAGATCCATTGTACAATACTGTATTGTTGTATAGTATTCCTCTCTAAAAACATTTTGTCTCAAATATCAAACTTGGACAAGAGTTTGAAGAATTTGGGTCTATAGCTTTAAAAATGTAATCCTTTTTACAGTTTTCCTCTTTGTAACAGCCATGTTCATAATTTCCTCTCCTTTTGCTGATAACTCGTGATTTCCTACATACTAACAGGAAATTATTGTCAGCCCAAACCTGACACAGTACAAGCTGACCAGACTGCATCCAGATTCTCTGTACAGTGTGGACCTACGATCTATAAGGGGAGGCAAACTGACAGCAAACAGCAACACTGAATTCATCACTGGTACCTCTGTTTAATTTTACATAACAGTTCTTGGTATTGGTACCTGATAGTTTGTTTCATTATACTACCCCCTTTTATTCTCCTAAGGCACACTGCAGTTCCCATACCCCACCGACTGCTCTCAGGAACTGTTGAATGGTATTTTCACTTCAGACGTGGTGGAGATCTTCCCTCAAGGAAAATCTGGCAAATCAATGAACGTTTACTGTGACATGGAAACGGAGGGCGGCGGCTGGACGGTAAAGTCACAACTGTTTGTCGTGTGTCCCTGTTAAATACATTCAAATCCATATACGACATACAGTAATATAATTAGCTTCATTCTCTTTCTGAAAACAATCTACATTGACCTCTCCAGAGAGAGAATTTCTGTAAACCTGTTTATCAGAAAGATGATGTAGTAGATTTTCTGTCTTTCTTTGCATTATGCTTGCATTCCATGTGCAGGTCTTCCAGAGGAGGAAGGATGGCTCAGTGGAATTCTACAACCGCTGGAAGGAATATGTTTCTGGGTTTGGAGATCTGAGTGGAGAATTTTGGCTTGGTGAGAGAGACTCTTCACATAGCTAAAAGGTTTATTTGCACACCCCACTTTTCAGTTATTTATTTGTAAAAAAAATTTGGAATCAGGTATGATTTTCGTTCCACTTCTCACGTGTACACCACTTTGTATTGGTCTTTCACGCGGAATTCCAATAAAATTGATTCATGTTTGTGGCTGTAATGTGACAAAATGTGGAAAAGTTCAAGGGGGCCGGATACTTTTGCAAGCCACTGTATATATGTGGTGGGACACAGTTTGAAAATGAAGGAATTCATTAAAAATAAGTTGCTATTAATCTCAATTTTATCAAGTAATATCTGAGACAAAAAGCAACGTTTTTCAACTCCAATTTTTTTGTGACTGAATCAAAAGGCATATACACCTTGTATCATGATGATAAGTAGCAATCTCTGCCTTGATTTGAACTGTAATTTTGTGGCTTCCTTGCTCTGGTTCATCCAAACATGAAAATTCTGATGCAGTTAGATTTAAAATGTGTTTTTACTTTTAAACTAACATTCTTACCCTTCATGCTCTTCTAAATCATGCAGTTATGGTGGAAGAAGCTCAATTTCCATATTTTCCATAACAGTGTTTCCCTCATTTATATCTATATTCAGAAATGTTCAACGCTCTTCTTTGTCACTCTTTTTACATTTTAATAGAAATGTGAATGTTATATTCGCAAAAAACAAAGTGCATTTTTCTGTCATGTGAAACAAAACAATCTTGCATGTCTCAGGCAAGCCTAATTTCATTCTCTCAGGCCTTGACAATATTCACAACTTGACTAAGATGACGAAGATGATTCTACGAGTCGACCTACGAGATGGAAGCGAGGAGGTGTTCGCTAAGTATTCAACATTTGAGGTGGCCAACAGGCACTACAAACTGAGTGTGGGCGGATACAGTGGTACCGCAGGTGAGATGGGACTTGAAAAGCTTTCACGTTCATATTGGTTCCTAAAACCCAACTGAATGCTCCTCATGAAACCAAACCTATTCAATTTCTTATGCTTCATGGTTTCAGGTGACTCCCTTAGTTACCACAACAACTGCATCTTCTCCACCAAAGACCGAGATCAAGCACCATGGCTCACCCGATGTGCCATTTCTTATCAGGGAGGCTGGTGGTACAAAAACTGCCATGAAGCAAATCTGAACGGTCGCTATGGAATTGACTACAAACATCAGGTAGCATCATCAGACAAATCGTACAGTACACAGAATATGCCTAAATAGGTAAAAAGGACTGGAATGTTTAAAAGGATGTCACATCAATCACACATTCACAGGTTCAAACCTTAACAAGGTTTCTTAAGCATATTAATCCAACTCAATGTATGGACAAATGTCTGCTTCAACACATGCAAAAACAGGAAATAATCATTTTAGAAAATCATACATTTAAAATCTATTACAATGCAGAGACTAATTTGTTTAGCTATAGCTTGAGACATTTTTCCCTCTTACTTCTTTACACCGTTTTTTCACAAAATATGTGAAATACTCTTTGATTGGCTGCATTCAAGGGGAGTCTGACTTGCAGTGAAGAATGAATATGTGGAAAAGCAACCTCTGCCTATTGTTAAGTATGGTGGAGGATCTGTAATGCAGTGGGCCTGTTTCTCTTCCTGGGGCCTGGGAACCTAATCAGATTGCATAACATTACGACCTCTTTGAATATGGATGGTAAAACCCGTCCAATAATTAGAATAGCAAGGCAGCATGTGACCATGTCTTTGTTTGTGTGTCTTAGGGTGTGATCTGGAAGTCATGGAAAGGAGAAGACCACTCCATTGAGTTCACAGAGATGAAGATGAGACCAGCATCCTTCAGGTCTCCCGTGAGCAGAGCAAAGTGGGAAGGAGGACAATAAACTATTAAAGAAACAGTGTCAACATATGTATACACATATTTTAACAAAAGCCTTGCTCTCATTTGAGAATAGAGAGATGTTTTTCATGTGTACAAAGTCAGTTATTTCTGTGCAACTGTATATTGTGAAGTTTCTATCATTCAGAAACTGTTTATCAAAATTTTTAGCTTGTGACCTAATAAGCAGCCACTTTTGGTCTGAAATGCAAATACTGGTAGTTTCAGAAATGCAACCATCATCTACTGTTTTTAATTAAAACAATCCAAAACAGACCCAAGTAAAAATATTTCCAAACCCTAAAAATCAGAAAAGGCTTTTCTGTAAATCTATCTAGAGTCTTCATCTTAATTAAAAAATAAGAGACGAAAAGCTCCAGTGACACATAATTCAGTAACTTCTGTGACATGAAAAGATATAAAACTCATACTCATACTTTTAATTGATAAACTGTTTCTTTTTAAGCTTGTATGCCTAAAAAGAAACATTTAAAGGTACTTCACATTAAACCATGACACTCACACACAAAAAACAATGGTTGACACAGATGATTCAAATTTTTCTGGGTTTGACAGCTTCATCAAAAAACAAAAACAAAAAAACAATGCAGAATGGTTGTCTCTCAGCGACTTTAAAAAAAAGAATGGTGCTGTGTCTTTATTGTTAAAATAAAGAAACTCCTTGACCAGCATTAAAAACATGTGTGTTATTTGGGCAACTGCCTAATAGGCCTCAATTAGATTCAGGAAAAAAATGTCAGCATTTGCTAAATAATTCACTCCCAAATTATTCATGTAAAGTTACGTCACTACTGCCACAGATTATTTAGGATCAAAATGTTTTTCGAGGTTTCTCCTGTATGAATTGGCCTTACATTTCAAATTTTACTCTTCTTTTTATTTACTTTTTTCCCAATTTAAATATCAGACCTAATTGAAAATTATAATCTTTAGGAAAGATTAGAATATATGTTGCATACTGAGGAAATTAGGTGGATTAAAAATGCTACAAAGAGATTCAGATTGATTTGTATAATATAAACAGTAAATTATAAGTCAAAACAAATGGAAATGTCACAGGCAAAATGAACAAAATGAGTCCATTTAGACCAGATTGAATGGTTTGTATGCTGCTGCGGTCTGAAGACCTTAAATTCAAAGTAAATAGGCTGGTTAATATAAGAATGTGAGACATGACTACATTTAAACTAAGCTGGAGTCTGGACCATGACTGAACTTATTTGCATAACTGGCAGTTCATGTAGAAATATGCAAATGAAAAGCTGATAATGAGAAGAGGAGGTGTATGTTATTTCAAAATGGCTGCAGTTCCAGTTTGACAGTTCTGTTCACATACCGTTGTGTTTGCAGCGTTTAAAGCTAGTTTATGTTCTTTGGCTTCCTTTCTGTCTTCTGTAAATATGCTTATTGGTTGATCAGAGTAGACTATGTCTGTGCATGTGTTTTTGCTCTGAACCTTTAGAATCTGCTACTTACTGAAAATATAAATGTATGTATCTCTTCAATCTAAAAGCATTTCCTTATTTCAAATGGGATTCAACTGAAATCGAACCAGAAACAGGGTTTGGTTGTGTTTTTTTATTCTCCTCTGTAACTCTTCTGTAACTTTTATCCTGTGATCAGCCCTGCTCTAAAGCTCAGCAGTGCCTCCTACTGTTCAGTGTCACACCTCAGCCGGACTGTGGCTTCTCAGTGTGAACAGACAAAGAAGAGTGATGCACCTGCTGTGGTTAAGCAGGTGCATCAGTGTCCTTGTTGTGTTTGTCTTTTCTGTTTTACTTTGTCTTTTTATAAGCCAATCAGTGTTTTATGTTTGTTTTTCTACCTATGGTGCATTGTAAAAGAATACAACAATAAAATGAGTTGAGTCTAAAACTTACAGGGTTTCTCTGCTGGACTTAAAATGCGTTTTGACTTTTCTTGATTTTTTTTAAATTAGGAAATATTGATTCCTTTCATGGTTTGTCATACAAAATGCCAAATTTATTTTGTGCCATTTGACCAGAGAGACCTAAAACTTGACTTTTAGTCTGACTTGGAATAAAGGATGACTATATAGAAAAACATCTTGTGCCCACTGTTAGGTATGTTAGAGGATCTCTGGTGCTGTGAGCCTGTTTCTCTTTCAGAATCCAGTGAAACCTTGTAGAAAACATGGTATTGTGAACTTTTTGACATACCAGAGCACAGAGGTAAAAATCTGGTGATTTCTGCCAGAGAACTGAAAATGGTTTGTGATTGGTCCTTTTAGAACAATAATATTCAAAAGTGCATGGTCAAACTGATACAGATATGGGTCAGACACAAAATCAATCTTCTTAAGTGGTCATCTCAATCCAAGACCTGAATCATACAAAAAACCTGTAGGGTCTGAGCAGAACAGAGTAATAGAAAGGATCCTGGATCTAAATCACATTCAGATTAAAAGATAAATTATTTCAGGAAATTTTTTGTTGTTGAAAGAGTAAAGCATGGAGAACTGCAATAAACTGGTTTCCTGAGTGTAACACCCTTAAACTAATACTTTGTTGAAGCACTAGCAATTTCAACATTTAATCTCCTTTGGTAGAAGTCCCACATCTCAACCTGACAATATTTGCCACATCTCTCTTTAGGTGATGCCACAGATTTTCTGTAGTTCTGAACTCTGGCTGGGGAATTCCAGATCTTTCATTTTTCTCCCATGAAGCCAATCTGTTGTTGATTTGCCAGTAATGAGAAAAAGAGTTTTGGATGCACTAAAGAAAGATTATTTTTATTAAGGCTGCATTCTTAGGAAGTTATACATGTGCTTATTTTTTGATTATAATAAACCATCAGTTCATAATCAGTCAGCCTCTTACTGCTGACACACTGCTGAGTTTAATTTTCTCCAACAAAAACACAAAAGGAAGAGTTAGATCTTAATAAAGACAAGTGTAAATGCGTCTTTTCATCTTTCACCACATTTCCCAGATGTCCTTTTAAACATCTTTTGTTTTTTTTAATTGGCCCCCAGTGTAAAAGCCCCTACCCCACCCTTTCACCTGCTCACCAGGTGGCCAATCACAGTGCTTCTTTGCCGCTCTCTGAGCCAGCTGGGCTCCTTGTTTACAGGTGCTTGTCGCCTGGGACTGCTGAGAGATAGGATGCTGGAAAAGTGGTTGGACAACACGATGGTGAAGAGGCAGAGCTCAGGTAAGGTGGGCTCATCCCAATACCACAAAACAGGAAGCTACAAGGACATCTGCAGGAGGAGAAGCACTGTGGTTTGCAGTTAAGAGGAAAAGGATTTGTGTTTTTCATAAACCAGGAATGTTTTCATTATAAAGAAAGAAGTTTGGAACTGGAAAGCTGAATCTAAGTCTTTTTGTTACTCCTTTAGTACTGGAGATACTCAGCGGGAAACATTTAAGAATCAAATCACTAAACAAGACTGGTAAGTTTTCTGCTTTATGTACTTATACATTTATTTTGTAGCTTTTAATAATTGTAATTATTCAATAATTGTTTCAGTTTATTATTAACTGCTAAATATTACATGCTATCAGTGGTTGTCATAAAACTAATTACTTCATCTTAGAATTTTAGCTGTTTTGTTTTTAACAAAAAAATCGATATATCCAAAATGCCATTGTAGAAAGTTAAAACAACCAAAAATTGTTGTACGTTAATCAATAGAAACATAGAACTGTGGACCCAGAGAAGACTGCTAATTACCCCCTGCCTTCTCAGAATTCCTAATCATGATGTCTCCAGACGACCAAGCCCTCGAGGACCTTTTGTATGGCAGCGACCCCGGTGACAAGCCGGAGGTGGTGGGGCTGGCCAGTGGCCCAACGGCAGTGGGGGAGAATACTGCTTCAGAAAATGTAATTTAAATATCTTAAATGATTACTCTTTTGTCAGATTATTTTGCATTTACATCTTAGCAACAAGAAAAGAACAGAAAACAATACCTTTGATTTCTGGTTGTCTGGTTTGGTAAGAATGAGTAAAGTTGTGGTTCTGATATACCCAACATAATTTACACTATGTATATTTTTATAACTATTTAAATAGTTTTTGCTACGTTTCCTTTTGCATTTGTCTTCCAGCTTCTATAATAAGCTGGAAGACAAATAAATATAATAAAACGTGTGAATAAGTATCAATTTTTTAAAAAAGGAAAAAAATGTTTTCATTTGCATTTTATGTTTTATTATTACAGTCATTTCAGTAATTAATGCCTTCTAATTCCTTACCAGATGTTTTCTTTTTTTTGCAATTTTCAACTGGTATTGGAATTTATGTTTGGTTACGAGCTCCAAGTATTTGAGGTTGGACGCCTCCTTGCCATCACCCAAAGGTTTAGTTCCTCTCCTCATCTTTCATGTATGAATATCAACTATCTTACAGGTTCCAGCAACTGTGTCCATTCAAGAGCCAATCATATGTGCCGGATGTGGCGAGCAGGTGTGTGATCGCTTCTTTCTATTGGCTGCTGGAAGGGTGTGGCACAGCATCTGTTTACGCTGCAGCCAATGCCATTGTGAGCTACAGACTCAAACTTCCCTCTACTGGAGGGATGGAAACATCTACTGCCAGCAGGACTACAGCAGGTCTAAATGATTCTCCATGCTGAACCAGTTCACTTCCCAACATCTGTATTGAGTTAACATGTGACTTCAGTTTCTGACATCTGGATTTCCTCTGTCATCAGGATTTTTGGAGGCGGCCAATGTGCTCGCTGCCTCCAGCCAATCCCACCCACTGATTTGGTCA
Source organism: Valencia hispanica (assembly GCA_963556495.2). Lineage (NCBI taxonomy): Eukaryota > Metazoa > Chordata > Actinopteri > Cyprinodontiformes > Valenciidae > Valencia > Valencia hispanica. The sequence continues at coordinate 10,516,360 of OY747713.1, read as the reverse complement.
TGAGATCTGGTGAGCTGACTTTTCATCCCCACTGCTTCTCCTGTCAGGTTAGTTAACAAACTCACTGCAAGTTTAATTGTAAATTAACAAATAAATGCATGCTATTTAAAACTGTATTTGCAGGAATGTGATGTAAAATTAGTGCCAGGGAACCTCTACTGCATGCAGGGCCAAAACCTGTATTGTGAGTCACATTATCATTGCGATGGGGACAATCTGCCACTGCAGGACTCCCCACAATCGCATCTGAAAGAAGGTCAGTGTGTTGGTGTATCTTTAAAAATGACATGGAATGTAAATAAATGTCAAAAATGTTTTGAAACATTTAGTTGTGTGTTTCCCAGTTCCACAACCACACCCTAAGTCACCTCTTCGGGGCAAACAAAGTTGATCCATCTAATTATCTTCTGACTAGAGCCCAGGTACCCTAAGACAGCAAGCATACCAAGCATCACTTTATGCTTTATATGTTTCAAGTTTAAAGGAGTAGTTTCTATGCAAACAATTCACAATAATTCATGTCAAGTCTTTGTAAATTTGCAAAGATCTCCACCAGGGGGCAGTAAACAAAACAACATTGTAATTACAACAGAGATTCTGTTGTTAGAAATTATGGTTAAAAATTTTAAAATTAGAATACAGACAACTGAAATTTTATCACTAAGTTACAATACATTTGTATGTGCTGCTATTAACAATTATTGCATTATTAGCCTGTCATGGGGTACCTAGGCATGGTACAGGCGAGGCCCCAATCTGTCTATTCACCTTTGGCTCCATCTATACATTACTTATGATAAAGACCTAAAATACTTAAACTCCTTCATTTGAGACTTTGCAACACATAAGTCAATCCAGTTAGGTCATGTAGCTAAAACATGCAGCTGGATAACAGACTCAAAGTGGCACGACTTTTAACTCAGCCCTACTGCCATGAGCATATGTGCAAAACGTCTTTCCAGGATTTCCCCTAAACCCAACAACATCTGGCTGAGCTCTCTTGTTGCTATTCAGTCTTTGGCTGACCAAATGCAATTAATGCTTAGAACGAAGGACATTGTTGTGTGTTATGCTCAACATGCTATGGCCTGTAAATATACAGGTGGTTAAATCTTGCACATTTACTGCAATCCATCCAGGTTACGTAATGTAACACTGTACACTAAAAAGTACATAACATAAATAGGTTCTACAAAACAATACATTTAAGAGATTAGACAAAAATTAGAAGCTTATCTGGTGGAGATATTTGCTTCTAATGAGTTTGATTTTCATCATTTTACTGGATCTTTCTTCAATCGAATACAGTATTATCCTTTCAATCTTCTGCTCATTACAGCTCTTTGACAACCCACTGATGTAGTTCAGAAGTGTAACAGTGGTGGGTCGCCTTTAACCCTCCCTTCCATGTCAACATGTTTCAGGTGATTGTGAGGCATGAAGAACAAATGTACACATCATGGATTGAAAGCAGGAGCTTAAAAAATAACTAGTTTCTCTGGGTTTAAATGAGCTTTGTCCTGAAATGAGCTGATTCTGAAACTATACAATCTAAAACATCCTCAAGTACAAAGTCAATGAGCTGAAAAAGCTAACAACCATGTTTCTGATATGAAAACTAACACCATTACCACTATCATTGTTTGATATCAGAGATGGGTCAAAACCAGGTGTCAGGTGAAGGGGAGGAGTCTGTCAGCAGTCCAGAGCCACGATTGGAAGACAGAGATGCAGGTGGGCGGACGCGCAGACGGACCAAGCGAATCAGGACATGTTTCCGCAGTGAGCAGCTTAGAGCACTTGAGTCATATTTTTCCCAGAAGCAAAATCCCGACGGAAAAGACTGGACTTGTCTCGCTCATAAGACTGGCCTACCTAAGAGAGTGCTTCAGGTACACCAATTAATTTTCCACCTAATTTTATTATAAACTTGATGGATTTTCCAGATTCATGGTGCAGTAAAAGTCACAGGCATTTATTAAGATAAATTTGAAATGATTTGTTACTTAAGGAAGTATGAGAAAAGTAGGTTAAATCTACTGTTGGTGTTTGTGGCAGGTGTACAGACAGGCCAATGGGTATGGCTCCATAAAAGCCCCAACAACTTTCCAGAACAGAATGAAAAGAAGAAAGGTCTTCTTCTAGCTTGATTCTCAATTCACATTCAGTAGCTGTTTGGATCTTTCAGTGGGCTTTTTTTAGCCTATTTTGCAGCTGCTTTCAGCCTTTGTTATCATCTTCCATAATCTTTCCTCTCTTCCATAATATTCCCTCAGGTGTGGTTTCAGAATGCTCGGGCCAAGCTGAGACGTTCCCTAAACTCTGAAGACTCCCAGGCCAACTCCCCCTCTGCTCCCCTCGGAGCTGTAACCCTGGCAGCCACCCCCTCATCACTAACCTGCTCTTCTCTAGACCAATTGCAACCTTTTCCCACCAGCACCATCGACCAGCTGCAGCTCTCTTTGCTCACTGGTCCCGTTGGCGAACCATCTGTGAGCCCAATCCTCAATCAGTCATGCCAGATGTTACAAAGCCCCAACATCTTTCTGGACTACGATCCCCAGAGTGCATTTGGTTGCATCCCCTCTCTTGAGCCCCTTCAGGAGTTTGAAGAGTCAGAGGGAAGAGTAGAGAGAGAAGTTGACGCTGCGACTTTCGGACCAAATTACAGCTAACTGATGGTTGTGCAGTGACCGTTTTCTTTCAGCCATAAATGACAGATAGAAATCTTTAATTTAGAAAAACTACTTCAGCCTTAACCTAATATTATTCTAGGTACAAGAAGAAAAAATGAGGAGTTGACATTCAAGAAATCGTTCAGTTAAAAATTTGTTTTGATTGCTTTATGATTGCTATATAGAGATGTTAGTAGAGTTTAGTTGACTGAGTGAATACACTGTTTTGTTACATTTTCTTTAATCAAGTTTGTGTCAATGCTTCTTTTTAGCTACCAGACAGTACATCACATGGAGGTGATTCAGTTAAATGAAATTTTACGCAAAAGAAATGTTCTTTGTATGATTATCCGTTCATGAAATGCCGCAACAGGCGATCTTAAAGAATTATGTCACTGTATCGTTAGAATACCATCAAAAAGTTAATTTATTTCAGTAAATCAATTCAAATAGTGAATCCCATATTTCTTATATTGTACATATGAGGTTTCATATTTTTTAATTAATTACTAGATAATATAATTAAAAGTGATTGTTTACAGAGTGATACATTTTACATTTATTTTGGATGATTTCTACAACAGGTGAAGAAGAACAAAATCCCCCCACACAAATTACTCAGAAGAACAAATTATGTTATAAAGTAATTTATTGAGCAGGCGCCCTTACAAAGTAATTAGGGCATAAACTGTACAATACATGGGGATACTTTTCAGCAGGCAAGCAGTTTATTGGTACTATTTGTATTGCTTCCATAAATTTTTTTTGAGAAACTCGATTTTGTACTTTTATTAGCACCCAGTGTTAATTATCAAAATTGCCCAGAAAAATGCCTCAAGTATTTAACTTTAAGCATTTATTCAAGAATCATTGGGTCAGGATTTGATATAATTTTCACTTTTTTAATGTTTTTACTGACTGAAGCTTAATTTTCAGTGATAGTCAAATTTATTGAGATGCACTTTTGCTTTCTACCATATTCTAAAATTATTTAAAACTCACCTCCAAAATAACATGACAGATTCCTCACAATTATTACTATTTTTTTAAACAAAAATAAAGCAAAAAGCAATTTGTGGCAAATTAAGTAGAATCTTGCTGTTTACAAGAGATTCCGTAGCCAGTCCTGCTATCAAAGCACTTTCAAACAGTTGATCTTCATTTGGCAGTTCACTGGTCTGGAGAATTTAGGTGTGTTTTAACACAACTTCAAGGAAGAACAACAGTTGAGAAGTTAGAAAAACACTTATTGATGCCACTCAGTATGAGAAGAATTGCAGAAGTGAAGAAATCCATGATTCTAAGAAAGATGATTCACAAGTGGAAAATATTTTAGACAGCTGATAATTCTTTCAGAAGTCAAAGTCCCAGCAAATTTAGACTGTAGTCAGACTGTGCAGTCATCAGAGAAATTATTCGAAACCCAATAACTTCATCTTAGACTCTACATTTTACATGCTAGCCTAGACAGGTCAAAAAAATACTGAATATGGCAAGAGAAACCATCTTACATCAAGCAAGAATGTAGCTGTGTGATGGAGGTTTACAAAGTTGCATCAGAAAACAACTTCAAAAATTTTCCTATGAACAGGTGAGGTCAAAGAAAAGTTTGCGTTTGTTGTACTGTACCAAGATTAAACACAGGATATCAACACAAATACCTCAAACCAGCTGTCAAAGCACAGCGGTGGAGGAGTGATGACTGATGATTGACATGAATTAACCTTGCATACATTAAGTCAAACATCTTATTCCAAAGTCAGATACAACATTATCTGTGTGAACCTAAAGCCATAGGCAGAGACTGGATCATGCAAGCAATGAAGCAGTGCTGAAGAAAGGAAAGGACCGAAATTTGAATAGAAAATAACTACTTCAATTAATTTGATGAAGGCAATAACAAGGTCAGCCTTCTATCCCCTGAACAACATGTCTAGAATTAAAGGACTGATGTCACAACAGGACCTTGAAAAACTCATCCATGCGTCTATCTTTAGTCGAATTGATTACTGCAATAGTATCTTCACATGTCTGCCTAAAAAGTCAATTAGACAGCTGCAGCTGATCCAGAACGCTGCTGCTCTTGTTCTCACTAGAACCAGCAAAGTACAGCACATCACCCCAGTTCTAAAGTCCTTACACTGGCTCCCTGTAGCTCAGAGAATAAACTTCTAAATACTTTTACTAGTTTATAAATCAATGACTGGCTTAGCACCAAAGTATGTTGAAGATTTACTGTTACTATAGCAACCCACCAGAACACTCAGGTCCTTAAATTCCAGTCTACTCAACATCCCTAGAATTCAATTCAATTCAATTCAGTTTATTTATATAGCGCCAATTCACAACAGATGTCATCTCAAGGCACTTAACAAGAAGTCATTTCAATACATTTATACAAACATTCCAATCAGTTAAAAAGTTTCCTATTTAAGGATTCCCAGCAGATTGCGTCAGTCATTGGCTTGAGGTTGGGCCCCGTTGATGCAGACTTTCCAACCACAGCAATCCTTCAGCAATCCCTCATACTGAGCAAGCATGTAGCGACGGTGGAGAGGAAAAACTCCCCTTTAACAGTAAGAAACCTCCAACAGAACCAGGCTCAGTAGGAGCGGCCATCTGCCACGACCGTCTGGGGGTTTGAGAAGACAGAGCAGAAACACAGAAGGAACAGAAGATCTGATATAAGAGAACTTTCTATGTTACAGAAAGTAAAAAGTTGATAACAGGACACAGTGGATGTTCAGTTACTGGGAGGATTATCCCAGTCGATGCCCCCGTCCAACAGGGCATTGCAGCCAAGCTGGATACCAGACCAGGTATATCTTCTATGGAGAGAAAAACACTGAGAGAAAACAAAGTTAACAGTCGAAATAACAGAATGTACTGTAATACGACTGGAGAGTTGTAGGAGAAAAGGAAGTAGCAGAGTGAAGAAAATTGGTAAGTTTGTCCTCCAGCAGTCTAAGCCTATAGCAGCATAACTACAGAGATAGCCCAGGATGACCTAAGCCACTCTAACTATAAGCTTTATCAAAAAGGAAAGTTTTAAGCCTGGCTTTAAAAGTAAACAGAGTGTCTGCCTCACGGACTAAAGCTGGGAGCTGGTTCCACAGGAGAGGAGCCTGATTACTAAAAGATCCGCCTCCCATTCTACTTTTAGAAAGCAGTTTCAGTTTCTATGCTCCTCTAATCTGGAACAAACTTCCAGACAACTGCAAAGCTGCTGAAACACTGAGTTCTTTTAAATCACAAGTAAAAATTTATCTGTTTAGAGCTGCCTTAGAGTAATGCTTTGATGTACATATGTTTTGTGTTTGCCTCTTGCTTTATTGCTGTTTTTACATTATATGCTTTGTCTGTGTTTTACTGCTATATTTATTTGACCCCTTAAATATGAAAAGCCCCTTGAATTACCTTTTTGTTGAAAATGTGCTATACAAATAAAATTGCCTTGCCTTGCCTTGCCTTTCCTTGATGCTAAATGATGATGTTAAACAAGCTCCTGAGTCACTGAGTGTATTTAGCTTTTCATCCACATTTTCATTCTGGTTTTGCTTTTGTTTGATAAATAATGACACTGTGGAATCTGTTGTGTGCTTTGGCACCAAACTCAATGCTTTTATTATCAGCGCCCTGCTGCGTCCAACACTGTGTGAGATTTGTGCATTTCAATTACATGCTCGACTTCCTGGTACCACGGAAACATTTCCTCTGTAACGATGTGGTTTTAGAAGAAATAAAAAGGCCTTTTCAAAGTTCGGTCTGGATACAGCCTACTGATTCACAGTTAAATTAGGAGTGTGGGTCTCCAAATATTTTCAAACATAATTGATGTTATTTTCATTCATGCAAAGGCCTCATTGGGTTTCAGGTTTGGATTTGTCATGGGATTACTGAGACATTCTTCAGGTATATTTATCCTAGCCTATCGAAACGATCCTAATTACAAGCACAACCATAAAAGAAATCCCGGAGACTCTCTCCAATCAGAAACATCTTAATTAACCGTTTGCGTCCACTTCAACTCTCACCAAACAAGCAGTTATAATTGGGCAAAGTGCTAAACCGGACAAACGTTGCTGAGCTTTAAAGAATGACGACTAAGGTATTTGGCGAATATGTTGGTGTGCGTCAGAGGGCGGAGGGGCCAATCTGTGATGGTTGAGCGGTGGAGAGACGGTTGTGGTTTTTAAAAAGGTCTGAAGCAACAAATGTTACAGAAGACACAACAAGGTGCCTGACAGGAATCAAGGTAAGAAATGGCTAGTGTGGGATGCGGGGAGAGCTTCCTATATTTTAAGGAAATTAATTCAGTTTTTATGGGAATTTTACACCTGATGGAAAATCTGTATGTCTGGAGCAGCTAGGAAGGAGTGCAAGAGGGCATAGAGGTTTAACCAACCAAATTCCAATTTGAAATAAAAATCTTTGGTTAGGAATTGTTTTGTTAATACAAGCTTCCTACCTAGCTTCAGTATATCACTAAAAACCTTTACCTCCTGAACCTGTGTTATTATAGTATAGGTTCTCTCCAGAATTGTAGGTTACTGTAAAAAGATCTCAAGCCAAACTCTTCCGCCACCAGGCTCTACAGATGTTGGAGGCTTCTTTCTGAAGAAATATTAGGCCCTTTTTCTTAGCTCAGAGTGAATGCAGATGAGATCAGCGCATGATTTTGATTAGCCTCTTTGATAAGGAAAGGCATACTGAGTTTTCTTTGCTTGCAGGTCGGTTTTGAACGATAATGATTTCGTTTGACTCATGAACTTTGACTTGTACGACTTTCAGATTATAAAGTTAAGTTCTGGAGTTCTTGGAGACATGTTGTGTGGACACATTTCTGCTAAGTTAGCATATCTCCTGGGATAAACAGCAAGAACTTAAATATGTGTCTATTAAACTTTTTAAACCAAATCAGAAGTTAATCAGAAATGTATATTTCAGAGAAGATCACAATGGTCTTTAAAATCTTAATGTGAAGTGTTTTGTGCAAAAATGTGAAGTGCAAAAAAAAGACACACATATCTCAGTAATTGAAATGAATGTTTCCATAAAGGCCTTTAATTACATTATGTCACCTAGAATGAGGCACATCCTCTGCCAAAGGTCCTGTGCCTCATTCTATGCTCTTTTGCAGAAACATCAGTTTTTGACAGAAGTTCTCAAAATTGTGCAAACTGATTAGCATCAGTTTAGAAACACTCTTTGTAAGATTCTCTAGTTCTGTTAATGTTCATGAAATTAGTCCTGGTTAGATTATTAAGGATTTAGGTTTTGGTTTAGACTCCTGTCTGCATTTGGATTCTCAAATTATCAATTGATTGTTATCAAAGAATAACAATTTTCCACTGCTATTAAGTTTACATTTTTCATAATCTATAAGTTTAATTGTTTCTGTGTTTTTCCCCAGTTTTTTTCTGTGCCCCAACTCTGTTATCCAAGTTGAGTTAATCTGAGAAAAAGTTTAAAGCAATTAAATCGACCAAAGGATTTTAAGCACAATATAATATGATCATTGCTGCTCTTTTTGTCCAGATGAGACTGCCTTTCCATATCAGTGCCTCACAGGTTACCCTCCTCTTCCTCGCCCTACTCTGCCCAATCCGACACGGAGCTTCCACACATCTCCTGTCCTCCGCAGCCTTCTTTCCCACACTGGACAGACATGAGCTGGAGAACAGCCTGTATGACCTCAAGGCTCCTCTGCAGGACCACAAAGACCCTAAAATGTGGTCAGACTGGTTTCAAGACTCTCCGCAAACTCCTCTAGAGCCCGAGGAGGAGGATGAACCATGGGAAGAAGAGCAGCTGCTGAGAGGTCAGAGAGGAGACATCATGGATCTCCCAATCTCCCCATTCCCTGGGGATAACTCTCTGGAGACCATGAACTATCAGGAGGGAGGTGAGGGGGAGGAAGGCTGGAAGAGAAATGATGCTCTAACATCCATGGCTGGAGGGCTCCAAGCCGTCATCCGAGAGAAAGGAGGATTTGGTTTCCGCTTTGGGAGGAAGAGATGGCTAGAAAAGAGGAGGGATGGAGGGGTAATCGAAAGCAGAAAGAGAGGTTTGATCTGGAATGAAAGATTGGACTAAATAAGGAAAAATATGGTAAATTTCTTGAATGTTTTAATAATAACAGAAGTGTGGGAGGAGTTTTTTTGCTTTATTGTCAAAAAAAAAGCATCCAACAGTATCTAATGCACTTTTACATAGTGAGAAGGTGCTGAAAGCTGCTCAGTGAATCACTGCCTATAATTGTAAGAAGAAATGCAATAAGGAAGATTCTGTTTTAATAAATAAACTTTTACCATATCATATATGCTTTAAAAATGTATATAAAAATTGCATGAAATTGCACCACTGAAAAAAATTAAGTGAAATCTGTAACTTCCATCGGCTGCATCTGTCTCTCATGTTTGTCTTTCATTAACAAGGAAAAAGTTTTATTAGAAGCACAATAAATACTAAATAGAGACATGGCATTTTTCTAAAAAAAAAATGCATCTTTCTTATTATAAATCCACTCCAATCCAACAACAGACATTTAATTAAAAAGAACTAGTTGGAAGTTTACCTTTTAGTCTGCTTGAATATAACAATAAAATAATGAGACCGGAAAACCAACATATATAATAAGCATCAACATCTCCCAGTGATTCTCCTAAAAAGTTTAGGCAAGCAAAAAACAAGGTTTGTCCTTGCAGGTTACTGTGGTATCTGTTTATTTGATTTGGCTTTTATGTGTCCAAATATCAAATCTTTACTAGTGAAAACATTTCAAGACAAGAAATTTGAAAGACTGTACTGTCAGTCCTAAAGGCTGCATGGGGGTGTGGGAGAAAGATTAAAAAAAAAAAACAGGTAATGTTTACTGCATCAAGATATTAAGATTTTACAATTGGAGGAACAAAACAAAAACTGCCACCCACTTGAATATATATTTTAATCATTCACAATAACTATAATGCGTAGCAAACGCGTGAGGATTGAAGCTCTACAAAAGGTTTAAACATAAGAGGAAGTAACTCAGATTAAAAAAAAACTGATGTCATACACAAGAAATCAGGAAGGGGGTATGTCGCGTTCACGACCCCTTGTAAATGTAGCCTTTTAATGCGTGTCATTTGAAACCTGCTTCTATCTGCAGTAAAAACTACACACGGGCTATTAAAGAGCCAACATTCAGTAAGAGAAAGCAGAGATACCAATGCCATGGTTACGGTTTAGTTCAACAAATATTCACTTCGAAAACGGCGGTGTAAAATAAAGAAATCAATAAGACTGCTAGGTGTTCACATAAATGATCAAATCAGTTTCCTAATTTTTTTTATGCACCGATAGACATTAACCTATTAAAACTATTTATTTTAAAAATCAACATTTTACTTTGGACCGTTTTCCCTTTCAAATATTGTTTATTTTAAAACTGATACTTTAAAACTTCTGATACTACTTTAAAGATTAACATTTTATGAGCAGACGCTAACTAATAGAGGTTTGACCTCTATTAGGAATGAATGTAGATGAAAGCTTCACACAATCTGTTTTTATAAAATAGAAAATCCTTCTGGAAATAAAAACAAGTGCTCTTTAAAGGCTTCAAAATGTTTTACTTTAAATTTAAAAGGGGAGTATTTTTAGAACAAGTAAAAACAAAAATAACATCACAGAGACTTATAAAGTTTTAGCAATCAAAACAAAAACAGTTTATGTTAAAATGGTGATGTTCTGGACTTTGATAAAAAAAAATATCTGAAAGACTTTTGTTAACCCCAGAGAAATTGAGCAAGTTTCAATATTGTGCTTTTTGCTCTTTTTGAAATCAATATGCTTGTATAAGGTTTTTTAAAATGTGTTATTTTCATTTGTGCGGCACTAGATCAATTGTAGTAAAACGATTGGAGTTATAAAACTAAAGAGGAAATGCCTACGTTTCCGACGAACCCTGAAAGCATCTTAAAACCGAGGCAGAAGCGGAACACAACGAGACATCCCGGGCTAAAAACCCGTCAAAATCTTACATTTCAGCCGCAGAACCAAACCCGATTCTGGTTCGGAATGAAACTCGTAACATTTCTCGTCCTTTGTGGGACAACACTGACTGTCTGCAGCGGTAATTTTCCTTCTTTTTCTGAAACGTTTGTTAAAAGTGAAAGTAAAACAAACATGTGACGTAGTAAAACAAAAATACATTTTCTGTCGTAAAAGTAATGTTTTTTTAAACGACTAACGCGACTCGCTCGCTAATATTTAGTGATGTCGAAATGTTCTATGCCGACTCCCGTGTTAAATACACCGACACCAGAACTACTTTCTCGTAGTGGCGCATATTCATTAGCACAAGAAGCCGCCGCGTCGCCCCGTCCTTTTATAAGCTCCTCTCAACATGGCTAGGTGTTTTTCTTTTGGTTTAACACACCTTTCGAAGCTTTAAGAATGATTAACACGCTGAATGGCTATCTGCTGAGGCCGTTCATAACCAGTAAATCAAGGTTGTTGGGCCAAGGATCAATCTGAAAAAAATGCGGAAGTTTCTAAGGTTGGAAAACACAGGCTTTTAGTAGGCGAGGTCGTTCGTCACTTGACTATGCTTGATACTTTTTCGAAAAATAATAAACCAAAACTATTCAATTTGCAATGGCGTTTGTAGTACCTTGAAGAGATGATCGATATCATATGTAGGTTATGAATAAAGCTTTAAGTCTGTGGGGAATTTGTGTGTCTCAGTTCACTTCGAAATCTAATAAAGGTTAGAACCCAAAATGACAACAACTTGTGAGTCATTGCCATGAAACGTCCAACAAATGATCTCTGATAAATTAGCTGCCATAATTTGTGATCAGAAGAAGTTTCTTGTCAATTGACTTGTAAGGGTTGTTAAATTCGACCCAAAGGCCATGGTTATTTCTGTAAAATGCTTCCACCATTATTAAAACAGAATTTTCTCCTTTGAAACAAAAAGACGTCCAACCTGCGTGCTCATTTTTAAAAAATAACGTTTTACCATATTTTGATTAAATCTGAACCTGAGTCAGTTCTTTAGTTACTAATCAGTTGGAGCACAAACCGCTGCCGCATACTCACTAGTTACCGTCTTAACAAAACCTGTTTGTTTGATTAATTAATTACTTTAAAATATGTGATCTGTTGATTAAAACTATTTTAACCTAACTTGACACCAATCTGTGTTTGGTATATTATGTAACCTGTAAAAAGGTTATTACCTTCCAATCCAAAGGAATCAGTTGTAATAGCAATATTATAAAGTTAGCTGGATTTATGCTCAGGAAAATTTCCTTAATTTATCAAGACCTCGTGAAGTTAAGACAGTCGGTGCTCAGAATTACATTAAAATGTTGGATCAACTTTTAAAAGCATATTTTAGAACTTATTTGTGATGATCCTAAAGTGAAAGAGGCAAGTAGGCAGACAGACAACATTGCTAAGATAATTTTGACATAAGGTGTGCCATCAAGACCGTAAAACCTCCCCTCTAGAATTGCAGACCAAAGCAGAAAGGAAGTAAAGAGAAAACAATATTATTTTGCATTATAATAAATGTACTTTTTCTATAGGTTTGTAAGCTATCACATGGTTTCCCTGAAACATTTTGGTGGATAAATTGGTTTACAGATTTGTATCTACAGCAAATGTATAGGCGTACCTAGCCTATAAACAAATTAAGTGTCAAGAGTCTTGTTCTCACTACACCATTTTGAGATTGGCAAAGTTAACAAGTTTGAATGAAAATACTTTAGTTTCTTGGTTTACTCAGAATTTTAAGATGAAAATGTAGAATATGATCTAATTACATTTTATGAAGCCAAAAAGCAGCACTTGTATATGTAGCAGCAATTATAATGTATTGTTTATTGTAGTTATAATCATGTTATCCATAGCATTTATTGGTATTTTGATTTTCATGAAAGACATTAGTTAATTGGGAATAAACCCCGGCTAAATTTAGTTTTAGTCTTCAGGTAAAGGTAAATGTGCTTGTTGAACATAATGTTCTACCTTTCTTTTTTAGTTATACTCTTTATAGAAATACGCAATTTTAACAAGCCAACATTTGCTGGTTGATTATTCAGGCTATCTGGTCAGTTCCCCAATTTGCTGTCGACTTTTTCATTGCGCCATTTTTTCTAACCTGCTTCCAGATGATTCAATTTGTCTGTCTTGTGATGGGAAAAAACAAAATGTAGGAGGCTTATTTCAGCAAGCTAGTTGGCAGTGTGCAGCCGCATGTGGGGGAAGGGCCAACCTCAGCCTTTTTGAGATGGAAAAAACTTTAGTCACTGTTGCACTTTATCTACGTTACAGCTCAGTAACAGTGTGCTATAAATGTTTGGCAGCTTTGATACCGGTAATCTGCCCGTGCCAAGTTCTGAGTGGTTCTGAAAAACACAGCTAAATATTAAGACAATTCATCATGAACGATTGTGCCAAGACAAAAAAAAAAAAAACAAGTTCAAAGGATGATCACATTTCCTGTTGTTTACAAGCTTTTCTTTAAATGAATACCTGTTGTGATTTTACTGCTATGTGTTACAGAAAAGCACTCCCTCCATTACATCTACACGGCCTTCTCCAAGCCAGTGAATCTCCCGGGGTTGCATAAGTTTACTGCCATGGGTTTATTGAACAACCGAATGATTGATTACTATGACAGTGACCATGAAATAAAAGTTCCTAAACAAGACTGGATGGAAAAGCATCTCGATAAAGACTACTGGGAAAAAGGCACCCAGTCCAGAAAGAGCAAGCAGCAATGGTTCAAGGTCAACATCGACATATTGATGAAACGAATGAGACAGGATGACAATGGTAAGATCTGAGGACTTAAAGATACCTGCTATAATAGTTAGTTACTACAGATTACCGGTATTTATTCTCTAAGTCTTTTCTTGTCTGTTAAATCTTTTATTTCTTTGTTTAATACGTTTTTTTTCTCTTTTATTTTCTTTCAGATACCCATATTCTCCAGTGGATGCACGGCTGTGTGGGTGAAACTCAGCCTGATGGCTCTTTGAAGTTTGTCCGTGGGATGGACATGTACAATTATGATGGAAACGACTTTCTGGCTTTTGATGACGACAAACAGGTTTGGGTCGCTCCCATTCAGGCAGCAATGGAAACCAAGAGGAAGTGGGATGAGGTTCAGGTCCTGAAGGAATACACCAAGGGCTACCTGGAGAAGGAGTGCATGGAATGGATGAGCAAGTTTAGTGACTTTGGGAAAGAGCAGCTTTTAAAAGCCTGTATGTATGACTTTTATGGACTTTGTGCCTTTTATCCTTTTGTTTATTTTCCAAATACTCTGTGCTAACAATATGCTTTTAGATTTACTAAAAAAGAAGCTACTGAACAAAATCAAACAAAAAATACAACAGTTTGCAGAAACTTTACATTTTGAAACAAGAGTTTGTAACACTTTATCTCATGCAGCGTATCATTTACAGGGATATCTTTGTCTGAATGCACTAAAAAAATACTTTAAGAAATTAAACAAATTTGATGTCATTTAAAACTAGTGTATGCACAAGTTTGGGCATATAAAGTGTGTAGTTTTCTGGAGTTTAAAGTAATATTTAAATAACAAGAGGCATGTCCCTTTCATATTTTAGGTGTCCAAATGATCTTGTGAATGTCAGAATATTATGAAACCTAAATGTTGACAATGATACATTATAATTGTCCTACCAACACAAGTTTCCATTTTTCTCTCTCCAGCTCCACCTGAAGTGCATTTGTTTGCTCGTAAGGCCAAAGTCGACACAAACACAATTTTAACGTGTCTGGCCACGGGCTTCTACCCAGGAGACATCGTTCTGGAGATCAAAAGAAATGGGCGTGTCCTGACTAAACTGGATGGGTTGATGACCTCTGGAGTTCGCCCAAATAATGACGAAACCTTCCAGAGAAGAGATCATGTAGAGATTTTGAAGTCTGACGTTTCCACTTACACCTGTGAAATCAATCATCCTGCCTCTGGTGTGCATGTTGAAAGGACCTGGGGTGAGAAACTTTCTGTTGGACTTGTCATGTAGCAAAGCTTATTTATTTAAAATCAAAGCAGCGTTGTTGGTTGGTTGACTGTATTCTATTATCCAACACCCAGGATCCTGAATGTATTGCCACTGTAAATATAGCTTGCAGTGAACAAGAGGATTTGCTCATATATTATAAATCATCATAAGTAACAGAAATAAAGGCTTGAAAACATAAATCTGGGTGTAAACTATACAAAGATCTACTTGGTAGATTGAGTTACTAAAAAAACTTTTCAATAATATTCTAATTTATTGAATATGTTTGTAAATTAATATGATGAAGTAAGAAATAATTATATCAGTTATTCTCTTAAAAAAATAACTTTTCCCTAGAGTCTTTGGGATCATCAAGATGTTTTATATTTGGGAGTGGGGAATGTGTTTTGTTCCTTTTGGTAAACAATGGTTTTCCCTTTGAATTCCCCCATAGCTGCTATTTTTGCCTCATCTCATTCTCAATATCGAACCATGAACAATGACTGGGACCCTCAGTACTTTACATTTTTTGAGTTATTTTTGCTTGCTCCTAGATGTGTTGTCTATGTGCTTTTAGAGTAATTTTGGAAAGCCAGACACTCCTGGATTGGTTCACGCCTTTTCCATGGCTTCTTTCTATTTTCAAGGTTCTTACTGTAGTTAACTGGAGTCCAAAAGTCTTAAAAATAGTTGTTTTACTTTTTTCTGACTGATTGATGTCAGGGAATTTTTCTACTGTTGAATTTCTGTAGATTGTGGAATGACGCGGCGTTGTTTAGATCTTTTTGCCTACTTTGTGTTGTCTGGCAGGTCCTACTTAAGTAATTTATTGATTGTGCAGGTCTGGCAGTAAAGTGTAGCTAGGTAGAGAATGTGATTTTCATGAATATACTAATGAAAACTGCATTTTGAATCCACTGTAGTTATCTTTGAAAATAAACATTTCTTGACGATCTGAAACATTTAAATCAGAGAAAACAATAATAGAGTAGAATATATATGTAAAGGTGCAAATAACTTTTTTTTTACAGCACTTTGTTACATTATTCTTTGTAATGCATGTCTAAAATTTAAATGGTCACACATGAAGTCGCACAAATTATGTACTGAAAGTAAACTAAAATGAAAATGAAATTTGTTTTGCTTTAGATTGCAGTCTTCTCAAAAAGGATGGAAACACAACCATCATAATTGCTGTTGTCGTCACTATCCTGGGTTTGGTTCTTCTGGTCGTTGGTGTGAAACTTTATTTGAAGATAAAAACGAGTAAGATTTTTCCCTCTCTCTATTGAAAATAAAGACACCTCTTTATACCTTTTGTTAACTAGCTAGATATTTCATGTGTATCCATCAGGAAAACTTTTAAAAAGTTATTCTTAAATAATTCTGAAAATCACATTTACATCTATTTAAACATCAATTCTACTCTTTTAGTGATACAAATAAAAACATTTTTTAAACTCTTTTTTTCAGATACAGAGGTCTGTTATCTTATAAGAGATTTTATGATTCATCAAAGGTCATACTGAGTTATTGTACTGTCAATCATTACATGGTAAAGTAGTTTTGTGACCATTGTTCACATAACTTTCTGTTTACTGAGCTTTTAGGTCCATTCAAAAGTTACCTCCAACAAAAAGTTGCGCGCATCAAGACACGATCAGGTTTATCGAGTAGTCGAGTTTTCATTTCTGTTTTTCTGACAGGGAATACTCTGGGAGCCTTCAGAGCATTGGCCTGTGTGCCATTCAGAGATATTTTCACTTGTTTCTTTTATTGATTTTGTTTAAATAATATGAATTAGCCTTAAAATATAGGGACAATGCTGGTTATGTAAAAACTATAAGCGCTGAGCAGGAGCTCGTAGCGTAATGAACCCAACAATAGGAACCTAAGGAACTCTGCAGACCAATTTAACAAGATTTTTTAGCCTCAGGAGACTGAGAAAAATCACACTAGCAGGGCACATAAAGTTCATCCTCATGAGGCTGGTTAGATACCTTCAGAGGTAATTTTCAAGGAAAAGTAAGTTTTCTGACACTTTAACATATAACACGTAATATTTCCTGTGCATGCCCCATGGAAAAATACTTATATAAAATTCAATAGGAATCGGTTGTCAGAGTCTTGAGTGTATAAAATTGCTGGTAGGGGATAAGTGACAAAATATCTGATACAAAAATCTCACTTGCTGAGCAGTAGCTCAGCTCTTAAGTCAGGTTTGAATACGAATCCTGAAGCATAAAATTTATTAAACTGCTTTCTTCTTAGCTCTGATTTCACATTGTTTATTTATTTGAAAACCTGCCAGTTTTAAAGTAAATGTGCTCATTAGGATATTTTTCTCTTAAAGAATATAGTTATATTAAGAATTTAAAACTAATAACTTATTAGGATTCTTATTAAGATTAGCTTGTGATAATTAGGTTGGGTGATACAAAAATAATGTAAAAGATTTCTTAACTCGGTATGAAAACCATATTGGTTTTCTTTTTTCCTTAAATGTGTGTGATTAAGTTTTAAAAAGGCAAAAAAATCTAATGATAATGAAACATTTTGATATTAAGAGTATCATTAAACTGATAATTCAGTAATTTTAGTGGAAAGAACAACGTTGCTTTTTAGGTAGTTTTTTGCCACATTCCTTTTGCATTACAAATATTAAACCTGCATTTCTATTATTGGAAATCAAAAACAAACAGTTTTTTGTTAAATGTTTAAATAATGTTTTTTTTTTGTATTGATAGATCACCCTAAATACACTTCACGTAAGTATTTTATTTCTTTGCTATGCATTTGTTAGTCACCTCAGTATTCTGTTCAAAGTACAAGTGTAAGGCATGCTAATATTTTTTTTTTCATTTAAATTACTGAACTGTTTGTGAGTATAATATATAGATATACCATATATGTCTTCATTTGTATTTCTAAATTATGTTGTCATCCCTGGGTCTAGTAAGTCACACTCATTGATTTTCTCAATTCTGTCTGCAATTTCTCAAAAACCCTAAGTGTTTTATTTAATAACTGCCATATATAACAAGGTTTTCATGAACCTTAATCTCAGTTTGGTCTAACTGATCATACTAATAGAGTCCATTTAGATAATAGATAATTGCTTGACTCATCACAGAGAGCCATGCTAGAAAATAAACTCATAAATGGATGAGGTAGAAATGGCTATTTTTTGTTTGTTCTTCAAAGTATTGATTAGAATTGGTCAGGTGAAAATGTTTGTCAGTATGTTCAAAATAAAAACAGCACTTTGTAACAAGTGTGAAAAGGAAAAAAAGCTTGTTGCAGTTTTATCTTTATATATTGTGTATATCTGTGGCAGTAGGTCAGGCAAACTATTTACATACACTATAAAACCACATGTAACCTTTTATTCTTTCTCACTGACTGACCTTCAACTTCAACAACATAAACTTTTCTTTTAGGTCTTTAAGGAATACCATTAAAAAAAATGTTGTCTTTTGTCCTCTTTTAAAAAAAATGTACAAATTGAACCAATCAACTTTAAAACCGATTGCACAGTTCACCTGTAAAATGTGTAATCTTGTAAGCTGTGTATCTGCAGGGAGCAATATTGCTGATATTGGGAATACACCTAAAATAAAAGATATTGTTTCTGTCAAGATATAAAAGTACATAAACAAGTAACAGCAGTGAGTGCTGTATTTATTGTCTGTGCTTGAATTTTTGTATGCAGATGTATGCAACAGGCGTAAATTCAGAACATTTATATAAAACAAATGCTTTTTCATTTTCTGTCACACAGGAGACAAACACCAATAGTTTTTTTATTTAACCTTTATTTAACCAGGATCCCATTGAGATTAAAAATCTCTTTTTCAAGGAAAACCTGGCCAAGATAGGCAGTAGCAAGCATCACATATAGTTACAAAAATTACACAATAAAACTCATGTGACAACAAAGGATTCAATTAAAATGACAAGAAATCTGAAACAGTTACATGTTATGGAATTGGCTTCAATAATTCTTAGTTTTGATTTAAAAACACTCAATAAAATTAACTCATTTTCCAGTCATTCCAAGCCAGGGGTGCTAAGTGGACAAAAGTTCTTCTGCCAAGTTCAGTGCATTCAAATGGAACAGAAAGCAACATGTAGTACGAAGAGAAGAGTGGCCAGCATTTTTCATTTCAAGAAGGGAACATATATAGGAAGGTAGCAATCCGAGTATTACCTTATATCTAAATCTAAATAAGTGAATCTTTCTCCCACTGGCCAAAGCAGGTTCTTAGTTAATTAATAGTACAGATTGAAAAACAGTTGTTCTTATTGAAAGTGATTTTTCTGGGTTGAACCCTTAACTTAGAAAAACAAAAATGATACATTGTAAAAGGTTTTGTCATCATAGCTGTAAATGTTTGTGTGGCCACAAAATTCAAAGCAAATGTAAGATTTTTTTGTTTTGCTTATTTATATGATGTTGAGGAAGATTGTGGAAAA
Organism: Valencia hispanica; assembly: GCA_963556495.2. NCBI lineage: Eukaryota > Metazoa > Chordata > Actinopteri > Cyprinodontiformes > Valenciidae > Valencia > Valencia hispanica. Next base: position 10,497,177 of record OY747713.1, on the reverse strand, counting down.
CCAAGTCAAAGATGATTCAGCACACCAGTTCTCTTCGTGTCCTTTATTATTGTAGAGCCACTTACAGATTCCATAGAGGTCTAGTGTCTATTGGAGTTGTAACAATAGGACAGTTTTCCCAAGCATTTATGCTTAACATAATACAGACATTTGCTCAACCAATCACTGCCCCTCTGTCAAATATCTATTTTATCAGAAATGTCATTTATAAAGACAAAATCTTGGATTTGAATTCTCAAACGAAATCTCACTAGGTCCCAGTGTACATAAGAAATAAATGAAGCTTAAATTGTTAAATAAATTTCAACTTACCAGTACATTGAAATTTAATAAGTAGCCTCAATAAAAAGATCATTTTAGTAGTACTTAGCAATACATTGACTAGCTAAAATATTTTTTTAAAGGTTTGTGAAGTAGTTAAATCTTTATCTGTAATCCGTTTGTGCAAGTCTTATCAAAACAAAAAAATAGTTTTTGAACTGCATATTTTAAAGATTATTATTGTTGTTTGTTTCCTATGTCGAAGTAGCCCATTATTACACACAAGCTTTCTTTTTTAGGAGGCACTAGTGGAGACAACAGCAGCCAAGGTTAAATAATACTTTTATAAAGATAAATAACGATTCATTTTTATGACACTTTCTTTTGTACTTCAGATTTACTTTATCATAATGAGAGACCAAAAAAAGATTTATTAAAAAAGCCATCCTGTTGCAAATCTTTATTTTTTGTGTTTCTCATTCTGCAGTTTGCAAGAACTGCACATCGTTTTACCGTGAAGGCAGATTTTGTGTAAAGGTGTGCTTACAGTTTACTAGAAATGTTCATAACCTTACATTAAAACATTTATTATAGATTTAGCATTTCTGTCTAAATTTAAACTACAAAGATGTTCTAACCAGTAATTACAAAGGAACTTGGCTTAGTACTTGTGGAAGAAAAGTCAAGCTTTACCAACCAACAAATCTACAGTGGACCATCCTAACTTGAGTTGCTTATTAATAATTTGCCTTTAATACTAGTTAATAACATAAAAAGGGAAAACTAACACACATGTTAAGAAGTCTAAAAACTTTTACAAAAAATTTACAAAACTGCAAGACCATAAACGTCTGAATGTAACATTTCCCTTTGTGCCCTTAGTGCCTCTGGACGACCAGATAAAAGATAATACCACTAAGATACATATAAAGTATAGCCCTTTGTTAACCTGTCTTTTCCATGATGTAAAAGTAAAAGGAGAATTTGTAAATTAATATTAATGTTTACATGCAGTGCTGTCGCTTCATTAATTTAAGTTTGAAAACTTAATCTACGTTTGTAAGTAATTCAGGAAAATTCACATTTTAATGAGAAGATTTGTCATTTTATCCCAACAGCCAATGGATCCAGCACTGGAAGCCAGACTCCTCCGTCTGATGATACTGACCTCAATGCACAGTTGTAATCATCTAACCCTTTGTCACATGGTCTCAAACGTCGCTGGAGCCTGATTAACCAGTTTGGCAATTATTTTTGCAGATACGCAAACTTGAAGCACTTTTATTCTGTTGGCTAGCTTCTAAAGATCTTTGATATTATAGAAACTGCAGTTCTGTGTGTTTTTGTTGAGACCGTGTTATTGAAAAAAAACATGTTTTTTAATCTTTAAGCTGCTTTGTCATATAAGCCAATAATTATCCTATTACTCTTATGTTTGAGATGTCAAATGGAAAGCTTGACTAGTGTTTATTTGTTGTTAACTTTCAGTGTGGTAGAGCTTAATTTCAACAATTACAAACTTTCAAGTGTGCTGTTACATGTAAACATATAAGATAACAGAGCATTTAATGTGGGAGAGGTTTCCTTTAAAGCAGTAAAAACTTTAATGATCTGAGGTATGGAAGTGGATTAAATGCCATATTTGTTACTCACCAGAAACTGTGCCAGTGAAAACAAATGTTACAGAAATTAACTGAAACTTTCAAAATCCAAATCATTTCTTCTAAAACGTAATGGTAACCATTAAAATACGTCCCTTTAGATTTCTTAGACTGAAAAAGGAAACAGATTTAAAGGTTCACTCAAACTGACATGCAAAATAAAAATTTACAGTAATTAATTTTGCAACTAATATTTCAAAGTAACCAACTGTGACTTCCAAGGATTCCATAGAGGAATCCACTTTATGGATCGTAAAATGCAGAATAATCAAGTCTAAACTAGAAATTAAACCAAAGATCTCAGTGAGAGGTGGACGCCTTTTCATTTGACTCCCAGATCAGTAGGAGGAGTTCTAAGCTTTAGGTGTTTTTCATAGCAGACATTTTGACTTCAAGCAGCAGAGGAAGCACATGCTCAACATGTTCATGCTAAACATGCTCAAAAGCAGAGTCGCTTAGTAGAATGCAGCCCTTATTAATATTGTGCTTTACCTACTCTGTCGTGTGAAATGCAGAACGTTAGTCTGAGATGGCTGCAAAAAGTGGTTTTAGATTACCTGTTACATTTCTACATTGGTATAGTAAAGATGTTATGGAAAAATAAAGATATAATGAAATTAAGAAAAAAAACAATTTAGTTTCCATAGGCTGAGGTTTGTTACACTGCGTATTTAACTTTGTCAATAAATACTAATGCAACTGTAATGTACTTAAGACTTTGGGAAACTAAAAGTCGAAGAAACACTGAGTTTATGTTGGAAATGTTATTGCTAAACATTAAAATGGGTTCCTAAACGTTTCTTAAACAGAGTTGAGGGCTTGCATCTGGAAACTTAAAGTAAGTCATAATGTAATATGGATATGCTTAAAAGTCGTATAATAATTTCTTTTTAAAATGAGGTTGTACATTTCACAAATAAAACATACATGTAAGATAAACTATGAGAAACAATTTGGCCAACCAAGTGGATGTGCAACACTGGACTAATGGTTTGGCTTGAAGAGACCGTTGGGAACAGCTCTATAGGATGAATGAAATAGGCAGGTGTTGTTTTTCCATGTAGCTGCCAGTGGTGTAAAAAGACATTTCGAATACATGAGATGGACAGAAAGCATGTTTCAAATAAGTTTCTAGGTACAGGAACATTTTATGTGAACTCAATAACATTAAAGTTCTCCCCAAAAACAGAAATTTACTTGCCATGAGCTGATGCTTGTTACACAACATAAGGAAGTATCTAATTGTAAAAACAACTTATCCTGGAATTAGGAAGACATGGTGGATCATTCACTGATCTTTGTAAATCTGAACCTTTCATTAATTTTTATTGGGCCAGACTTTAACTTAAACTGTATGGTATTTAAAGCAAAAGAGGAAATTCCTATTAGTATTTAATTTCAAGGTGACAAAGTAAATAAGATAAACTTTATTTAGCACCTTTCAAAAAATAAAGTTTTTGTACATATCAAGATTAATATAATCTATGGGATCTAAATTGGTCCTAAAATAAAAGTACTCGAATTTGTAAAGAAATAAGCTCCTGTAAAATACAGTTGTTGTTTTTTTATCATACATTTTCAAATGAGATTCAAAACTGTGAAAGGATTTGTAAATAGATGTCAAACCCATCTTTTTTGTTGTTTTGTTTGGGGCTGTTTTAAAATGTTTGACCTTAAATAAAATTTTGTGCCTTATTCAATTACTTGTGTCTTATAGTAGATCCTTTATATAAGTTTTGCTGTGGTATTTTTGTTTTCTGTTGTCTTTTTAATTGTTTTTGATGTTAATAAAAAGAAAAACATGACTATATCGATTTATTTAATAATGCATAGTTTTGAAAGAATGTCCTAAAATACAACAAACCTAAAACATTATGCAAATTGACATATTATTTAAATTACGCGATAAGTATAGTTTTAAGTCTAAATCTGAGTCGGGGTTTGTGATTTAAATTCCGCTGGTTGGCCTTTATGTGGTCCCTGGGATTTTATGATTGTGTGATAAATAAATAATTTAGTTAAGCCCTAATATTTTATTTCTTTAAATCAGCATTTTTCATGTTACAAAAACAGTTGATATTGTTTGGATCAATTATAGTTGTATAGCTTTGATAAAATTTATTTTACCTCAACATTGGACCATTTTTAATTTTTTGTGGCAGATGTGTGAGTGGGTGGAAATTATGTGGATTTTAGAGGGAGTTCTAAGTTCTCTCATTTACGACAGTCTCTAAAGACGCACTGGCAAATGAATAACACTAGACCAGGAAACGCAGAGACCAGTCAAACAGGTTGGTAGGTTAGAACAGACACGAACAGGAGCTCCGTCTCATCAGTTGGACATTAGTGGTTCTACCCGAAGAGCAGAACCTAATTTTGGTTCAGAATGTCGCTCCTCGCCCTTTTGGTCCTTTTGGGAACAGGACTGACGGTGAACAGCGGTAAGATAAAGTTGTTGTTTTTTTTTGACAATTTGATGTAAATTTTAAAAGTGAAAGTAAAAATGGGACATTTGTCTTAGTAACTGAATTTAATGTAGCTTACTATTAAACTTCGAGGATGTTTGTTGGGATTTAGCAATGTGGATTTAGTTGAATTAAAACAGAAACCTGATTCCTGCTGTGGAAAAAGGTGGAGCATCTCAGGTTACCCAGGAAGTTCACTTGAATATGCTGATAGTGAATGATAAAGTTAATCTAGAATTTCTCAAAGTAGAAAATCTAAAAGAAACATTATGGATGAGATCTCATTTCTGATTGGCTCATTATCTAATAGATTTATTTGGCTTTTAGTGTATAAACAAAACAGCGAATTCAGGTTAGTTGTAGTTGTGGCAAGTTTGCCATGTGAGACTGAAAAACTGTCATCAAATAACTTCAAGTTTAACAGTATATTTTTCACCATACGTAAAAGGCCAGTGCCAGGAAACAATAAGCTAGTTTGATAGTTCAGGTAAACAACATAAAGGTGGGACAGTCAGGGTGAATGTGGGTAGACGACATTACTGGGATAGCTTTGAAATGAGTGCCATCATGACTGTTTTCTTTGTTCCTACAGTATCCAACTTCTGTTGAGTTATTTTCTTTCTCTCTGAACAAGTCGACAAATGCATTTGAACAAAAATAACATTCAAAATCTTAAGTAAAATGTATAAGGATGCTAAGCACAAACATGCCAAAAAGTAACTGGACTCATTACATTTACTATGGATGTCTTTTACAAGTTATGTCTTTATCTTTCATGTTTTTGAGCTTTATGATAAACCCCACTTTCTACCGCTATGCAGCCATGTGCAATCTAAAGGCTTTTTTTGCTTGTGGAACAGATAACTACACACCAAAGGTTGAGAGGCAAACACAATTACTAAACGTTATTCTTCAATTGTGTCAGTGTGACGGCCAATAGTCATAGTAATTTAGAACATTATACTGTATTTAAGCAAAAATTTAAAAGCTGGTGAGCACCAAACAACACGGTTGTTAGAACAAAGTAAGCTAATAGAAAATCCATTACATGTTTCACTTAAATAAGAGAAAATGTTTACAGATTGCCATCTAAATCTTTTCCTGTTAGTCTTCATTGATATTTAAGGCATTTCTATTTAGCTTTGCAAAGCCAAGGGAATTAGATGGCTTTGATTTGGAACGGGCTTGGTAGCTTTTCAGCTTCTTGTAACATGAAACGTGTGAGATGGGCCTACTTTTATTTTACATTTCAAAATAACTTTTTAAACGTGATCATTCCAATTTGAGAACAATATTTTAACCTAGTTGAAAACTATTGCTTTTTTTGTTTGGTTTGTTTTTCTGAGATGATCTTACTTTCGTGCAGGAAGATAATTTTCACAAATTTGTACAGTGTTTCGCTACAACAGAAATTATTTCATCACAAAAATTCCCTAAACCAATATCTTAGAGTCTAACCTCAAAGGGGCTATTTAAGTTTGTAACAGCTGAGTGAACAAGTTCTCTGTTAAAGTGAGATCTCTTGTAGCTTTAGGATCATAATCCTTGTGGTATCTCTTGCCTTTGTCTTACTAGACTTAGGATGGCTCTATTGTTTCTCTTTTATAAGGGTTCAGGAGGCGGATGAATTTTAAACTGCTTTTTGAAATGTTTGCAAGTTTTATTTTTCTTAGGAAGAGATTTCCCTCTCATGAAACCAGGTAAACAATACAACAGCATTGCTTAAATCTGGTGTGAAACGTCTCTGAAGTAGGCATTAATTGGTGCATGTTCAGAACGAAACATCCAGTGTCAGATAACCAAAACTGCCAGATACAATTTGGTAAAGTGACAAAATAACAATAAAGTAAGAGTGGATGAGACTTGTGGCCCCACCTCATGGTGATTTAAGAATAACCTTTTATACAGCTAAGCAAGACCTTAATGAGAACAAAAACAACTCTTAAAAAGCAATACACTCTCGTTTGGAGAACTGATTTAGTTTCATTTAGCAGTTATGGTCAGAGTATGTTGTGTGGAATAGGTTCTAAATTTAAATTATCTCTTGGAAATCGTTTGAAATCCCTCTACTAAAAGGTTTAGGTTGCGATTTAAAATTTGGGAGACACTCAAAAGCAAGAGCATTTTGTCCAAATATTTTCAGCCATGTTTTGCCTAGATATTATCATTTGAAGAAAGTTTTCACACTAAGTAATGACTGATATTTCAAAATGTATTCCCATCTTTATTTTTCAGTCTTATGTCTTACAGAAAAGCATTCTCTTACTTACATCTACACGGCCTTCTCCAAGCCAGTGAATCTCCCAGGGTTGCATGAGTTTACTGCCATGGGTTTACTGGACAACCGGATGATTGACTACTATGACAGTGAGCACCAAGCAAAGGTTCCCAAACAAGACTGGATGGAAAATCATCTTGATAAAGAGTACTGGGAAAAAGGCACCCAATCCAGAAAGAGCAAGCAGCAATGGTTCAAGGTCAACCTCGACATATTGATGAAACGAATGAGACAGAATGACACTGGTAAGATCCAAGGATTTAAAGATGCATACAACCAATGATAAAAATATTAAAGTAATGACAATTGCAAACTATCATTGCTAAATGTTTTAAACACCAGGATTCTTCCTATAGCAACAAGATATATTATTTGTTCTCTAAACTGAATTATTTCTTGTCTGTAAAATCTTTTATTGCTTGGTGTTTAGTCGTTTTCTCTTTTTTTTTTTTTTTTCCAGATACCCATATTCTTCAGTGGATGCACGGCTGTGTGGGTGAAACTCAGCCTGATGGCTCGATGAAGTTTGTCCGTGGGATGGACATGTACAATTATGATGGAAAAGATTTTCTGTCCTTCGATGACGACAAACAGGTTTGGGTTGCTCCCATTCAGGCAGCAATAGAAACGAAGAGGAAATGGGATGAGGTTCAGGTCCTGAAGGAATACACCAAGGGCTACCTGGAGAAGGAGTGCATGGAATGGATGAGCAAGTTTAGTGACTTTGGGAGAGAGCGACTCCAGACTGCTGGTATGTACAGCATAAAATATGCTTTTAAAGTCCTCGAGATATGGATTCTTCCAAATTGTGAATTTATTAAGGTTTTGAGACACAAAATAAGTTTAACACCTAGCTAAATAAATGTAATTTTGAAAATGTCAATCATAGTGTCATCTTTCTTATTAAATACAGTGGGTCAAAAAAGTATTTGGCAGCCACCGACTGTGCAAGTTGTCCTACTTAAAAAGATGAGAGAGGTCTCTAATTTCATCATAGGTACACTTCAACTGTGAGAGACAGAATGTAAAAAAATATCCAGGAAATCACATTGTGTGATTTAAAAAAAATGTGCAGAAAATACGTATTTTGCCCATAACAAAAGTTCACTTCAGTACTTTGTAAAGTAAGCTTGGCTGGCAATGACAGAGGTCAAAGGTTTCCTGTAGGTCTTCACCAGGTTTGCACACATTGTAGCTGGTATTTTGGTCAATTCTTCCATGCAGATCTTCTCTAGAACTGTGGTGTTTAGGGACTGTTGCTGGGCAACACAGACTTTCAACTCCCTCAACAGATTCCTCAACGAAAAGTCCGTTCTTGTTACTAGGTCTTCATCCGTAAAATTACCGGTAAAGGGTATCCGGACAAAGTCCGGAAGATTGATTTCAGACTCAAAAGCAAAACAGACGAAGTACGAAAAATTACCGTTTTTCATGGCCTGTTTGAAAGGGGCTATAGCAACCTTTGTTACTGTGGTCCCAGCTCTCTTCAGGTCATTGACCACTTTCCCTCCGTGTAATTCTGGGCTGTTTCCTCAATGTTCTCAAGATCATGTGTACCCAACGAGGTGAGATCTTGCATAGAGCCCCAGGTCGAGGGAAATTGTCAGTGATCTCATATTTATTCCATTTTTTTTCTCTTCTCACCAACCTGCTTGTCTGTTGTAAATTGGCTCTTCCCAGTCTTGTGAAGGTGTGCAATCTTGTCCCTGGTGTCCTTAAACAGCTCTCTGGTCTTGGCCATGGTGGAGGTTGAAATCTGAATGAAGGTGTGGACAGGTGTCTTTTTTACAGATAATGAGTTCAAACGGGTGCCATTAATACAGGTAACGAGTGGAGGGTAGAAGAGCTTCTGAAAGAAGATATAACAGGTCTGTGGATGCCATAATTCTTGCTTGGTTGTAGGTGCTAAATACTTATTTTCTGCAATATTATACAAATAAATTCTTTAAAAATTATAAAAATTTTCTGGCTTTTTCTGTTACGTTCCATCTCTCACAGTTGAAGTGTACCTGTAATAAAAATTACAAAACTTGCACAAATCTGGGGCTGCCAAATACTCTTCTGCCCCACTCTATAAGCATTTTCTAAACATCTTTAGATGTACATTTAAAGTAAAGCAATGTATTAAAGACAAGGTAATGATTTGTTAAAGAAATTTAGCATTTTTTTTCTCTTCAGTGATGACTTACTTTTAAATGTTGGTAGATAGATAAAACTGAAAAAAGTCAAAAATATCTAATGGTTGAATGGCTTCCATGCTAATGCCATATTTAATTTTCTCCTTCAAGCTCCACCTAAAGTTCACATGTTCACACGCAAGGCCAACATTGAACAAAACATCATCTTGACTTGTCTGGCCACGGGCTTCTACCCAGGAGACATCGTTCTGGAGATCAAAAGAAATGGGCGTGTCCTGACTAAACTGGATGGGTTGATGACCTCTGGAGTTCGCCCAAATAATGACGAAACCTTCCAGAAAAGAGATCATGTCGAAATTTTGAAGTCTGATGTTTCCACCTACACCTGTGTAGTCAATCATCCTGCCTCTGGTCTGTATGTTGAAAGGACCTGGGGTGAGAAACCATTTGTTGCACTTCTCTTATATCAGAGTTTATTCAAAATCAAAGCAGCCTTGGTGGTTAGTTGACCAAGTTGAATGGAAATAATAGCTTCCAGTAAGCAGGATTTGCTCATGTATACCAAAAATGGAAGAAAAAAAGATTATACTTGAGTAGAATAACAGTGAAAACCAGTTTCATTAAGCTTATTTGTAATAAAAGACATACTGCATGATACAACACAATGTTGATTGTTTAAAACATTTTTCCACCTAAAAAAAGATTAATAAATTAAAACCACAACTACAGCCATAATCACTAAATCAGAAAATGCGTTGCAATAAGGATTGTTATATTAAGAGTACCTTTTGAAAATAACATTTTTAGCATGGATTAGACATACTTTTCGTTTTGCCCACATTTCTGTTCTAAAATGTTTTTCATAAGTTCAAAATCCTCATAAATAATGGGAGAAATAAAGGCTTGAAAACATCCGTCTTTGTGTAATTCACCTAAAAGATTTATTGAATATGTTGTGGTGGGTAAAATGGCAAAAGTATAATTTAAGAAAAGGAAATCTTCCCAAGTCTTTGGGATCATCAATATGTTGTTTAGCAAATGTTAGGAATACCTTTTTTGTTTCTTTTTGTCAACAGTGGTTTTCCCTTTGCGTTGCCATTTTTGCCAGGTCTCTTTCTTATTGTTAAAAACTTTTAACAATAAGAAGGGCTTCAGAAGGGCTTCAGTGCTGACATGTTCTTTTGTTTCCTCTTTGATGAGTTGTCAATGTCCTTTTAGACTAAATTAGGCAATTCAGACAGTCCTGGAAAGGTAGATCCCTGTTCCATGTTCCTGTTTCTTCGTCTGTGGATCATGGCTCTGTTGAATTACTTTAGATTGGGTCATGATGGGGTGATTTTTGAGATATTTTAGCCTGCTTCGAGTTTTCTTGTAGGTTCTGCTTCAGTAATTTATTGATAGTGCAGGTCTGGCAGAAAAGTTTAGCTAAAGAAATAGATTTCAATTATCCATAGAATGTGAATAAGTCATGAATTTACTAATGAAAACTGCATTTTGTATTTACTGTGTACTGTGTATATCTTTCAAAATAGATTAGTTTGATGATCTAAAACATTTAAATGTAAGAGAAAACAATAACAGAATAAATATGTAAAGGGGCTTATAGTTGTTTTTTACTGCACTGTAAATTATTATGTTATTTTTTTTGTAATTCATATAGGTCAAAAGTTTACATTGTCACATTTAAAATTCTGCAGATGTACTGAAAGTAAAATAAAACTAAAATGAAACTTGTCTTGCTTTAGATCACATTATTATCAAAGACGATGATAATACCCCCCTCATCATTGGTGCTGCTGTCGCTGTCCTGGTTGTGGTTCTGGCCGTTGGTGGGGCACTTCTTTACCTTAAGCTAAAGACAAACCGACTTGGTAAGATTTATTTCCACTTGTCTCTTGGATGCCTCTTGTTTCCTAACTGGATTTTTTTATATGTATCTATTAGGGTAAGATAACCGACAAGCATTTTTATTGAAAAAAAAAAAAAACATATTTAAATGGTACTCAAAGTCACATTTAAACAACAGTTATGGTCATTTAGTGATACAAATAATGGATATCTTAAACGTGTTCTTTTTTATTTATTTATCATGGAGTTTATGAGACATCGAAAGTCATTCTGAGTGGTTGAAAAGTCAGTCATTACATGGTGAACAAGTTTTGTGACTAATGTTCATGTAACGTTCAGTTTATTGAGGTTTTAAATCCATTGAAGTGTCGCCTCCAACAAAAATTAAGACATGATCAGGCTTATCGAGAGATCAAGCATTCATTTCTTTTTTTTTAGCAGGGAAAACTCTGGGAGTATTCAGATCATTTTCATGTGTGCCATTTGGAGACATTTTCAGTTGCTTATTTTAATTATTTTGCTTACATAATATGAGTGAGCCTTATATTACAGTGTGAAACAACCGTACGCACTGAGCTTGAAGCTTGTAGCGTGGTGACCAGCCCACTGATCAGAATTTCTTTAATTATTTGGGGGCATAAAGTTTGTGTTGATAATTGGCTAAATGAGATATATAAAATATATATTTTTTTAAAGATATAAAATATCTTGATTTTATATATTAGCACTGTTTTTCTGTATTCTGTTTGTGTTAAAATATGCTTTACCATTATCATTGGTGTTATTTAGTTTGATTTCTGAAGATGATAATCAGACACCACACCTAATTTACAACCTCTAATATAATTGTGTTTACATCGTGCTTAAAGGAACAAACTTGTGATATAAAAAAAATCTTATTTGAAAACCTGTCAGTTAAAAAAATTATCCTCATAAAGAGTTGGATTATTTTTCTCTAAAAGAATATATATTTATGTTCAGATATTATTTAAAACTATTAACTTATTAGGATACCTATTATGATTAGGTTGTGATAGTAGGTTGGGTGATACAATCGTGTACAATACTTCTAATATGCTTCGCATAAAGTTCTCTCTCTTATTTTTCTTTGTCTGATTAGGTTTCACAATTTTGCTTAAATCTGAATAATAAATATCTTTGATCTGTATTATGAGTATGTTTAAAAACTAATTATTCAGTAATTTTAGAGAAGAAAACTTTGTTGTAAAGTTTTGCCACATAACATTGCTTTTTTATTCTTTTGTCAAAGAAAGTGTGAAAATCTTTTTAGTAATAATGTAAATCAATTACAAATAGTTTGCTGTTGAAATAATGTAATAATATATATATATATATTTGTATTAATAGAGTGCCCTGACAATAAATCCTCCAATTCAAGTAAGTTCTTTATTTCTTTCTCAACTTAGTAGCCTATTCTGGTGTCAGTCATACTAAGATGTTTTTTAAGGATCACTGAGCTGTGTATAAGTGCAATTATATACCAATATGTGTCTTTATTTTTAGGTCTCGTGTCTGTGGCCACCCCTGGGTCAGGTAAGTCGCACCCATTGACCGTCTAAACTGGAAAAACATTTTTTTAATAAATCCTTAAACCTAGAGTATGACTGACTTTGATGAAAATAACTGTCTCACATACCAGGGTTTTCAGGACCCACCGTGACATTTTATGATCACTTATATTTAAGTCAGTCAGCCGTTCACTTTTTTCTTAGCCCTACTATGATTAGTCTTAAGGGCTTAATCTAATCTTTGTTCTAATGTAGTACATTGGAGGATAGATAATTGTTTGAGCAGTCACAGAGCATAATGTCAGAAAACGAAGCTCATAGTTAGATGAGGTAGAAATGGCAAATATGGAATTTTTTCCTAAAAGTATTGATTAGAATTGGTCAAATGAATAAGTTTGCAAGTACGCTCAAAATAAAAACACCATCTTGTGATAAGTTTGTCAAATAAAAAGTGGTTGTTGCAGTTTTATTCTTGTCTTTTGTGTATCTGGGTGCAGGCTGTAGTATTGCCAAACAGACTCATTTATAGACTCACACTATAAAACCACATGTACCAGCATAAAACCATCTTTTTTCTTACTTGCTGACTAATATTCAGTCAGAACAAAATTTTCTTGCTTAAGGTTTTGTAGGACTACCATTTTGTCTGTTTTGTCCTCTTTTGAACAAATTTGACTAATTGAATCTAATAACTATAAAACAGACTCACCCTACAGTTCACCTGTAATATTTTTAATCTTTTTATGGAAGCTGTGTATTTGCAGGGAATAATACTGGTAATGACATTCCAGCTAAAATAAAAGATAAAAAAAGTTAATGAAAGACCTGTAACAGTTCTGAGTCCTGTATTTACTGTCTGTGCATGAATCTTTTGTGTAGGTAATGCAGCAACTAATGCAAACAAACCTGGTGAGCAGAAGGCCCTCCTTAATGGAAGTAAGTTTTTTTCTTTTTTCTTTACCTTTTTTAATTCAGAACATTTATACAGTGTATACAGTGCCATGCTTTTCAACAAAGAAAACAAAGAGAAGCTTACATACATTTCCTTTAGTTTTAACAGTATTTTTTTATTTCTTTTGAGCCATATTGTAATTATAAACATATACAAATATATTTGTTTTCCGTAGGTATGGATTCTGCGATGAACTCTATGTCCAGTAAGTCACACCCACAGATTCTTACAACTTAAAAAAATTCTTCCATCTGCAATTTGCTAAAAAAGTGTAAAGAGGGGGGGAGATTTCCATTGAATTTTGATGTAAATAACTGACATTTGTTTAAAATCTGAGCTGTGTCAGAGAGATTTTTATTTGTTTCAGTTATTTTTTTAAATAATATGAGTTAGCCTTAAACTATAGTGTTACTGCTTGTTATGTAACAAGCACAAGCACTGAGCTGCAGTCCGTAAAGTGGTGAGCAATCTGTCCTGTTGTGCCGCAGATGGGTACGATTTGGCTATGAATAATTGCTTAGGGCAATTATTAATCAGATGAATAATTTTATGTAAAAATTACCAAGTTTAGGGGCACCATCCTGGTGGATTCCAGGAACATTTAGCCAAATTGTTCAGTCTCAGTTTATGATTACCACCCTGATAAGGCTGAGATAATTAGACAAATGAAGGAATAAGTTCTTATGCTGTGGACATTAATTGTACGCATCACTCCAAGTAATCCCAGACAACTTCTCTTTAAATTAAGGGGACTTTATTTTGAAAATAGAAAGTCCCATCTTTTCTAAAACATGCAAAAATTACTACAGATCTTAGACAACAATAATAGGTGAACATTAAACACAATTAACATGAAAGGAAATCAGTGAGACAGCTGAGGGGGATCAGAAAAGAAGGGGGTTGCCCTCACTCCAGTGAGCCCAAGTCACAGATAGCCTGTGGGACAAAAGTAATAAATATCAGCTCTGTGCCAAGATGGAGATCAGCACATGGAGTCTAAGAAAGAGTCATAAAACTAGCTTTGGCTAAAGGAGCACATGGGGAACTTGTCCATGTGGTAGGCCTCTGCTTTAGCAAAAGACTAAAGACAATGGAGTTAAACTTTTCAGCTAAGACCAGCTAACGCAGGCCGGACCAAGCCCGACTCTGCCGACGGAGTGATCAGGGAGCGAGAGAGAGAGAGAGAGATAGAGAGGAAGGAAGGAAAAAAAAGAAGGGTGTGATCTACTCAGGATATAACAAACCGTTTCAAACACAGCAATTACAGCTCAAACTTATGCGTGTGGCGACGCAAAAATGAGCAAACAGGTACAGCACTTAAAAACACTTTAACCCAACAATGAACGAGATCTAACTCGTTAAAACTCTATTTTCTCTATTTATCTCCGCCCGGACACAATATTAGTATAAATTAACCGGTTCAGTCCTACTTTGCCTTGAAGGAGGTCCAGTCCATTAGGAGGAGAGCCAATTGTGTCCGTAGTTGAGCAAGAAAAGGAAGAGTTCTAAAAAAAAAAAAAACCTGTACAGGATTTAAGGACCGTGTGGCCCAAATGCAGGCCGGACGGCCTGCAGGTCTACGTCTAGCGAACTGTCTTGGAACAGTTCTGATATAACCCAGCTGGATACACGAACAGCAAAAGGGGCACTTCGAAGCTTTGAAATGAGTCCTCCCCCGGTCCAGCAGGTAAGAACAAAAGAGAATCTTCACCGGTGAGATGTCCTTTGTTCAGCTGTAGTTCATCCAAGAACTTCTGACTGGAGCACCATTCAAAATGGGCGTGACTACTCTTATAGCCCCCTTTGGCCGTGATGTCATCGCCGATGTCACCGTGGGTGGTCATGGACCAATAGGAGTGTGTTGGGGGTCACTGCTAGGATTGCTGGGAAGTCTTCCAACAGTCTGTTCAGTTCATCTTATGATAAATGCAATCACAAGTCCCCTAATCAGAGCTTCTGGAGTTAGTGGGGGAACATAAAGTGTATGCTGATAATTGGTGAAATAAGAAATAAAATATCAATATATTTATTTTATATGTTGGTACTGTTTTTATATCTTCTAACATTTATATTTAAAATATCCTTCACCATTATCATTGTTAGTACTCAATTTAAACTCTGAAGATGATCTCCAGACACCACACCTATTCCACAACCCCAAAAAAGGGAACTGCATCCAGCAATTCGCTTCCAGAGTCTGGGGTGCATACATTTGCAGGTAGTGGATAAATGGATAAAATGTCTGATACAAAACTCTTGTCCTCAAGCTCAGCACCTGCTCCTACTCAGGTTTAAATTTAGATCCAGAAATGTAAAATAGATTATTTATCTAAGTGCAAAAGTTGACGCAAAGTTTTTTTTTTTCCTTAAATGTCTGTGATTAGGTTTTACAACTTTGCTAAAATTCTAATTTTTAGTTTTTTTATCCATATTAACAGTATGATCAAATTGATTATTCAGTCATTTTATGAAAAGAATATTTGGATTTGCCACAGATCATAAAATTGCCTTTTTATTCTTTTGTGCCACACTCCCTCTGCTTTTTAAATATTAAACCTACATTTCTAGCATTAATAGAAAGCAATTATAAATATTTTGTTGCTGAATGTTTTAATAAATTTTTTTGTTTCAATAATAGGTTCCCCTGAAGATAAATCCTCTAATCCAAGTAAGTACTATATTTCTTTGCTAAGGGATTAATCAATCACCTTAGTACTCTGTTGAAACTACAAGTGTCAGGCATAACAATAACTATTACAATGATATACGGCTCTGTACATATATGTATATGTATTACTTGTAGGTCTGGCATCTGGGGTCCCCGCTGAGTCTGGTAAGTCACACTCATCTATTTTCCAAACTTTGAAAAAAAATCAATTTGCAATTTCCCATAAAGCCTTAAATCTAAACCTTAGATTTTTTATCTGGGTGCAGGGATTAGATTTGCCAAACAGACTAATTTACATTCATATGTTTACATACACCATAAAACCACATGTACCAACATAGAACCACCTTTATTCTTTCTTGCTGATTGATATTCAGTCAGAACAAACTTTTCTTGTTTAAGGTTTTGTAGGACTACTAGTTTGTCTATTTATTTCTCTTTTAAACAAATTTGACTAATTGGATCTAACAACAGACTCACCCTACAGTTCACCTCTAATATTTTTAATCTTTTATGTAAGCTGTGTATTAGCAGGGAATAATACTGGTAATAGCATTACAGCTAAAATTAAAGATTAAAAAGATGTTTCTGTTGTGAAGATATAAGGTACATGAAAAACCTTTTACAGTTGTGGGTGCTGTATTTACTGTCTGTGCTTGAATCTTTTGTGTTGATAAAACAGAAACTGGTACAAAGAATACTGAAGAGCAGCAGACCCTCCTTAAACGAAGTAAGTTTTTTTTTTTTTTTAGTTTTTTTTTTTTATACCTTTTTAAATTCAGAAGATTTATACAGTGCCATTTTAAATGCATGAACACTCATACTCTGTCCCACAGGGGACACATACCAATAGATCCTAATTCATTAATGACGCAGATTTTAAAAACACAGTTACTGGCAGTTAAAAGTATATATTTACACAGAGGGTTAGAAAATGAAAGACGGCGAATGTTAAACAGCTGCTCTCAGTATTTCTACTGTTGCCACATTGGTTGGCATATCAGAAAATGCTTTTTTATGAGTCCATATGCTAAGAAATTAAGCACATTTTGTGAAACTTCTATCATGTACAACCACATATTCACATATGCTGTATGAAACCACATGCAGTCTTTATTCTTCCTTGCTTTCTGACATTTAGTCAGACTAAATGTTTCTTGGTTTAGAGCCATCACAATGTTTTTTTTTCTTTACTGTCTTTTCAACAAAGAAAACAAAGATAATCTTACAAACATTTCCTTTAGTTTTAACAACACATTTTTATTTCGTTTGAGCCATACTATTTCCTCAGTTCAAGATATACATATGTTTATGTCTTAAATTAGTCATCTGAATTCCTTTTTGATTTAGTATAGTTTTAGTTGACTATATTGCTCTAAATTTCTGCCCTGATGATAAAGCTTCCGATGCAAGTAAGTAGCTTATTTCTATGATATGCATTTGTCAACTACTTCACTACTCTGTTGAAAGCAGTCAGGCATACTAGTAGAACTTTTAGATTACTGAGCTAAGTATAAACATAAACAAATATATATCTTTTTCGTAGGTATGGATTCTGCGATCAACTGTGAGTCCAGTAAGTCACAACCACAGATTTTTTCAACTTTGAAAAATGTTCCGTCTGCAGTTTGCTATAAAGCCTAAAGTGTAAATAAGGGGAAAAAAGATTTCCTTTGAGTTTTGATGTAAATAACTGACATCTATTTATTCTGAGCTTTGTCAGAGAGATTTTTATTTGTTTCAATTATTTTATTTAAATAATATCAGTTAGCCTTAAACTATAGTGTTACTGTTTGTTACGTAACAACCACAAGCATTGAGCTGCAGGGCGTAAAGTGGTGAGCAGTCTATCCCCTAATCAGAGCTTAACGTAAAGTGTGTGCTGATAATTGGTTAAATAAGAAATAAAATATCAATATAATATATTTATTTTATATGTTGGTACTGTTTTTATATCTTCCAAAAATATCCTGTACCATTATCATTGTTAGTACTCAATTTAAATACTGAAGATGATCTCCAGACACCACATCTAATTCACAACCCCAGCTATAGGAACTGCTGATCCAAATAACTCTGCAAACCAACTTACCAAGTTTTTAAACTGCAGGAGACTCTTATGAGAAAATTCCATTCACACAATATCTCTTTGCCAAGGGATTGATCAATCACCTTAGTACTCTGTTGAAAGTACAAGTGTCAGGCATAACAATAACTATTACAATGATATATAGCTCTATAGATAAATGTATTTATTTGTTACTCATATGTCTGCCATCTATGGTCACCTCTGAGTCTGTTAAGTCACACTCATTGGTTTTCCAATCATTGAAAAAATGTCTATCTGCAATTTCCTATAAAGTCTTAAATGTAAACCTTGGATTTTTTCAGAGTTTGATATAAATAACTCTCACATAGCAGTGTTTTCATGACCCTCCAGTGGACGTTCAGTGAATATCATTTGTAATTCTGAATTGTTTTAACATGACAGATGTTCACTTTTTTCTTTGTCCTGCCATGATTACTCTTGAGTACTAAAACTAATCTCTGTTTGGTCTAACTGATTAATAGATATAATAGTCTGTTGCCTCTTTTTTTTTTTATATCTTATTGTTTTTATTACTGAGCTGTTTATTGGTACAAAGATATACCAACATGTCTCTAGGTCTAAATTCTATGGGAGCCTCTGAAACAAATAAATCCCACCCATTGATTTTTATTTATTTTTTACTTTGAAAACATTCGGTCTCCGATTTCTTATAAAGCCAAAACCGTCTCATATACCAGGTTTTTTAAGAGCCGCAATAATGTTTCTTTGTAAACCAGAATTGTTGAGATGAGACGTTCCCCTGTTCCTTGGCTCTGCTCTGATTATTATTGAGTATTTATACTAATCTCTGTTTAGTCTGATTATTCTAATAGTCTATTGCAGGATTGATAATTACTTGACTCGTCATACCATGCAGAAAAAGGAAGCTCATAGTTTAGATAATGTAGAAATGGCGAATATGTCCTATCCATAAAAGTATCTGAGTTTTGTGAAACATTAACTTCTATACTACAGTTCCAAAGTTAATATTTAAATATTTTAAATTGAATACAAAAAGATGACTTTGGGACAGTGGGAAGTTTGAAAATAAGTAACTTCCCATATTAGAATGAGTTAAGTGAAACTGTTTTAGTATCTTCAAAATAAAAACAGCACGTCAGTATCTGTGTATGCAGTTAGTAGCATTGGAAAACTTCCTCCAGGATTTAACAGTAATTTTTTTTTATGCTGTTTCGATATAAATGTAATAAACGGATACAAATGCATAAGCTCTAATGTCTCTAATTTATATTTCTTTGTACATAGAAATTACAAGAGTTTTTATCTGTGAGGATCTATAAGTCAACATTGAGCGACTGCATATTGTGCAGTTATGGGTTGAAATATGATACATAAAGCACATCTAAAAATTATGTATACAGCTTGGCTAATGATGATCTCCATTCGATTGTAAGAACATCAGCTGTATACTCTTATTCATGTCCTGAAAGGTAAATTTTCTATATCTTTTAAGATAAACAAATGCATCCCATGACTCTGCTGGTGAAAGTAACCAACTTCACATTTATTTAAATGTTTGCTGTGTGTTTTAACGCAAACATTTTTGCAAGGCTTCTTATGTTAAGTGTTTAAAAAAAATGAAATAACTTTTTTTTTCTCCTGCAGTGGACTCGTCTAGTTCCAGCAATCAAGGCAATGAAGAAGAGTGATACGACTCTGATTAATTGGTTGTCTCAATTGTTTGGAACCAGATTTACCAGGATACATATAATAACCATCACATGATATGGCATAGAAACTTTAAAAAACAAAATTGGCACTGATCTACATTCAACTACGTCCAAAAACTGAATTTGAGCTAATTTAGTCTCGTTGTCTCCAGTAATCCATTGTCTTATTTCAAAGTAAATAAACTAATGCAAACTTTGTAGAAATTGTGAACCTGAGATAAGATTATTTTTTAAATTTAGGGCAAAAGAATCAGAAATAAGCTGTTTCCTAGGGGATCTTAAAATTAAGAAATATGTTTTCTTCATAAAGCCTATGTGTTTGGAAAAACTTATGAATGCTAAGGATAAACTAATCACAAAGCTATTTGTAATGACGCCAATACCTAGTTAAAAATAAGAACAAATGGACAAATTAGTATTATCAGGTTTTTGTCTGCTCAGCTGAGCAGATTCTTAACAGTAGCAAGTTGTGGGAGGAAAGTTTTACACTGTCCTGCATTAATATATAGTCTTCTTTTTCCTTCAAACAAATATGCCAAAACTCCTCAACAAATGATAGCAATAACTCAAAGAAAATGTGAAAAGACAAAAAATCTGTAAGACTTTGAACTAAAAGATGTACTGCAATGTGAGGGTTTTTGTAGACTCATAATAAATGAAACTCACGATTTAAAAAATATGTTGGGCAAGTAAAATGTATTCGTTAAAAGAGTCACACTACATGTGCTGTTTGCACTCATCAATGCATAAGGGATTTTACTTTTTCTCTTCAAATACATGTGGATCTTTACAATGTTGAAAAAATGTTAAGGTTCTCTAAAAAGTTCTCAAAGCCTCACTTTGAATGGAATTAATCACATCCACAAAGAGATTATAAAGTGAGGTGAGTTTAAATAAAGAGAAATCAAAGTTTAGTGAAACTGCAAAGAAAAATAAATATAAGTCCAAAGCTAAAAACTAACATTTATCTGTTGAATCTGGTTTAAAAAAGCAATAATTAAAGAATTCAAGTGTTTATGGATGATGTTACGAAAAACTACAAGTTGGATAGAAACAAAACTGGTAGCTAAAGAAAGAATGCAATAAGCCAACCGATTTAGGTTTTCTATTTCGGAAAATACCTTTTCTTTAAAGAGATAAATGAGATGAATGTTACATTAATTGTTGCTTGTTCGAATAAGATATTTTAAAAAGAAAACATATGAAAACCAAAAAAATACATAAACTGCACTGCTCTATAAAAGCAAAAAATTCCAAAAGATTCTAGAAATATGTTACTTTTAAACTAAGTGAGAAGGCATTTAAAAAACTTTGTACACCATACTGGAGTGAATGAACATGTTTTATAAGGTCCTAAAAAAATTATAACAGAAAAAAATTGATGTGATGTTTTTTAAAGGTATTAAATTACATGATTGACACTAGATATTTAACCTGAGATTTTCTTTTTGTTTATTTGTATCTGTGACTTTGTTGAGTTATCCCTTTAACCTTAAACTGTTTAAACTGTAGTTTGCACTTCTCTGAATAATCATTTTGTGGATTAGTCTAGGCTATAAAGTCTTTATACCTTGTGGTGAATTGTGACATTGTGTAATATGTTTACTATCCTAAAGACTTAACTTGTAAGGCTATAGTTGCACAGTTGAAGTGCATATATATATATATATATATATATATATATATATATATATATATATATATATATGCACTTCAACTGTGAGAGACAGAATGTGAAAACAATTCCAAGAAATCACCTTGTATGATTTTAAAATTTTTTATTTGTATTACGATGCAGAAAATAAGTTTTTGGCAAATAACAAAAGTTAATTTCAATCCTTTGTAAAATATCCATGGTTGACGATGACAGAGGTCAAACGTTTCCTGTAGGTCTTCACCAGGTTTGCACACAGCTGGTATTTTGGCCCATTCTTCAGTGCAGATCTTCTCTCGAGCTGTGATGTTTTGGGGCTGTCGTTGGGTAACAAGGATTTTCAACTAACTCCACAGATTCTCTATTGGTTTGATGCTAGGTCACTCCAGAAACTCCTTCGTTGCACGGATTGTGCGTTTGGGATCATTGTCATGCTGGAAGATCTAGCCAAATTTAATCTTCAATGCTCTCACTGATGGAAGGAGGTTTTTGCCCAAAATTTCATGTTACATGCTCCCATTCATCCTTTACTTTTTGATCAGTCGTGCTGCCCCCCTTTTCAGAAAAGCAGCCCCAAAGCATAATGTTTCCACCCCCATGCTTCACAGTGGGTATGGTGTTCTTGGGATGCAACTCAGTATTCTTCCCCCTTCAAACACCTCGAGTGGCGTTTATACCAAAGAGTTCTAATTTGGTCCTATCTGACCACATTACATTCTCCCAATCCTCCTCTGGATCATCCAGATGGTCTCTGGGAAACTTTAGATGGGCCTGGACATGTGCTGGCCCAAGCAGGGAGACTGCAGGATTTTAATTCATGACGCGTGTTATTCATAGTAACCTTTGTTACGGTGGTCCCAGCTCTCAGCAGGTCATTGGCCTGATAATGAGTTCAAACAGTCAGAAAGGGTTTTTTTTTTTTTTTCTGAAAAACCCTTTCTGAAACAGGTGCCATTAATACAGGTAACAAGTGGGGTATAGAAGAGCTTCTTAAAGAAGATGTAACAGGTCTGTGGGGGCCAGAATTCTTGCTTGGTTGTAGGTGCTTAATACCTATTTTCTTCACCATTATATAAATAAATTATTTTAAAAAAATCATACAATATGATTTTCTGGATTTTTCTTTTACATTCTGTCTCTCACAATTGGAAGTGTACCTGTGATGAAAATTACAGACCTCATCTTTTTAAGTGGGACAACTTGAACAAATTGGTGGCTGGCAAGGACAATTTTACTAATTGTTGATCTCTTGCTTTATTTCTACAATTTTACTGTTTCAGCAAACTTTTTTCATGTGATTTTTTTTTTTTTTATAGAGATATACCCTCAAATAACTTGGTGGTTTATGTTTTCTTTCTTTGTAAAACATTAAAAATTCTTATTTCTTCAAGTGTTTTCTGTTGTCTTTATTATTTATATATCCAGGGAGCTGAAATATTATTTTCTCAAGCTGTGAGAAGGTCTTGATTACATGTATTCCATTATCCATCCTTTCATCCTACAGGTGTAACTTGAAAAATTGGAATGTCGTGCAAAAGTTCATTTATTTCAGTAATTCAACTTAAAAGGTGAAACTAATATATGATATAGACTCATTACATGCAAAGTGAGATATTTCAAGCCTTTGTTTCTTATTTTGATGATTATGGCTTACAGTTTATGAAATCCCCAAATTCAAAATCTCTGAAAATTTCAATATTGTGAAAAAAGCTCCAAGTGTCACTTTAATTAGCTAATTAATTAAAAACACCTACAAAGGGTTCCTGTGCCTTTAAATTGTCTCTCAGTCTGGTTCAGTAGGTATCACAATCATGGGGAAAGTTTAATGGAAAGTTATGTGGAAGGAAAAAGGTGCTCGGGCATCAGGGATGACTGCAGCCTGGAGAGGACTGTCAGGAAAATACCATGTGTTGGGGACCTTCACAAGGAGTGTACTGAGGCTGGAGTTAGAACATCAAAAAGCCCAGAACAGACAAATCCTGGACATGGGCTTATCTTATCAAGCCGCTCCTTAACAACAAACAACGTCACAAGCGTCTTACCTGGGCTAAAGAAAAGAGGAACTGCAAATGTTACATCTCATTTGGAAACTAAGGTCCAGAGTCTTGAGGAAGAATGGAGAGGCCCACAATCCAAGATGTTTGAAGTCCAGTGTGAAGTTTCCACAGTCTGTGTTGATTTGGGGAGCCATGTCATCTGCTGGTGTTGATCCACAGTGCTTTATTGAGTCCAAAGTCAACGCACCCATCTACCAGGACATTTTGGAGCTCTTCATGCTTCCTTCCGATGCTGACTTCATTTTTCATCAGGACTTGGCGTCTGCCCACACTGCCAAAAGTACCAAAACATGGGCCCTTATTTATCAACTGTACTTGAGCACAGATCTGTGCATATTTCGTTCTGAGGAACAATTCTATGGATTGTGTAGTATTTACCATCTTGCACTTGTGCGTAGAAATGTTCCTAAATATAAGAACAGCTCTGACCATGCACATGCACAGAATCTAGTGGTAGAACAGTGGAACTGCAACACTGAGACAGTTTTACTTTGACTGAATATTTATCTCAATTTATCACCTCCGCCTAGGAGCTCATGTTGCCGTTTGTTTGTCTTTTAGCAAAATAACTCCAAAAGTTATTGATGGATTTGAATTAAACTTTCAAGAAATGTTAGAATTTTCCCAAAAAATTAATTATTAAATTCTGGGGGTGATCATGGAGAAGGTCCTGTGAATCGCAGTCTGGTGGTGCGAGGTGCTTCTCGGAGGTCTGCGCTTTTTTTCCTTTTCTTTTCTGCTTTTTATACTTGTCACATCAAGGCAAGGTAATTTTATTTGTGTAGCACACATGATTATGGGGTAAGTTTATAATAGCTGTAAAACACAGACAAAGCATACACAGTAAAAACAGCAATAAAGCAAGAAACACACACAAAACATGATATATCAAAGCATTTCTCAAAGGCAGCTCTAAACTATAAGTTTTTAGTTGTGATGTAAAAGAACTCAGTCTTTCAGCAGTTTTGCAGTTGTCTGGAAGTTTGTTCCAGATTAAAGGAGCATAAAAACTGAAAGGTGCTTCTCCATGTTTGGTTCTGATTCTAGGGATGTTGAGTAGACTGGAATTAGAGGACCTGAGTGGTCTGAGGGGTTGGTATAGTGACAGCAGATCTTCAACATACTTTGGTGCTAAGCCATTCAATGATTAATAAACTAGTAAAAGTATTTTGAAGTCTATTCTTTGAGCTAAAGGGAGCCAGTGTAAGGACTTTAGAACTGGGGTGATGTGCTCTACTTTCCTGGTTCTAGTGAGGACACGAGCAGCAGCGTTCTGGATCAGCTGCAGCTGTCTAGTTGACTTTTTAGGCAGACCTGTGAGAACACTGTTGCAGTAATCAATCCGACTAAATATAAACGCATGGATGAGATTTTCGAGGTCCTGTTGTAATCCTAGAAATGTTCTTCAAGTGATAGAAGGCTGACCTTGTTATTGCCTTTTCCATAACTACACCTAGATTTCAGGCCTGATCAGTAGTTTCTAGTTGTATTAACTGAAGCTGTGTGTACATATATATATATATATATATATATGTGTGTCCAAACTTTTGGTTTGCATATTTTCCCCTTACACTGACTCCTGCTAGTTTATAAATCATTGAATGGCTTAGCACCAAAATGTTGAAGACCTGTTGTCACCGTACCAACCACCCAGACCACTCAGGTCCTCCAACTCCAGCCTACTAAAGTATCTAGACTCAAAACCAAACAGGGAGAAGCAGCTTTCAGTTTCTATGCTCCCCTTATCTGGAACAGACTTCCTGGTGACTGCAGAGCTGCTGAAACACTAAGCTGCTTTAAATCATAACTAAAAACTCATGTTTAGAATTCCTTTTGAGTAAACGATTGTCTTATGTATCATATGTGTTCTTGCTTGATTGCTTGATTGCTGTTGTCCATACTTTATTCTGTATCATGTGTTGTGTGGTTCATGCTAAATTGCTGCTTTTGATTTCATATGAAGCACCTTGAATTACCCAGTGGCATACACACTTGCCTAGCAAACGGCGTAATGATCCATTTGTGAAAGTAAATCTTTTGGACTTCTACTTGTCTACCACGTCCTGTCTGGCAATGTGGCACTCAGAATTGATATCCGACTTTTTGTTGTCCCATGAAGGATCTGTTTATGATTATGTGTAAATAACTTAGTTGTTCTTTATATATTTCAAAAAATTAAAATGCATGAAAAACTGATATAGTTTAGACTTAGTATATTGTAATTTCAAAACATTTTTAAACAAACCTGGAGTATTTTTTTTTTAAACTGGCATCTATTTCAAAATATGTTTAAGGTTTTTATGTTATAGTTGCAAATGTGTAAGTGGATGGAAATTATGTGGACCTTTAAAGGAAGTCAAACGTTTTCTAATATACGACGGTCCCTAAAAGCACATTGGCCAATGATTAACAACACTACACCATGAAACACACAGACCAGTCCAAAAGGTCAGCCTTTAAAATAGACACGGAGAGGAGAACCATCTAACAGCCGAACATGAGTGGTTTTTCCTGAAGAGTGGAACCTAAGTTGGTTTCAGAATGTCACTCCTCACTCTTTTGGTCCTTTTGGGGACAGGTTTGATGGTGAACAGCGGTAAGTTAAAGGTTTTTTTGTTTTGTTTTGACAATTTGATGTCAATTTTAAAAGTGAAAGTAAAACTGTGCTACTTATCTTAGTAACTGAATTTAATGGACTGTTATACTTCAAATGTGTTTGAGATTTAGTGATTTAGATTTAGTTTAATTAAAATAGAAAGTTGGGTCCTGCTTTAGAGAAAGGTGGACCATCTCAGATAACCCAGGAAGTTCACCTGAACTCCACCCTTTGTAAATGTGAAATCCTGAATTGTTAAGAATGCTGATAGTAGATGATTAATAAAACTAATCTAGAATTTTTAAAAGGTGAGAACCTGATTGAAAGATCAATGATGAACTCACATCTCAAACTGGCTCAAAAAATAATAGATTGAGTGATAAACAAGGGTGCAAAGTACAAACTGGCTATGTCAAAAAGTTACAGCCCTCAATAAAGTTATTATGGGTGTCTTCCGCACTTTGTCTTTCTTTAATGTGTTTGTGCTCTATGATAAAGCCCACATCTCACCACTATGCAGTCCTGTACAATGTAAAGGATATTTTACTTGTTGAACAGTTAGATAACTAAACACTAAACACACCAAAATTTGAGAGGCAAACACAATTACAAAATATTTTTCTGTCATGATAGTCATATAGTTGCAGTAATTTAGAACATGTGATAAGATATTGATAGGTGACCTTTGCTCATTCTTGTCTTTTAGTCTTTTAGCCTTTATTGTTCCAAGCAGGAATATAATTTTCACAAGTCTGCACAGTGTGTCACAAATAGAAAAACAGAATTTTTATCACATTGAAAATTCCCTAAACCAGTTTCAAAAGATCTGACCTTTAGTATTTTATTTTATTCAAAGCTGTAATAGCAGAGTGGACAAAATTTGTGTTGAGGTGAAATCTCTTGTAGCTTAAGGTTCGTAATCTTTGTGGTATCCCTAGCCCAGGGACCTTTCTATGGGTGGCCCTGGGTGCTGACGAGACAACATGATTAACAGCTTCTAAAACTATCACAGTCTACAGGGTAAGCTGCCTTAATATTAGCTCTTCAGGGAATCAACTAAATATTTAACACATTGTATCTGAAAGTGGCCATATTGTTATGATTACACTTAGTAGAGTTTCACAATTAGCATATGAATGCCGCTGATCTGATCTGACATAGGGAGACCAGTACATTCTCAACGGTCATGAAACCCAATAAGACTTAACTACAACCTAAAAATAAGTATTGTTTATGCCAGAGAGCTGACATGAGTTACATGAGTTGTGCTACAGCTTTAATATGTTTTATTTGGCCTGGATGCTTTGTTCTAAGCTGGTTCTATTCAAAACAGTTTCTGTCAGTTTCTAAAGTATACAGACTCGTATCTGTTGAAGAAACAGAGGAACTTACAAAAAAAAACATGGTTTCAAAAACATTTACTTGGCCACCCATTTTTTGTTAGGCCCACCTAAAAAGCCATTTCTGGCTACCCCACTGCTCTAGCCTTTGTCTTACTAGATGTAAGATGGCTCTACTGTTTTATAAGGGTTCAGGAGGCGAATTTTAAACTACTATTTGAAATGCTTGCAAGTTTATTTTTCTAAGGAAGAGGTTTCCCTCTCTTGAAAAAAGGCAAAAAATACAACAGCACTGGTTAAATTCAGCCTTTACCACATTCCACCGAAGATAGTTTTGGCTTCTCCAATTCATACCTACAATACTTCATACCCATGCAAGACTTTTTTATCAGTTTCTCCTTTTTAGTACCTAAGCATTTTCATGAATTATGGACAATAACATTCTAAGATTTCAAATATAGTTAAATGACGTCGTGGTTGATTTAATTTCTTCTTTTATAGATTTTAAAATAAAACCTATTTCCAGTGACTGTGTTGATTTCTCTTTGAACTCAACACAGTCATATTCTGTATCTGTCATATTCCATAATTGGAATATGACAGTTGGACTGCTGAATAAACAAAAAAGAAAATCATATCTACTGATATATATTATTTATTGGAGTTACATAACCACATTTTCTTAACAGTAAACTGTAAGTAGATTAAATTAAATTCCTTTGACTATCTTCAGTTGTCAAAACTGGTGTGAAACGTCTCTGAAGTAGCCAGGAAGTGGTGCATAGTCAGTACGAAACAGCCAGTTTCAAATGACCAAAATAGCTAAATAGAATTTGGTAAAGTGACGAAATGACAAGCATCAGTATTTATCAAAACAGTGTTTTGTAAAGTAAGAGTTGATGAGACTTGTGGCCCCACCTAATGGTGATTTAAGAATAACATTTCTATAACAAACCAAGGACTTAATGACAATATACTCATTTGGGAGAACTGTTTTAGTTTTATTTAACAGTTATTGGCCACAGTATGTTGTGAGCAATAGGTTTTTATTTTTAATTGAATCCGGGAGATCATCTGAAATTCCCCAACTAAAACGTTTAGGTTCTGACTCCAAAACCGGGGGACACTTGTTTTAAGTGTGTACAGATAAAGACCGAGTACACAACCTTGAAGGGCTCCATTGTATGCAATGTTTGAGACGGTTTTCACATCTGTTGTCTATCCCAAAGGAGGTTCTGAACCTGATGGATAAATTGTGGGAAATTTGAGATTAGTTTTCTTTTTTATAATAAAAGACAGCCTTTCTATGACAGCAGAACTATTAAACATGGTGCAAAATATCATCTGATTCAAATAGTTGAAAACAAGAAGGTTATGCATTCTTCTCAATTCTCTGTTGACATTATGACAAACTAATATGTATCCAGCTTTGTCCAACTGATTGTTCATTAAAATCAGGACATAGGTTTTGATAAGGTCTAATTGAGCTAACCTATATAAAATCATATTACGTCGATCCCAGAACTGAAGAATAGCTGAATAGCACGACCAGTTTGTCAGAAGATTTTGAGTCTTGTTTCAACTAAATATTATAATTTAAAGAATGTTTTCACACATTAATTATTTACGGATATTTCAAAATATATTCCCATCGTTTAATACCTGTCTTTGATCTTACAGAGAGGCACAGCCTCACTTACATCTACACGGCCTTCTCCAAGCCAGTGAATCTCCCCGGATTGCATGAGTTTACTGCCATGGGTTTATTGGACAACCGAATGATTGACTACTATGACAGTAAGAACCAAGCAAAAGTTCCCAAACAAGACTGGATGGAAAAGCATCTTGATAAAGAGTACTGGGAAAAAGGTACCCAGTCCAGAAAGAGCAAACAGCAATGGTTCAAGGTCAACATCGACATATTGATGAAACGAATGAGACAGAATGAAACGGGTAAGATCCAAGGATTTGAAGATACAACCAATAATAAAAGCATTAAAATAATACATAGTGTAAATTAGAATCGATGTCCAATCTAACCATCAGGATTCTTACAAGACATCAACAAGATATAAAAGCTTTTTTTTAATTTGTGTTTAATTAGTTTTTTCTCCCATGTTTTCTTTCAGATACCCATATTCTTCAGTGGATGCACGGCTGTGTGGGTGAAACTCAGCCTGATGGCTCGATGAAGTTTGTCCGTGGGATGGACATGTACAATTATGACGGAAACGACTTTCTGGCTTTTGATGACGACAAACAGGTTTGGGTCGCTCCCATTCAGGCAGCAATGGAAACCAAGAGGAAGTGGGATGAGGTTCAGGTCCTGAAGGAATACACCAAGGGCTACCTGGAGAAGGAGTGCATGGAATGGATGAGCAAGTTTAGTGACTTTGGGAGAGAACGACTCCAGACTGCTGGTATGTACAGCATAAAATATGCTTTTATAGTGCTCAGGGTTCTTTGATATTTGAGATATGGATTCATCCAAATGGTGATTTTTTTTCAGGTTTTGAGACACAAAATCAGTTTGTATAAATAGTTTAACACCTACAGTGGGTAAATAAATATAATTTTGAAAATGTAAATGTTAGTGTCGTCTTTCCCATTTAATCAAAGCATATGTCTAAAAATCTTTAGATGTACATTTAAAGTGAAGTGATGTGTGTAAGACCAGGTAATATCTTGTCAAAGAAGTGTAGCATTTTTTTTTCTCTTCATTGATGACTCACTTTTAAATATAGGTGAATAAAACCAAGAAAAGTTAAAAACATCT
This sequence comes from Valencia hispanica, assembly GCA_963556495.2. Lineage (NCBI taxonomy): Eukaryota > Metazoa > Chordata > Actinopteri > Cyprinodontiformes > Valenciidae > Valencia > Valencia hispanica. The sequence continues at coordinate 10,467,174 of OY747713.1, read as the reverse complement.
AATGGTTAAGTTGCTTCCTTACCAATGCCATATTTCATTTTCTCCTTCAAGCTCCACCTAAAGTTCACATGTTCACACGTAAGGCCAACATTGAACAAAACATCATTTTAACGTGTCTGGCCACGGGGTTCTACCCAGGAGACATCATCCTGGAGATCAAAAGGAATGGGCGTGTCCTGACTAAACTGGATGGGTTGATGACCTCTGGAGTTCGCCCAAATAATGACGACACCTTCCAGAGAAGAGATCATGTAGAGATTTTGAAGTCTGACGTTTCCACCTACACCTGTGTAGTCAATCATCCTGCCTCTGGTGTGCATGTTGAAAGGACCTGGGGTGAGAAACCATTTATTTTATTTCTCGTATATAAAAGTTTACTGATTTAAAATCAAAGCAGTGTGTTGTTGGTTGGTTCACCAAATTCAAGTCTCATCCAAGTCCCAGCATACTAAATGTATAGCCTCTCTATTAATAGCTTCCAGTGAACAAGAGGATTTCTTTACACATCAAATCAAATCAAGCTTTATTTATAAAGCTTTTCATACAACAGTTGCAGCTCAAAGTGCTTTACAGAATTAAAATGAACCCACAAAACCCCCTTTCCCATCCCTCCCCCACAGATTTAAAAGCATACATATATACCAAATATTATATATATATATATATATATATATATATATATATAAATATATATATATATATATATATATATATATATATATATATATATATATATATATATATATATATATATATATATATATATAATATTTTAAGATTAGCTGTAAAGACCAAGTTTTTAAAGCCTATTTGTGATGAATGTCATACTTGATGATACAGCATGGCTGCCATTTTTGCCATCTATTTTTTTTATTGTCGACTTAAACTGGGACCTTCAGTGCTCACATTTTCTGGTTTCTTTTCTTTCCTCTTAGATTAGTTGTTAATGTGTTTTTAGAGTCATGGAAAGACATACTGCACTCATGGGAAGGTGCCCCTCTGTTCCATGCCTTCTTCTTCGTCTGTGTGTCATGGCTCTCACTGTAGTTAACTGGAGTCCTTAAGTCTTGATATTGAGAAATGGTTTTGTTATCTTTTCCTGACTTACTGATGTCAGCAATTTTTTCTACTGATGAATTTTTTTAGATCGGGGCATGATGGACTGAATTTTTATTTATTTTGTCAGTCAGGATCTACTTAAGTGATTACTTGATTATGCAGGTCTGGCAGTAAAGTGTGGCTAAGGAAACGGATTTCCATTATCCAGAGAATGTGATTCAGTGATGAATTTACTAATTAAAACTGAATTTTTTGTTGACTGTGGTTATCTTTGAAAATAACATTTGTTTGCTATGAGAGATTTAAATGTGAGAGAAAACAATAATAGAATATATATGTAAAGGGGCAAATCGTCTTTTACAGCAATTTAGTTTTTGTAATTCATAAGAGTCATAAGTTTAAATGGTCACATATAAAATTCCACAGATTAGCTACTAAAAGTGAATTAAAACTAAAATGAAAATTGTTTTCCTTTAGATCACACTCCTCACAAAGACAATGATAATACACTCCTCTTCATTGGTGCTGGTGCTGCTGTCCTGTTAGTGCTTCTGGCTGTTGGTGGGACACTCCTTTTCCTTAAGCTGAAGACAAACAAACTTGGTAAGATTTATTCCCCATCTGTTGAAAATAAAGACACTTTCTATGTACCTTTTGTTTCCTAACAAGATGTTTGATTTCTATTCATTAAGGAAAGATAACTGATAAACCTTTTAAGTCATACTTTGTACTGAAAGTCAGATTTACACTGGCTTTTTATTTATACAAATAAAAAGGTATTTAGAAGTCTATTATTTTATCATAGATTTTATCATGTATCAATCAGTCAGTCATTACATGGAGAACAAGTTTTGGGACCATTCATGTAATTTTCAGTTTACTGATGTTTTAGATCGACTGAAGTGTCACCTCCAACAAAAAGTTGTGCTTATCAAGACATGATCAAGAAATCAGGCGTTCATCTTTTTTTTTTGACAGCGAAAACTCTGGGAGCATTGATATCATTTTTATCATGTGTGCCATTCAGTGGTATTTTCAATTGTTTATTTTAATTATTTTTGCTTACATAATGAGTTGGCATTATATTATAGGGATAGCGCTAACTATGAGACAACCATAAGCACTGAGCTGAAGCTTGGAGGGTGGTGAGCAGCCCACTGATCAGAATTTATTTACTATTTCTGAAGCTGATGTCCAGACACCACATCTAATTCCTAACCCCAAATAGGATTATTGTGTTTACATTGTGTTTAAAGGAATAAACTGTAGATTTTTTTTCATTATTTGAAAACTTGCCAGGTTACAAAAATTGTGCTCATAAAGAGTTGGGGTATTTTCTCTAAAGGAATATATATTTATATTACAATATTATTTAAAACTATTAACTTATTAGGCAACGTATTATGATTAGGCTGTGATACTAGGGTTGGGTGATACAATACAGTGCAATACTTAAATAATGTCCTTTTCATATGGAGTTATCTTTTTTTCTTAATTCTCTTTGATTAAGTTTCACAACTTTGCTAAACTTTAAAAGAGAAATATTGTGATCTGACTTAAGAATATGATAAAAACAAATTCAGTAATTTCCTGTGTAAGTTTGAAAACATTTATAGTAATTAATAATGTAAATGAATTACAAATAATTGGCAGTTGAATGTTTTAATTAAATGTTGTTTTTTGTATCAATAGATTGCCCTGAAAATCAATCCTCTAATTCAAGTAAGTGCTTTATTTCTTTGCTATGCATCAGTCACATTAGTAGGCTACTCTGTTGGAAGTGTCTGGCATACTGAAATGTTTTGGGGGATTTTTAAGGATTACTGAGCTGTTTATAAGTGCAATGATATACCAATATATGTCTTTATTTGTAGGTCTAGAGTCTGTGGCCACCTCTGGGTCAGGTAAGTCGCACTGGTTGACCCTCAAAACTGAAAAATGTTATAAAACCTACAGTGTAAATCTTAGAGTCTCATGGACTTCGATATAAACAGCTGTCTCATATAACAGGGTTTTCAGGATCCACAGTCACATTTTATAATCACTTATATTTGAATCAGTTTTAACATGTCAGATTTTAACTTTTTTCTTAGCCCTGCTTTTTAGTCTTGAGTGCTAAAACAAATCTCTGTTTGGTCTTACTGAAAAGAACAGATCATTACTTTATGCTAGAAAATGAAGTGTATAGTTAGATGACCTAGAAATGACAAATATGACGTATTTTTGTAAAACTGTTGATTAGAATCAGTCAAGTAATAATGTTTGTCATTATGTTCAAAATAAAAACAGCCCCTTGCAAGAAGTCTGTGTTATCTGTGCTTTGATTTTTGAATGTAGATAAATCAGCAAAGAAACCTGATGAGAAGGAGTCCCTCCTTGATGGTGAGTAAGGGTGCATACAGAATGTACGATATACAGTTTGAAAATATTGAACAAATTTCATAAATTGCATCAAACAACTAGAAAACAGATTGCGCTATAAAAGATTAAACAGAAATGCTTATGTTAAGATTTAATGGTACATACATTCAAAAACAGGTAACAGCAGTGAGAGCTGTATTTACTGTCTGTGCTTGAATTTTTGTGTGTAGATAAACCAGTCCCTGATGCAAACAAACCTGATGAGAAGAAGGCCCTCCTTGATGGTGAGTAAGGGTGCATACAGAATGTACGATATACAGTTTGAAAATATTGAACAAATTTCATAAATTGCATAAAACAACTAGAAAACAGATTGCGCTATAAAAGATTAAACAGAAATGCTTATGTTAAGATTTAATGGTACATACATTCAAAAACAGATCACAGCAGTGAGAGCTGTATTTACTGTCTGTGCTTGAATTTTTGTGTGTAGATAAACCAGTCCCTGATGCAAACAAACCTGATGAGAAGAAGGCCCTCCTTGGTGGTGGTAACTTGCTGTTTTTGTTTTGTCTGTTGTGTTTTGTTTTTTTTGTTTTTTTACCTGAACATTCACTCTTCAGCACATTCATACAGCACTGAAATTTGAATGCTAAATATTTTGACATTAGACAAACTGAATAATCAGTAATTTTGGTAAAAATAATATCTTTTGCAAGGTTTTACCAAATATCATAACATTACCTTTTTGATTTTATGCAACATTCTCTCTGCTTTACAAATGTTAAACTAACATTTTCTGGTATTAATATAACAGAATTATAAATAGATTGATGTTGAATGTTTTTATTAATATGTTTTTTGTATCTACAGGTTCCCCTGAAGAAAAATCTTCCAATTCAAGTAAGTACTTTATTTGTTTGCTATACATTTCTCAATTACTTTTTCTACTCTGTTAAAAGTACAAATGTCAGGCTTACTAACATATTTTTTTTTGATAACTGAACCGTCCATAAGAATAATGATATACCAATATATGTCTTTATTTGTAGGTCTAGATTCTGCGGTCACCTCTGAGTCTGGTGAGTCGCACCCATTGATTTTCTGAACATTGAAAAATATTATATCTGCAAGTTTTTTGTGAACAGATGTGATTTTTTTTTTTTTATCTGAGTTTTTATCCAAATGTTTATCATAAAAATCAAGCATTCCTTTCTTTCCAATCCTTTTCATGTGTGCCAACCAGTGAGATTTTTGTTTATTACAAAGATTTTGTTTCAATAATATGAGTTTGCCTTAAACTATAGTGTTGCCGCTTGTTATGTGACTACCAATAAGCACCGAGTGGGAGCGCGTATGTTGAGAAGTTCCCTGATCAGAGCTTCTGAAGTTAGTGGAGGGTATAAAGTGTGCATTGAGAATTGGTTAAATAGGATATTAAATGTCTGTATTATTTATTTATCTATGTACACTACCGTTCAAAAGTTTGGGGTCACATTGAAATGTCCTTATTTTTGAAGGAAAAGCACTGTACTTTTCAATGAAGATAACTTTAAACTAGTCTTAACTTTAAAGAAATACACTCTACACATTGCTAATGTGGTAAATGACTATTCTAGCTGCAAATGTCTGGTTTTTGGTGCAATATCTACATAGGTGTATAGAGGCCCATTTCCAGCAACTATCACTCCAGTGTTCTAATGGTACAATGTGTTTGCTCATTGGCTCAGAAGGCTAATTGATGATTAGAAAACCCTTGTGCAATCATGTTCACACATCTGAAAACAGTTTAGCTCGGTACAGAAGCTACAAAACTGACCCTCCTTTGAGCAGATTGAGTTTCTGGAGCATCACATTTGTGGGGTCAATTAAACGCTCAAAATGGCCAGAAAAAGAGAACTTTCATCTGAAACTCGACAGTCTATTCTTGTTCTTAGAAATGAAGGCTATTCCATGCGAGAAATTGCTAAGAAATTGAAGATTTCCTACAACAGTGTGTACTACTCCCTTCAGAGGACAGCACAAACAGGCTCTAACCAGAGTAGAAAAAGAAGTGGGAGGCCGCGTTGCACAACTGAGCAAGAAGATAAGTACATTAGAGTCTCTAGTTTGAGAAACAGACGCCTCACAGGTCCCCAACTGGCATCTTCATTAAATAGTACCCGCAAACACCAGTGTCAACATCTACAGTGAAGAGGCGGCTGCGGGATTCTGGGCTTCAGGGCAGAGTGGCAAAGAAAAAGCCATATCTGAGACTGGCCAATAAAAGAAAAAGATTAAGATGGGCAAAAGAACACAGACATTGGACAGAGGAAGACTGGAAAAAAGTGTTGTGGATGGATGAATCCAAGTTTGAGGTGTTTGGATCACAAAGAAGAACGTTTGTGAGACGCAGAACAACTGAAAAGATGCTGGAAGAATGCCTGACGCCATCTGTTAAGCATGGTGGAGGTAATGTGATGGTCTGGGGTTGCTTTGGTGCTGGTAAGGTGGGAGATTTGTACAGGGTAAAAGGGATTCTGAATAAGGAAGGCTATCACTCCATTTTGCAACGCCATGCCATACCCAGTGGACAGCGCTTGATTGGAGCCAATTTCATCCTACAACAGGACAATGACCCAAAACACACCTCCAAATTGTGCAAGAACTATTTAGAGAAGAAGGAGGCAGCTGGTATTCTATCGGTAATGGAGTGGCCAGCGCAGTCACCAGATTTGAACCCCATTGAGCTGTTGTGGGAGCAGCTTGACCGTATGGTACGCAAGAAGTGCCCATCCAACCAATCCAAATTGTGGGAGCTGCTTTTAGAAGCGTGGGGTGCAATTTCTCCAGATTACCTCAACAAATTAACAGCTAGAATGCCAAAGGTCTGCAATGCTGTAATTGCTGCAAATGGAGGATTCTTTGACGAAAGCAAAGTTTGATGTAAAAAAAATCTTTTTTCAAATACAAATCATTATTTCTAACCTTGTCAATGTCTTGACTCTATTTTCTATTCATTTCACAACGTATGGTGGTGAATAAGTGTGACTTTTCATGGAAAATACAAAATTGTTTGGGTGACCCCAAACTTTTGAACGGTAGTGTATATCTTCTAGCATATTAAAATGTGCCTTAAAATAAGCCTTATCATTGTTAGTAGGTTATTTAGTTTGATTTCTGAAGATGATCTCCAGACATCACAACTAATTCTCAACCAGAACTATGGGAAATGCTGATCTAAATACCGCTGTAGACCAACTTACCGAGCTTTTAAGCTGCAGGAGACACTAATGAGACAATGGAATTCGTGCTAGCAGGACACATCATCAGTTCATGAGGCTTGTTAGATCTCCTCAGAGATAATTTTAATTGGAAAGTCTGACACTTTAGTAAATAACACATAACAGTTTCTTGTACATGGCTCAAGGACATTTTTTTTAATAACATCCAGCAATGTATTCGCTTTCAGAGTCTGTAATGTAAAAACTGTGGGTAGTGGATAAAGTGATCAAATCTCTGAGAAAAAAACACTTGTTCACTTGCTGAGCACCTGTTCTCAGCTATCACCCAGGGTTAAATTTAGATCTGGAAACATAAAATAGTTCACTTATAAAAATCCAAAGGTTAATGCAAAGCTATCTTTTTTTCTTAAAAAGCTATATTTAGGTTTTACAACTTTGTTAAAATTCAAATTATAAGTATTTAAATCTGTGCTAAGATTATGAGGAAATTGATTTTAGTGAAAATAATGTTAAACTTATAAATTGTTAGAATATTTGCCAGAGATCATAACATTGTTTCTTTTTTTTGTGCTATATAATAGCTACACTTCTAGTATCAATGGGAATAAATTATAAATATTTAGTTTTTGAATGTTTTTATAAATATGTTTTTTGTATCAATAGATTGCACTAAAGAAAAATCCTCTAATCCAAGTAAGTATTTTACTTCTTTGCCAGTCACGTTAGTACTCTATTGAAAGTACAAATATCAGGCAGACAGAGGTGTTTTATTTATTATTACTGAGCTGTATTGGCACAAAGACATACCAACATGTCTTTATTTGTAGGTTTAAATTCTACGGCAACCTCTGGATCAAGTAAGTCCCACCCATTGATTTTTTTGAACTTTGAAAACACTCTGTCTCCAATTACTTTAAAAGCCTATGGTGTACTCATCAGATTTTCATAGAGTTTGATGCAAATAACTCTCTCATATACCAGGGTTTTTCATAAACTGCAGTGATGTGTTTAAAAAAAATAGAGTTGTTTTAAGATGAGACGTTCCCCTATTCCTTGGCTCTGCTCTGATTAGTCATGAGTATTTACACTAATCTCTGTTTGGTCTGAATATTCTAAGGAAGTTCATTGAGGGATACATGATTACTTAACTCAACATAAACCATCATGCTAGAAAATAAAGCTCATAGTTTGATGAGGTAGAAGTAGTTAAACATTTATTTCTTAAAAGAATTGTAGGAGTTGATTTATTTTACATTTCTAAAATTCATGTTTTGCAACAGCAAAAAATGTGCTACATAAATCACATCTAAAATGATTATGCATACTGCTAGGCAGACAATGTGCCTGTATTCAAGTAATAAACCTTATAGGTATAAGAACATCATACACCTTTCCATGTCCTGAACATGGACATATCTTCTGTATCTTTTAGGACAAACAAATCAATCCCATGACTCTGGTGCTGAACGTAAGTACCATCCCATTTATTAAAATGTTTGCTGTGTGTTTAAACGCACATATTTTGCATATGAAATGAAAGCTTCTCACACTTGTTGTTTACTGTTTGTAAAAAAAGAAAGAAAATAACCGTTTTTTTTTACTCCTGCAGTGGGCTCATCTTCTAATTCCAGCAGTCACAGCGATGAAGAAAGAGTCTGACTAACTAGTTATATCAATTGTTTGAAACCAGATTTACCAGGATATACATTTAAAAAAAATCATCACATGATATGGCATAGAAACTTTTAAAAACAAACTCTGCTCTGATCTACATTCACCTGCTTCCAAAAACTGAAGTTGGGCTATTTAGGTCTCTGGTGTATATGGAACACTGATTGACATGTACCCCATAGTCTAAATTCAAAGGCAATTAATCTAAACCTTGTAGAAATTGAGAAAATGGAGCAAGATTCTTTTTCTGAGCAGAAAAATCTGAAATAAGCTGTGCTCTGGAGTTGATCTATGAAATCTGACATTCAAAGGTGTTTGACAAATGAAGCATTATGTTTTCTTCACAATGTCAATGTACTGTATGTTTGTTTGGGGAAACATGTAGTGAATGCTAAAGACAGACAAATCATTAAGCTATTTGTAAAAATGCAGATACCTACTGACATATTGGAAGAATTGGACAAATGAGTCTATTCAGGTTTTGGTCTTATTAGTTGAGCAGCTTCTTAACAATAGCAAGTGGTGGGAGGAAAGTTTTACATTGTGGCGCATTAATAAATAGTCTTCTTTTTCCTTCCAACAAATCTGCTAAATCTCCTCAACAAAAGATAAATAATATTAAAGAATAAAAGACTTTTAAATAAAAAAGATATTGCAATGAGTGTTTTTGTAGACTAATAAATTAAACTTACGATTTGAATTGAACATGTTGGGTTGGCAAATTAAAACCTATTTGTTAAAAGATTCACACTACATGTGCCATTTACACTCATTTATTAATAATGGATTTTAGTTCTTCTCCTAAAATACATTTGGATCTTTTCAATATTGTCAAAAGGTGCTTGTTTCATAAACAAGTGTTCTTTTGTTTAAATCTGCCTCAATAAGTTGAAATCTTTTCCTTACTTTTTATAGTAGTCTCCCTTATAAATGGAATGCAAGATTGCTTCAATAAAAGATTTTGGTTTGTTCTCAGGGTTTTTTGCTTGTATTTTGGGACTTTGTTGGGGTTTTTTTTCTATTGCTTTAAAACTGTAAAATAAATGGTTTGATTAATATTATGCTGTTTTTTGCTCCTGTGAAACAAAGATTATTCAAACATATGTTTATGTTGAAAGGTGATGTGAATAAAAATAATAATTTGCACCTTGTTTCCAATGATGAAATCAACAAAATGTTTACAGTTTTTTTCTCTAGCTTACATTATATCTTTACATGTTTGCTCTTTACCAGTCTTGTGTGAGAGAACTTTTTCAAGTGATTAAGATTTCTATAAACAATAAACCTTCATATAACGTGTGTGTATTTGTTCTCTTCTGGATAAAGCAAAGTATTCTTTTAGTTCTTGCTTCCTAATGATACAACATCATTCATAAGTATAAAGGTCTTCTTTATCATTAAAAAAGAATTTAATCAAAATATATATTTTTAAAATTATAGCCTAACTGTGTATATACTTTTAAAATTAATATAAGTATTACAATTATTCCAGATGGTAGATTTATAGTGTGAAATGTTTTGCCCAAATTGGCATAGTAGGTTGGTTGAATTCGCAAAATTTTGATGGGAAATTAGACACTTTATTTTTCAGATCACTCTGCCACCACCGCTAGTCAGCACTCGCAAGCAGTTTAATGGATTGTGCGAATCCACAGAAGAGACCCAGGACAACTTTGACACCAACAGTAACTCCACATAGGACTAAAAACGTTAATCCCCTGATTATTATTATTAGTATTACTGAGCTGTATTGGTACAAAGACATACCAACATGTCTTTATTTGTAGGTCTAAATTCAACGGCAACCTCTGAATCAAGTAAGTCCCACCCATGGATTTTTTTAAACGTTGAAAACATTCTGTCTCCAATTTCTTTAAAAGCCTATGGTGTACACATTAGATTTTCATAGAGTTTGATGCAAATAACTCTCTCATATACCAGGGTTTTATATAAGCTGCAGTGATGTGTAAAAAAAAAAAAAAGTTGTTTTAAGATGAGACGTTCCCCTATTCCTTGCCTCTGCTCTGATTAGTCTTGAGTATTTACACTAATCTCTGTTTGTTCTGATTATTCTAAGGAAGTTCATTGAGGGATACATGATTACTTAAATCAACATAAACCATCATGCTAGAAAAAAAAGCTCATAGTTTGATGAGGTAGAAGTAGTTAAACATTTATTTCTTAAAAGAATTGTAGGAGTTGATTTATTTTACATTTCTAAAATTCATGTTTTGCAACAACAAAAAATGTGCTACATAAATCACATCTAAAATGATTATGCATACTGCTAGGCAGACAATCTGCCTGTATTCAAGTAATAAACCTTATAGGTATAAGAACATCATACACCTTTCCATGTCCTGAACATGGACATATCTTCTGTATCTTTTAGGACAAACAAATCAATCCCATGACTCTGGTGCTGAACGTAAGTACCATCCAACTTATTAAAATGTTTGCTGTGTGTTTAAACGCACATGTTTTGCATATGAAATGAAAGCTTCTCACGCTTGTTGTTTACTGATAAGTGCCAGAAAAAGATCAAAGATTGAGAGCGACCAGCGTACGAGCGCGCACTGCCAGAGCGAGCAGAAAGGCGACAGGTCTCAGTCGCGAGTTTACATTTCAGAAAATTGCATATGACCTCTTTAAGGAGTTATTGTAGATGATGATGGCTCTGGGCAGGAAGGATTTCCTGTAGCGGTCTGTATTGCAGCAAAACTGAAGAAGCCTCCGACTGAAGACGCTCTGTTGTTGTATGACAGGCTCATGAAGAGGATGCTCAGGGTTGTCCAAAATTAATTTGATTTTATGAAGAATCCTTCTTTGCATCATCATCTCCAGAGGTTTCACAGTCGTCCCCAGATAACATAACAAGTCTTCTTGCTAGTAAAGACAGAGCTACATTTGAAACTCCCTGACTAAGAGTGTTTTCTTGAGGAAAAAATGTAACTTTTCAATCAGATGTATTTTTTGGATACTGTTCTGAGATCAAATGTCCAGGAATCCAAACAACTATTGTTAGAATCACTGTTTTGTATCTAGCATCTGTTCAACTAGCAGTCAAGCTAGTTTAGATGAGGTGAAAACCTGGCTGATGATACAGGGAAGGTCTTAACACCTTGTTACAACCATCCCTTAACCTGGTAGTCAGTGATTTTCATTTATATTTAAAAAAAATAGATCATCAACATAAATAATTTAATGTCTATGAAAATACCTTGGTTAATGGAATGATCTATACACAGTATTAATTGGCTTATTAACCCTTATTATTAATTAAGGGACGATTGCCAGTATATTGCTGTAGGGTTGTTATGTGATGTAACCATGTTTACATAAGCTTAATCTGTTTGCTGCACATTTGCTCCTTTCCTTGATTATTTGTTTTTTATTTTGTCTACTTATTAATGTTTTTGCTCATGATTGCTTCCATGAGTGTTAAATGCATTTAGTTCAGTTTAGTTTAATTAACAGGAACATGGACCATTGATAAACACATTAATTGTGTCTTAATTATATCTTTATTGTTTTTTTTTTTTGTTATAGCTGCTGTAACACTGAAATTTCCCCATGTTCTCTTTTCTCTTGCATTGCTCTATCACTTAATATCACACCATAGCTTTAAGAGCTTATTGTTTACCCTAGCAACTGCTTGCGATGTCTTCTGAGTGTTTTTCTTTTGACTGTGCTGCAGAAGAAGTTGCTTTGATTGGTTTGTGTTCTACCAATTAAATAAATTTTAATTTTCTTTTTTTTTGTCATGTAGTGTGAAATAATAATGTGAATGATAAATAACCTTTTTCAATTTTAGCATTTCTTTGATTAATTATGTATATTTTATGTTTATTTTAGACATGTTAGAACACTCCCTGGCATGTGTTACAACCGTCCCTGTGTTCTGGGATGGTTGTAACAGTGGAATGACTTCATTTAATCAATCAATTTTGCAACCTATACATATCTTATAAAACCACTTAAATACATTTATTCAGTAGTTGACAAATTGAAGTTTATAATATAGAAAATAGGCTATTCCAGTATAAATATTTTTGATTTATTGGAAAAATCTCAAAAAGTGTTACAACTGTCCCCTACAAATGGTATGTGACATAAACATCACAAACTCTAAACTATGTTGTTTGTTAAAGATACAGTGCATGATAACGCTGCATAATGAAGCTGGATTTTTAAAGGTTTGTATAAGCATCTGATTTTAAAAGTATAAGTAAGATTAAGAAAATGTCATATTTTGAGATCGAAGAACACGTACATTACGTCGTGACGCCAGTAGGCGGCGGTAGAACGCAGCAGTTTGAATCGACTCAGGTTGTTGGGCTCTCAGAGCTTATCAAACTGTGTCTGGGTGTGTTTAACTTTCAGCTCTCTCTTCACTCACAGAGTTAGACGGGGACTCTAACATCATCTCTGCAAAACATCCCTTGACAGGTGGACGTGACAATGCCGGCGTTTGCTCGTTTTTCCCCCCTAGTTTTGGTGCTTTAGTTGGTAAGCTAACACTTTAACCGTCTTCTGCTTAGCGTTTGAGCGTCACCATGGTGACGGACCGCAGTAGAGGCAGAGCCAGGAGGAACGTAGTTCGGAGCCGCAGGCCGAAACAGAAACCGGCCAAGGGTTCGAAGACCCCGCAGCGAGCCCGGAGAGACACCCGGAAAAGGACCGCGGTGACCCGTCCAAAGGGGAAAAAGCTTCCCAAAGTGAGTTTGTTTATGTAACTGCATCGTTTACGTTTTAATTTTTGACAGTTGGTCAGAACGTACGAAACCAAAACAGAAATAGAAATCTGACAAAAACATTGGAATTTATAATAATAATAAAAAATTACAACATTTCTTAATGGAAGTTCTGCTGTCTCACACAGTAGCCTATTAATTGGCTTATTAACCCTTATTATTAATTAGGTGACGATTGCCAGTAAATTGCTTTAGGGTTGTTATGTGATGTAACCATGTTTACATAACCCTAATCTGTTTGCTGCATATTTGCCCCTTTCCTTAATTATTTGTTTTTAATTTTGTCTACTTATTAAAGTTTTTGCTCATGATTGCTTCCACGAGTGTTAAATGCATTTAGTTCAGTTTAGTTTAAACAGGAAAAATGAACATTAATAAACACAACATTAATTGAAAAACATTGTCTTTTTAGTTTGTATTGTCTTTATGTCTGTAGCCTTACCATTATGTAACTAATGCATTTGTTTCTTGTTGCAATTGCAACATTTCATCATACATTTTACAGTTTGGAGATGCATTTTAAACAAGTTAATTCATACATTTTTGACGTTTTGAAAATGTATTAGAACTTCTAATTGATGATAAATAATTTTCAACATGTTTAAAATGGATTTTGTTAATTTTCTCACAGTGTGGTAAAAAAAATAAAATGAATGAAAAGTACAAAACTAGCTGAAACGTAAATAATAATTCATAAATGGATCCTCAAAATGTGCCAAATCTGTAAAATTCCAGCCGACTCTCTCCTTTGCCGTTTTGGTCAAAAAAAAGAAATGTATAATGGCACATGTGTATAGTTTTGATTGAATGAATGCAATAAAAGTGTGTGTTTCAGCTCAGGATCCCTTTTTTGTTTTCATTTGTCTTGCAAATGAGATGATCTGACTGACTGGTTTGGTAAAACAAACCAGTACAGAGTCTAGTCTCATTCTCTTAAAGGGCTACACAATCTATTGCAAATATATAGCCATCGAAAAACCAGTGTGCATCAAATTAATTTGGCAAAGCACTGTTTTAGATGGAGTAACTGCTGGATAATATATTCAAAGTGTCAAGATGCCAAGGATCATAAAGAGTGTGTAGATGAAAAACATAGGAGTGAGCAAAATGTTAATTTATTGCAAGTCATATGATAATAGCAATATTTACCAATCTTGTTTACAGATTTGGTAATATAGTGCAGCCCTACCCTTTAACAACCATCATTCTGACATACTGTTGTACATACATTTACCATGTTTAGCGTTCATTTTTTAAACATTACATTATATATACATATATATATATATATATATATATGTATATGTGTGTGTATATATGTGTGTATGTATATGTATTCGAAGTTAAAATAGCAACTTCTCTCCTGCTTTTTTGCTGCTTGATTGGACACCGAAGAATAGACAATTAAAGAATGGGTGTAGTGCTACTGGTTGGAACAATAACGTATACTAACTTGTGAAATGTTCTTCAGAAAGTTCCAGCGAAGAAAGAAGAACCGGATCACACTGATTCAGACACGAATGAGGATGAAGTTGCAAAACCTGCAAGAAAAGTCATCAGGTCAGTGATCAGATCTCAAATTTAAAAACCTTGTAAAGATTTGAAGTAACTGGGGATATATTTTCTAAGTGAGGCTACAGACTAGAAGTATACAGTTAGGTACAACTGCTGCTTAACTTTATTTCTCCAATTTAAATTCAAAATATAAACCAAATGTTTTTAGTTTGAAATACCAAGTCTCTTTTGTGTGTTTGGAAGTTCAGCCATTTTCTTTGTTGGAACCATAAATCATAAGATCACTTATAAAGGGTCTTACTTGATGTCGTTTTATAAGTTTGATGAAGTTGGTCAAACATCCATTTATGTTAATACAATTGTTGACAAGTAAAAACGAATGACCAAAATATCTCTGATTCATCAAATTTTATTATTTTGTATTTTGACAGAAGATCTCCAAGACTTAAAGACCCTTCAGGTAAGTTGTATTTTGTTCTTATGTATTAACTGGTGGTATTATTAAACTTTAAAAAGTTATAACCTTAAGAGAAGATGTTGTAAGACGTTCCAATTTGGATGGATATTTGACTTTTTCTGTGTTTTAAGTAAGTCCACATTTTTGATTCATCCTTGTAAGTCAGAGGTTTTCTTCTTGCTGTTCTTCAAGCTCCGATATTATCAGGCCCAGAAAAAGACGCACATTTCGATAAATTCTTAGTAATTTTTTTAATACATGCCAATCATTCAGAGCCTAAAGGTAGATCTGCAGACCAAGTTTCCATGGTAATTCTTTATCAACCGTTTTATCATCTTGGGTACTCTGGCCTTGATTATACTGGCAAAAATAACCACCATTCCGACAAAGGGAAGAGTGTGGGGTTTTTTTTGAGAATATGCTATAAGAACTCAGCTTGGTCTGGGGGTTTATCTTCTCAATCATTGAGATATGAGGTCCAGCACCTAGTCCAGCGGATTTTTCAATAAATTATATACAGCCAGTCCTTTGAATACATGATTTATAGGGTAACATACATTTTATTATTATTATTATTATTATTATTATTAGTTTCTAAAGCTTGACGTATACACACAGTGGGATCCCAGTCACCACTTTGGGATCTAATAGTCTGTAACACATTGAAAGTGTTTGTATTCCTCTTTTCTTTAAATTTGCACAGTTTAAATCAGTCAGTTTTACATAGTATAATAAATATAAATGTGCACATGTCATCATGTCAGGGGGCAGGAGGAGTGGGGTGAGGAGAAGCACCAGGGCGATCAAGCAGACTAGCAGATATCAGGCCTCCAATAAGTTTGATGGCATCAGCAACAAGTAAGACGACTCAGTTACATAAACATGATGTATAACACAATGTTGGTGCAGCTACTAAAACAAGTTTTCAGTTTCATCTTGATGTGTTCTTGCAGTCTTTTAAAGCTAGATTGAATAAAATTAATAGATATATGCTTATGATTTAAATTTTTTATGTAGTTTTTAGCTGTGAAATGCGTTTACGGTCATGAGCTGCCAGAGTTCAACATTTTACCTAATTTTTGCAGGCAATTAAGTTCATACAAGTATAAATACACACACTATTTCCAGTCTATTGTTACAGCCTACAGTTAATTTAATAATACACATATGAACTGTCCCATTTGTGTTTATTTTATCTCTAATCCTGGTTATTAGCCATACAGTTTATTAATTATGTTGGGTTTTTTTGTCCCACATTGGGGAGGAAAATTGAACTATGATAAAAACTAATTTGTTCTTAATGACTACCATTTATCTTGAATATAATTTCTCTGCAGCCAGGGAGACCGGAAGGGGATGGACAACCTGAAGAAAAAACAACTGATTAGCAACAACAAAGATGGAGTGAGTCTGGACTAACTTCATTTGCAACTACAGTAGAAGCTTTAATCTTCAATTATTTTCCTGTGTTTTTGTAGCAAATATGGTTAAAAAAACAATACTATCTAGTCTCACTGGTGCCTGCACACTTGGTTGATTTTAGTGACTACAGGTTAGTTTGTTTGTCTGCACTCAGGAGGATGGATTCTGTTTCACATGGAGATTTCTTTATGTGAAAAATGACTTTAGTTTCCCTCTACTACCTCCCAATAAGAGAATAGTTGAGTTTACCTGTTTATAAACAGACCTTTGTGTCTAATTAAGTTTTAAAACTAAATTAAATATGTTAATTGAAAGAATTCGAGTGATTATGCTGAGTAGTAGTTGTAGAGAGAGCATGCAGCACGCTGGTAATATCACCCTTTTATACTCTGGAAACATGCTTTTAATTAATTTTGCCTTTAGACAAAAGAGCTTGTTAAAATTTAACTTATATGATCAGAAATCATGAAACAGTTACAGTAAATTTTGGAGCTGTTAAATCACATAAATAAAGCAACATTTTCTGTACGTCTATGAGTAAGCCCCCTCTGAACACATCTCAGTTTCCTGGACAGTTTTGTGTTTGTTTTGACAGCATGCTCACATGCTGTGTTTACATTCTGCAGTCGCTTTAAAGCCCCGGTTCATGCTGTACTCACAGTCTGCACTGGTGGGCACCCCCCCGTCTTATCAGCTCACTGTGAGGGAGGTGCACCCAGCTGCACGCTGACTTCTCTCTCTGCTCATAGCTCCTGGGGAGGGGATGACAACTCTATCAGCTGCCAACATATTGGGAGGCAGCTGTAGCAGCCATGACGTTATGTCACATGAAGTTTAAGAGTTGACCAAGTTTACTGTTTGGTTGTGAGGCAAGTTTTCCTGTGTACTTTCTTAATGGGTTACTTGGAACTCATTTCAGTTAATCTCTCTGTTTTATCCAGCTGAAACAGCCAGAGGAGATTTAGATGAGTCATAGTTGTAATCAAAGGTCCTATTTGCCCAATCAGAAAAAGGAAGGTGTGCCATGATGGGTGCAAATACTTTACCAAGGACACAGCTGTCTATCTCACCTCTATCATCTCTCTAGATTTTCAAATCATGTGTAAGAGAATGAAGAAGAGAAGGGACGAGGCACAAAACAAACAAACCAAACTGAAAAGAGAAAACTGTCATGTCTGTCATGTCTATCTGATTATGATTTTTAAATAAAAAGACACAAAATCATCTAAATTCTCTCTAAAACCATCAGTAAATTGTGTTTTTGTGGTTTAACATATTGTTTAATTATTGGAGCTCAATACAGTCAAACATTTGAAGAATAATTGAAGATTAATATAAGTTATTAAATATTTTCAACAAACAACTGTACAAGATAGGGTGATGGAGGTTTTATTTTAGTGTTTCAGAAAAAGAGGAAAACATCACTATTTCTGACAACAGCATGTCAATAGACTTAGTAAATTATTTTTATATTACTAATATGAATTCACTCAATGGTTTTTGCCAAATTATTTTCATATTCTTTTAGAAATATCAAGTCTAGCTTTATATATATTCAAAAAATCGTAAATTAAAATTTAAAAAACAAAGTCTGATGACTAGTTGCTTTGAAATCATGATTTCTAATTCCAGATGTATTCTGACTCTTTTTGTTAATACAATACTTGGATTAATTTTGTTAATCAAGTTCAAAATGTATTTATTTATTTTTAGAAGATTTACTCTAAAGCCCAGAAGAAGAAAACACCAGCACCACTGCAACGAGACCTCAGTGACACCGAAGATGACAACGGTTTGTACAAACAGGAAGCAGCTGGAGGAGAAGAAAGAACAGGATGAGTGTTGTTGATCAAATTTTCTTCTTTGGTATTTCCAGGTGATGATGTAGATAGTGGGCTTGGAACAACTGCAGATGAGGACAGTAACTGCAGCGTGAACCAGAACTTTGATGCCAGACTGGGCCAAGCTTCATCACTGTACCAGGGAGCCAGCAGCGGTCAGTCCTGCTGCGCCTCTCCACACAGAGACCTGATATACAGGGCTGTGTCTATACTCCCAACACAAAAAAACCCATGAAAAATAAATATAACCGCATTCTTTAAAAATGATTAATTATGATTTATAACAAGCCAACACAGAGCAAGAAGGGAAATATTTTCTTTTTAAATGTGGTTTGGGAGAACATATGTTAAAGCTATCTTAGTCTTTAGCAATGCATCTGTATCATTTGTTCCGCTATTTTTTCTTTGGATAAGAACGATTAATCTGATAATAAAATATAAAAACTTTAGTCAAATAAGTTTTATTTAAACACTATTAAATCAAACCCAGATCCTGATTTCTGTTTGTTTTTCATATATTATTTCATAGACTTCCTGAAAGGAACCTTCCAGATCAATCCGTCAGGAACAAACATGACCCGCAGACGAGCCTTCAGGTGAGATTGTAGATACAAGATTCTGTCTCCTTTTTAAACAGGAAATTAACAGAAGAACAAAATGTATTTTTGATACACCATTATTGTTCTCAAATTAGAAGGAAATCCACCTGGTAGAGAGTATTGTTAACTACAGTGAAGCAAAAGTGTGGAACAGAAGTTGAATGGAAATGATTAATATTAAGAAATGGGTGAGAAAAAAAAAAGAACATCTAGTTATCAGATAATCTAACTTTACTTCAGTGCATTATAGATAACTTGCAAAATATAAGGGCTTTCACAATTACATCAAACTGTTTTCTGATTTTTTTTATTGTACTTTTAACATATTTATTTGTTATTCGGCCATTTAGTCATTTGGCTCATCTTAGCGGAAGATGTTCTTGTAATTAACCTCTATTAGGACACGTAAATGTAAGCCACATTTTTGGACTTTTAATGTGCTTTTATTTACTAATTTATCCACATTTAGGCTATGACTCAGTAAAATCTTTAACAAACTGGTCTCTTTTGTGTGTTTAGTGACTCAGGTGTGCGTGTGTTTTATCAAAAGTATGTGATGTTTTTGCAAAACCTAACTAATGCTAAGTTTAACCACCGTATACTGAAGAATACAAAGCACAGATTTAGTTACAGTTAAGTTTACATATAATCATCATGAATGTCTTAATAATTTTTGTGCTTTCTATTTTTTGTGATATATGTAAAATTCTTCCTGCATGCAGAAACAATGATGCAATTGCAATATTTTTTTAAAACTAGAATTGATCACTTTAGTTGTAGCCATCAACAATCTTCTGCCATTATTTGGCTGGAAATTTGACCCCTCATCTTGGCCAAATTGGTAAGGTTCATTTTAATTGCTTGAATTCTTTTTAGGTATACACCTTTCTCAGTTAATGGAGATACAACAAATGGCTTCACTATAAAAAGTTGCACTAGTGTTGCTGCAGTTTCCTCTTTATGCTAGGCTTGAGCCCGGATGGTTTCTGTCATTCTTAACATCTTAACTAACTTTTGTTCATCTAAGGGTCACAGTTTGGGTCTTCTTGTAGGCTTAGGCAAAGTTGTGACACATTGGAATAACTGGTACCGAAGTAAAATTGTTAGGTGAACTGATGGTCTTTGAATGATCAATCATGATAACTCATAGGAAGTTAATGGGACTATATTCTATTGACCCCTCCAAACCTTTAGCTGAAAAATGTTTAGGTCCAACAAATGTATATATTTTATTCTGTATATAAAATATGTTCCTCTGTAGGTTAGAAAAAAATCTACCATATATCTTAAAATGTGCATAAAATTCTTGTTTTTAAAACTCATTGCAGTTATTTTTCTTCCACCCTGGGAAAAGAACAACAGCTCAAATGCTTTATTAAACGCCCATTCCTGCCTGCGATGTGTGTTTATGTTATCTTCCGTTCTTTTTTATTTATTGATTTTTGTTGTTATTTTTATTTATTTATTTCAATCTTAATTATCTTCTGTTCTGACAGGTACTGCATCTTTTTTTGCTCGATCTGAGACACTCATCGTATATTTGCTTCTTTTCTTTCCGTCAGAGCCACTCAGAGCGTGTGGTCAAATCACTCTGATGACGATGACTCAGATGATGAGGATGAAAAGGCCTCTAGCAGGTCTGTAGAGACAACGAATCTCTCCTGAAGGCTGTAACATAAATTCTCTCTATTGGTATTCAGTCCCCAGTGTTGACAAAAACAGTTAAAGGACTTTCATGTAGAAATCCAGAAAAAATCTGTTCATGCACCAGATAAATGCTGTAAGTTCAGGCTTTAGTTTGCTGTGGAGCTCGCACTAAAATATTTACTAAAGCGTTCTGGTGAAGCTTTTCAGGTTTTTTTCTTTAATGCCACTCTTACAGCTGCCGTGCACTTGGTCTGCGCACAGAGGAGCTTTTCAGTACTCGCAGAGACAAGATGGCTACCGGAGCAGGTCTGGCAGACATTGATCCCATGGCTATTGATCAGTTGGTAAGTCACAGCACACGGTGGGAAAACAAATAATGAAATAAAATCTGTCACTGAGCAGTGTGAGAGCCTCATGCATTCTCTGTGCTACACTTTACATTTTCACAGTTTACAGTATATGATTCCAACTTCTTGACCCATCACCAAAAATATCTCTGCCTAATTTTCTTTTTTCCTTCCTTGTTTATTTTATTCTCTCCTCAGGTGGGCTTTGACAGCATTGGAGGATTGTCAGGTCACATATCAGCTCTAAAGGAGATGGTCGTCTTCCCTCTTCTCTACCCAGAAGTCTTTGACAATTTCAAGATTCAGCCTCCCAGGTGACTCAAACAGATGATGAGGAACTTTACAGGATTTATTTACATTCCCAAATGACGTTCAGCTTTCATTTATAAAAACTAAATTAAAAACCTGTTTTTTCAGGGGTTGTCTGTTCTACGGCCCCCCTGGGACCGGGAAGACTCTGGTGGCCCGGGCGTTGGCCAATGAATGCAGCCATGGCAACAGGAAGGTGTCCTTCTTCATGAGGAAGGGAGCCGACTGCCTCAGCAAATGGGTTGGCGAATCGGAGCGGCAGCTGCGGCTGCTGTTTGAGCAGGTAACTTCAAACCTTCTTAAACAGATTTATCTGGTGTTACTGTGCTGCCCCCTGCTGGTTCACTGCAGAAAATGCTTTAAAATCGGTCATAGAAATGCAATGTTTCAACAGCGTCATTAGATTTTTTTTTTGGGGGGGGGGGAATTAATCACAAGCAAACATTGCCAATAGTGATATCATTTTTTACTATTGGAAATGTAGATTTTCTTTAAGGATGTTTGCAGCACCTAAAAAGCCCAAACTGAGATCATTGAGAAAGTTGATACTTCTAACAGTCTGGAGTAGAGCTGAAGCCCGGTTCGGGCTTAATTCCTATCATTGTCCACGGGCTCGGGTTTTAGCGGTCAGCTGATCATCTCATTAGCGCGAACTAATGGTGTTAATAAAATTCCCGAAAATGTCCAGGGTTTGCTCAGTTTTACAAACCAAGAATATTTATAATAAAGCGCTGCACTGGGCCACTAATATTATTTTTTTCTAGCGGAAACCCTGATGTGTGACTTTTGAATAATGTCAGGCTGTAATCGGGTTCGGGCTTTAATAAGATGTCAATCAAAATATAGTACTCTTCGGGCCGGGTCGGGCCCAACTTTTAAGGCCTGATTACAGCTCTAGTCTGGACTATCTCTTGTCATCTGTTTTTTCCCCCTTTGTGTTTTCTTTAGGCTTATCAGAGACGTCCCTCCATCATCTTCTTTGATGAGATTGATGGCTTGGCTCCTGTTCGATCCAGCAAACAAGATCAGATTCACAGGTCTTTGTGGTCCTTAAATATACATCGTTTACATTTGCCCTCTTTTTATGGCTATACATAATCACAGAGCTGTTTTCAAACTTCTGCAGCTCGATTGTGTCGACTCTGCTGGCTCTGATGGACGGATTGGACAGTCGAGGGGAAGTTGTGGTGATCGGAGCGACAAACAGGCTTGACTCCATCGACCCGGCTCTGCGGCGTCCCGGACGCTTTGATAGGGAGTTTCTGTTTGGTCTTCCTGACAAAGAGGTAAAACTTTATTATTGTCTTACTTTTAATGATCTGCCTGTATTGTATACTTTAGTTTTTAATGTGTTATAAAGTAGTTTAACTCTTTGTAACAGTTTCCAAGTATCACCTATTTTATGATAAGTAGCTTGTATTATTTCTCATAATTTTTAGAAGTGTTACATGTTTGAAGTGTTTAATTTTGAGGTTTCATTATCTTCTGTATAATAATACTGTGTCTGTTGTACAGTTTTGCTAGAATTTATAAGTTCATACTTTCTGCTATTCGTGTTTCAGTCCCGTAAAGAGATCCTGCAGATCCACACCCGGCAGTGGAAACCTCCTCCTTCTGAAGACTTTCTGGATGAACTTGCAGAAAAATGTGTTGGTGGGTGAGATGAAAATCACATATCCTTTGTTATTTGCCACATTCATTTTTTATAAAACGACCTCACTGAATTGTCAACTATTACAGGTTACTGTGGTGCTGACATCAGGGCGGTGTGCACCGAGGCGGCGCTGTGCGCCCTCCGTCGCCGCTACCCACAGATCTACGGCACCTCGCAGAAACTCTTGCTGGATGTCTCCTCCATCTCTGTCAGCAGCTGCGACTTTGTGGCAGCCATGAGGAAGATGAAGCCGGCCTCTCAACGCTCCAACGCATGTCCGACAAAACCGCTGTCAGCTGTGGTTGAGCCCCTGCTGGGTTCTGCTCTGCGCCACATCCTGGAGGTTCTGCAGAAGGTGTTTCCACACGCTGAGCAGGGGATGAAGAGGAAGAGGAAGCCGGGTGAGTGAGAGCTGAATTATGGAGGTACCTCTGTTGGGTTATTATATAGAATCTTATTTAACGTTGATATCTGCGTCTTCATGCCAGATTTGACCTCTGGTATCCTCGATGATGGTCTGATGAGTGGCGTAGACGAAGGCTCGTCAACCTGCAGCATCTCTGCACCTTCCACCTCCCAGAACAAAAACTTCCTGCACTTTGCCAGGTGAACCTGAACACCACATGATTAAAAAAAACATAAATCTGCTTAAAGTTAGTGCAAAGAGCATGCTGGTACAGAACTCTATCTGACATAAAGGAACGTGTCAGCACTCCAAAGTTCATTTTATGACTTAAAACATGAACCCAACTTGCTAGAATCTCTTTTTGCTCCACTCTGCTGGCCCCTGCAGGAGTGCGGTCAAACATCCAACGTCTCACCGCCCCCGAATGCTCCTGGCTGGTCGCCCTGACTCTGGTCAGACCTCCCACCTGGCCCCTGCAATTCTGCACGCCCTGGAGCGTTTCACTGTTCACAGCCTGGATTCTGCTGTGTTATTTGGGGTCAGCTGCACCTCACCCGAGGAAGCTTGTGCACAGGTAATTGTTACATAACACCACATGGACATGGACCTTATTTTAGTACTAATCATTGAGCAGCTTTACTCAGTTCTAAGCTTTGTAGCTCAAGAGAAGAAAAATGGAAAAACAGAAATATCTGTATTCTTCTGTAGAATTTGATTGGGAATAAATTTATCTAAAATTTGGATCTGGAAAGTCTAAATCAGGTCTCATTTTTTTAAATTAAGCTCGACAAATAAATGCTGCTCCAAGGTTTTCTTAGCAAAGTATAAAGTGTGCAATTAAAAAGGTTTTAGCTATAATATAAAAACCTAAATTTACACATTCAGACTGAAACTTGCCTTTTTTCTTTACCAACTTGTCCTTCAACAGCATCTAGTGGTGGAAAAAAAAAACTGCAGTAGGAATTAAAAGGCAATTAAAAGACAATCAAGAAAAACACAAAAAACTGAAGCAAGGCTTCAAAGAAAATGTCTCCTTTGATCAGGTGTTCTGTGAGGCCAAACGAACATCTCCCAGCATCATCTACATCCCTCACATCCAGCAGTGGTGGGACACGGCAGGATCAGCACTGAGGGCTTCGTTTCTTAGCTTGCTGAGCAGCATCCCCTCCTTCTCTCCTATCCTCCTCCTTGCCACCTGCAGCCTCCCCCACCAGCAGCTGGACCCAGAGGTGAAACCTTGAACTTTTCTTTACCTCTTCCCCTCTTCCTTTTTTAAGCTGTTTTCTGTAGTTGATTTTAACCTTTTTAAAAGCAGAAAAACAAAAACATACATATCAGAGAAGAAACGTTAACATAGTATTACCCGAACACGTCTTGTTTTCTCATCAGATCCAATCTCTGTTTCGGGAGGAGTATGGGGAGATATACACCATGACTGTTCCCACCCGGCAGGAGAGAACAGAGTTCTTTGAGGATCTCCTTCTGAACCAGGCAGCGGAACCGCCACCATCCAAAAATAAAGGAAGTAAGGGATTTATTGTTCCTGAATGTTTCTATTTATGGTGCTCTGTTCCACTCATATGCTGATAGTACCAAGTTTACAGCGAAGGTTTTAAAAAGTTACCTGCTCATCTGCCATCAGTGACCAAAAACATGGAGATCCTTCCTGTGGCTCCACTTCCTCCCCTGAGACAGATGTCTGAACAGGAGCGCCTTCGTGTGGAGGAGCAGGAAGAGGACGTGCTGAGGGAGCTCCGCCTCTTTCTCCGTAACCTCACAGAGCGCCTGATGGTGGACCGCCGCTTCAAAGCTTTCACTAAAGCCGTCGACATAGAAGAGGTAAACTGATTGTGTTTTAGCAATCCATACCTGAAAGCAGGATAGAACTTGCTGAGTGGCAAACTACAGACTCAGATATTAAATGACAGCAATACTGAGGAATTTATAAGACGTATGAATCTGTTATTTTACTGGAAAACTTGTAGACTTAAAGGATATATTTTAGGACATATTTTAGGGAGAGTATAAAACTATAATCTGTAACATTTCCCAAAACCCTTCATCTTTCAGGTCCCAGACTACCTCATGGTGATCCAGAAGCCCATGGACCTCTCCACACTGCTGTCCAACATCGATGAGCATAAATATGTCACCGTTGACGAGTTCATGTCAGACGCAGACCTCATCTGGCAGAACGCTCTGGAGTACAACCCAGACAGAGACCCAGCAGGTGGGACTAAATGCAGAAGCTCTGCATTCAATGAACTGATTTTATTAATGAGATTTAAATAATTTAATTTCTCTGCAATTAGAATCCAGAAAGCTTTTTTGCTGTATATCTGAGTCACAGCTCAGAATTCCAAGTGAAGGTACATTTCATGCATTGGATGGCAGTCGTCTTTTTTTTTTTTTTAATAAAGCAGATGAGCTGAAAAACCTTTTGAAAATCAGGAAGGAGGATAAAAATTTAATGCAGAAGCTAAGCTTTGTGAATCTTTGTCAATATCCATAATATTAATGTGAAATTGTTTGCATGTGTCAGATCGTCACATCCGTCACCGTGCGTGCGCCCTAAAGGACATGATGCGAGTCATCATCAGAGACGAACTGGACAAGGACTTCCAGAGGGTCTGCGAGGAAATCCGAGAGTCCCGGATTGAAAGAGGTAAAACTTTACTTACTTTGTTCACAGTAGCCAAACTACACCAGGGGTTCAGCCTGTATTTTTTACAATGGTCCTTGATCCCTTTAGAATCAGAAATGTCTCTTAGCATTGATTGTATGTATTTACTGAGTCAGAGCCCCCAACCCACAAATTAAGACTTTTATTTTTGTGACAGCATTATCCTACAGGGCTAGAGCCAATCTAGAGTTGACCAATGGTTTCTACAACTCTGTGTTCACCAGAAACAGCACTGGACCTCGAGGTAAGCTTATCTTTAAAGATTCTGTCTTGAAAAGAAAAAGTAACTTAACACCAAAATGTAACTTTTTCAAATGTTTAAATTATCAATAGGTCAGAATTTGTTTGTTTTTTAAAGGTATTGTGGCCACATCTGCCTTTATTTGCAGTGGATAGTACAGAAAAGGGGAGAGAGGTGGGGGGGAGACATTCGGTAAATGTCCACAGGACAGCCGCTTCGAGGGCTGAGACCTCTGAACATGGGCCGCCCGTCCTAACCTCTACGCCACACGACGCCCCATTAGGTTAGAATTCTTACAGAGGAAAACACTTGAATAGATAGTTAGTTTTCCACTTCCAGTTTGCATACAGTCACATTCAATAAATTAGAACATGTGTTGATGATTGTATAATGTAAAATTCTAAATATGTATCTCTGTTTTGATTAAAATGACCAAAAAAGAATAACTGCAATCACATAACCATTTTAAAAATTACCATATTTTCAAAAGTTGGCATACATTGTCATGTTAAAGAAACATCTTTGTTCAATAAATCACCAAGGAAAGAAAGAGGTGAAGATAAACCTGCAAGGACAGAGAGCTGCAGTCTTTTACTCAGACATGAAAGCATTAGAGTCACAGAGCAGATGAGATGAGGAGGTAGCATCCTCAGATCTGACTGAAAGGAGAGCAGTAAATGACAGAGAGTCTGCAGCTGAGGGAGAAAAGTCAAAAGTAGAAGAGAAGATCCGGCTCTATTCCACCTCATTTCTTCTCTGTGTAATGACCCTTCCTATCCTCTCTCTGCCCTCAATCCCAACCCTCCTCTGACTTCTTCTTGCAGTGCGTAAGAAAAAGTATTTCAAACCGACCCGCAAATCCAAGTGGAGCACTGGTGTCGTTAAGAAACGCCAACAGAAGAAGACAGCTTCAACTTCCTCGATGTCCGGCATAACCAGTTCAGATTCAAGTACAGATGGAATGGGAGGGGAGAATGGTTCTGCCGGCCAAAGCTCATCCAGTTTATCAGACAGCAGCAGCGACGACGACGACGAGAACATCTTTTTAACCCTTAACAGGCGCCATCGTGCATTTAAAGCTCTAGAAAAAAAACTCAAAAAAAGATACAAGTCCAGCAGCAGCACTCCCAAAATCAGACTGAACCCCAGGCAGCAAAACCGGCTTTCAAAGTCCGACCCCACCCGAAGGAAATCGCTGACAGAGTTTTATTTAAAGAAATTAGGTGTGTGTTCATCTAATAAAGATTTGGAGTGGAAGCTGGACCTCTAACAGAGGCTGTGTGAGCGCCTTGCTCTACTAACTGATCTTCAGGGGACTGTAACTGAGCCTCAAAGCCCTGCGGTGTGCAAAACAGGTAGTGAAAGTGCTGCTTCTGCTCCTGATTTGCTTCTGCTGCTGAACAAGATCTAAAGTGTAAACATTTCACAGTCAGGCAGAACTCTGGGCACAGAGCCAAGCTGGCACAAAGCTGAGCTGGGAACAGATGCTCTGTGATATTCTGTCACAGAAATGTTCCCTCCAAATAACTTAAAAGAGGAGCTTTCTTTGATTTACTCCACAGGATTATTTTAGCTTGAAATGTTGGTGCTTGTACCCTGTACACAAAAAATTACAGTATTGCAGCTTGTTTTGCTTAGTTTGACTGATGCAGGTAATACGTGTCTTTAGATGCAAACAAAAATGAAGCCTTGAAAATAATATTTCTGTTTTAAATTATAAGGATTAAAGTTTCCATTTTATTAACTTTAGTGTTATATGAAAATATGTAATTGTGTGTCATGTATTCTTTGTTGTTTGTTGTGTGCACCCTTTAAAAACTGCGATAAACCTAAACGTTATTGTTCAACTAAAAGGAGAGCACCTTTTTTTTCTCCCTCAGAGAGGCAGAGAAAGAGTGAGATGAGAGCAAGCAAGGCTGTCTTTGAGCAAATGCAGCAGTTCAACAAGGACAGATCTGCAGAGATTGTTGAAGAGCGAGCCCCCCCGCTCGTAGTCGATCACAAAATGCTGAAAGTAAGTAACTCAGGTTATGTTTTAAGCTGTTTTCCTCCATAATTTGGCTTTTTTGTTTTGTTTGTTTAGCACCATTAGCAATAAAATCCTGGTAGAGGTATTTTTATTTTTTGGCAGGGTTTTTTAAACATATGTTTGAAACTAAGCACAAGAGCTTACAGTGACTTGCAAAAGTATTCAAAAAGGTTTCCACATTTTTATTGGGATGTTTTCAATCAATCAATCAAACTTTATTTATAAAGCGCTTTTCATACAACAATTGCAACTCAAAGTGCTTTACAGAATTAAAATGACCCCACAAAGACCATATTCTCATCCCTCCCCCACATAATTAAAAGCATGATCACAGTTATACCCCCCTCCCCCAGACCCAACCTTCATGCACACAGACACTTAAGAGGAGCAATAAAAAGTCAAAGTAGATCAAGTCAAAGTAGTTCATACTCTTAAATTGAAACAAAAATGATCCAACTTTGTTCATTTGGAGACTGAAATTTCTAACCATTCTGCTTTCCTTAAGCTCTATCTTTGAACATGTCAGCAACAGTCAAATATTCTAAAACTCCCTGGTAACTGGTTAGAAATGATCAACCTATTTGGGAAAGAAAAGCATCTTTCAGAACCAAAGAAAGAAGTCTAAATTCAAAATTTGTCAGGTTTATATCAGTGCTTGTTATACCTGTTTTTGCTTTGATTGGTTCTATGAGGGTTCTGACATGAAACTGTGTGTTAACATAAATGTACATTTGGCATAGTTAGCCAGTATCATTTCATATTTGTGATTCTATTAAAAAATTAATTTAGTCCATTTTTCCCTCCAAGTTATTTCATCAAATTTAGAATAGACTACAAACTCCTGCGTTACACCGTAAAGCCATTCACAACCTCACCCCCCCAGACCTGTCCAGGCTCCTCCACATTCATTTGATTCTCATCTTCCCTCCACCTGACTGTTCTCTTTACCCGTCTCAGCACCATGGGGGGCAGAGCCTTCAGCTTCTCTACTCCCAAACTTTGGAACTCACTCCCACCAGACATCAGAAACATCTACTCTCTCCTTGTTTTTAAATCTCAACTCAAAGCACAACTGTTTAAACTGTCCTACTCAACATAACTGTGATTTTAATATTTGTTATTCTACATTGTTTTTTAATTGTTTTACATTGTTCTTTATTGTCCTTACATTGTTTCCTATGGACCTTGAGAGACCTGAAAGGCGCTTCAAATTAAATTTATTATTATTGTTATGATTATACCAGAGGGTTTTAGTTTGATTTAAGTTAATTCCGGGAGCATTTTATCAGCTAGTAGAGTGTTGCTGACAAAAAAGAAAAAACTTAACAGAGAAAGCTAATATTTGTTTCGGTCTGTGCTGTAGAGCTGCTTTCTCTTCCATCAACAAAACGTTTTATTTCACGGTTGTGTGATTCCAGTTTTCTGCAGTCAGTTTTAAACTCATTCTAAAGTAACTAAATAAATAAAAAACTCAGAAGTTTGAAACACAAGGGTAGTGATGTGACTCTTTTATATTATAATTAGATCACATTAATCTGCCTGTAATCTAATGTAATTAATTTGATTACGTATTGTTAAATCGCCGAATATAAATTTAAACTTTTCGTCTTGTAAAGTGTGTTAAGATGACATTTGTTGTAAACTGGAGCTATATAAATACCCCAAACTGATCTAAAATAATTTGATAGTACTTATTGTTGACAGTCATTATTATTTTTATTTTTTTTCCAGGATCTGCTAAACAGAGCTGTAGCTAAAACTGAGGGCGCTGAGGTGGAGCCTCTGGAGAAGCTTTACGCTCTGTTGGCTCAATGCATCTACAGACACAGAAACGACTACAACAAGATGGAGCTCATTAAGGTACAGCGACACCACACAACCTCCTTTATCCAGAAACTCTTCAGAAGGGACGCTACTTTTCACATATTTCAAAAGTTTGCTAAAGAGAAAAACTATTGTTTTATTTGAGCCTTTTTGTAACTTTATTACAGTCAAGTTAAAGTGTAAACCGCTCAGCTAAAGAACACAAACGTAGCTCTATGACTCAACATAACAGGCAAAAAACAAGTCTTCCTTTTAGTTGCATGTAAAGATAAACAAAAAGCAAACTAATTTGTGGAGAAGGAGTTTATTTGGCAAAAAAATGCTAACTGTTTTATTTAGTTATTTATTTTTTTCTGTGCTTTTTCCCCCCTAGGAAATGAAGAAAGAGATTGAAAACTTCTCCTGAGCGATCTCAATAAAACATGAGTCCCTTTAAATGTAACGTTTTTTTTCTCTTGTTTTTATATTTATATATATTTATAAAGTGTAACAAACATTTAAAATACCTCAGTATTTAAAGTATTTCTATTTCTACCCTCCAGATTCTATTAGGAGTTATTGCATTGACAATTTACAAAAAAAGTAAGGCTTTTCACCACCATGTTTATTTACTAAATTTATCATGACACGCACTTTATAAAAGTGTGGTCTGGTTAAATTAAAAACATTGACTGTGTGTTTTGTGTGGCAGCCCACTAAAATTGCTAACATTTTCTCATGTTTTCTTTTTACTGTTATTAAAAGGTCAAATGATTGATTGAAATAAATTGTTTTGAAATTGTGTTACATGTAGGAGCAAGCTGCATTTATTTTATTTTAGGAGCATTTCAAGTATTTTGATAATATTCATACTTTCAATGTGATATTTGAATGTACTACACATTTTATTTCAGTATAAATATTAATACAGCTGGTAGTAAGTAGTGAATTTTATTTAAAGTTTGAACTTTTATATGACCGAACTGAAAGTACTAAAGCGTTGTCTGCCTGACGCAATGACGCATATGAACCTTCTGACCTGACGCTGACGTACGGACAACCCCCCCCCCCCCCCCAAACAAACGTAACCTCATTACGTCAATTTTACGCTTCCGCTTGATTTGATTCCTTTCAAAATAAATCAAGTTTCTATGAAAACGGTTCTTGTGGTTAAAGAACTGCTATCTGCTATATAAATATATTTGAGGAGTTCAGATATGTGTGGTTATTATGCAGTCTATGGTGGTTCCCTGAAATAATCACTTCTTTTTTTGGAGCTGAGAGCCGAATGATAATGAGCTTTAAAAAATAATGATGTATTATTATTTATCATCATTTATAATCTGCGTCTTTGCTGGAACCAGATTTCATGCAAATTTCTGGGTCTTATCCTTTTACTTTTACTCTGTTTACTTAGCGTTCATTCACTTATAAATTGATTTAAAAAAGCTTCTGGGAAAATGTGATAATAAATAAACCTAATGCACCTTTATTTTAGAAAAATTGGTCTATATAAAAAAGCATACAGTTCCTTCTCAAAAAATTAGCATATTGTGAAAAAGTTCATTCTTTTCCATAATGTAATGATAAAAATGTAACTTTAATATATTTTAGATTTATTGCACACCAACTGAAATATTTCAGGTCTTTTATTGTTTTAAAACTGATGATTTTAATGATTAAGACACAGAAAGAAATTTCTGAACGAATAGGCTGTTCCCAGAGTGCTGTATCAAGGCACCTCAGTGGGAAGTCTGTGGGAAGGAAAAAGTGTGGCAGAAAACGCTGCACAACGAGAATAGGTGACCGGACCCTGAGGAAAATTGTGGAGAAGGACAGATTCCAGACCTTGGGGGACCTGCGGAAGCAGTGGACTGAGTCTGGAGTAGAAACATCCAGAGCCACCGTGCACAGGCGTGTGCAGGAAATGGGCTACAGGTGCCGCATTCCCCAGGTCAAGCCACTTTTGAACCAGAAACAGCGGCAGAAGCGCCTGACCTGGGCTACAGAGAAGCAGCACTGGACTGTTGCTCAGTGGTCCAAAGTACTTTTTTCAGATGAAAGCAAATTTTGCATGTCATTCGGAAATCAAGGTGCCAGAGTCTGGAGGAAGACTGGGGAGAAGGAAATGCCAAAATGCCTGAAGTCCAGTGTCAGTGATGGTCTGGGGTGCCATGTCAGCTGCTGGTGTTGGTCCACTGTGTTTTATCAAGGGCAGGGTCAATGCAGCTAGCTATCAGGAGATTTTGGAGCACTTCATGCTTCCATCTGCTGAAAAGCTTTATGGAGATGAAGACGACCTGGCACCTGCTCACAGTGCCAAAACCACTGGTAAATGGTTTACTGACCATGGTATTACTGTGCTCAATTGGCCTGCCAACTCTCCTGACCTGAACCCCATAGAGAATCTGTGGGATATTGTGAAGAGGAAGTTGAGAGACGCAAGACCCAAAACTCTGGATGAGCTCAAGGCCGCTATCGAAGCATCCTGGGCCTCCATAACACCTCAGCAGTGCCACAGGCTGATTGCCTCCGTGCCACGTCACATTGAAGCAGTCATTTCTGCAAAAGGATTCCCGACCAAGTATTGAGTGCCTAACTGAACATAATTATTTGAAGGTTGACTTTTTTTGTATTAAAAACACTTTTCTTTTATTGGTCGGATGAAATATGCTAATTTTTGAGATAATAAAAGACCTGAAATATTTCAGTTGGTGTGCAATGAATCAAAAATATATGAAAGTTTAATTTTTATCATTACATTATGGAAAAGAATGAACTTTATCACAATATGCTAATTTTTTGAGAAGGACCTGTACATTTTGAAATAAAGAAAGAAAAAAACAGATGTGAACGTCAATCTTCTGGCAAGTACTGTGAAGGACTGCAGAAACAGATCAATAATATAAATATTATTAAATTAAATATAGAATTCTTATATTGTATAAAGTTTTTTTAATATAAATAAATAAATAAAACTCTTACTACTCTTAACTTGACAGCGTTTTGAATGAGAAATTTAATTGCTGACCATTCTAGTACGACTTTTATTATGAAGTCTTCCAATCGGATGCATTTATCAGACCTTCCTAGCTTACAGCAGCTGTACAAAAAAAATTGTTCGGATTCTGTAAACTAGCGGTGCCTTCTTTTTATGAAAATGTCCTCCCCATAAGCAAAACAACAGAGCAAGCAATGCGTGCTGAAGCGGCGCCAGCAAAAGCCGCAGCTAGCGGGTGGTGGTGAACGCAAGCCCGGCTGTTAGAGCGACCCTGTGACGGGCAGATGGGATCCATGGTTAATTCGGTTAAAAAGGCGGAAGACTGCGTATCAACAGGGCGAACCAGAGATGCTACACAGCTACTGCCGCTAGTCAGCTAACTGTTTATTCCAACATGCAGGTAAGCGGAAACCCACAGGGCAGGTAAACGTATGGAGCCAGCAGGCGGGTGTCAGTGGCGGCTGTAACCCACTGCCACTCATGTGGACTGGGCTCATTGTCACAGACAGGAGGGGGATAGCTAACGTTAGCAAGGAGGATGTTGTCGTTCCTCTGGGTGTTTCAGACAGAAAGCTAGCTGTGGAGACACGGGACATTGGAGCTTGAGTGTGTCGGTTACTATGGCTGCATGGTCTACTGGCTCATTGGTCTTTAGGGCTGGCACAACCAACAGATGTTGTAGTTAAAAGTGTTACTTCTTGTCAAAGGTGGGTTAATTACCCCAAAATTTTACTCAAGCGACAGTAAGAACTACTTCAATATATTTCTACTCAAGTAAAGGTAAAAAGCAACCGTCCAAGAAATGGCTCAAGTAAGACTACTGGGTTACTGGTAACTAGTACTGCGTAACTGGGGAGAACATTTGATTTTAATATTTAAAAATTATGTCAACAGGGAGACAAATATAAAGTTGTGTGCAAATATTTGTATTTTAAAGACACAAAAAAATAGCTAACTTAATACCTGAAGCTCCAACTGGGTGCTGTCAAAATAGTTTGAGTCAATTATTGTCTTAAAAAAAAATCGCATTGTTAGCCTAATGTGAAAAAAGTATTACAGTAATAGGAAAACACCAAATTCATTCAAAAGTCCTATAGTTAACTGAAGACACGCACCGATAACTGGGCCAATTTGTTTTCCCTTGAGTGGCTCTGATCTGTGATTGCCAAGTCAGAGGCGGAAAAATATATAAACTCAGCAAAAAAAGAAACGTCCGTTGACTTTCAACTGTTTTTACTTTCAGTAAACTTAGTGTGTAAGAGTCAACACCATAAGACATAAACTAAAAATGTTTCACAGACATGTGACTAACAGAAATAGAATAATGTTTCCTTGAATGAAGGGAGGCTCAAAATCAAAAGTACCAGTCAGTATCTGATGTGGCCACCAGCTGCTTGAAGTACTGCAGTGCATCTCCTCCTCATGGACTGGACCAGATTTGTCAGTTCTTGCTATGAGATGTTACCCCACTCTTCCACCAAGGCACTTGCAAGTTCCTGGACATTTCTGGGGGGAATGGCCCTAGCCCTCACCCTGCGATCCAACAGGTCCCAGACGTGATCAATGGGATTGAGATCCGGGCTTTTCGCTGGCCATGGCAGAACACTGACATTGCTGTCATGCAGAAACTCACACACAGAACGAGCAGTATGGCTGGTGGCATTGTCCTGCTGGAGGATCATGTCCGGATGAGCATGCATAAAGGGTACCACATGAGGGAGGAGGATGTCTTCCCTGTAACGCAAGGCATTGAGATTGCCTGCAATGACAACAAGCTCAGTCCGATGGTGATGTGATATACCGCCCCAGACCATGACGGACCCCCCACCTCCAAATCGATCCCGCTACAGGCCTTGGTGTAACGCTCATTCCTTCGACGATAAACACGAATCCGTCCATCACCCCTGGTGAGACAAAACCGTGACTCATCAGTGAAGAGCACTTTTTGCCACTCCTGTCTGGTCCAGCGAAGGTGGGTTTGTGTCCATAGGCGGCGTTGTTGCTGGTGATGTCTGGTAAGGACCTGCCTTACAACAGGCCTACAAGCCCTCAGTCCAGCCTCTCTCAGCCTATTGCGGACAGTCTGAGCACTGATGGAGGGATTGTGTGTTCCTGGTGTGACTCGGGCAGTTGTTGTGGCCATCCTGTACCTGTCATGCAGGTGTGATATTCGGATGTACTGATCCTGTGCAGGTGTTGTTACACGTGGTCTTCTACTGCGAGGATGATGAGCTGTCCTTCCTGTCTCCCTGTAGCGCTGTCTTAGGCATCTCACAGTGCGGACATGGCAATTTATTGCCCTAGCCACATCAGCAGTCCTCATGCCTCCCTGCAGCATGCCTAATGCACGTTCACGCAGATGAGCAGGGACCCTGGGCATCTTTCTTTGGGTGTTTTTCACAGTCGGTAGACAAGTCTCTTTAGTGTCCTGCGTTTTTAGAACTGTGACCTTAAATGCCTACTTTCTGTAAGCTGTTAAGGTGTTAACGACCATTCCACAGGTGCATGTTAATTAATTGATTATGGTTAATTGAACATACATGGAAAACATTGTTTAAACCCTTTACAATGAAGATCTGTAAAGTTATTTGGATTTTTACAACATCATTGTTGAAATACACTGTCCTGAAAAAGGGACGTTTGCTGAGTTTATTTTTCTTCCATTTTAATTTTATGTTTTTTTTAAATTTATTTTAAATTGGGTTTAGTTTTTATTGTTTTATGTAAATAAAAGGCCAGCCTAGGGACAGAGATTGCCAATATTATAAATGTTAAATGGTATGGTATTTGGTAATACTTCACTCTTGTCCCCAATTCAGTCTGAATACACATCAACCAAAGCACATTCAATGCTTTTTTTTTTAGTTTAAATAAAATGCAGAAACATAAATGAAGATTATTTTGTCATCCCGTAAGTTTGAGTTAAACTCCAAACTACTGTCTCTATCAAACACCTGCAAACAACTATATATATATATATATATATATATATATATATATATATATATATATTCCTTAAATAGGAAACTTTTTAACTGATTGGAATGTTTTGTATAAATGTATTGAAAAGACTTCTTGTTAAGTGCCTTGAGATGACATCTGTTGTGAATTGGCGCTATATAAATAAACTGAATTGAATTGAATATATATACACACAGTGAGGAACATAAGTATTTGAACACCCTGTGATTTTGCAAGTTCTCCCACTTATAAATTATGGAGGGGTCTGAAATTCACATTGTAGGTGCAATTCCACTGTCAGAGACAAAAAAAAATTTATATTCAGGAAATCACAATGTCTGATTTTTAAACAACTTATTTGTGTTTTTATT
This sequence comes from Valencia hispanica, assembly GCA_963556495.2. NCBI lineage: Eukaryota > Metazoa > Chordata > Actinopteri > Cyprinodontiformes > Valenciidae > Valencia > Valencia hispanica. Next base: position 10,430,819 of record OY747713.1, on the reverse strand, counting down.
GCTGCACATAAGTATTTGAATACCTGGCAACCAGCAAGATTTCTGGCTCTCAAAGACCTGTTACTCTGCCTTTTAAAAAGTCCACCTCTACTCCACCTATGATCTAAATTAGTAGCACATGTCTGAGCTCGTTAAAGACACCTGTCCACCCCACAGTCAGTCAGACTCCAACTACTACCTTGGGCAAGACCAAAGACCTGTCGAGATGAAATTGTAGACCTCCACAAGGCTGGAATAGGCTTAGGGGCAATTGCCAAGCAGCTTAGTGAAAATACATAAACTGTTGGAGCAATTGTTAGAAAATTTAAGAGGCTAAAGATGTCAGTCTCCCTTGGACTGGGGCTCCATGCTAGATCTCACCTCGTGGGGTATCACTGATGATAGGAAAGGTGAGAAATCAGCCAAGAACTACACGGGAGGAGCTGATCAATGACAGGAAGAGAGCTAGGAGCACAGTTTCAAAGGTTACTGTCGGTAGAACACTGCGCCATCATAGTTTAAAATCATGCATTGCACATAGGGCTCCCCTGCTCAAGTCATCAAATCAAAACTTTATTTATAAAGCACTTTTCATACACAATAGCATCTCAAAGTGCTTTACAGCTTAAAATGACCCCACATACCCTGCACCCCCCCCCCCCCAAAGAATAAATGTGAACGTTTTCTACGACCCTGAGGTCCTCCGGCAGCCTGTTCCAGAGATGAGGGCAAAAAAACGGGGAGTCAATGCAATGATTTTAGGACAGGTGTAATGTGCTCCCGCCTCCTGGTAATCGTCAGGACACGTGCTTCTGAATTTTGTAGATGCTGTAAACCTGATATACTCTTTTTGGGAAGACCAGAAAGCAGGGCATTACAGTAATCAATTCTACTGGAGATAAAAGCATGCATCAGTGTCTCCGTATTGGCCCGAGAGAGAATGGGGCGGACTTTGGTAATATTCTTTGGCTGATAAAAGCCTATTTTAGTAATGTTTTTAATGTGAGTGATAAAAGTCAGCTCAGAGTCAAAAATCACGCCCAGGTTCTTCACTTGTAAAGAAGGGTTAAGAGACAGTGGTTGTAGTTTTTTGGAAAAAGTTTATCTCTCTGAGCCTCAGGACCGATGACTAAAACTTCAGTTTTGTCCTGGTTGAGCTGGAGAAAAGTTTCTGCCATCCAGGATTTAAAGTCTAAAATGCAGTAAAAAGTGCATCCATTGGTCGTGTGTCATCAGGAGACATGGAGATGTACAACTGTGTATCATCAGCATAACTGAAGGTTAATTCCATGTCTTCTGATGACACTGCCAAGAGGGATCATATAAAGGTTAAAAAGCACTGGGCCTAAAATTGAACCCTGGGGCACACCACATGTAGTCTTGTGGACCTTAGAGGAGCAGATTATTCAAACTTACCATAAAATTCCTGTCTGTGAGATAGGATGTAAAGCATCTGTGAACAGCACCAGAGAGGCCAATCTGTTTTAAACGGGTTAAAAGATATAGTGTGATCCACTGTATCAAAGGCAGCGCTTAGGGCCAGTAGAACCAACACGGTTACCTTCTGTGCATCGTAGTTTAATCTAAAATCATTTAAAATTTCAGAAGGGCCATCTCTGTGCTGTGGTTAACCCTGTAACCAGAGTGAAATTTTTCTAGGACATTATGAGCTTTGTTTATTTAAACAAGCTTTTCTAAAACTTTGCTTAAAAACGGTAAGTTAGATATCTGTCAGAAATTATTAAAATCATTCAAATCTAAATTGCTCTTCTTCAGCAGGGGCCTCACTACCGCCACTTTAAAGGCGGCACTAAAAACTCCGGTCTGAAGGGAGCAATTCATCATGGTTAAAACCTCATCTCTAAACGATCCATAAAATTGCTTTAAAAAGGAAGTGGGGATCGGGTCCAAAACACATGTGGTGGGCCTCACTGAGGGGAAAACTTTATCAAGAGTCCCAGCTTCTACCAGGACAAAACTGTCCAGCGTTTCCTCTGGTAAAGACACACACTCGGATTTGTCTAAAACCATGTTACACTGAGAAGATAAAATATTACATCTGATTGTGTCTAATAGGGATGGGTATAATTAATCGACGATCGATTAATTGATCATTAAGAATTTAATAGATGAAATTTTTTTTTACCGATCAATTAACGCATGTTCTGTTGCGTAGTGAGAGTTTTGAAGGAATGCAATTATTTTGCTACGTGGCAGTAATTAAACACTTAACCACACGAGGGCGATGATTGAAAATAAAACCCACAGGTCGACTCAGTTTCTTGCCAGTTTCAGTGTATTTCAAAAGCAAAGTGTGGCGTGGGACCACTTTGACTAAAAAAATAAACAAACAAAAAAGTCTCTGTTCACTGCCAACACTGCAAAGCTGTGTATAAGTACTTGAAAGCACTTCCAACCCTGGTTAGAAGCGGAGCATCCTGCTCTTGGTCTCAACCTAGCATCAAGTCGGTGTTAGCACGGAGGAGCCCAGATGCACAACAAGCAGAGAAACTTACTCACCGATTACTTTATGAGGAAGGCTCCGCCACCCCTGGATTGCACCCCTACAGACTGGTGGAAAATGAATCAAACACGATTCCAGAGGCTTGCCAAGTTAGCACGGAGGTATGTGTATCACAGCGACGTCTGTCCCCTCACAGCAGGTGATCTCAGCGCTGCAGGTCAGACGCGACAGCAGCCTGGTCTGCTTTCGCTTCTGACCCCAGCGCATGTTAACATCCTCATATTTCTCAACAAATATCCGTAGACTCATGCTAAAGTTGTATATAAGTTACGGTTTCTTTTGTTTTTGTCTTTTTTACTCTGTTAATGAGCCTAATTCATTGTTAGGTACTTTCCTCTTTCTCAACTCTTTTTGCCAAATGTAACAAAACTATCAGACCTATTAGTATGATATATTTTTTTTTTACTTTTTTGGAGAAGAAAAAAAAATATGAGCGTCACTTGTGTTAATGAGTAGCTACCGTCTTTTAGCTGTCGGCTCCGCTGCTATTTTCTTTGTGCATTTACTGTGAATTAATTCCGTTTAATTGTCACAAGAGGTGTCCCACTTGTAATGAAGATCTCAGTGAGGAAACACGCTATTTTTCTATTCTCACTGCATTTTAATATAGCCTATGAACACTGAATTTTAATATAAAAATATAAATGATTAATTGAAAATCGATCGTTAATTCTCCCGATGATCGATGAAGACAGTTTAATCGAATGCCCATCCCTAATGTCTACCTTCCTCTAAAGTGGTCTGCAAACTCCTCACATAGTGTTTGTCCAGGCCCCTGTCTGAAGTTTGCCAATGACCATCTAAATGATCCAGAGGAGGCATGGGAGAAAGTCATTTGGTCAGATGAGATCAAAATAGAATTTTCTGGTCTAAACTTAACTCGCCGTGTTTAACGGAAAAAGGATAAGTTGGATCCCAAGAACACCATCCCTACTGTAAAGCATTGGGGTGGAAACATCATGCTTTGGGGGCGCTTTTCTGTGAAAGGGACAGGACAACTGCACTGTATTAAGGAGAGGATTAATGGGGCCATGTATTGTGAGATTTTGAGCAACAACCTCCTTCCCTCAGTCAGAGCATTGGAGATGGGTCGTGGCTGGGTCTTCCAACATGACAATGACCCGAAGCACACAGCCAGGATAACCAAGGAGTGGTTCCGTAAGAAGCATATCATGGTTCTGTAGTGCCCTAGCCAGTCTCCAGACCTAAATCCAATAGAAAATCTTTGGGGGGAGCTGAAACTCTGTGTTGCTAAGGGACAGCCCTGAAACCTGACAGATCTAGAGAAGATCTGTGTGGAGGAGTGGACCAAAGTCTCTGTTGCAGTGTGTGCAAACCTGGTCAAGAACTACAGGAAACATTTGACCTCTGTAATTGTAAACAAAGGTTTCTGTAACAAATATTAACACTGATTTTCTCAGGTGTTCAAATACTTATGTGCAGCAATAAATTACAAATAAGTTCCTAATTTCTTTCTTTTTTTCTGCAAAGACTGAGAAGTAAATGGTGATTTCTTCACAGTATTCTAATTTTTAGAATTCCTCATTCGGTGGGTTTTATGAGCTGGAAGCCTAAATTATGTACAAATAAACAACTAAATACTTGAAATCGTCTAAGTTGTGGGCCTTTAATCTATAATCTATGGAAGTTTAACGTTTTTAATACAATTATGGAAATTAACTTTTCCATGATACTAAAATTTTTTGGAAAGGGTCTGGGTTTGTGTGTGTGTGTATGTATGTGTGTGTGCGTGTGTGTGTATGTGTGTGTGTGTGTGTGTATATATATATATATATATATATATATATATATATAAAATCTCTTTGAAGTGTTGTGCATTTACATTTATGCTCTGCATATTGACTGGAGTCTAATTGCCCTTAATGCCCACATCAAATGTTTATTTTTTGTGGCTGGGATAATGAAACTGAGAGACTTTTGGAGATATTGGAGGGTGAAGAAGAAAAGAGTCATCAATAATGATCAATATTGTCCTCGCAACTTTCAGCAATACTTGCAGTTGAATATTCTTGAGATTTTAATGTTTTTGTGTGTGTAAAGAAGTTAATAACAACACTGATTGGCTTCCTTTCCCTCAGGAGTCAAAAATGACCGATAGATTTCAACTCCCAGCATCCTTACTAATGGAGCCATAACAGGACAGCTTCCACTATCTTCTGTACTCTGTTGAGCTGAGCTAAACCAAGGATGGCGAGCAGGAGAAAATCTACCATTCCCTGCATGGTTCCTCCTCAGGAAACCATAGACTCGGATCAGGAGGCGGAGGACGTAATGGACATCACAGATCCTGAGGATAGCAACGAAGTGGCTGCAGTTTATTCTGAGGTTCCTTCCTTGTCGGAGGAACAAGACGAGGACGCTGATGTCATGCAGGATGCCGTGTCGGACCCATACTTGGACTTGAATACGGCTGAAGGGGGATATGAGTGCAAATACTGCAGCTTCCAGACTTCAGAGCTTAACTTGTTTACCATGCATGTGGACACGGAGCACCCTGATGTCGTCATTAATGCCTCCTACGTCTGTGTGGAGTGTGACTACCACACCAAAAGGTAAATAATTACTGGATGTTTGGGCCAGAGTTAAAATTTAGCTTTAGGTCTCATGTATGTAGATTTAGTGTTTTTTTAAACAATATTAGGTCATATTGGGTGTAGAATGTAGAATGACTTGTAAGACTATTCACAAATTTCTGTTCTGTTAAGATTTTATGTGGTAGACCAATGCAAAGTAAAAAAGAACAATGAGATATGGTTTATAAAAAAGTTTTACAACTAAAAATCTTAAAGGTTTGGCGTGCATTTGTTGTTTTTACTACATTCAATACTTTTAGGTTTCCAATGTTGAAAAATCTGGAACATTGTAGAATTTGCTTGTATCATTTCCCAGGTCTGTATAAGTATGAAAAAAAAGAAGGAATTTGAGCAGAGAATCCCCCCCCCGCAGACTTTCTTCGTTCCAACATAGGACAAATGTTTGAACAGTGAATACATGTTCACTGAGGCATTATCTTTGGTTTGCCAAATTTAACATTAATTTTAACGGTTTAACCAGAAAAATTGCAATTCTACCATCTATTATGTGTGTAGACATCTTTAAATTAATGTTGAGATGGACTTGTGGTTTTAAACTGGGTCTTAAATGCCAAGCAAACCATCAAAACTGCTATTTTACTAGAAATTTTTACCAATGCAATAAATGTACCAACGTTTATAAACCGTGCAATAAGTCTAAGATACGCCCTTTTTTGTTTGACTTCCCCAAAAGTCAGAGATTTTTGAAATAGATCTTGGCGAGTCCAGATGCCATAAAAAAATAGTGAAACGGACATAAATAGCAAATTATAGCACTTTGTTTATTTTGTGGAACACTCACATAAGACCAGGCTACTGTTCAAGTAAGTTTAAGGTTAATAATTTGTATTCAAATAGCTTAAGTCAAATAGGCTGAAGGGTATAAAACATGCAAGACAAAGAAATCTGTAAATTTTGGAAGAGTATTACATTTAAAAAGGAGAAAATATGTAGGAATTATCTACTTTGGAATCACAGCAGCAAGTCTTTTAAGGCAGTGGTCCCCAACCTTTTTTTCGCCACCGACCGGTTCATTGTCAGACAATATTCTCACGAACGGGCACATAAAAGCATCAAAATGAAAAGAAATGAACGCCATAAAAAATGAGTTATTTTTAATAAATGTAAGCAAATGTTAATCCAATCTGTGCTTGCAACTTAATTAGCGTTTCCATTTCCTCGCGGCAACAACGTAACGTGAATAACATGTTGTCTGCCTTCTAATGCTCTCTGGTCGCTATGGTAACGTTTAAAATGAGATTTACCACAAAAAAAAAAAATTAAGTGTATGAAAAATACAACTCGCCACAAAGCTGAACCAGTGGGAGCCAGGTGGCTGTTTCTCTGTAACGAGGCGGTCCCGTCTGGGGCAGTTTTAAAGGCTTCATGGCCTCATTAGAAAGCAGGTTGTCATATATTAAGCAGAGCAGTGGCTCGGTGCATGGAAATCACCTTTCAGGATAAATCCATATTTTAAGTATGACTCCTGGTATTGTCTGTTAAATGTAGCTCTCTTGTTCTTGAAATTTGTAGGCTCTCCTTCTGTCTCTTCACTAGATCTTTTCCTTTTTGCTAAGATACTTGTCAGACCTCTGTTTTTAATCATTTTGCTAGCTTGTGGGTTTGTTTTTAGTGGTCACTTATCATGTGACCAAGGTAAGCGTCCTGATATGCGTCAAGAGTAAGTCAAATTTAACAGTGAGTATCTGGTCATTTTGTAGATAAAACATTGTTTAGACTCTGATAATAAATAAAACGGGAATACTGTTATTTATTCTGTGCAGCCCGGTACCGGTCCGGGGGTTGGGGATCTCTGTTTTAGGGTATGTCCTCACCAGTTTTGCATATCTAAAGATTGAGATGTTTTTCCCTTCTTCTGTTTAAACAGCAAGTCTTACCATAGTTCTCCAGTTTGATTAAGGTGTGTACTTTGACCGGGCCATTTATAACACATGAAATGCTAGGATTAGCACCAGAGTTGTGATCAAATAGTGCTGTCAGTAGTTTCCCCTGCCTGAGCCATGGGTCTCTGCAACTCCTCCTAAGTTGCCATTGGCCCCTTGGCTGCTTTCCTGACTGACACTTTCCTTTCCCAGCCTTCTCGGTTTAGATGGATGTCCTTGGCTTAGTCGGTTTGGACTGCTGCCATATTATTTTTTCTTTTTTGGAGATAAGATAAAACTGTCCTCTGTTAAATGTTTAAAGAGCATATTGCAGGTTAATTATTTTCTAAAATGCATATAAAATTTTGTCCAAAAATTACTATTTGAAACGTTTATTGGGGGTATTTTAAATTTTACTATGGATAAAGGCACAAATTCTAATTTAAAAGTTTAATACTCTTGACCTGTGGTGTAGGAGGGGGAAGTCTTGCTATGCGCTGCCTCAGCTCAGTAGGTAGTTATCAGGTTCAGGTAAATATTGAGAGTGCCACTTACACCACGCGCAGTGCCTTCAGCTCATTGGGGCTGCCGTCAGCGGCTGCTTCTGGACCTGCAGCAGGCGGGAGACACGATCGCGGATCGATGTAGATGGGATCTGTGCATTGTAAGTCTTTTTGTCTAACATCTGCTGATTTAAAGAAACAGTAAAGCTTGCTTAAAGCACCCAGGTTAATAACGTTAGCTTCTTGTAGCAATGTTTTGTTTTGGCCATTAATCCTTCCCCTGGTCTCTCTCTGATCTCTGGGGCTTGCAGGAGGTTCATAGCTGTATGGTTGAGGTCCATCATTTGTGTAGTTATAAACGTTTAAAGTTTCTTCTGTGTCAGAGCCGACATCAAAATTCATAGTTTTCAATTGTTCAAGCTGATAGGTCTTCCTTCTGCTACGTTACTTCTGGTCTGGCGGAGGTTAGAACTCTTCTCAAAAACGCTAAAGCTAAAAATCTAAAAAATAATCAATGTATGAGTTAATTTTTATTTAGAAACGGTTGCTAATATATTTCCTTAAACAATGACTTAAAGGGGGCTCTAACCTGCAACCTGCTCCTTTAAAACCTGTCTTTTAATTTTTTTTATTGTATAACCTTTCCCTGCTTCAAACGTCTCCACACTTTTATCTCTGTCTTGTCTGGTGAAGTGTAATTTCTCACAGATGGACTCTTATTTACTAATTCAGTGACTTTAGAAGGGCATTGGTTGTACTAGAATTTATTTAGAGGCATCGGAGTAAAGAGGACTGAATACACACACAATTGGTTCTCCGAGTTTTATTTGGAAAGAACTTTGGATACTATGTATTCATTATGCATTATTTTTTGGTGTTATATCACATAATTTCCATATAAAATACTTTGAAAGTTGTAACTGTAATATGGCAGAATAAAAATACAACTTAAATGAGTGTTAATACTTTTGGACGGCACTGGGTCTCATTGGGAAATAGTAACGTCACCATCCTTTTAAGGGAATGATAGATATACAAAGCTGGTTTATTCCTTTTAAATCTCATGTTTCTGTTATGTGCCACTGCTTCTCTGTGTTTAGTTATGACACACTTCAGGCCCACAATGCTCGGCTACACCCGGGAGAGGACAACTTCACACGTACAATGGTTAAGCGAAACAACGAGACCATCTTTCAGCAGACAGTCAACGATCTCACCTTTGACGGTAGCTTTGTCAAGGTGGAGGAAGACGAGGGGGAGGAAATGTCCCGTAAAGCCATCCCTCTCAGCAAAACACCCATCATGAGAACCAAGAGCAGACCAGAGCCTAAAAAGTTTGCCACTGCCCACAATCTGCCTGTCGATGATGTCATAAAAGTAGAGAGCGACAACGACGAATATGACGAGAGCCAGGAGCCGCCCACTCTTTCTCCTGCTCCAGCGACTCCTGCTGCTTCTACCCCGCGACTCATCCCTGTGTCCACGCCGGTGCAGGTCCAGGCCATCCCTCAAAGCATCGTGGTTAACAGCTCCAGCATGCTTCAGATTAAAGGTGGCTCCACTGGAGGCGGCGTGCTGCCCCCGGGGACTTTGGCCCAGGTTCTGTCCGCCCTGCAGACCCAACAGAGCACTCAGACCCAGCTACTGATCCCCATCAGCAGCATCCCCACCTACAACAGTGCCATGGACAACAACGTCCTGCTGGTCAGCGCGTACAATAGGTAAATCCACCTCATGTCTGATTTTTTTTATTTATTTTTTTTTACTTTAACACCATGTCACAGTGGCCTAAAATGAAAACCCTTGAAGAATGTGTGTTTTAATCAGTGGATGAGACATTGTAATTATAGCGTCTCAAAATCGTGTTTACTTTCTTAAATATTTTCAAAGCTGGTCTTTATGCAGGTATATACAGTTGTGGCCAAAAGTTTGAAACTGTTACATTTTGCCTTTCACAAACTTGAGCAGAGATTCGTTATAGCATCAGGACCGTGGCTGTGGACCTGAAATATCAATGTTTTATTCTCGGAATTGAGCAGTTATGTCTAGGGCTGCATGATATTAGGAAAACCTGACATTTTAATATTATTTATGAATATTTTAGTGATTATACTGGTTAGGTTTAGCCCCCATTTTGTCACATCACAGTTTCCCCACCCCTTCACCTCAGCATTATGAAGTTCTGGAGTTATCAGTTGTGGACATAGCAGACAGCAAAACCCTAAGGCTAAACCCTAAATGTATTATGGGAAAGAAGTTTTAATGCACAGACTTTGAAATATTAACCTGTCAAATAATGAATTCATTGCAATGATGTTTGAGATTCAACATGTTTAGTTGTTACTTTTCCCTCTGACCTAGTCCTCCATTGTGCTGGAAAAAGTATTGTTCCTATCTTCACCTAATTCCTCCTGGTTGCTGTTCGGGGGACATTTTGATCCATTTCTTTATTCGCGGCAGTGTTTATAGGCAGAATTGTGAGTGAATCTAGTCCCTTGGCAAACATTAATGGTCTGAGAATGCTTCCTTATCAGCATGACACAAAAACATCTCTTCTCCTGGCACCTTTTTTGCACCCTGAAGCCTGCCTGACTTAGTTTACTTAGCGTTGCAAGTAATTGCATCTGATCATTTTTCACAGCACCCTAGAATCCATAGAAATGGCCACTATAAAACCTGAAGCAGTAAAGTTTTTGAAGATCGGGAGTACTGTACCGTATTGAACCACTTATTTAACATCCAAACAGTGTTCCTGCATTTCCTTAAGCCATCAGTGTGAGGTGTACCTGCACTAGAAGAAATCAACAAAAAAACGTTTGTCCTTTTTAAAGGATTGTTTCCATCTTGTATTTTTATGAATAGAAAGATAGAAATTGATTGTTGCATATTATAATACTTAACAGAAATAGCACACACATTTAAGTTGGATATAAATCTTTGAGAAATAATTTTTACTCGATAATCAGTAAACGGACAAGAAAATAACTAAACAAATCTCAGGCCTCACAAGCAAAAAGGCTAATAAAACTACTAAGTATGAGCATCTTTCCCCATAAATGCATAGAATTCTAAAAGGAAGCTTCTTTTTTCTTTTCTTTTTTCTTTTTTTTTTACTTGTTGTTGCTCCAGGTTTCCATATCCTTCGGTGTCAGAGATCATCGGCTTGTCAGCACAGACGAAGTTCAGTGAGGAGCAGATCAAGGTTTGGTTTTCTGCCCAACGACTCAAACATGGAGTCAGCTGGACACCAGAGGAGGTTGGTGCTCAAAAGAAACACTTCTCATTTCTTGCTGCACTTTTACATTTTGATGTGGTGCTCTGATAACATAAACAAACTGATTTAGTTTTGAAAACTACATTTCCCTGTCAAAGAATGCAGCTCAGTAACACAGCCTGATGGTGTGGATGCAGGGTTGGATTTTATTGGAAATGAAATGGAGTCGGTGTGTGTTTGTTTAACTCTCAGCACTTTGGTGCAAGCTGCCCGGTAGCCCTGGAGCTGCTTGGCAGAAAATGTTTTTGAAGTCATTTCTGTTGATTTGCTGGAAAGCAGCGATGACTTTATGGATTATGTGACCTTGTTAATGTGGTGCCTTACTTTTATTGCCTTTTAGCTCATCTGCTTCCAGCTGCTGGAAGTCATTATGGTCGTCTGCCAATTTAGAACTACAGCAAATTATTTGTACAGTTCACTGTGGGACTTGTGGCTGTTTTCATTTAGTGTCAAAAATGTCAGTGTTTAAACACTGATCTCAACATTAATCTTCTAAATAGGATAATCGGTGTCAAACGGCATACTTGTTGTTAAAAGTTGCACGGTCACCTCTTTTCTGGAACTTTATTGCATACATTTAACAGCAGGCAACACACTTCAGAATGCTGTCACATTTTTGTTTTCATGTCTACAATGCTTTATTAAATTAATTAGAAGGAGATCAGTAAAAGCCAAACAACTCATGAATTCTTCCATGGTTACAAATAATAGATGCAAATATATAATTCAGCGTTTCACCCTGTTACTTTTTGGGATATTTAGAACAATGTTTTGCTAATATGGCATTTTAAAGGTTAGAACCTCCTGTTTTTTCAACGTGAATGGTTATAATCGGAAAACAAAACTGATCTTTAACGATGCAAATTGTTAAAAAAAAATTACATATTCTTTATTAGTTGGAGAGAATTTCATCAGAAATGTTGTCACTTCAAAGCAGAAGGGGTTCAAAAAGAATCGCTAAGCCATGGAGCATCAGCCTCAGGCCGGACTCTGCCAGTATTGGCTTTCCATTTATAGAAGATTATTGGGTTGTATTTTTTTTATGCTACTAATGTCTGTTGCCCTCTATTCAAAGAAGTACCGGAAGTGAAGGGCCTATTGTGACTCTGGAGGAGTTGCAGAGACTCACTGTCCAGGTGGGAGAATGTGTTAAAAGGGATTACTTTTAGTCCTGGATACCATAATTGTGGCGTTTCAGGAAATGTGTCAGGAAGAAAGCCACAAGATGTCTTGTTTGCACAATACAACAAGCCTTGTAGAGGACTTGGCACATATCTGTTAAAAGCCACAATAGGCTTGACCCTTTGGTTAAGGTTTAACTTCCAACAGGACAGCAAAAATGACCATATAACCAGAGCTACAATGGAAGGGTGAAGATCAAATCATAGTCATGTGGTAGAATGGCCTAGGAAAGTTCAAACCCAGACTTAAAACTCATGTTCACAAACCCTTCATCCAGTCTGCCATGGATCTCCTGGAGTGGTATGCAACTGGTCTGTCCTGCGAACCAAGTAGTCTTTCCCTCTACTTTGTCCAGGTGGTTTGATCTGCTTTCAACTGTGCTGTGTAAAAATTAACCAAACCTAATGAAGGTGTGTAAGTTTTGGTGAGAAAACACCATTGGTTTCTTGTTTTGCTAGTAGAGATACCGAAAATACTAACTGCTGTAATTAGAATGGGTGCTAGTGCTTGATTAGCTCATGAAGACTGAATATAAATCCACATCAGACCTTCATACTTTAATATCTTTTAAATGTCTACTTTAACTAGTCTAGCAACAACCAGTGTGTTATATCTTAGTCTCCTGCTGGATCAGCTTCACACTTAGTAAAGTTGGCATGACAGGAAGCTAGATATACCTCCTGTTGTCTGAATGACAGACTGGGTCTGTCAGTAAATCAGTAAAGCATCCTTTAATGTTCTCTCCTCTCTGCAGGTGGAGGAGGCAAGGAGAAAGAAGTTTAACGGCACAGTTCAGACCATTCCCCAGACCATCACAGTCATCCCCGCCAACATCGGCGCAGCTACAAATGGATTGCAGTCCATCTTTCAGACCTGTCAGATTGTGGGACAGCCAGGTCTGGTCCTCACTCAGGTGGCTGGCAGTGGGAGCACCGTGCCTGTGGCGTCTCCCATTACTTTGACTGTAGCAGGGGTACCCGGAAACCAGCCCAAGGCGGCCGAAGCTTCAGCCCCTGAATCAAACGCGGAGGTTTCAGCTTCGTCTGCCAGCACATCACTAAGTTTAGATGCATCAGGTACAAAACCGAAGAAGTCCAAAGAACAGCTGGCAGAGCTGAAGGCTAGCTACAGCAGGAGGCAGTTTGCCACAGAGGAAGAGATATCAAGGCTCATGGAGGTCACCAAACTCTCCAAAAGGGCAATAAAAAAGTGGTTCAGCGACACACGCTACAACCAGAGAAATTCAAGGGATCACCATAGCTTGCTGCTGAGTGAAACGTCATCCAGCAGAGCAGCTTTCTCAGGAGCAGGCCGAGGAGGAAGGAGCAGCAGCACCAATTTTACTGAAAACATCAGCAGGGAAATGCTGTCCGACTTTACCGCCACCACAGACAGCACTCCCACAACTACTACAACCACAATGACTACCACAACCATCGTTATAGACTCCAGTGACGATGCCAGCGACTCCTCCCCTACTACTGCCAACGCTCCTGGTTATTCTGGGTCAACCAGCGACCCACGTGTCAAATTCCGTCATGCCTTTCCTGACTTTATGCCACAGAGGTTCAAGGAAAAGACAACAGAGCAGCTGCACATTCTGGAGGCCAGCTTCCAGAAATCAGACATGCCTTCAGACGAGGAGTTGAGCCGGCTGCGTGCAGAAACGAAACTGACGAGACGGGAGGTGGATGCTTGGTTCACAGAGAGACGGAAAACGCCATTAGCAGCGCTTTTAAAAGACAGTGATTCCGAGATTGAAGAAAGGATGAAACCAACTCCTACGCCTGTAGTATCACAGGCACAGACCACCCCCCAAGGTGGAAGGAAGATCCTGAAGAAGACCCCAGAGCAGCTTCATATTTTAAAGAAAGCCTTTGTTCGCTCACAGTGGCCAACATCTGAGGAGTATGATCAGATGGCTGAGGAGATCGGCCTGCCGCGGACATATATCGTCAACTGGTTTGGAGACACGCGTTATGCCTGCAAGAACAGCAACCTAAAGTGGTACTACCTGTACCAGAGTGGCAAGGTACACAATGATTGTATTTTACTTTAATTTGTGGGAATCAAGGTTTCCGTGACAATATTTGTAGTTTCTTGAGGCCCCTGAACTCAGATATTTGCTCTTTTGTGGCTTTAAGGTGGACGAGGCATTGAACGGTGGAGGAAAGGGCCAGAAGAAGTCCAGGAAGCGGTTCCGTGGTTGGTCTAGGAGGACACGCCGGCCGTACCCCTGCAAACGTTCCCCACAAGGTGGCGTAGGAGTCATCAAGGTGATGATTTGTGATGATTAAATTTTGTAGACTTTGGTGATAGTGGCGCTCACTTTATTGCAACCTATAAATTCAACATCTTATGTAGAGACGCAAAGAACTATGGGCTGGTGACACAAATCAGATGATTTTCAGCTTTTCTGCCCTGACTGGTGATTGGCCAGTCAAAAGCTGACGGATCAGTGAACGCACTGTACCAAAATTCATGGCTTTTTGGAAATCTCGGAGTAAATGTAAGAGTCTACATTTCCTTGAGATATTGCTGCAATATTTCCACAAAATATTATTTCCTCATGATGCCATCTATTTTAGAAGTGCACCAGTCCGTCCTGCAGCAAAATAACGTCACAACTTTTACTTCACAGTTGGGATGGTGTTCTCGTATCGATAAATGTTGACCATTTGTAGCAGAAATGCCAGAAAAAAATTAATGGGTTTCTAATTAGAGGTATTGGGGAAATCAAATTACTAAAATCAATCTGGCCAAAGCTTCGCAAATCCCGGACGAGCCCCCAATTACGTTACGACATGCATAGGGACATATAGGCCATAATATAAAAATGATCCATCCTCCAACAGACTTAGAGCAGCCCAGGACAGAGGTAAAAGTTAACAGGTGTTTATTGGCAACGTCAATGATTGTTCAGGCTTCGGGGTGGACGGGGCACAACCTCAAGTCAATGACTCGATGGGATCTGCTGGAATTCCTTAAATAGAAAACTAACTAAAATTTTAAACTGATATACTGATGAACTGATGAATGTTTTTATGATTGTATTTAAATGACTTTTCTTGTAAAGTGCCTTGAGATGACATCTGTTGTGAATTTGCACTATATAAATAAGTTGAATTGAATCTCAGGCCAAAACAACCTTGAATTACCTGGAAAGGGTAATCGTACCTAAAGAAAATGAATAAAAATCCAGCATAATCTTACTTCCCTAGACAAACAAAAACAGAAGAACTTGAATGGCAACCAAACCCCTATTAACTGTTGTTAACTAAATAAGATAACTGTAACCCCGGTTGGTTGAAATGAGCTGAGGGCGAGTAATGACAGTTCCAATAGCACCATCTTATATCTATTGCAACAGCCAATCAGCAAGTAGTTTCCTTCTGGGCGTACCAATCACTCGCAGGCATGTAAAAATACTGACTTATGACTAGGGTCGTAACACTAGGGATTGAAAATAGACCTCAAAACCCTGCATCTCTACTGTCATGGTATCAATGCTAAATTCAAGAATTGAAGCAAATTGGTAGAAATGTGGATGTATGCTTCTACTGTGCATTTATTTTAGCAACATATTGTGATTTGAAGCGAGGATTAATTGTTACTGGAGTTACAGTTTAAACATGTTAATCTGTTATTGATCTGCCTTTGTTTCTTGTCCAGGTGAAGTCTGGTAAGGCGTTTCTTAAGGATTACTACCTCAAGCACAGAGCCCTGAGTGAGAAAGACCTGGATGATCTCGTGACAAAGTCCAAAATGAGCTACGAGCAGGTGAGAGACTGGTTTTCTGAGACAACCAGAAAGGTGGAGGAGGGAAAGGAGCCATTTAGCGACGAGGATGCAGAGGAGGGGGAGGAAGATGGCGAGGAGGAGGAGGAAGAGGACGAGGTGGCGACAGCTGAGTGTAGAGACAGTGAAGGCGAAATGGAGGCAAAAGAACAAGGAGAGGTGGCATCAAACGATGAGTGCATCAGGGAAGAAAAGGAGGAGGACCCCATTCAGGAGGATGATTATGATGATGATGCTGTTCAGGTGGAATCTAAAGGCGTTGGCCATTCACAGCCTCAGACTGAAGAGCAGACATGAGCAGACAGGTGGGCATGTGTCTTTATTTTTCTTGTTTAGCTGAAACACCAACCTGTAGAAGCAACAACATGAAGTTATTTTTAGATGTTCTCACACACACACACGCACGCACACTCATCCTTGGTGCTTATAATTGGATTTGTCAGATTTATTTCTCAAGATGTAGTGATTATACAACATCCAACTACAATCATTTTTAAAAATAAGTATTTGGTAAATAATATAAAAGCCACAATTAAACAATTATTATATGTTAAATGTTAAAAATGATGCATCCAAGCTTTATATATATACACCCACTTGCTTTATGTCCCTTAGCAAGTTGTGGGGAACCCCCTGGCTTTTTATAACCATTAACAAGCTTCCTGCTGGGTATTTGAATGCTCTCATTTTTAGAATTGCTAAAGCTATTTTGGTTTGTTCCCTACCATGTAAGGCCTGGTTCACACGGCAGGATTTCTAGGCCAATTCTCTCCTTCCTACACTCCCCAATTATCTTGATGGCTCTTAAAATAATCCTAACAAATATTCCTGCCATGTATGGTGTGTTCAGAGTGCTGACTACCTGAATATACTGAATGACCTGGTTATCCCATCAATGGGTCTTTCTTCCCTGATGGCACAGGTATATTCCAAGATGACAATGCCAGGATTCAAAGGGCTCAAATTGTGAAAGAGTGGTTCTGGGAGCAGGAGTCATTTTCACACAGATTGGCCACCACAGAGTCCAGACCTTAACCCCATTGAAAGTCTTTGGGATGTGCTGGAGAAGCTTTTGTGCAGCGGTCAGAATCTACCATCATCAATGCAAGATCTTGGTGAAATATGAATACAACACTGGATGGAAATAGATCTTGTGAGATGACAGAAGCTCATCAAAACAATGCCACAGAGAATGCGTGTCGTAATCAAAACTAAAGGCGGTCCAAGGAAATATTAGTATGTGACTTTTTTTTTTTTTTTTGGCCAGGCAGTGTAGGTCAAAATGATTTTTGATGATTGTTTTTAAACATTCTCGCATTCCAGCAGAACTACAAAAAAAGTATAGAATCCCATTTAAAGAACATTCATTGTGCAAAACTTATGTTAAACAAATATTTAAATATTTTTTTGGAAAACTGCAACAGAGATTCTTGTAACATAAAGGTGAAGATATGTTGAATAAAATAAAAGCTAAATGTTATGAAAACAAAGTCAAAATTGTTTAAACTGAGGTGGAAATTGTAAGGAGAAAAATGAAATTTCTTTCTGCTTTTCTGTTTATAAATTTAATATTAAACAAAAATAAAACTAATATGTAGGCATAGCTTGATGACATCATCTAAATGCACAATCACGATAGGCCAAGTAGATTCAAAATCTCCACAATTGGCTAGATTTATAGCATTTCTTTCTTATACCCTTCATATCGCCCACTATTGCTTACAAAGCTCCTGTCAGAGAACCAGTCAAGTTAGATTAACACTATCACTGCTCCCAACTCAAGTAGCCTGGTCAAATATCCACCCAGAATGCCAGAAATGTGGTGATTGGTAGTGGTGGTGCATGTACATTAGAGTCGGTTTCAATAAATTTGACCTTTTTATCTGAGAAGATGTGCAAATTCAAACTCTAACACCCAATGATTGATTTAAAAATAATTCAGGTTTGTTCTACATTCATAACAGGCTGGACAAATGACTGTTCAAATGCATCATTAAAAGACTGAAATTAATGACATAATTGCAGGTACATTCCTGACCTAAAGTGTGTCTCACATGTTTTAGTCCATACTGCCAAAGACCTCATGACACGAAGTTGACATTTTTAAATATAACATTAAAAAAAGAAATCTGAACCCAATGGACTATGTCAAAGTCATAAACACGCCTTGTATAATCCTACTGAGAGCATAAAACCGCCGCGGTGACTAGCATTTTACTACTGCATCACTGCGCACTGAACGAGCAGAAAGCCGGAAGTGACGTTAGCGAGAGAACGCATTCTGTTTGTTGGCACATTTGACAGCGGCTTTTCAGCTGTGACTGGGACCGCTATTTTCTATTTTTGACAAAGAAAAGTAATCGCAATGCCTTCGCGTTGTGTTGGGGGATTTTGCTCAAATACTCACAAGGACAGTGTCAGTTTATTTAAGTTTCCCAAAGACCCAGAGTTACTGTCGAAGTGGGTGAAACAGGTTAGACGCACCTGAGAGTAGTGGGCTCCCTCCTCTCTTATCTGTTCGGAACATTTTGAGCATAATTGCTTTGATTACTATGATAAAGGAATCACTGGGTTGTTTAGTTCAACACAAGCGTGTGTTGCTGCCGGTAGCTGTACCTGGAGTGTTCAGCAGGAGTGTGACAGCGTGTGGCGGCGGTACTGTGGTGGGGCTCGTGGACTGCGATGCGACACTGAGAGCGACAGCGTTAGCATCGCTACTCCTACAAGCTCGACTTCCACTGACTGACCAGTTAGATCTCGTGTTTCCAGAAGCATAGGCTCATTTTAGCCGGGGACACCAGGGACATGTCCTCAACACTTTTCTAAACCTGATGCGGAATTTCCTACCAGCGCAGATCTAACATCCACTTGTGCTCCCAGCACAATTTCCACATAATCAGTATCTGAATGGACTATTATTTAAATGACTCCATGGCACTCTTATATAGTAATGGTTTCTTTCTGCGCAGATGCTGCAGCATTCTTTGCAGTGGATACCTCAAGGTTTTAAAAGACTGCTCCATATGCAAAAACGTTCAGGGCAGAGTCCTGCAGTGCCGCTGGTACCCGTTTCAAGATGGAAAAATACATCAATTAAATTTCATGGCTCTAACTGAAGTTTCTTTACTGCAGGTTAAAAATATTAATTTAATACTTTTTTTTGTTTACGGCTCCAAAAGAGAATCGTGTTGATATATAGTGTTTGTGGAGAGAACATGGCAGAATATTCCCCCAGCTTTGCGCTGGCAGCAGAATGTTCCCGCTATCCTGCGCTGCCAGAGAGATTTTTCTGTGACTGAATTTGCGATTCAGGAACGGAGAGCGCAGATAAAGCCAGCGACTTTGGACAATATTTTGTTTCTGGACAGAGATCTCTGCATTAAATTAATTTCAGATTACAATGTTTCAAAGAATTAAAAGGGACATGATTCATTGTAATATAATTTACAATAACTTGGGGATTGTGTTATTTTCTGTCTTTGATCGGTTTTTTAAAACTGTAACCTAATGGAAAAATGTAAAGGCTGTTGTTAAAGTGCGGCAGGAAAATCAAGTGAGAAAATGAAGCAGGACATCACACAAAAGTTAACTTTCTGACGGGCGGCCTCAACCTCTCCCCTACTCAATCAGGTAGCGAGTGCATTCACTAAAAGGAATAGGCCTACCATCTGAAGAGTGTTTGTGTGATGAGCTTTTGCCGTCAGTTTATTATGACGCAACCTCTATTCATCAGTCAGTACAATAATCAGAAACACCTGTGGACCTGAACTAACAGCCGTCCATTGTGAAAGTTTACAATTTACGCCACTGACCACTTGATGCAGACACAGTCATTTTCAACTTTAAGCACAGAGTTTAGGAAACTGAATGAATCAAAAAAGATTCTTATGAGAGCATCTGAGCATCATCATCTCAGACCTGGACACCGTACTCAATGCAACGCTATTTCCTCCTGCTGAGGCAATAAGAAAGTTGAGAAAGAAGTGGCGCTTGTTATTCCAGTGTGCGACCGGAGCGGATTCAGCCTCCCTTATGCACAAGCAGGTGCGCAATTCACGTCTATAGACCATGAGAAAGTTGTGAGACTGCAGGTAAAATGTTCATATTTAGTACACGTTTTCATCTGCTCCATGTGTGATGGCACGATGGAGATTCTTTGTTCCGATTGATCGGACTGAATATTAACTAAAATGAATGAAGAATTAAATAATATTAAATATGTTTCAGATTTTTTTCAAAATAAAAAAAAAACTGTCAAAGACAGAAAATAACGGGATCCCTGGTTAAATGTAAATTATAGTAGAATTAATAATTTCTCTTTGATTGCTTTGGAATATTCCACCCGCCCCATTGCAGGACTCTGAACTGTTAGTTTCCCCGCACAGAACGGGAAGTGTTGTAAAGGGAACGCGTTTTATTAGCGCGTATATAGCCTATGTCGCCAACTGCTGAATAATTATAGGCTATATGATTAATCAATAATTGTCCCCAGAAGTTTTAAAAACAAACTGACGCCCTTGTCCAGAAGAGACAGTTACATATTCAAACCAGTTTTGCTATAATTATGAATAATTCATACTCTATTTAGTGAGTCTGACAAAGAAATTAAATAAACGTGTTTCACCTGAAACTAATAATTTGGTACGATAATCATAAAGAAGAATTGTAATGAAGTAAGTCTTAGGCTACTTGCTTTGTTGTTTGCCTTGAATGTCTGCCTACAATATGATTTTATTTTTCCGATATCAGTCTCAGACCTTATAAATAAGTACGTCTGGATTAGTTTATTATTTTTAGTTTTAAAACTGATTTACCGTATTTACATTATGTAGGCTAATGTTTACTTTTCAGGTCACTACTAAAATCACTACACATTAATATCATTATGCTCATTTATATCATTTTGTTAATTACTTAAAAAAAAGAAGTTATTTCTAATCCTTACCAACCTGTGTTTCCCTGACTTCACTTCTCCCACTGTCACTTCTCCCTCTAGCTTCTCTGACCCGCTTTCTTCTATCCATCTCAGTCGTTGTGTACGGCTCGTACCTATACGGTTCTAGGCCTCTAGAAGCACCAGAATTTTCCACCTCAAAAACCATCTCAAGGCTTAAACTGGAGGAAGAATCTTCCGAGCCTTCAAATATGAGCGCCTCCATCAAATCCTGAAAGTGGAGTTTGCGGACTGTCCAGTCTGAGCGGTTCTGTCGCTGACGTCACATAGAGTCGTAGCTTTGAAGCTGCGATTAAGCTAATATTTTTGAAACTCTAATTATCGCGTAAAAGCAAGTCTGTTTGGCTCATAAATTTACACAACCACATACTTTGACAAGATGCATTATGTCATAATACATTTACATTAAATCAGCTTCGTGTTATGAGATCTTAAAAGTATAATTATGTTGTTGTAAGCTGGTTTTGAAAATTTGAAACTGAGTATTAGTATTTTATGGTTTAAGATTTTGTACACTTATAAAGTGACATATTTCTTCTCCAGATTCAGCATTGCTGCCCCCACTGTGGAGACAACACAAAGGATGATGCATATTAGTGTTTCTCAGCTGGAGAGTCGGGACCCACAAACAGCCATGGAAAGCTCAAACAGATCAGGCCATGTCAGACAACGCGACTCGATCAAGGTTTGTGAAATTAAGTAGGCATTATGATGCAGCTCGAAAAATCACTGAAGCGGAGGCAATACGGGACACCCTGTGTGGATTTCCTGTCTTCTGAAAAATGGACAGTGGGGACCAAGTGGATGCACAAAACAAAGCCTTTCACCAAACAATATGTACGCAAGTTCCTTTGTTGGCCTCTTAC
Organism: Valencia hispanica; assembly: GCA_963556495.2. Classification (NCBI taxonomy): domain Eukaryota; kingdom Metazoa; phylum Chordata; class Actinopteri; order Cyprinodontiformes; family Valenciidae; genus Valencia; species Valencia hispanica. The sequence goes on along the minus strand of OY747713.1, from coordinate 10,409,262 downwards.
TAGGAACAGGACTTTTTTGGGGCCTTTAGGTCCTTTTTTTTGGTTATAAAAAAAAAAAACTTTGTATAAAGAAAGAAAAATCCAAAACATTTCTACTAATGTGAGAACTTGCATGGTTTGTCTCTTTTTGTGAATCATGGAAGACCTAGAAAAACATTTTTCTCAAGGAAACGTTCTCCGCTCAAACCCATCAGTGAGATTTTGTTGCCTCACAGAAAGAAAGGTTTCTAAAACCTCAGTTTTCTGCGAGATAAAATAACAATTTAGTGCCATTCAGTTAAGTTTGTTTTAATTTAGAAGAAAACAAATTACCACTGGAATGATTTTGTCAACGTCAGTGTTTTAACCATTTTGTATTTTTTTTCTCCTCCCAAGTCATTTTATAGTCCTCAAACAACTACTGTAAGGATGCAAACTGGATCTATTATACTGTTAATTATGGTAAAAATTTTGAGATTCTGGTCCATTCAGATTCAGTTAAATCAGGTTTCTGTGAAGCAAAACTCAGAATTTTGAGCAGAGCCAAATTTCTAAAGGAAAAGTCTTGCACCAAACATGTGTTTAGCATTAAAAATGCAAAAACAAAATAAAAAAATCACAAAATACACTGAAAACTCTGACTAAAGCCCGAGAACTATTTAAGACAGGCTGATTTAAGAATTTAAACATGAAAAAAATATTCCTGGTGCTCATACATGGATAATTGTGAATTTTGTTGGGTTCTTTTCACAAGTTATGATCAGTAAATAACGCTCATTCTTTTTAGTTTGATGAAATACAGTTTTCCAGTCAACATCTTGACAGATTGGAGATGAGACAAGTGAAATTCTGCCACTCTAAAACACAAAAACACCAGCAGCGATGTGGACTGGATTCATTAATATGGAAATCTCTGGCAGAACTTCACCTACTCTAAACCTGCATGGAGAGAGGGACAAAGATCTGAGCAGGTGAGCACTTGAGCAACCCTTGTAGGAATAGAGAAACCAACTTTATTTTGGGTTGAACCCTTCAAGGTCAACCATGATAGCTTGGTCTGTTACTAAAGTTGGTTTATGAACACAAGTGTCTCTGAAGCTTCCTCTTAGACTTGAGTCACATGACTGATTCAAATTTAGGAGATTACACTTAACTTGACACAAACTAAAGTAAGGTGTTACTTTATGTAAACTATGGTGTTTTTATGTAAATAATTACGGCAAATAGATTATTGTGCCTCATTATATAATTCTGTAATGAACTAACATTTACTTCACACATTTCCAGCCAGTTTACACCAACGACTCAGAGACTATAAATCAAACGCAACATGCAGTCAAGATGCAAAACAGAATTATGACAAGGTACTACGGCATTAATAAGTGGTAGTCAGAGAAAATTGAATGTTAACGAGTAGTAAAAAGTGCCATAACAGTTATTGTAAACACTCAAAATGATGAAAAATTACCTATTTTAATTGAAAAGTAAATACATTCTCAATATTGACATTTGTAAAACAATAACATTAAATACTTTAACAATATACAATAAATACTTTAATTGAAAGGTAACTTCAATCCAGTGGATGGAAAGGTTTTGTCAATCTTAAAAGATAGTTTGTTCAAAAAGCTGAACTCTCGAATTATATTGTAGAAAACATGTAATGTTTTTATATTTAAATGTTTATTTATCGTAGACAACACACAGCCAGACATGGTGTTACTATAGTTTTTCTTTTCTAGGAATAACACATACGTTTATTACAGTTAGGGACAAAAACCATTTGGTTGTAGTTCTGGGTTCATATTAATGTGAATGAGTACTTTTTAAAATCACATTAAGTATTTGCCAAATTCCTCACAAATAAAGACAACTACATCTATAAATGGTTTATTGTTACTCTGCAGTTAAATTGCATATCTGATTAAATGCCATTTTAATGAGTCTAAATTATAGGTTTTTGGGATTTAATTTGAGGCTGAAAAGTTTGGAAGCTTGTAAAGCAATGACTTTGTCACACTTTTGCATACTGGCTTATTCAAACGGTATTTAAGAAACTTTTAAACCAGCAAGTTTTAGATGCATGTTTAAGAAGAAGGTACATAATGAAAAATGTTTGAATAAATATATAAAATTAAGATGAATTTTCTTGATTCGCAATAATAGAGATTTCTACTTGGCTCTTGGCTCTACTCTGACAAGCTGTTGGGAAAACGAATCCGTTTTGTCAAACCAAAACCACTATGAAAATTAACTACTGCAGGTAAGATAGTGACTGGACATAACCTTTCAACAGAACCCTTATAAAAATTAACCAACCTTTGAGTTACATTTAAAAAGGAAGTGCCTAATTTGACAACCTTAGGTTTAAAAACTTTGTCTTACTTGTAAATTCAGAAACTGTATTTTAATCCTATTTACTTGGAAACATCTGTGCTGTCCCCTATGAATTCTACCTATGTTTTTTTTAGTCAGTTCTATTAAAGACACCTTATGATTATTGGCAAATACCAGGAAAAATGAACTTTTAAATATTTGTAAAATGTGTCAGTCATTTCTAGGAGAAACGGACGTAAAAAGCGTAAAAAGTTTTACTGACTTCCTCTGTGGTTTTGTAGCATTCATAAACAAGCCTAAATAATTAAGTTTGAATGAAAAAGGGATTTGAAACCGAACTCGGTTTCACGTTCAGAAAACAATACAGATAGACGTCTGCTCCTCTTCAGGAAACAAGCAACATTACCTCAGTCAGCTAAGCTACAAACTCTGTAAGATTGTGACATTTACAAATATATACACAACGGTTTTTCTTTAACTCAATACTGTGTGCATGATAATACAACTACATAGTAATTATTTCTTTCAGATGATGTTTCTCTTATGTCTTCGCCACCAAAGTAAGTGAATAACTTTAGAAAACATAAATTATGGACAATGTAGTGCTTTTATAGACTCAGATACGGGTGAACTAGTAAACTAAACTTTCAGGTTGTCACATAAATTAAAGACATTATTTTAGGGACAGGAAATCATAAGCACTTGGCTCTGTTTTTACCTTTTTAAGACTTTATGAAATATATAAAAAAATATTTTACTTTGCTTTCCTCTGCTCTCTCTTCTTGTTTTTACTGAACAATGTCAGGGTATGCACTCATCAAAGAAAACAATCAGTTCTGTTGGACTGTCTATCAACGTCTCAGTTTGGTATGTAATCATTTCATCTGCAACATGGGTCCTCATGTGAGCGCTGTAATTTGGCAAAGTTATGCCTTTTCTGCTATTTTGCAATTGCTTTAATAGCCAACATTTTTTAGTAGTTAATTTATTTATTATATCTGAGCTTTTACAGATACCTTTTTCTTGTCTGCGAGAAAAGAAATAAAAAGTGAAAAACTGAGTTGAATTTGTTTGGGTTTTTTATGTTTTGAATCATTTTTGAATGAATGTTAAAGTGATTAAATTCCTTCACTTTTTTTTTTGCACCCTTTTAACATTCCACATTGGGCCGGTGCGAGTTCCTGTCTGGCCATGGGGGCCTGGAAAGCGCGGGTGGCGCTGAGAGCATCCTTTGCTGGCGGGGGAGGTTGTTACTATCTAGCTACAGGTGCTCTACCTCTAGGGGTGCTCTTGGACGGGAGGGCTGAGCTCAACCTTGGTGTCTGTCTTTTGTGTTCTGAGAGTAGACCGAATGTGGAGGTGAGTATAGCTCTTGTTCTGGGATGGGACCTGGAGGACTGCCTTGAGCTCCGTGGGGCTTGGTGGTGCTACAGTCATGGGCCCCAGTGTGGATGTGCCAGGGCTTTCCTCTCTTTGTGGATCTTGGTGAACGGGGAAGCCTATTGGAGTCTGGCTCCCTGGAAAGGTATTTTGTCTCCCTTCCCTTCCCCAGAACCTCTGTCCGCCTGCTCCATCACTTTACCACTCATGAAAGGCCTTGGGGTATGAGCACGTCACTGGGGTCCGGGGAGGGGTTTTTCCGTCTTCGCTATCCTGTGGCGGCCTTTGTCCCAATTTTACTTTAAAGTCTAGACACTCTCGCGTATAACATTCTCATGGGACACACACGTAGAGCTGTTCAATCAGCTCTTCAATGAGCTTCACCTCTGGTCAATGAGCTTCACCTCTGGTGCCAGTGCCCACTGTTACACTGCATATAGACACCGAGGGCTTGGGGTGGGGCATGTGGGTGTGTGTGGCTGCCTTCCCCACACCCCACCCATCTGTTTTAGTGAACATTTTAACAACATGCACTAACACCACACTTGAGCGGGAGGAGGGAGGCTAGTGGTCTTTCCACACAAATTTCTGGGACCTGTGGGGCTCATGCTGGCCTGCACACTGCTGTGGTGGTTGGGTGCCTGCCGGCTCGTGGTCGGCGTTGGAGCTGTCTGGGGCCGTCTGCCGGTTGCTTGCTTTCTGTGCTGGCTACTGGCTGGTAGCCAGCACAGAATGCGGGCTGGTCTCGGCGTCCCTCCGCCCACTGTGCGAGTGTGGGGGTGGGTGCCTGGTCTGGTGGCATGCTCTGGCGGGGGACTGTGCTCTGCATCGTGCATTTAGTTACTGGGTTGGATTGGTCGGGCGCTGGCGGTCGGGAGCATTGGCGATCGCTGGAGATGCGTAGCTGTCCCTGCGTGTGCAGCATGGGTGGGTTGCCTTGTTCTTGTTCTGTGGTCTAATCATGGCAGCTTGGTCTGTGATCTGTGGGCGGATTGTTAATGAGGGAGGCCCCAGAGAGGATGCACCAGTGGGTGGCCTTGGTGCGCCGCTGCGTATGTGGTGTGGCGGTTCGGATGTATCTGGGGTGCTCATTGTGCGCATCGTGGGCTGGGGTGGGGATGGATGCGCTGCAGGGACACTGGAGGTTCATTGTTTGGTGGTAGCGGTCAAGTGGCTCGAAAGCAGTCAGCTCCAGCGTCTCGACTTGGTCACCTGTTCTCTGTGTTTCGTGCTTGGTCGATTCATTGGTGCGTTTGATTGGCCTTGTTGGATGCTTGGTCTTGGTGCTCTGCGGTGTGCGGAATTGAGATTTGGGAGCTGGTTGAAGTTGGTGTCCTAGTCCTGGCTGGGCTTGGCCTGGGGATGCCATCCGTTCGCTGTAGCTGTTAGTGTGGCACCCTGACATGGGGCAGAGGGGCATTGGGATGTCGGCCATGGTGATTGGCCCGGGGTGATGGCGGAATAGGAATTCCACGTTGAGATGCAGATTTTATTTTATTTTTTTGCATTTAGCATTTTTTACCATTTATTATTTGCCCCTCGCAGGATTGTTAGATGTAAAAATATAAAATATACCTGTTCCTACAGTTTTTAGCAAATTTCCCTTTCTCACTGCAGCACAAAACTAGAAAATACAAAATATGTTGCTCGTGACTTTTTTTTGCTATCTGTTCTTTTAGTTTAATTGTGGTGCCAACAAAGCATTTTATATGCAAATTATCATTTTAGGGGAGCCTCACAACCGATTTGTGCATACAGATGGGGTTGCTAATCAGGCTTGGTTTTGTGCTTACGAATTCACAATGATTGCAATTTATAAAGGAACAATATGTACTCGCATTTTTAAAAATCTCATTGAAAGAAATGGGAAGCATGGTTATAACTTTGGATGCTGCTCTTTGCATTTGGCCCTTTTTAAATTATTGTCATACTGATTTATTAAGAAATATAAATTCAGTATTTAATCCATGGGTGGTTTCTTGGGAAAAATAAAATCAAAACGAGTCATAATTTATCCTGGAAATGTCTAATATTGTAATCTTCAAAATGCAACTTACCGTGTTTTGGTGGAGTCATCTTAATATTTTTGTACTGTATTTAGTTTTTCTCAAAAAATCTATACACTATAGACTACAAGAAAATAATTATAATTAAATCCTAATAAGTGGGGTGCAGTGTGGTTCAGCAGTAGATCATATATGGAGGTTATAATCCTCAACGCAGCTATTCTTCTTGTCAGATTACTAATGAATAAAGGCCACTCGTGGCTCTAAAAAACTAATCTTACAATGAACTGATTGGGCTAAAAACTTTTGTGCAATTCTCTATCTTATCACCCTATGGGTAAATCTTAACCCCTTAATGCCTGAATATATTTTTAATAATTTAGAAAAAATCTTTGTCAAATGCTGTTGAATTGATTTTATCCTAACAAAGCATACACAATAGAGAAAAGGTTAGATATTTAGTATTCGAACTTCATTACGCATAACTCTAACCACTAGATGGCGGCAAAGTATTTCCAATACAATCCTTGGTACTGGATGTTAAAAAGCATTGGGGCGCGTGTAGCAGAGTGGTTAAGACGCACACCCCAGGTTCAAAGGCCTCAGTCCTCGATGCTGTTGTCCCAGGGTTCTATTCCAGCCCGAGGACATTTCCCGAATGTGTCTTCCCCCACCTCTCTCCCGTTTCTACACACTATCCACTGCTAATAAAGGCCACTGTGGCCACAAAAACCTTAAAAGAAAAAAAAAGAAACATCAGCCGCCCTTAGTGGGATACATCCACCACCTTGGCTGTAATTGAGACCAGCAGCAGGTTGGATTGAATCCTTGACAACTCCAACAAAGAGTGAGGGAAATTGTAGGGTTTTTTATAGTCGGAATACATTTCTCAAAACCCAAACAGGATTTTAAGCTGCGGAAATTCTTAAATCTGTTACTGTTAATCTGTACTAACACTACACCTACATAATATAATTATTCTGGATATACCAAGTAATAAGTTCATATAAAGTTCCAGACACAAATCTGCTTTTAAAGATTCACAAAACATCTAAAAAGCTTAAAAACACAAAGGTCTCTAGAAAGTATTACTGTTCACCACTGTGGAAATGTGTTTTTGTTGGTTAATTACCTGAAAGTTTAAGCACTGCTGTTCAAACTGGGGCGAGGTAGCAGCAGACTGGTCACCTGGCACACTCCTTTAAGGTCAAGTCCGGACGGAGGTCTCAGTATCTCTTGATCTGAAAGTAGAGTTGTAAGTACATACTGTAGATTTGGGTTGTGTAATCTTGCCCTTATCCCAGTCCATAAGGGCAAGAACATTTAATCAGAAACCAATACATTCAAGCGATGGATCAGAGAGTCCATCAAAATCCGGAAGCATGCGAGTGATCCCGTCAACCGGGATGAGGAGGCATACACTTCATCACACACCTGGGACTCCATCCTCTAACAGTGGTGTGGGGAGGCGTGGCCGGGCTGGGGGCCAGCTGATAAATGACACGACAGCAGCAAGTTGGATGACGCTCTGATGAAGATTGATTTGTTCAGTCGAAACTGTTGGCAGGTATGAAAATATCTTTTAAACCTTAACGTTTGTCTTACTAAAATAAAATGATTGTAGTACGAAGGCAAAATGAACCTAATATATTTGTTAATCTGAATTCTTTCAAACCAGTACAACTCACTGAGATACTGTAATTATTCATCCATCCAGCCATTGTCCATACCCATTTATCCATACAGAGTCACAAGGGGAGCTGGTGCCTATCTCCAGATGTTCTGGGCGAGAGGCAGGGTAAACCCTAAACAGGTTGCCAGTCCATTACAGGGTAATACAGGTCACAACCGTGCTTACACACAAACCTAAGAACAATTTCAAGAGACCAATTAAACTAAGTCATGTTTTTAAACTGTGTGAGGAAGTCAGAGTACCCAAAGAGAACCCACGCATGCAAGGGGAGAACATGCAGACTCCTGCAGAAAGACCCCAGGCCAGGATTTAAACCCAGGACTTTCTTGCTGCAAATCAACGGTGTCATTGTGCAGCCCTGTGTGGTTATTCAGTCAGATTCAAGTCCAATTGCTTATAATTCAATTCATTCTGAAATACGTTAACTTTGCTTAGTAAACCAGAGGATTGCTTTAAATCTGGATTCCAATGCAATACATACAATTCCTCATACAACCATAAATTTCATGCATTATTACATTCATTTGGTTTATTACAAAATGAACTAACACAATATAGATCTTTTGCCAATAGAATACCATCCACCAATCATTTTGTCTTCCACTCCCTGAGATCAGATTGATCGGTTAATGGGATGAGAGGTGAAAACCAGACCTCCCTCTTCCAGCTCGTTCTGGGAGATCCCAAGGCATTCCGATGCCTAAAGAGACACATTAGTGATCCAGCTTGCTCTGGATCTGACCTAAGCGCTCCTCTTAATGGCATGTGCCTAAATAAAAATAAACATCAAGGATCTTGATCAGGACCAGGAACCAACATGACTAACTCCTTTCAGTGTAGAGGAACAGCAGTTCTACTCTAATCACACCACGGATGACAGTGCTCCTTACCCTGTCTGTCTGGCCCGTCTAGATGTATCAAAGATCTTGTTTTGCTGGTCACGATCCCCAACTCATGAGCAGAAGTGAGGATTGGAACATAAATGGGCCAGTAGATCAAGAGCTTCACTTTTTAGCTTGCCGCTTTCTTCACCATGACAAACCAAATCCTGATGTAGTGTGAGCTTAGGCTCAGGTGAGGACGGGGGCTCAGACTCGATTCCCAGCGTTATACTCTGGCTTAAATTGTTTGAAAAAAATGCTGTCTCCTTTTCAAAATGTAAATTATTTTACAAACTTTGTAAAGAAATTTACTTTAGCAGAAAAAAGACAGAAGGTTTTCATTTAAAAACACTGGAAACTTTAAACGGTTTCTGTTTTGTGCAGAAGAGGCATATGAATGTAAGTTGTACCTCCTTTAGGTTAATGTGAAGTTGTATAACTTTAATGAAATCTTTAAGGTAAATAGACCAATCCTACCAGAGGTGAATTGCCTTGAATGACACAGTTTGCATTTACCTACTTGTGTACATCCAAGCTTATTGTGTGTGGGTTTTCCTTTATTACTGCTGAAGTAATGTAACACAGTTTATCTTGGCCCTGTGTAATTTTCTGCCGGGAACACTTGCAGGTCAGGTATTTCCAGGAAGAAGGTGAGGATAATGATGAATAATTCAAATTGTTTCACTGCTTTAAATTCAGTTGTTTCAGACGGTGTCTGCTTTTTGCAGATGGCAATCTGAAATATTTTATTCTTGTTAAAAAACAGACTTATCTGAAAAACATATTGTTAAATCATACATTTTCCGACTCAGCTGTTTTCCTCATAAATAGCACCTGCCTCAATCCTTCATTCTTTGCACTGTTGTAACCTGCCTGAACCATACCAGGTATTCATTGTCTGTTGAAGTTTGCCTGGTGAAGTGCCAAAAAAACCAGAAGTGCCATAGAAACCAGTTTAACCAGTCCAGACAACTAGCTCTTCTCTTCTGTTTTATGATGAAGTTCCACTTGCAGCGTCTCTCCAGCTTCTCTAAAGTTAGTTTTGGCTGCAGTTGTTTTGGTTTCAGCTCCGGCTTTAGAAGAATTTGAGAACAAGATCACATGAAGCATTTTTGGGGGCCTCGTTGGGGTATTTTGGCACATCTGTGTGGCAAAACCAGGCTGTTACTGTATCTTCATCTATTTATTCCAGCAGATGGCAGTGTGAGCTCAAACATGAGCCTCTCCTTCCTCTACTGTAAATCATGTAAATCTGGCTGAGGTTAGGTAATACACCATTTGTTCACAAATCTGGGAATTATGCAGCTTTACTGGAAGTTGGATTTTTTGAAACCGGCTGCTACTGTGAGTTTTTCTTTTCCCTTCCTCAGTTTCTGGGCTTTTTCTTAAAGATTTTGGTCAAAATTAATGAAACATTTCCAGGGAAAAGGCAGATCCATGCCCTCAGTTACAAAAAAAACTAGCTCTGCCCCATTTTGTGGCATCGACTCTTCCTCAGAAACACCAGTTACACGCCGCAAATGATTAAGCACGGTCCGCATTGAAAACACAAGCACAGCAGCAACCTTTGAGTAGGCAAAACTTTAATTATTTTAGGTTTAGAGAAAGGAAAAGGAGGGGTGGGGTTAAATTAAAAGGTGGCGAATGAAGAGTTAACCTACACAAGACCCATGTAAACCAAGCAGGACCTGCTCCCCTCCTAATCAGAGCAGAGAAAAAGGGATAAAGGAGGAGGCGGAGGGTAGGAGAGGGTGGAGGGATGAGAAGGAGAAAACGAGAGTTGACACGAGTGGTGAGATGGGCCGAACAGAGGCCATGTGAGGACAGCAGAGAACATTTCCACTACTGACCTACTTCCACACACTCCCTCTTTCTTTCTTTCTTTCTCTCCCTCGCTCGCTCACGCATACATACTCACAGACGGAATCTATAGAGCTGCCTGATGAGGACTAAATCTCTTAATTCACTCCAGAAACTGTTTCCACAGAACTCGCTGTGAGCTTGTGGTCTCAGGTTCCTCATGCAGATATATTACTTCCACCAATGCTTCGACATAGACATACTGTGCTGTGAAGAAAAATCAAAGATTACTTATGTTTTTGCTTTTTTTTGTCTTAAATGTTTCACCTTAAACTAATTTTAATATCTGATAAGATTTAACAAAAAAAGCTGTTTTCAAATCATGTTTTCTTTAACTAAAGGAAAAATGCTATCCAAACCAACCTGGCCCCATGTGACAAAGTTATTACCCCCTAAACCTAATAACTGCTGTTGCCACCCTTGGTAGCAGCAAGCATTTGTAATAACTGGCCATGAGTCTTTTACCTCGCTGTAGAGTAATTTTGGTCCAGTCTCCTTTCAAGAAATGTTTTATTTCAGCCACATTTGAGTGTTTCTGAGCACATTCAAGGTCATGCCAAGGCATCTCAATCAGATTTAAATCAGGATTTCAACTGAGCCACTACAGAACCTTCATTGTGTTGTTGTTTTTTTGTTTGTTTTTTTAAGCTATTGAGGGCTGAAGTTCTTCATATGCTATAAATACTTGTCCTGTCTCTAAAAAACGTACTTGAACTTAGGGTCACAGAATAATGACTGGGCATTCTCTTATCAGGAGTTTCTAATAAAGAACAGAATTCATGGTTCCATAAATTACACCAAGACATCCAAGTCCGGCTGAAGCAAAGCAGTCCCACACCACCACACTGCTACCACAGTATTTGAGGATAGGTGAGGTGTTTCTTTTTCTGAAATGTTATCTTGATGCCAAATAAAAAAGCACAGCTTAAAAAAAACCTCTACTGTTTGCTCATCTGTCCACAGAATATTCTCAGAGAAGTCTTGAAGATCATCAAGGTGGTTTTTCTTTTTATTAAACAGGTTTAGTCAGTAGTACTTTTGGTCTTCGAACTGTAAAATTGAAAGCCAGTTTTGGCCATGCTCTTTCTCATTGTTGAATCATGAAAATTGATATTAACTGGGGTGATTGAGGTCGGCAGTGCTTCAGATGTGGTTCTGGGTTATTTTGTCACCTGGGTGAATCACCAAGACACTTGAAAATTAATTTAGGTAACTCAGACATTCCTGAGATGGTTCGCCAATATTTTGTTTTTTAAATGGATTTGCAACCTTTTCCAGACTTATAGATGTCAATGACTTCATCTTTCACTTTTTTTAAATTGAATTAGATAAAGTTGCGGGTATGGGGTCCTTTTTAGATATTTTAACCCATTTCATGTTGTCACACAGGTTCTGTTCATGTGATTTCTTTATTTTATAGGTCTGGCAGTGATCAGGACTGGGTGGGGCAAGTTAAGTTGAACCTTTTTAGGTAATTTGTTAATTCATCATTAAACTAGGGGGTTGGTTAGTTTAAAAAGGCCACAGTTGGTTTGAATAGCCTCCTCCCACCCCCTTTTAATAAACGAAATAAGAATTTTTAAGAATTATTTTTGTGTTAACTCAGGATGACATTGCATTTTATTTCATGATTTGAAACATTTAGGTGAAAAACAAAAACTGACAGAAAGCAGTTGATTTTTTTTTTTTTTTTACAACACTATTACCTAAAATATGCATAAGGACTTTGTAATTCTTTTAAATGACCTATTATTTGCATTCTGCATATATTTGCGCTGAATCCTTTAAACCTACAGGACATTTAAAAACCTCCCCTTTTCAAAGTCCGACATTGCACTTATAAAGAAAATGTAGAGTGAATGTTTTCTGACATAGTTTCAGTAAATAATACAAAAAGTTAAAATCTTCAGTGAATTTATTGCTAAATCGGTATTTATGTTATTCAGTTAAGATTTAATAGAGTTTCAACCTTGAAAAAGATTGCTTTTGATTGCAAACTGAAGCTTTTAGCTTTTTTGGTTTTATATCATCTCACTTGCTTGAATGATTTGTCTGGGCTGTATTTGTTAATGTATTAAAAGTATTAAATTATGAGACATTCATTTTATTTTTTTCTTCTTCCAAATACTTCTTGAACAGCTTCTTTCTTGGTAATAACATGGCCTAAAATAAGCAATGTTTCGGCTTTGAGTGCAGCAGATCATTTAGGTTTTATCTGCCTATCACAAGATGGATTGGTCTAACACAGACTACCTTCAAGCATTCAGATCGATAAATCAGAGTGAGTTCACGAGCAGGTCCGGCTGCGGGAGGTGGATGCCATTGTGGGGGACTTCCGTTGTGTAAAAAAAAAAATAGCCTTAATGAGAATAATCCGCATTTTTACCTGCATCAATTTGTAGTTTATTCCTGTGTTCCACGCATTGTGTATCTTTGGGCTATGGCAGATATGCACCTGCACTAAATCTATTAATCGAATATATCAGCTTTTTTGACCTCATAGAGACCATACATTTTGGTTTAGGAATGTATAATTTTGATGTGCTAACTGTGACTGGAGATTGGAACCAGTAATAAAACAATAGGCCAAATTCAGGCTCAGGTCAAAGATTTTAAAAGGATGGACGAACTGTATACAAAGTGTCTCTAGTAGAAAATGGAGCAGTGCGGAGGGTTCCGATTTCAGGATTTATTTCACTTTTCTCTTAGTTTGTCTTGAGTTTTAGTCATGTGTCCAAACATTACTTCTGACCAACATGCATTGACATCTGATTAAATTCTTCAGATTTTATACACGGTAATTTCTTAACCTGGATAGGATCTATAGTTCAGGCTGAAGTGGAAATAAAAAGAGAATACAGGAATTCCAGATTGTGATACTGGAACTTGAACATGCCTTGGAACCTTTTTTCATCTGGCATCCATCTGTTGTGGCATCTGACCTCAGCATCCTTTCCTGTCGGTGAAGGGCCCACATGGAGGGGACTTCCTGTTAACTTATCAAAGTTCGGCCGATTCCCAGGAACCACGGCTCAGGTGTTTATTTAGATGTCCTGGTAACAGGAAGTTTCCCCAGTCGTCCAAAACTGGCCAAAGATCAATAAGTTCTGTGGTTGTTTATCAACAAGTTTATTAAATTGCTTTAATTAGGATTCCTCTGCCTGGTGGACCACTCCCCTCTAGTGCAGAGGAGTTTGGTAACTTTTTCACAACTGATGAAAGGATGGGTTGATTGATTGTGGCCTCGTCTGGAGAAATGCTGCACTGCTTTGGTCCTTCGCTGTGAAGAAACGGTAGTCAAAATGTAAAAACTCTTGATCAATTGGTATATGTTTCAGCCCTCACCTATGGGTCATGACATTTGGATCAAACCTGAAAGAAAAGGTTTTTTCTTACAATGACTGAGCTCAGACTTACAGATAAGGTGAGAAGCTCTTTCCCCCGGGAGCAAAGTAGTCAGCTGAACTTGTTCAGACAGCTCACTGAAATCATTTTAAGTTAGTGTACTCTATAAATACATGTACAACAACCCATTAACAATTATTTTCAATTCAGTTTATTTTTCAATTCAGTTTATTTATATAGCACCGATTCACAACAGATGTCATCTCAAGGCACTTAACAAGAAGTAATTTCAATACATTTATACAAACATTCCAATCAGTTAAAGTTTCCTATTTAAGGAATCCCAACAATTATAAACAACTCAGTCAATGACGAGAAAAATTAAGACCTTTTCCTGGCATTAATGGCTTAGAAAGGTGATTATGTGAAACTGACATGTAATACATGTCAAGCACAGCTAAAAGTTGAAAATTCATCCCTAAGATCTACCTTATGACCAAACTTTAACCTTATTTTATGCTTTATCCACTGACTGATCATCAGACGAATTAAGTACCCATCATCAGCCAGAGGCCATGTGTTTTTGTAAATAAATTAATAATGCATTATCACTCCTCATATGCCTGTTAAATTAATTTTTTTCACCTTTTTTGTTGTTGTTTTTTGTCACTGAATGCATCACAAGCACATCAATGAAACCATTGCAAAAATAATAAACAGTTCTCAATGTTGCCTCTAATCCATTCAGCAAACAGGCAGACAGACGGCATACTCCAGGAATAGATGGAGCTGATATTTAATTCAAATGTATGTTTGACTTGTGTGGTAATTTGCCCAGACCGCCCACCATATCATGGTATGCATCTAAGGTGCAGAGTTAGAGAGAGTCCTCTTTAAAAGTCATGGTATTACAATATGGATCACTACCTACTGAGTGTTCATCAGAATATAGCTTCCAGTGTTTCTGACTACTACATCCTGGTCTGCGGTCAGCTTTTTGTGCCTTGATCAAGGCCTTTTTTAAATACCCACTCCAATGAAAATCACGTTTTTCATGTTAACATGCTTCTGTGGCTCAAAATTGCATTTCTGAGTATTTCTGCTTTCAAATCACTGTGAATCAGTAGCTTAAAGGCTGCCTTAAACAGACTGCATTTGTGACGTAGCAACCGCACTGGGCGGGCTACAAGCTCCTGCTCCGCTCTGCCTCGCCCGCTCAGATTCTGAGGAGTAGAGAAGACAATGGCGGATCAACACCTGTCGGCTGTAGCGGGTTGCAAAGAAAAATATTTTTAGCTTTCATACTTTACCAAAGCCATCTGCAGTGAGAGAAATGGATTAAGTTTCTTGGTCACAGCAAGATAAAAAAATGCACATCGGTTTGCAGTCAACATTTCAGGGAAGACTGTTTCACCAACTGGCAGGAAAAATAAAGAGGGCTTCGCTAGTTCCGCCCACAACACAGAGTTTTGAATTGCTAATTAGCCATTGCCACTCTTCTGAAGCTATGTCCTAGAAAAAAGCGCAGGTTTTGTGATTTTGGAAAAAAAAAAAACGGCCCAATCATAATTTAAAGGTTACTGACAACACTTTGAAATAGCTCAAAAGATGATCGTAGTGGGTCTTTAAATGATAAAGGAGGACTTTCTGACTAAACTGAACTTTGTCAGTTGCATAGTGTTAATCAGTGAGATGTATAGCCACATTTTGCATAGCCAGTTTTAAAAGATTACTACACCCCCCACCCCCAAAGACAAAACGCAAAATTTGAAAGTAAGGCCTTTTTAGGTGATGCATTGTCAGAACATAGTAACATTCTCAAACCAATGTTGAAGACTAACACTACGGTCGTTATATTCAAACTCGGTTGGAGCAAAGTATCTATTGGTGTCAAAAAAAGGATTTCATAGTTTTACCAAACATATGGACCATCTAATAAACAAATGTAGTGTGTTGTTTCACCACACATTTGGCTACTGACTTTTCAACATACAGTGCCTTGCAAAAGTAATACCCTTTGAACTTCTTTACAATACAAACGCTAAGTGAATTGTAATAGGATTCATGTCATAGACCAACACAAAGTGGTGCATTATTGTAAATTTTAAGGAAAATGATGTAAGGTTTTTAAAATAAGAACTATAGGCCTCAACCATTGCTTAAAGCTCTACCTGTATGTTGTAAGGCCATTTTCCTAGTTAAAGGTGAACCTTCAGCCCAGTTTCAAGTCTTTTACAATCTCTAATGGTTTTTTCTCCCTGGAATCCAAAGTATGTAGGTCGAGCAACCTTCACATTAACCCTGACCAGCTTCCCTCTTCCTGCTAAAGGAAAAAAAAAATAGAAATCAGAACCGCTACTGTACTTTCTCCTCAGTAACTATAAGCTGTAATTTGCATCCATACAGAAAATAGGAAAGAGTCTTGGGTGTTTAATCCTGAAGTATGGAGACTAAATGCGTCACAGATGTTACATCAATACGCCAAGACTTTTGGAAAACGGTAGGATTTTTACTGTAAAACTCCATGGTAGATTGTTTGCAACCTCTAGTTAACTAAAAGGACTGTGCTTTTCTGAAACACAAATGAGACCTTGTGATCCTTTCTATTTTTCAATGTCAAATTTGTAAGCTCTGATTAAAACCAACAGGCACATATAAATGGAAACGATACCAAACATTTTTTAACATCTTAATTCATGGCTGTCAAAGGCAATCTCTCAATGCATTGATGTGTAAAAAATGTAAACGAACAAAAAAGCAAATAATTTTGTTATATATTTTTAAACACAAAACAAGGTGGACTGGTAATCCTGAATGTTTTTATGAGTAGATTTTCCAGGGTGCAATCATCCTGGCCATGCTATTCTATTTTTTTTTAATCCCTTTTGTTTTTTTTCAGCTGATTACGCAGCAAAGAGTGAGCGAGCAAGGGGGAGGCAGAGTGCGAGAGCAGAAGAGAGGGAGGAGGAAGGCCAAGGCTGTCTGGTGCCGGTTGGGTCATCCAGAGGGCATCTCTCCTCGCTTCACCTCATACATGCACGCTCTCCTTTCTACAGCATTCTCTACTTCCGCCTAAAACCTCCCTCACGCCTAACTCTTCCTATACTCTTTCACATACAACCCCCTCCCTCTTCCACACATCTGCAGTTCATGCCCTCGGTCCCTGCCGGCTCGCTGCATCGCGCTACATATCCAAACGCCTGGGTCACTGTATGACTATATGAGTGGCTGCAAGCAAAGCTGGCTACAGCACGAACACACGGATTCAACCGTCCCGGGTCTGGCAGCTTAGTCATCCGCTCATTCATTTATGCACGTTTTCATCTCGGTTATGAAAAAAAGAGGAAGATGAATTCAGGCTATGCTTCTGTCACAGCAAGACTGTTTCGATCCATAGACATGTACACTTTCAACATTTCAAGGACACATTTTAAAGACGAGCTTTTGAGTGTTATGCTAGATTTAATGTAAACGCATAAATTTAACTTCACATAAAGTTTTTTCTTTAACGTTTATACATTTGCTTTTTGTTCTTTGGGATTGGAGTGTGATGCACACATTTATAACAGTACCACATCTTTTTAACTAAATGATTTATTTAATGGTCTCTTCAGGTAGCAGTAAAGGAAATATGACCCAAGGAGGCAAACAGACTTATGAGTTTCAAGGGTGAACAATATTTCACAGGGTTTTTAATAGAGGAGATTTTACAGTTCTGGAGACAAATACAACAGAACCAGATCAATAGCAAAATTCAGAAAAAGAAATGTCTCATTAAGACACAGGACCATCATTAAAAAGTAGAATTTGGATGGAACATGTATCTAACAAAAATATATAAACAAGAAAAAAAAAGGGAAAAAAGTGTTTAACCCATCATCACTTAATGAGCCACACTTTGGAACCTGTTGCATTAGTTTTTAACACATGGTGTCAGATTCTTTGTGTCTAGGTTTGGGGATAGGAGGCAATGGAGAAAAAAAAACTAAAAATGTTCTTGTGTACTTCTTCCTCAACCCCATCTAGGCAGTTTTAATGAGTGGCACATGTGAGTTACATTAAAAACTGCTATGTTTGCTTTCAAATAAATCTAAAAAAACATAGGTTCAGGGGTAAAGGTTGGACCTGTAATCATTTTAAGTTTTATTGTCTCTTATGACAGCACCATGGAATTATATTTCTAGTAGGCATTTTTATCCTAGCACATTCATTGAATTAAAGTTATTAATGCAAAACAACTAGCTAAACGTGATGATAAAGGGCATTAATATAACTTTAACCAGAAAGACAGTTAACCACAACTTTTAGTTCTCTTAGAATGTATTCAGTCAACTAACTTCACATTCTCTCAAAATATAGTGATATAAAAAATTATTTTGATTAATTTCAGAAATTGTTTAAAAATAAATGTGCCTGTAATCCGAGGTGGGTATTAACTAGTTACATGTACTCAGTTACATTTCCTTGAGTAACTTTTTGGATAAAATGTAGTTTTAAGTGTAGTTTTACAACACCTTACTTTTTACTTGAGTAATATTATAAGTATCGCTGCTCTTGAGTAAAATTTCTGGATGCTCTACCTCACTGAATGTTTTTCATTTAGTGAGCAACTTCACTAAATGAAAAACAACCAGGTTTTAACAAAACATTTACACGACAGACACACACCTACAGTTTATCAAAGGAGACCACCTGTTTCTACACAAGCTATTTTTTTCTGTTGAACTTGTTGCATTTTAAGGTCAAGTGAATATACAGTAAACACAGTAAATTATCTCTGGAAGTACTTTTTTCTTCTAAGATAAATATTTACATTATCTACTTTAAATGTTGGTATTATATTATAAAAGTATAACTTAGAAAAATGTTTCCTTCTGCTTAAAATGTATTATTTTGTAATTATTTATTTGTATCCATTTTTTTTATTCTACTCTTTACAATACCAGAATTTGCTCATAACTTCACATCACTTACTCTAAATTAGTAATTTTCTTCGATGGCTACATTTTACTTGAGTAAAAATATATTGAAGTTGAGCTCCTCTTACCCGAGTACAATTTTTGGGTACTCTACCCACCTCTGTCTGTAATCCAGAGGTTCTGAGTTCAGTCCGGGTGAACGCTACCTCTTTTTTAATATTTGTTGATCTTGGTTAAAGCACATCCATCCATCCATCCATCAATCCATCATGTCTCTGTGCTTAATCCAGGATCAGGTTGCAGAGGCAGCAACCTAAAGCCTATCTTATATTTCTCTGTCACCAAATTTGCACCAACATGTATTGACAGAGACAAATGAATTACAACAGCCTTTAGTTTCCCTCTGGGATTGATAAAATTACTTTTTAATGTAACTGAATTGATAATAAAATAGTGGACTAGGCTGCAGTTAGTTGGAGTCCCTTCATGCATTCGGCATGCTGAGTTGTGTGAATCATCATGGCCACAGAAAAAGCACAGCATGAGCTTGAGTAATATCACCAGGTCACTGCCAAGACATTTTAGTAGCACGTGCAGTAATTCTATTACATTGGAACGTATATTTGAGGTATATAAGACGTCTCTGTTGTGCGATGCTCACGCCAATACATTTTTTCAACACAAATAGAACATATTAGCCTGGCTAAAAAAGAAATCCCATGGCGTTTCCTATAAGGTCAGATGCGCACAAAGCTAATGTGGAACCACAATTTACTTAAAGCAGCATATCTTCCAATGTCATTGAAGCAAGATGCACAATTATATAAAGTGAGAAATAAATGACAACAATATTTTTATTTGTGGAATCATACTTCTGAGAAACTTGATTCGAACTCTATAAAGGACACTGATTGAATCTCTGAATTAATATTTTAAAAAGTACCTAAAAGTTAACTTTTCGTAAAGGTCCCACTTCTGTAACTATATTTTGATTCAGAAACAGCCTCTTTGAATGAGGTGTTTATCCTCATTCCCAAGCTGCTAAATTTGGTGTTAAATGTAAAGAATTTACATTTCTGTAGCCTACTCCGTCTGCACCACCACCTGTATATGTGAAACATCCAGACATTGCATATATCTGTAACTGCAAGACTGATTCATTATTGATACACTAGGGCATCCGTCATATTTCACTTTGTCAAATTAAACAAATTTCTGTTTCTTTCAGCTTCTCAAGCTATAACAGCAGGTAGCAGCTGTCCTTTAAAAATCATCACTTATTTTTTCCCCCCATTTTATTCTGTCAGCTTTCCCTTTTTTAAAACAATAGATGTGTCAGAAATGGAGAAATCATTATTCTAGCTAACAGTTGTCACACCTCTCATTATATCTACTCAGTCAAAAACGAGGAAGAAAAAGATGATGCAAACCAGGCAGCATTTCCTTCCATAGTACTACTACCCAGTTTGCCGTTGCCTGTCAGAGCGCTGCGGCTCTCCTCCTCCTCCTCCTCCTCCTCCTCCTCCTCCTCCTCCTCCTCCTCCTCCTCCTCCTCCTCTTCCTCCTCCTCCTCCTCCTCAGTTTGCTGATAATCCTTCCAACATGTGAATAAGTTATCCACTGCCGCCATCTCACTGACAGGTCACCGCAGCTTTCTGGGTTTTATCCACCTTGAATTTCATAAATTTACATATGTGATTTAAATGTAACTCGGGGACTATTTTGATCTTTCCTTACCACTAAATTATATAAAAAGACATTGAAAGAACATCCTTTCATAGAACAAATAGAGAAAGCAAGAAGAGTTATCCTAAAAATAAACGTATGTCTAATAAACACAGATCAATATAGAAAAGAAAAAAAATAATTCATTAACATTTTTAATTTTTTTATTATGCAGCCTTTTTGGTTGCTGCAAGAAATAATGGATAAAAAAATGTTCATTCATTCATTGTCTTCTGCTTATCTCAGATGAGTTTGGAGAGGTGATGGTTCAAGGAGGGAAACCCGGACATAGCTTTCCTGAGCAATTTTGTAGCTCATTCTGGGAGATACCAAGGTATTCTGAGGCAAGAAGGGACATATAGTTACTCCAGGATGTTCTGGGTCAACTGGGGTCTCCTCTCCGTGGCACGAGCCCAGAAAACCGTGAAAAGGCAGGCATCCCTTCAAATGGCTGAACCAACCTGACTCCTTTCAGTGTGGGGGGGCAATGGCTTTACTCCAGAGCTCCACACATTACCTATGGGTCCAACCCATATGGAGGAGGCTTAGGGAATCCCCTTCTATTCTGGATCTCCTTCTCATGACTTACCTATTGTTATAATCCATATCTCATGACCGTAGGTGAATGTCAGAACATAAATGGGCTGGTAAATCAAGACAGACAGCTGAACGGATAAGGTCAGTTGGGCTCGGGGCCCGCACAGCTTTGAGCATCTTGGAAAAAGAAAATAGACACAAAAAAAACAAGGTAAAGGAATAACTAGTTAAGAATAGTCGACAGGCACATTCTGTAATTAAAAATGCCTTAATGGGCCCGAACAGCCAGTATAATAAAAAATAAGTTGCTGCTGTTGCTATGTGACAGGAGTCAAATTTACAAAGTGTGTATAGCAATAAATCCAAACTTACAGCTGCTTGCTAATTAGCTTTACCCAAGAAATCAAACAACAAAATTACAGATATATTTTCAGTTCACTGCAAAACCAAAAAATCTGACACTATAACCAACTACAAAATCTTTGCGCTTAACATTAATTTTAACATTAATGCTCCTGCTTTGTTATGAACCAACACCGGCTGCTCTGCCTGCTCAGTTGTTTGCCTTCAATTTTGAGAAACATATGCCGGACTGCATAAACGGAGTCTTTTAGACTCAGAGAAGTGGTTTGTTTATTTTCAGCCTTTCAAAAAACTCCACCTAAGATATGAGGAATGGTAACCTCTGATCTTTTTCGAAAGCTCATTTCTGCTGTATATATCTCAGGGCCATTTCTTTTGGTAAGTACACATAACTTGTGACCTGCAGAGAGGATAAAAGAACATAGATCAACAAGTATAGAGGAGCCCATTAGAAAAAAGCAAAACTATCACAGGATCAAGTCCGAGTTGCTTTTGACTGACAGAATATCCGCTTCAGCATCCTGACATTAAAACATCCCAGGCTGGCTAATAATTTAGATATTTTTTGGATTTAAAGACATCATTTAGACTACTGTGATACTATCATGGAGTATAGCAACAATATTGATTGTGATTAACCCTTATTTTCTTTACTCTTTGGTATCATCAGTATGTCTCCATATTCTGTGAGCTATAGAATTGTAATTACTAAAATCAGCATCAAGTGTGAATCTCAAGGCTGTAAAAGTCTAAGCGACTGATTATAAATTGTCCTAGCAAATATTTTAAATGCATGACACCTAAAATATAACAGCCCACCAAACTTTACATTTGTGGAGGTTAGGAACCACAGCCATCCCTAAATAGCTAAAATGAGCAAATACTTGAGTGCTCCTCTAAAAACATTTATAAATTCATATTTTAATAGTTAAATTACCAATTTCATGCAAATATGCATTAATGGGCACAGTGGAAACCACCTTAGCACTACTCCGTCTTCCTCATCCCTGCACCTGGGAGTAAAACCAATCTGCGCCATGGAAAACATATGGTGCTTCTGGATTGGCTGCATTGGAAATGCCAGCCAATGGCATGTCAAGTAACATTAAAGAAAGCTAAGATAAGCTCCATTTCTTTTTTTTTTAGAAATCTTTTAGATGTGCTTTAAGAAAAAAAAACAATTTGGAGGCATGATTGATTGTGCAGCTCTATTCAAAACCTTACCTTTCTTATTTTCAAGTGGCTCAACACTAATAAACATAGTTTGAGATGTTTTTGTGCATTACAAAGAGATCACTTTGAAAGGTTAAAAACATGGGAGACCATAGAGGGTCAAATAGTCCATCATGTCAAATAGTTTTCAGGGGAGTTTTTAGTGTTTTTTACTATGTGTAAATATGCGCCCCATCCTACAGTCTTATCTGAATGTTTTTCTTATGAATTTAAGAGCAAAATTAGATTCAATGTGTTGGGACAACTTTTCTATTTTGAAATAATTACTATATACATTTTCTTCTGAAATTCTGTTCTGGCCTTTTATTGCAACACCTCAGTGGACTCCATCTGGCCATCCAAAACTTTCTGGAGGAACTTTCAGAGTTGACAAGATTTTAAAGCAACAGCAGAAAACAAACTGCATCTCTTTATACACAAAACTTCTACTGAATTTCTTTATTCAGCAGATTAACAACTAAAACAGCTGCTGCACCTGTGAGAATGGCTCGTATCCTGCTGCACAGACATATAGTTCCTTCATTGGATGAATTGACAGCCTATGTTCCTTTAATTTCCTTGTTTAGTAATAATCCCTTCACCATGACGGGCATTTGTTGCATCAATTTAGCCAACACAGACCCCCTATATTAAACCCTCCCTGAACAAACTATTGCTCGTCTTGGATTCCTCAGTTCTGACAAATCACTTTGCTGGAGCACAATGTCCTCAAAAGACCTCTGACAGGCTGTACTCACGCTGATGGCCCTCAGTCTTCAACAGCAGCTCAGTGTTTGAAAGTGCTTCAACTTAAAAAGATGATTGTTTCTGAAACGGCAGTAAAAGCAGCTGTGTAAAGCCCTGTCCCCTAAAAGTTTGAACTGCACAAAGCATCAGTCAAAAGACTGCTTTTATATATTTTAGGGGTCCATCAGTGAACACTGCAAGTGTAGCTCAAATATCAGGGCTGCTTGATAAAACAGTTTTTAGAGAAACATACAAGTGTGTAGATGGGTCGAAAATTTCAGTTTTAATATTTTATAGTCTTGTTACAGCCCCAAAAATGCTTTAAAAAAAAGTTACCATATTTTGTTTCTTCAGACAGCATACCCCAGCACATCCAGTGCTGAAACTAAGATATAACTGTTTCAGCAGCAACATGCAAAAAAGAAAAGAAAAGTAAAAGATGAGCTTTACCACCGTGTTGCATCAGCTCTTCTTGTAACATCTCTATTAGGTGTCTGGAACCTGAGGAGATCATTTCCAGGAGTCTGAAAGTAATACGGAGTACTGCTACAGTATTTCAGGAGTTTTAGAGCATTCTTTTAATCAATAGCATGTCAAATGTTATGATTTAGTGACAGCTCCACAAAGCAGACTCCCAGCACAGAGAAGCACTGCAGTAAGAAATGTTTTTTTGCTTTTTTTTTGTAATTAATATGTCTTCATGATGCAGATTTTTCTTCAAACATTGTATAAACATTTTTAAGGTCTGCTATTTATAATACAGAACTGAAATTAACCCATGTGCTCATATGAATCCATGAAAAATCCTTGATTTAAAATGACAAAGATCCAGCAATTCATTACAAACCAAAATGACTAATTGAAAATGTTATCATGCAGCCATGTGTTTCTTTCATCTCATTTTAAGTTTTACCTTGTGACAGCTTTTTTCCATTATAATTCAACCAAAACCAACTCCCAAAACTGCATACGTATTAAGATAAAGATAAAGTGCACCCTAGCATTCCTGAGGGAAATTTGCCTTATTGACATAAAAAAAAAACAGATGGATCATGAATAAACATGGCGCAAAGCTTGTAATTCTTTAGAATTTGAAGTACTTCGATGCATCTGTTAAATACTAAAATCTTAGCTCACATCTTTGCCGATATAACTGGCCACAGCAATTTAACAAACCTGTGTTTGCTCTGGTATTTTAACTCAAAATGTTCTGCCCAGCAATTAACTAAAATCAAAAGAATTCAGCCTGAAATGTTAACGTTTTGGTTAACAGAATCATACTCCTTCCATAGTAGATCCAAAAAAGCTGATTTCTTCTTGTTTCAGAGCTACACCTGAGGAAGAGGGCAGTCAGCAAGTGTTTTAAAATGCAAAAATGCACTGAATGGATCTTCGCAAAGCAAAAACATTCTCAATTAAACACAAAAGAACACATTTACACTTTAGTGGCAGACCAAGGGGGGGGGGGTTGAAAAAGAAAGTAGAAACCCACAGACATACAAAACTAAATATGGCTTAAAACATAAAGTACTTAAAGAAACACAAAAGCACAAATATATTAACTGCTGAGTTCCACTTAAACTGAAACAAGATCTAAGGCCAAGTTGTTTTGAATACAATAACTTAAAGGAAGTGATGAGTTAGAAGGACTGATAAGAGGTTCTCTCTAATTCCCTCTAATGATGTTCTGGTTTAGTACTTTGAAGCTAAAAATTAAAAAGTTATATTTTCTGCAACATTTCCCCATTTCAGATGTTAACTGAAATATTCGGGCAACAATGTTATTTTATCAATTTAATGATATTTATTGACCAACCAAAATTACTTGTTTAGCCTGAGAACATTATTGTTTCCAAAGTGTATTAATGCAGGAATGCACACAGCTCCCTTTTTCTTTCACATCCTCGTATTTACTGACCGTAAGGTTTTATATGTCGGCTGTGACCCTGATAAAATTAACAATTTGTGAGCAAAAGATACCAGATAGATCCATTTTAAACCATCTGCCAGGCAGCTGTCAGGACTCTGCCTCTCCTGCTGTGTCGTGAGGCCACAAGTTAGGCATTAGTTGTATAGTTACATGTTTAGAAAGTTGAGAATATGTAATATACTACAGCTGACAACATAGAGGCCATTTTGATCAATACATGTTTTATCTTCCAGGCTTCTCTCTTATGCAGGTTTGCTGTAGTCCTCACAGAAAGAGGCCAACAGGAGAGTACACTGTGTCCTTAAAAAGGACTTGGGGAACACAACAAAGAGAGCATTCATTACCGATATCAAAATACCAGGAATGACCGACTAATGCTTCAGGTTTCAGAGGCTAAATTATTATTTGCATAAAATGTTATTGTTTTGGTTGAAATTGATCAGATGAACCAGACAAAATATAGGTGAAACTCGAAAAACTTAGAACATCATGCAAAAGTTAATTTAATTCAGTAATTCAATGTGAGATATTTCAAGTCTTTATTTGTTAAAATTTTGATGAATATGGCTTACAACTTATGAAAAACCCGAATTCAAAATCTCAGAAAATTTGAATATTGTGAATAGGTCCAATATTTTAGGCTCAAAGTGTCACATCCTAATCAGATTATTAATCCAGAACACCTACAAAGGGTTCCTGATCCTTTAAATTGTCTCTCAGTCTTGTTCAGTAGGAATCACAATCATGGGGAAGACTGCTAACCTGATAGTTGTGCAGAAAACCATCATTAACACCCTCCATAAGGATGGAAAGCCTCAAAAGGTAATTGCAAAAGAAGTTGGATGTTCCCAAAGTGTTGTCTCAAAGCACATTAATAGAAATTCAAATTCAAATTCAAAAATACTTTATTGATCCCAGAGGGAAATTAAGTGTTGTTATAGCTCATATAATTAATTCTTTAAGGAGTTGTTGTAGATGATAATGGCTGTGGGCAGGAAGGATTTCCTGTAGCGGTCTGTATTGCAGCGAAACTGAAGAAGCCTCCGACTGAAGACGCTCTGTTGTTGTATGACTGTCTCATGAAGAGGATGCTCAGGGTTGTCCATAATTTTTTTGATTTTATGAAGAATCCTTCTTTGCATTATCATCTCCAGATTTTCCACAGTTGTCCCAAGAACAGAACCAGCCTTCTTTACCAGTTTGTTTAGCCTTTTTAAATCCCTGGCTCTGATGCTGCTACCCCAACAGATGACGGCTGAAGAGATTACACTCTCCACAACAGACTTGTAGAAGATTTGCAGCATCTTGCTGCAAACCTTGAAGGACCTAAGCTTCCTCAAGAAGTACAGTCTGCTCTGTCCCTTCTTGTAGACGGCTTCACTGTTGCGCCTCCAGTCCAGTCTGTTGTCAAGGTGAACTCCGAGGTATTTATATTCCTCAACCACCTCCACTTCTTCTCCCATGATGGAAACAGTGTTTGACTTATCCCTGTTTCTTCTGAAATCTACAATAATCTCCTTTGTTTTGTTCACATTCAAGGTGAGACGATTGTTTCCACACCATGTCACAAAGCGGTCCACCAGCTCTCTGTATTCAGCTTCTTGTCCATCTCTGATACACCCGACAATTGCAGAGTCATCTGAGTATTTCTGCAGATGACAGGTCTCTGATTTGTACTGGAAGTCTGAGGTGTAAAGAGTGAAAAGGAATGGTGAGAGTACGGTCCCCTGTGGTGCTCCTGTGCTACTGACCACCTGGTTTGACACACAATTCTTCAGTCTCACAAACTGTGGTCTGTTTGTCAGGTAGTCATTGATCCAGGCGATTGTTGAGGGCTGTGTCTTCAGGAGTTTCTGACAAAGCAAATCAGGCTGAATTGTGTTAAATGCACTAGAGAAATCAAAGAACATGATCCTCACAGTGCTGCCTGCTTTGTCCAGATGACAGTGGGTTGGTTGAAGTAGGTGGATGATGGCATCTTCAACTCCAACTCCACAGCGATAAGCAAACTGCTGTGGGTCCTGATATGTTCTTGTTTGCTTACTCAGGGGGGCCAACAGGAGTCTCTCCAGGACCTTCATGATGTGGGATGTCAGGGCAACGGGTCTATAGTCATTGATGACTGATGGGTGAGTTCTTTTGGGTACTGGAACAAGGCAGGATGTCTTCCACAACACTGGAACCTTCTCCTGAGTTAGGCTAAGGTTGAAGATGTGCTGCAGAATCCCACAGAGCTGCTCTGCACAGGCCTTCAGGACTCTGGGGCTGACACCATCTGGACCTGCAGCCTTGTTCCGGTTCAGTTTCTCCAGCTGCCTCTTCACCTGACTTTTGGAGAAAGACAAGTGGGAGGGGGAGGCAAAGGGGGTAGCAGCACCTCCTGACTTTGTTGAAGTCAAACTTGTGGAATCAGAAGAGTCCATGGCTGAGGTGAAGGATAAAACATCCGAGGTGTAACAGGGAAACTGTTGATCAGAGGAGAGTGGGATGTCTGTTTGGCTGGGAACAGGAGAGGTGGATGCTGAGCTAGTTCCTGAACTGAACCTGTTGAAGAATATGTTCAGTTCATTGGCTCTGTCCAGACTTCCATCTATCCAATCCTTCCTGTCCTTAAAACCTGTGATCTTTCTCATTCCTGACCAGACATCTCGGATATTGTTCCTCTCTAGTTTGTTCTCCAGCTTCTTCCTGTATGCCTCCTTGCTGTCTCTGATCTTTACCTTAAGGTGCTTCTGTATACTCCTCAATAATTCCCTGTCTCCCTCCCTGAAGGCTCTTTTTTTCTTGTTTAGCAGTTCCTTCAGGTCACTGGTGATCCAGGGTTTGTTATTCGGGAAGCATCTCACTGTTCTGGTGGGGATGATGTTGTCCACACAGAAGTTTATATAGTCAGTCACACACTCAGTCATGGCATTGATGTCCTCTCCATGTGCTTGGCAAAGAGTCATCCAGTCTGTGGTTGCAAAATAACCCTGCAGGGCTTCTTCAGCTTCCTGTGACCATTTTCTCACAGTTCGTTTTGTCACAGGTTGCCTCTGAACAAGGGGTTTATATTCTGAACATAGAAAAACAAGATTGTGATCTGATTGTCCCAGAGGAGGTCTTGGTTTGGACGTGTATGAATCCTTTACATTTGCATAAAACAAATCCAAGGTCCTGTTTTCTCTTGTAGAGCAGCTGACAAACTGTTGAAATGTTGGAAGTGTAGTAGAGAGCGAGGCATGATTAAAATCACCAGATATTGCCACAAATGCATTGGGGTGCTGTGTCTGTAGCTTAGCAACAATGGAACTGATGACATCACATGCATTGTCGGCAACGGCTGAAGGTGGAATGTAAACAACTGCCAAAATTACACTGGTGAACTCTCTTGGTAAATAATATGGACGAAAACTCACTGCCAAGAGTTCGACATCTGGGCTGCAGAGACGGCACTTCACAGTAACATGTCCTGGATGACACCATCTGTTGTTTACAAGCACTGCTACTCCACCACCTTTTCTTTTCCTGCTCGTCTTCAGATCTCTGTCTGCTCGTACAGTCAGGAAGCCTGGCAGACAGACGTTGGAGTCGGGGATATGATCCAGTAGCCACGTCTCCGTAAAACACATAACACTGCATTCACGGTACTCTGGCTGAGTCCTTGTAAGGGCTTGGAGTTCATCCATCTTGTTAGCCAGTGATCTTACGTTGCCCATTATGATCGATGGAAGAGATGGCTTGAACTTCCTCTTTCTCTGTCTCCTTTTCGCTCCTGCTCTGCATCCACGTCTCCTCCTTATCAACTCATCAGGGATTTGTGGCTTCAGTTGAGGTATTATTTCAGCTTTTGCTATGTTAATCAGCTGCTCCCGGCTGTAAACCACATTGTTGCCATGGTTACGCATCATAACAAATTGAAACAGAAAGTTATGTGGAAGGGAAAAGTGTGGGAGAAAAAGGTGTGCAAGCAGCAGGGATGACCGCAGCCTGGAGCAGATTGTCAGGAAAAGTCCATTAATAAGTGTTGGGGACCATCACAAGGAGTGGACTGAGGCTGGAGTTAGAGCATCAAGAGCCCAGAACAGACACAGACGAATCCTAGACATGGGCTTCAGATGTCATATTCCTCTTGTCAAGCCGCTCCTGAACAACAAACAATGTCAGGAGCGTGTTACCTGGGCTAAAGAAAAGAGGAACGGCAAATGTTACATCTCATTTGGAAACTAAGGTCCAGAGTCTGGAGCAAGAATGGAGAGGCCCACAATCCAAGCTGCTTGAAGTCCAGTGTGAAGTTTCCACAGTATTTGTTGATTTGGGGCGCCATGTCATCTGCTGGTGTTGGTCCACTGTGCTTTATTAAGCCCAGAGTCAACACAGCCATCTACCAGGACATTTTGGAGCTCTCATGCTTCCTTTCACAGACGAGCTTTAGGGAGATGCTGACTTCATTTTCCAGCAGGATTTGGCAGCTGCACACACTGCCAAAAGTACCAAAACCTTGTTCAATGACCATGGGATTACTGTGCTTGATTGGCCAATTTTTTATTTTATTTTTTTAACTTTAATTCTTCCATTTCTGGTAGAAACATTGTTTTTGTGGACAACTGTTCTATCTGGTTTTGAATGCTGTGCAGCTGGAAGGATTTTTGCTGATACTTTTTATTTTTGGACATTTGTTATGATGCATAACCATGGCAACAAGGTGGTTTACAACTGGCAGCAGCTGATTAACATCACAAACAGCCACAAAACCCTGATGAGTTGAAAAGAAGACGCCATAGATCCAGAGAATCCACTACATCAGACTGTCATACAACTACAGAGCGTCTTCAGTCAGAGGCTTCTTCAGATCTGCAGAGCACTACAAGAGTTTATCCCTACCCACAGCCATCTGCATCTACAACACATCATTGAAGGAACTTGCATAATGAGTTACAACAACATTTAATATCCCTTTGGGATTAATAAAGTAATTTTGAATTTGAATTGAATTTGAATTTGAATTTGAAACTCGCCTCACTTGAACCCCATAGAGAATCTATGAGTGACATGAGACTATTACTACACTATTGAAGCATCCTGGTTTTCCATAACACCTCCGCAGTGTCACAGGCTGGTAGCATCCATGCCATGCCACAATGAGGCAGTACAGATGCAAAAGGGGCCCAAACCAAGTACTGATTACATATGCATGATTATACTGTTTCAGAGGTCTGACATTTATCTATTTAAAATCCTTTATTTCATGTAATATTAAAATTTTGAGATTTTGAATTTGTGGTTTTCATAAGCTGTAAACCATAATCATCAAAATTATAACAAAATAAAGGATTGAAATTCCTCGCTTTGCGTGCAACGAGTCTCATATCTCAATCTCATATATTAGTTTCACCTTTTAAGTTGAATTACTGAAATAAATTAACATTTGCACCCTATTCTAAATTTTCAAGTTACACCTGTAAAAACTAAAAATGTAGCTGATATTAAACTTCTGTTGTACAAAATATCCAATATGATTCAAGTGTGCATCCTTTTTATATTTTGCTTACAGAGGACCAAAACAATGTCAGTCTGGTTCTCCAAGTTATTCGAAGATCATAAAAGGTTTGAGGGTTTTTGTTTTTTTCAGTCCAGTCTTTGTTTCTAAATATAAAAATATGGTGTAAAGGGAAGTGTCAAGCTGTTAGCTCTTTGTGAAACACTGTTATGTCAAACAAGGGTGTAGCAGTGCATGTATTCATGCCAAACAGCACTGTGGAGGCGCCAGAAGATATCAAGGCAAGGCAAGGCAAGGCAATTTTATTTGTATAGCACACTTTCAACAGCAGGGTAATTCAAGGTGCTTTACATGATTTGGTGATTTAAAAGAAACACATAAAAGAAACACACATTACACATGATACACAATAAAGCAAGAGAAAAATAAAAAAAGCAAGAGAGCATGAACACATTTCATACATATGACATCAAGCATTTACTCAAAGGCAATTCTAAACAGATGGGTTTTTAGTCTCGATTTAAAGCAGTTCAGAGTTTCAGCAGCTCTACACTCGTCAGGAAGTCTGTTCCAGATAAGGGGAGCATAAAAAGTGAAAGCTGCTTCTCCATGTTTAGTTCTGAGTCTAGGGATGTTTAGTAGGCTAGAGTTGGAGGACCTGAGTGGTCTTGGTGGTTGGTACCATGACAACAGGTCTTCAACATATTTTGGTGCTAAGCCATGTAATGATTTATAAACTAGTAAAAGTATTTTAAAGTCTATTCTCTGAGCTACAGGGAGCCAGTGTAAGGACTTTAGAACTGGGGTGATGTGCTCTACTTTCCTGGTTCTAGTGAGGACGCGAGCGGCAGCGTTCTGGATCAGCTGCAGCTGTCTGATTGACTTTTTAGGCAGACCTGTGAAGATGCTGTTGCAGTAATCAATCCGGCTAAAGATAAACGCATGGATGAGTTTTTCTAGGTCGTGTTGCAAAATCAGTCCTTTAATCCTAGAGATGTTCTTCAGGTGATAGAACGCTGACCTTGTTATTGCCTTTATGTGACCCTGGAGGTTCAGGTCTGAGTCCATTACTACACCTAGGTTACGAACCTGATCAGTAGTTTCTAGCTGTATTAATTGAAGCTGTGTGCTGACTCTTGATCGTTCCTCCTTGGGTCCAAAAATAATCACTTCAGTTTTGTTTCTATTCAGCTGGAGAAAGTTATGGCACATCCATCCATTTATTTGGTCAATGCATTGATTTAGGGTTTGAATGGGTTCAGAGTCACCTGGTGACATTGTAATGTAGAGCTGAGTGTCATCTGCGTAGTTATGGTAGCTAATGTTATTGGTTGCTATAATCTTGCCTAGTGGGAGCATGTAGATATTAAATAAAAGGGGCCCCAGGATGGAGCCCTGGGGCACCCCACATGTGATTTCTGTTCGTTCTGATGAAAAGTTTCCTATTGAAACATAGAAGTCCCTGTTCTTTAGGTAAGACTCGAACCAGCCAAGTACTGTACCAGAGAGTCCGACTGGTATCAGGCACAACCAAATCCCGCTCTCATTTTCAAGAGAACAAGCACACAGGTTTTTTATTTCTGGTTAAGTCCCATAGCGGACAATAAGATGTAGAAACGTTCTAAAGGAATCCACACCAAAACAGTGCAAGAATTGCTTATAATGATGACGCGCTGGGACTTTCAGACCACTCTGCTTGTTTCTAAATACAAAAAAACAAATTCAAGATTTTGGTCATCTACACCTGGAGCAGAAAGCGACTGGTGGGAATATGGAAAGCCAGAAGGGTCCCAATTTGAGCTCTTTCAACTGTACTCACACTGTTTCCTTTCTTGTCATGTACAATGCCACTTTTAAAAAGTCATGTGTTTGTTGGTACTCTGTGACAGGGTAAGCCGTATTGCGTCATTTCCTGTTGTCACTGTTGTGCTCCGTGGAGCTGTTGTTCAGACTCTCTTGAACTGATCTTGTTTTCTCTGTGCTGAGGCCTATCTAAGTTATTTTAACACACAAGCACACTAAAACACACGTTTTGTGGTAGTGTACTGACGTTTTCTTGGGGTTGTAAGGTCTCGCTAGCTTAGTTAGCTTAGCTTCATTGCGGCTATGGCTACTCTTCTCTCTCCTGTCTCTAACTCTTCTCTTCTCTCTTGCTCTCTCTGTCAGATGTTTAGTTACTTCCCTGCTTCCTTTAGTGATAATGGTAACTGTAATAAATGTAATATTTTTGTAGCTTTGGAGGCGAGGGTAACAGAATTAGAAGCAAGGCTCCGCGCTGTTGAAAAACCAGCAGATAGCCGAAGCCCATTTGCCAGCGCGGAGCCAACAAGGATAGAACCCCCTAGCTGTCCTCCGGTAGAGCCCGCGCAGCCGGGACCTCAGGGCGGCTGGGTGACTGTACGTAGGAAGCATAGTTCTAGGACCCAGCCCACGGGCCACCACCAACCGGTTCGCGTTTCTAACAGATTTCCCCACTCAGCGACACACCCGCTGAGAAGCCGACCCTGGTAATTGGCAGCTCCATAGTCAGAAACGTGGCATTAGAGACACCATTGACCATAGTCAAATGCTTGCCAGGGGCCAGAACGGGCGACATTAAATCCTACCTGAAACTGCTGGCTAAAGATAAGCGTAAATACAGTAAGATTGTTATTCACGCTGGCGGTAATGACACCCGGTTACGCCAGTCGGAGGTCACTAAAATTAGTGTTGCTTCGGTGTGTAAGTTTGCTAAAACAATGTCAGACTCTGTAATCTTTTCTGGTCCCTGCCTGATCGGACCAGTGACGACATGTTTAGCCGCATGCTGTCATTCCATCAATGGTTGTCTAGGTGGTGTCCTGCAAACGATGTGGGCTACATCGATAACTGGCTAACTTTTTGGGGAAAACCTGGTCTGATCCGGAGAGACGGCATCCATCTCACTTTGAATGGAGCAGCTCTTCTTCTAGGAATATGGCCGAATGTATTGGTCCTCCAAAACACTGACAACCCAGGGTCCAGACCAGGAAGCAGTCGTAGTTTAACCCACCTCTCTGCTGCTTCTGTACTGTTACCCACCCATTACCCTATAGAAACAGTGTCTTGCCCACGGCCAAAATTAAACGGATTTAAAGTTAAGCCAACAAAAGCAAATTATGGAAATCTCATAAAGATAAATACGACTTTGACTGAACAGAAAAATAAATCTATTAAATGTGGTTTATTAAACATAAGATCT
Organism: Valencia hispanica; assembly: GCA_963556495.2. Lineage (NCBI taxonomy): Eukaryota > Metazoa > Chordata > Actinopteri > Cyprinodontiformes > Valenciidae > Valencia > Valencia hispanica. The sequence continues at coordinate 10,375,649 of OY747713.1, read as the reverse complement.
CTCTCCTCAAAGACTTTGTTAGTAAATGACTTGATTGGTGATAATCACATTGATTTGCTTTGTCTCACAGAAACCTGGTTGCAGCAGGAGGATTATGTCAGTATAAATGAGTCAACTCCTTCCAGTCATTTAAATTTTCACATTCCTAGAAATACTGTGCGAGGAGGAGGAGGAGTTGCAACCATTTTTCGTTCTGATTTACTAATTAGTCCCAGACCAATTGATGGCTACAGTTCTTTTGAACATCTAACCCTTAATTTTCCTCATCCAAGTTGCAAAACATTAAGACCATTTTTGTTTGTGGTTTTGTATCATCCACCAGGCCCTTACTCTCAATTCTTGGATCAGATCTCACATTTTTTATCTGATTTAGTATTAAATACTGATAGGGTCATTATAGTAGGGGACTTCAATATTCATGTGGATACTGAAAGTGATAGCCTAAATGCAGCCTTTAGTGCTATTTTAGACTCAATTGGCTTTACTCAAAAAGTACAGGGATCAACCCACTCGGGCAAACACACTTTGGACCTTGTACTGACATACGGTATTGAGTGTGAGGAAATAACAGTCCACAAACATAACCCGGTCCTGTCTGACCACTTCTTGATAACTTTTGAATTTATTTTAACTGACCATCTTAAATCTGAAAGAAAATTTCATTATAGTAGAGCTTTATCAGACAATGCTGTAACAATTTTTAAAGAATCTGTTCCATTCTTACTTTCCTCAGTGTCTCAGAGTAACACAGTGGATGGCAGCAATTCTATCTCTAACCCTTCAGAAATTGATGGTCTTCCAAACTCTTCCACTACACTGGTTCACAGCGTTACGTCCTCATTGCGTTTGGCATTAGATAGTGTAGCCCCCTTAAAAAAGAAAGTGGCTAACCATATGAGGCTGACTCCTTGGTTTAACGCAGAGTTGCATACTTTAAAGCAGAATACTAGGAAGTTGGAGAGAAAATGGCGCTCTACACATCTAGAGGATTCCTATTTAACCTGGAATAACATTCTACTGCTGTATAAAAAGACCCTTCAACAAGCTAGAACAGCATATTTTTCATCATTAATAAAGGCGAATTAAAACAATCCTAGGTTTCTTTTTAGTACAGTTGCCAAACTTACACAGAGTCATAGCTCTGTTGAGCCAACTATTCCCCCAGCTCTTAGCAGTGATGATTTTATGGGATTCTTCATAAATAAAATTAATTCTATTAAAAATAAAATCATTGGCATCCTCCAAAAATTGATTACTTCTTCCTCAGTAAATGAGGCAGCATCGGAAAGAACTGTAGAACCTCATTTGTGCTTAGGCTGTTTTGATTCAGTCGAGCTTTCGGAATTATCAAAAATATTAGCCTCATCCAAACCTTCAACTTGTATGTTGGACCCAATCCCAACCAAATATTTAAAGAAGTGTTCCATTTGGTTCCTGGCCCCATTTTGGATATGATGATTCTAAAGAGGTCATTTTGAAAGACTGAATAGTCTGAATAGTGTGCCACATCAAGATGCTGATCTGACATCATGATTTGTGCACAGGTGTACCTTATACTGCCCGCAATAAAAGGCCACCCTGGAATGTGCAGTTTCTTGCTTTATTGGGGGTCTGGGGACTCAGAACCGGTCAGTATCTGGTGTGACCACCATTTGCCTCAGGCAGTGCAACACATCTTCTTTGCATAGAGTTTATCAGATTGTCAATTGTGGCCTGTGGAATGTTGGTCCACTCCTCTTCAATGGCTGTGCGAAGTTGTTGGATATTAGTGGGAACTGGTACACGCTCTCGTATACGCCGGTCAAGCACATCCCAAACATGCTCAATGGGTGACATGTCCGGTGAGTATGCTGGCCATGCAAGAACTGGGACATTTTCAGCTTCCAAGAATTGTGTACAGATCCTTGCAACATGGGGCCGTGCATTATCTTGCTGAAACATGAGGTGATGTTCATGGATGTATGGCACAACAATGGGCCTCAGGATCTCATCACGGTATCTCTGTGCATTCAAAATGCCATCAATAAAATGCACCTGTGTTCTTCGTCCATAACAGATGCCTGCCCATACCATAACCCCACCACCACCATGGGTCACTCGATCCACAACGTTGACATCAGCAAAGCGCTCACCCACACGACACCACACACACTGTCTGCCATCTGCCCTGAACAATGTAAACCGAGATTCATGCGTGAAGAGAACACCTCTCCAACGTGCCAGACGCCATCGAATGTGAGCATTTGCCCACTCAAGTCTGTTACGGCGACGAGCTGCAGTCAGGTCAAGACCCCGATGAGGACGACGAGCATGCAGTTGAGCTTCCCTGAGACGGTTTCTGACAGTTTGTGCAGAAATTGTTTGGTTATGCAAACCAATTGTTTCAGCAGCTGTCTGAGTGGCTGGTCTCAGACGATCTTGGAGGTGAACCTGCTGGATATGGAGGTCCTGGGCTGGTGTGGTTACACGTGGTCTGCGGTTGTGAGGCCGGTTGGATGTACTGCCATATTCTCTGAAACGCCTTTGGAGACGGCTTATGGTGGAGAAATGAACATTCAATGCACAAGCAACAGATGTGGTTGACATTCCTGCTGTCAGCATGCCAATTGCACGCTCCCTCAATGCTTGTGGCATCTGTGGCATTTTGCTGTGAGACAAAACTGCACATTCCAGGGTGGCCTTTTATTGTGGGCAGTATAAGGTACACCTGTGCACTAATCATGATGTCAGATCAGCATCTTGATGTGGCACACCTGTGAGGTGGAATGGATTATCTCAGCAAAGCAGAAGTGCTCACTATCACACATTTAGACTGATTTGTGAACAATGTTTGAGAGAAATGGTAATATTGTGTATCTGGAATGAATTTTAGATCTTTAAGTCCATCTCATGAAAAATGGGAGCAGAAACAAAGGTGTTGCGTTTATATTTTTGTTGAGTGTACATGCAAAACCCTTAATAATCAAGCTCCATCATACATCAGAGATCTAATTGTTTCATATTTTCCCAACAGAGCACTTCGCTCTTAGACTTCAGGTTTACTTGTAGTTCCTAGGATTTCTAAAAGTAGAATGGGAGGCAGATCTTTTAGTTATCAGGCTCCTCTCCTGTGGAACAAGCTCCCAGTTTTAGTCCATGAGGCAGACACTCTGTTTACTTTTAATGCCAGGCTTAAAACTTTCCTTTTTGATAAAGCTCATAGTTAGAGTGGCTTAGGTCATCCTGAGCTAGCTCTGTAGTTATGCTGCTATAGGCTTAGACTGCTGGAGGACAGACTTACCAATTTTCTTCACTCTGCTACTTCCTTTTCTACTACTACTCTCCAGTTGTATTACAGTATATTCTGCTATTTCGACTGTTAACTTTGTGTTCTCTCAGTGTTTTTCTCTCCATAAAAGATATACCTGGTCTGGTATCCTACTTGGCTGGAATGCCCTGTTGGACGGGGGGCATCGACTGGGATGGTGCTCCCAGTGGCTGGACATCCACTGTGTCCTGTTATCAACATTCTACTTTCTGTAACATAGAAAGTACTCTTATATCAGATCTTCTGTTCCTTCTGTGTCTCTGTTCTGTCTTCTCAAACCCCCAGACGGTCGTGGCAGATGGCCGCTCCTACTGAGCCTGGTTCTGTTGGAGGTTTCTTCCTGTTAAAGGGGAGTTTTTCCTCTCCACCGTCGCTACATGCTTGCTCAGTATGAGGGATTGCTGAAGGATTGCTGTGGTTGGAAAGTCTGCCCAACCTCATGCCAATGACTGACGCAATCTGCTGGGATTCCTTAAATAGCAAACTTTTTAACTGATTGGAATGTTTGTATAAATGTATTGAAATGACTTCTTGTTAAGTGCCTTGAGATGACATTCAATTCAATTCAATTCAGTTTATTTATTTAGCGCCAATTCACAACAGATGTCATCTGTTGTGAATTGGCTCTATATAAATAAACTGAATTGAAATTGAATTGAATGTGGGCCTTAACATTAGAAAAATAAATGACATTCATATAAATCAAGTCAATTGCCTTTTAATTTTTCACTACTTTTGTCTCAAAAAGAAATATTTCATTTTGGTCTTAATATTCAAGCTAAGTGGAGCCAGGCTGATACCTTTGAGCCTCCTGACCAGCAACAGTGTTTTATTCTCTCTCTTTTCATGAGCTTTCTCTCTCACAAGTAGGACAAAGAAACTTACGCACCGATTCCTTTCTTGCAAAAAAATCAGGATCAGAAAGTTTAACCCTACTAACAAACAGTGTTAAATTTGGCTCTTTTAGTAAATGTAAAGTATGAGGAAAAAAGGTTTTTCGTCATTGCCTAAAACTAAGAGCTCAAAATGACAATTTCTTAAAACAGTGTTAAGGTATCAATAAAAAACCAACAAAACTAAACAAGTCAGCTGAAATTATTGTTACTGGAAGCAATACATAAGAAACCCAGTTGGGGCCAGACTTTTGCTCAGTAGTGGAGAAAATCCTGCTTGTTGGTCTCCTGTTGGAGTGAACGCTTGCAGCCTTGGCTCAGAGACATGTCAGCATCCACAGCTTGTTGCTCAAAGCTCCTAAAACTCATTAAGGTAATTAATATAACTTAAAATAATTAATTAAACTTAAGTCTTATCCCTGATCCTCTGAGTTCAATCTAATGAATTATTTATGGCAACAAATATTTTAATAAATCTGCTAATACAATTCCCATGAAAAACACTCAAAACAAGCATTTAATCCATGCAAACAATGCTACAGCATCCATATAATCAGTATAAGGTGGGTTTATATAACTGCACAAGTACTTTTATATTGCCTCAAATGGTCTTTCACAGTAAGTACTCTCATGCTACCATTTTAATTTGGCCTAATAGATATTTAAACTTCTCAGAGGTTATTAATTAACCAATTTGAAGCCATCAATGTGAACAATTTCTGAGTTGCCAGATTGTAAAAAACACTCCATGTTGAAGATTGAGGTCATTAATTCATTAGTGATTTGCTTCAAACGGGCCTTACTACTACTTATCTTCTTATAATTGCTAGTAATTAGGTGATTTAATCTTTAAATAATTAGATGCTGGTCTTGACATCCTAGAAAAGGATTTTGCATTCAGAGGGGATTCCTGATTAAATTACAACAAATGTTTGAGGATAAAGAAAAAAAACAAAAAACATTTAAACTGGACAACCCAATACCCAGACATATTTGCACAATGAATATTTCTACATTAAGAGGAACAATTCCTGAAGTTTTGAAAGTTATTTATTTCCCGATTCTACCAAGAAAAACTGAAAATTGAAGAAACAAATCATAAGAAAAAGAGGTCAACACACAAGTAAACTTATGAACCTCAGGAAAAACCCTCTTGAGTTGTGCAATGATCCACAAGAAATTAAGGTAAAACAGCTAAAAGAAGGTTACACTTTTTTTTTCTGGCTACGTCACTCATTTTAATTGATTCGGAGAGTCCTAGATGCCAGACAAGTTGTTTATTTTGCCTCCTGTCATGGCCACAAGAGATAACTAAAGTTTTATTGGCTCATTTAAGAGCTTCTGTCTTTGTCATGGCCGTATTTATAAATGGGATGTGCTTAATTGCAGTTCCATGTCAGCTGCCTTGTCTGCCAGTTCTCTTTGTCTTCAACAAATTCACGATTAACATTTGGTCTTTCCCATGGCGACATGTGCAATCTGAAATGTATTTGCTTTGTCAAGATGTCCAAACACAAAAACAACAAACCAGCATCAGAGTTTTGCTCTGAAATGGACTGTCATTTTGTATCGTCTGTCCGTGTAATTTTAAGTCTTAAACACATGTATGTTCAAATACAGGATTTACTTGCAGCAGTTATTTATTTGCTTCAGGGAATTTTTGCTCTCAAGAATAAACTTCCCCATACTGCACTGATGAAAACTAATAAGGGCTTCTTCTTCTGAAGCTACACAAACCTCAGGAAAGCTATTTATGCTTAAAAAAAAATCTTGAAGGTACCATAATACATCTGTTTATCTAAACAATATATGAAGCAAAGACTTAAAATAACTTAAAAATAGTCATAACAGAAACAAAATGTCAGTAATTCAAAGAAAAGGAAAGGATATATTAAATGATAATTGTTTTTCAGACAGTATACATGTAGACGACCCTCTCTTGCTGAATAAAAACATATCTGTCAGTATTGCTTCCTTTGATTCAGAACAAAAGACATTAACTGTGGTGTTAAGCTGCTTCTAAGGTAGGTTTTTTAAAATAGTACCAATTTAAATTCCATTCAGGGTGAAAACTGCTGATATGGTTCCTTGTCTTTGCTGTTCTAATGCATGGCAGATTTTACACTCTATACTGTCCAAGCTTTTCTAGACCTACATTACCTGAAGCTGTGATCTCCTAATAAAATTATGTTGCTGCAGTCATGCAGAAATTTTCACACACACAACTTGACTTAGGAAAGAGAAATTTCCACCATTTCATGGGAGGTGTTGCTCGCGAGAAACTGATGCTTAAAGAGGAAATTGACTGGAGAAACTTTCAGCTGAGTGCAGAGACAGAGTTCATCTAAAGGTGAAACTGAGGACTTGTATATGACATCTGCTTCTAACCCATACATGACTTCAGAACTCAACTATTTATAACTTGTAACACTGTAGAAAGCCCCGGAGGCATATGTGCACTTTTATATATGCACCATTGTAATATTAATGGTGTGGAGACATAAATCTGTTGACACACTCCAAATGTGCAGGGTCATGCCTCTCTTCGGGGGGTGTAGGAAGGCAACTCCATAATGTTTTTCATTATATTTTAATGCTTTAAGGTAACATCAAGGTTAAGTTTTGAGAAAATGAATGCAAGTCCTCTGAAAACATGGAAACATGATTGGGTTTTGTGCGTTTTTATGTGTGTGTGATGGGAGTTCCTAGGAAACCCGACCAAGCAGCATATGAATGTACACACACGCTCATGTGCTTCAACACTCTGATGTTATAGCAAAGAAACACACTCCAGGCTGGCACTTGTGTTCTCATAGAGGTTATATGACCTTACAATTAAAAAAATAAAATAAACAAAATAAATAAATTCATAAACCAGTGAGTGACCAGGTCAGGAGATGCTCTTACATATTGTCATGCCTGTGTGTTTATGGGCTCTGAAAACCATTCACTCACCAGCCTGACCTTTTAGATCAGTGCATCAGGAAACCTTAACCCCACTTTCTATGCAAGAATGCTGGCAGAGAGACGAAAACAAACACACTTTTATCCTTCTCTGAAGAAAAAGCCTCTCTGAACACAGAAGAGTGACCGGTCCAGCGAGTTGGAGTCCTCAGGTGACCCCTTATATGCAACTTCTGCAACACAGCTTTAAATAGCAGCACTTTTATCTCAGTGACTGATGAAAGCAACCGCACAGATCTACACACTGACACCCTTATCGCAGAGTGGCTGCTTGATGCAGGGACCCTATGAACATAATGTCCTCTGGTGGACAGCCTGCAGTGCTGACAGAGGTGAAAATACCTGGAAATGTATTTTCAGGTTTTTGTTAGAAGCAAACAGAACAAGATTCTAGCTGACACGTGGTTTTAAAGGAACAGATCAAGTTTAAATGTCATATAAGGTCTGAAGGTGGACAATGAAATGTTGCATTATGGTGATTGTAGATGATCCTTTTAGTTCTGGAAAGCTGCAACATGAAACGATCACAGATAAGACCCCTTTCCTGATACTCTTTGAGCAGGTATACTAGTGCTGAATTTAAAAAAATTATATTGTGCTTTACTGTTTGGGTTTCATTATGTGGTACATATAAGGAAATAATATATATAGGTATAATCTATAAAATATAAGATATAATATATAGCTTCTACCAATTGGATTTTAACATTTGATTTATTTATTTTGTTTATTTCCTGCAAATGCAGCACAGAGACAAATAAATGAGATCCACTAACAGTCGTAATAAATAAATAAAGTCAAGAGAATCTGAAAATAAAGAAAGTTTACAATACACTGTATAGGGTCAAAGGCTAAAGTGTCATCTACAATTCTCAAATAATCCTTCTCCACTTCTCATGATAGAGAAATATTCAAAATAAACCAATGTTAATACTTACTGTACATCATTAAAATAAACAAAACAGTTACATATCAGGAAACGGCTCAGAATTTGTAATTTTCCTCTTTCAAGCCCTTCCTTTCTACACACTCTCAGATTGTGTATATATTGAAGAAACTATTTTTAAACATACAGTGGTGTGAATACATAATTGCTCCTACCCACAGATTTCTTTTTCTTTTCTCAGTTTTTCCTTTAAAATGTCCAGAATCCAGCAGCTGGTCTTCCATCAGCCTTAAAGAGCACCCTGTCGCCTGCATCAAATTCAAGTCAATGATGTTAACTCAGAAAGTCCTTAATGGAACGACTCCCATCCACTTGAATGCTCTCATATCGGCTTATGTGACTGGGTCACTCTAGTCGTCAAAGGATTGTTCGCTAGCAGTCCCCTCACCACAATCAAGACAATCCAGTCTCTTTTCATGTGTCGCTCCACAATGGTCGAATCAAATCAAACTTTATTTATAAAGCACTTTTCATACAACTGCAGCTCATAGTACTTTACAGGATTAAAATTACCCCACAAAGACCACATTCTCATCCCTCCCCCACATAATAAAAAGCATGATCACAGTTATACCCCCCTCCCCCAGAACCAACCTTCATGCACGCACACACTTAAGAGCAACAATAAAAGGACATTGAGCTGAGTACAGATGAGCCAGGTAAGGAACTGCCTTCAAGGGCCATCTCCACCGGCTGCATTACATCAACCGCAGCAGCCAACGCATTGACACAGGGCACCCAGAGGAGGTAAGGCTGAGACCCCCACCTCCATCCAAGCTCTACCTGGAGAACACCCAGGCAGCCACAGCAGACCACCGCTCCCGAGGCAGAGGGATCCCATCGAGGAAATACTGGAAGGAAGATTAAAATGATTAAAATGTGGATAAATATAATAAGATTAAATAGTAAAACACTGATAAAATGTATTAAGTAAAACATGCAGAGCAGTTAAATAGACTACTAAATAATAATCAGTTAAAAGCTAGGCTAAAAAGGTGAATCTTGAGCATGCTCTTAAAAACTTGAACGTTCTCCGGCAGCCTGTTAAGGTGAGGGCCATAAAACTGGAAAGACCCCTCACCATGAGTGTGTGTCCTGAATTTAGGGATAACAAGGAGACAGCTGCCAGAGGGGCACAGATACTGCGAAGGTTCATATTAGGGATGGGCATTTGATTAAACTGTCTTCATCAATCATTGGGAGAATTAACGATCGATTTTCGATTAATCATTGATATTTTTATATTAAAATGCAGTGAGAATAGAAAAATAGCGTGTTTCCTCATTGAGATCTTCATTACAAGTGGGACACCTCTTGTGGAAGCTAAATGGAATTAATTCATGGTAGTTGCACAGACAAAATATGCGCTATAAGCAGCAGAGCCGATAGTAAAAGCCGGTAGGCTACTCATTAACGCAACTGACGCTCATATATTTTTTCTTCTCCAAAAAAAAATAAAAAAAGTCATGCTAAACAATAACTTAATAAAAAAATATATAATACTTAGAGGTCTGATAGTTTTGTGTTACATTTGGCAAAAAGAGTCGAGAAAGAGGATGAGAGAGATCATCATACCTAACAATAAATTAGGCTCATTAACAGAGTGAAAAAGACAAAAACAAAAGAAACCGTAATTTATATACAACTTTAGCACCAGTCTACTGATTTTTGTTGAGAAAGATGAGCATGTTAACATGCGCTGGGGTCAGAAGCGAAAGCAGACCAGGCTGCTGTTGCGTCTGACCTGCAGCGCAGAGATCACCTGCTGTGAGGGGACAGACGTCGCTGGGATACACATACCTCTGTGCTAACTTGGCAAGCCTCTGGAATCTTGTTTGATTCATTTTCCACCAGTCTTTAGGGGTGCAATCCAGAGGTGGCGGAACCTCCCTCAGAAAGTAATCGGTGAGTAAGTTTCTCTGCTCGTTGTGCATCTCGGCTCCTCCGTGCTAACACCGACTTGATGCTAGGTTGAGACCAAGAGCAGGATGCTCCGCTTCTAACCAGGGTTGGGAGTGCGTTCAAGTAATTATACACAGCTTCGCAGTGTTGACAGTGAACCGAGTTGTTTGTTTTTTTAGTCAAAGTGGTCCCACGCCACACTTTGCTGCGACCTCTTCATGACAATGTTACTTTTGAAATACACTGAAACTGGCAAGAAACTGAGTCGGCCTGTGGGTTTTATTTTCAGTCGTCACCCTCATGTGGTAAAGTGTTTAATTACTGCCACATAGCAAAATAATTGCATTCCTTCAAAACTCTCACTACGCAACAGAACATGCATTAATTGATCGGTAAAAAAAAAAATTATCGATGAAATTCTTGATCAATTCATCGATCGTCGATTAATTATGCCCATCCCTAGTTCATATGGTAATTCAATTCAATTCAGTTTATTTATATAGCGCCAATTCACAACAGATGTCATCTCAAGGCACCTAACAAGAAGTCATTTCAATACATTTATACAAACATTCCAATCAGTTAAAAACTTTCCTATTTAAGGAATCCCAGCAGATTGCGTCAGTCATTGGCGTGAGGTAGGGCCCCGTTGATGCAGACTTTTCAACCACAGCAATCCTTCAGCAATCCGTCATACTGAGCAAGCATGTAGCAGTTCTGAAAGATAAGAAGCCCAAGACCATTAAGACACTTAACAACCATTAAAATAACCTTACAATTGATCCTAAAACATACAATGCAATGCAAGGAATTTAAGACAGGTGTAATGTGCTCCCACCTCCTGGTCTTCATCAGGACATGTACTGTTGAATTTTGTAGAAGTTGTAAACATGAGATACTGTTTTTGGGAAGACCAGAAAGCAGGGCATTACAGTAATCAATTCTACTGGTGATAAAAGCATGCATCAGTGTCTCCGTGTTGGCCCGAGAGAGAATGGGGCGGACTCTGGCAATGTTCTTTAGATGACTGCTCCGTGCACCCCCACCGCAGCTGGGCTCAACCGTGGTCCAGGTATTCAGTGGGACTGGAGTGGAGCTGATCAGGGCTTTTTGTTTAGGCCCCTGCTGAAACCAGCATTCCTCCTCTGCAGCAGATGTCTTGCAGGAATTTGGCACCCCGAGTCCGTTTGGAGACCCAGCAATGGATCCTCTCTCCACAGCTTCACCTGGCTGATAGGGAATGGTGTCAGCGAGCTGAGCACTATTGGCGGCGGCAGCGAGAGTCCATGATGATGTCCACGTGGCACTCGTGCGCCTGGATTTGGTGAACTGTAGATATCCTCTGCTCTAGCTACACAACCTTCTGGCTAAGCTTGACGCAGCCATCACACCCAGGGCGGCAGGTAAGTGGAGGCATTGTGGGGGAAAGAAGTAGTCCACGCACTCCCCACGGATTAAAACACCCCCAATAAAAGCATCTGATGATTAAAAGGCTAGCGAGGTTAAAATCGGTACAAACCAGTCTTAGAAAAGATTTAAAACAAGTTAAAACCATGTTTGTTAGGAGCCGGTCTTCAATGACCAACCAAGCAAGGCAAGGTAGGGCAATTTTATTTGTATAGCACACTTTCAAGTTTAGGACATAGAGTAAACACAGCAATAAAGCATGAAACACACACAAAGCATGTGACACATTCAAATATTACTCAAAGGCAGCTCTAAACAGATGGGTTTTTAGCCTTGATTTAAAATTATTTTGTGTTTCAGCAGCTTTGCAGTCATCTGAAAGTTTGTTTCAGATAAGGGGAGCATATAAGCTGAAAGCTGCTTCTCTGTGTTTGTTTCTAATTCCAGGGATGCTGAGTAGACTAGAATTAGAGGACCTGAGAGGTCTGGAGGGATGATAAAGTGACAACAAATCTTCAACATACTTTGGTGCTAAGCCATTCAATGATTTATAAACTAGAAAACGTATTTTGAAGTTTATTCTCCGAGCTACAGGGAGCCAATGTAAGGACTTTAGGACTGGGGTGATGTGCTCTACATTCATGCTACTAGTGAGGACACGAGCAGCAGTGTTCTGGATCAGCGGCAGCTCTTTAATTGACTTTTTAGGCAGACCTGTGAAGACACTGTTGCAGTAATCAATCCGACTAAAGATTAACACATGGATGAGTTTTTCGAGTTCCTGTTGCAACCTAAGTCATTTAATCCTAGAAATGTTCTTTAGGCGATAGAAGGCTGACCTTGTTATTGCCTTTTTGTGACCCTGGAGGTTCAGGTCTGAGTCCATTCCTACATCTAGATTTCCTGATCAGTAGTTTCTAGCTCTATTAGCTGTGTACTGACTCTTGATTGTTCCTCTTTTTTTTATTTTTTTACGTGTCCTGTTTGGCAGTGTGGAGCTCAGAATTTGTGTCTGAGTACCAAGTAGAAGCCCAACAGATTTACTTTCACAAGCGGAGCAGTACAGCTTTTGCTATATCACTCCACTTGATATATGTCTGAAAGATCTTTATTATGAATTGCTGGGGGTTTTATTTCCTGATGTTATGGACCCGGAGATGGAAAATTAAGGGGAAGAAAGAAAGAAGATGAAGAAGAGAGGTAGGAAACAAAAAGTCATGAGAGAGGGTGAGTTGAGAATACAAGAGAGGAAGGGGTACAAAGAAAACACAGGAAAACATTGAAGTCTGCCTCCATACCCACAGGACGGCAGAGAGGGGGGGAAAAACAAAACACGAAAAAGGAACATCGACAAAACCAACCAAACATTGTGAACTAAGAATTACACAACCACATCACACAAAAATAGATATAAAAATACAACAACAATGTCACAGAGAAACTCATGGGTCCGATTAATCAAGCTCTAGTAATGATAACCTCAGCCCAAGAATATATCTGTAAACACCAGAGACCCCACATCTCTGTGTGTGTGTGAGCATGCTGGTGCATATAAGGTTTCTCCATAAGAAACCTTATATGCACCAGCGCGCCACCACCACCCCGGGCCAATCCCCACCGCCAACATCCCAGCGCCCCACCCCTGCCCCACGTCAGGGCGCCCCACCGATAGCCGCAGCGGATGGACGGCATCCCCAGACCGAGCGCAGCCAGCACCTGGACACCAAGTTGTACCAGCTCCCGAGTCCTGATCCCACGCAACGCAGAGCGCCGAGACCAGGCATCCAACAAAGGCCAGGGCCGGTCCAACCCGCCAATGAACCGACCACGCACGGTGCGCACAACACAGGTGATCAAACGAGCAGAGACGCCGGATCCGCATCCCGCCGAGCCACCGAGCAGGCACCACCCAACAATCCCAAACATGGCACCCCTGAAAGAGGTGCCCCAACCAACCAAAGGAAGATATCGGCCCAGCGCATCTGCCAACCGACACACCGGCCCCCCCAGGGCCGGCCAGGAACGCACCAGTTCCAAACCGGATTGACCACCGACGCACCAGTAGGCAGGGGCATCCGTCACTGGCAGGGAGTGACGGAGGGGAAATAGGCCCCCCATTAAATGTAAGGCCTGAGGTGCGCCAGGCGAGAAGGCAGCCCAAGACCCAACCTGACAGGCAGACAAAGACATACAGACACAGTCATACGTTCCCTCCCTCTTAAACACATACATTTTCACTAACTCACCAAGACACCCAAGAAATGACGCTGCACCCTCACTTACACACCCCATACACACTTCATGCTCCCAGGTCCAGGTACCGATTCCCCAGTAGAGCCACCAGCCCCTGAACCCGGGAGATGGACCCCCTACCTCTGTGTGTGTGTGAGCATGCTGGTGCATATAAGGTTTTTTTTTTCTTTTTTTTTTCTCTTGCTTTATTGTGTATCATGTGTAATGTGTGTTTCTTTTATGTGTTTCTTTTAAATCACCAAATCATGTAAAGCACCTTGAATTACCCTGCTGTTGAAAGTGTGCTATACAAATAAAATTGCCTTGCCTTGCCTTGCCTTACCTTCTAGGACGGAGACAAGCAGACCGCCAAGGGCCCCACAGTGGCAAAGCAGCCCGACAGCCCAGGACCCCAACCAGACCACCTGTTCCTCCTCCGGACCCCAACCCCTGATGGCCCGTAGCGAACAGAGGTGTGAGAAGACCCCTAGCCTCTGTCCTCCCGCTCGAGTATGGTGTTGATGCGTGTTGTTATAATGTGCATTTAAAACTGAGGGGTGGGATGTGGGGAAGGCAGCCACACATCCCCCAACCCCCACCCTGAGCCCTCAGTGCCTATATGTAGTTTAACTGTGGGCACCGGCACCAGAGGTGAAGCTGATTGAACTGCTCCCCCTCTGGATGCCGAAAAGTGTGCCCACCCCAAAGTCCCTACATGTGTGTCGCATGAAAATGTTATAAGTGGGAGTGTCAAAGTTGTATATTACAATTTGAGACCCAGGACACCACGGGATAGCGAGGAGGGAAACCAGCAAAGGAGGCCCCCAGCGCCACCTGTGCATCGGAGGCCCCCGCAGCCCAAACCCCGGCGACATACCTGCCCAGACCAGGAGCAAACCGATGAACCGGGGGGCCGACCCACCAGGCCGACATCCACCAGCCCCATTCCCTTGTGGAGCGACCACTGCTGCTCAATGGCCCGGCAGGCAACCAAACCCAGCGCCCCACCCACCTGCCCTGCACGCCCACTTTCCGGCCAGTCCACCCGCAGGTCCGACCGAACCCGGGAAAACGCCCGACCCCAGCGCCCCACAACGCATAAAGACCAAGACCCAGGAGCTAAGTCCAGTGCGAAAAAGGACTGATCAGGCCCAGAAATGCCACCCAGCCACCGCGACCACCAGCCAGGCACCCCAACCAGCAAACAAGGCGAGACGCCATACAGGGACCGGCGATGACAATTGGCCCAGAGAAAAAGAGAGAGGCGGCCGCGCATGCCGGCCAGCCCCGACCCCCACAGGCAACAGAGACCCCACGCCGGCCAACCCCCGGCCAGGACCACAGCTAGCGGGTGCGGCGCCCCAAATCCCCAGGCCCACCACAGACCCTACCCAGGCGCAGCACGGCTCCAAGGCCAGTAACCCATGTCCGTCACTGCAACCCCCCTAAGGCACCGCATGCAGCAATCAGGAGTTACCACCCAAAGCTACCAAAGCCCAACCCCAGGTTGGGGCCACGACGTCCAGCGCCCCGTCCGCCCAGTGATCCCACCCCCAGGGATCCCCCCCAGAAGCCTCCAACCCCAAAAACCCCCACATCAGCAAAAGTATCCCAAACGACAAAACCAAGTGCCCCCCACCCCTACTAGGTGATGGAGCCAATCAAAGGAGCCCAGAGAAATTGTTCAGATATGGAGCCAGAGGCCATCTGAAGACCAATATGGTCCAACAAGAGATTTCTATACTGACTAATATTAAGAACCTTTTTATTTTTCCAGTTCAGGAGGATAGTTTTCTTAGCGATGCATAAGGCAATGTGAACCCAATAGAACTGACTTTGTGTCCATGGTGACATCATTTAAATCTCCTAACAGGAAAACTGAGGGAGATGGTGGAATGTTACATTTCAGACACTTTGATAAGTCCTCACATATCTGGCACCAAAATTTCTTAACAGGTGGACAGAACCAAAGCGCATGAATATAAGTATCTGGTATATTGCTTTGTAATACCTGCATTGTAAGCAGGTATTAGATGACGTAAAACCCATCCTAAATATCTGTTGACCTGTATAGTGTACTCTATGAAGGATTTTGTATTGTATTAATTGCAAATTAGGATTTTTTGTTATTTTAAAGGTTCTTAAACATATCTGAGACCAGACGTTTTGGTCAAAGTTGGCTGATAAATCCACCTCCCATTTTGAAATAGGTATGGCTATTGATTCATCTAATGTAGATAAAGTTTTGCGACAGTTTTGGCAGTTTTGACAGCAATTTGGGGGGATTGAGTTTAAAAAAATCCAAAACTTTTGCTGGAATTTGTAATTCAACTGTCTTGAGCCTAAATTTACCTTTAATAATAGATTTAATTTGTTGATATTCTAAGAATTTGTTTTTATCAATTCCATATTGTGTAATTAATGTATTAAATGGGATAAAGTCTGTTCCTTCAAATATATGTTCCAGGTATTCAATTCCATTGCACCTCCAGTCTGAAAAACTTATCATAAATTTTTTTTGCAAGATGTCGGGGTTATTCCAGATGGGTGTATGTCTGCATGGGATTATTGTGAACTCTGTCATTTTTAGAAACTCCCATCATGCTGTCAGAGAGGAGCTGATATTTATGCTTTTAAAGCATTCATATTGTTTTATATTTGAGCTAATAAATGGTAGGTCTGAAAGTTTTATCTAATTGCATAGTGTCTGTTCTACGTCTATCCAGGACTCATCTAGGTAGCTATGTTTTAACCATCTTGAGATGTATTGGAGCCTGTTGGCTAATAAATAATGATGGAAGTTTGGTAGATCTAGACCTCCTTTTTCTTTGGTCTTCTGCAGTGTTTTTAAGCTGATACGTGGGGGTTTATTTTTCCAAAAGAAATTTAGAGACAGAGGAGTCCAGAGATCTAAACCAGTCTAGTGATGGTTTACTTGGGATCATTGAGAATAAGTCGTTGATTCTGGGCAAAACCATTATTTTTACTGAAGCAACCCTTCCCACAAATGATATGGGTAGGGATTTCCATCTAGCAAGATCATCTTCCACTTTTTTTAAAAGTGGGATGTAGCTTTATTAAATCTACAAGTCTTGGTGAGACATTGATACCTAAATAAGTAATATTCCCTGACTGCAGTTGTGTATTAGTTGAATTCTGGACAGAACAATTGATTGGAAGAACTGTAGATTTTAACCAATTTATAGAATAATCTGAAACGTTTGAGTAAGAGTTTATCAACCCGATTACCTGAGAGAAAGAGGTTTGTGAATGCTGGAGAAAAAGTAAAACATCATCTGCATAAAGACTGATTTTATGTTCTATGTAATTGCATTTTATGCCTTTAATATTGTGAGTTTGCCTGATTGCTGCAGCTAGTGGTTCAATAAAATACCAAACAGGGAGGGAGAGAGAGGACATCCCTGCCTGGTACCTCTCTGAAGATAAAACCTAGATGATGTGTGGTTATTAGTCCTGATACATGCTTTTGGTGAACTGTATAATATTGTCAACCAGTTTATAAAAGAATTTCCAAAGCCAAATTTAAATAAGGTTGCAAATAATAATTTCCAGTTAACTCTATCAAATGCTTTTTCTGCATCTAGAGAAAATATATTAGTTTTAATGTTTTTACAGTAAGAAAAATCTATTAAATCTATTAGTCTACGTGAAGTTGTGGATGAATGTCTCCCTTTAATAAAACCAGTTTGATTAGGATTTATTATAAGAGGAGTTACTTTCTCTATCCTTTTTGCAAGGGCTTTGCAGATTATTTTAAGATCAACATTAATGAAGGATATGGGACGATAGCTGGTAGGAAACAAAGGGTCTTTACCTGATTTTAGTAGAAGACTAATGTAGGCAGAATTCATATTTGGTGGGAGTCGGCCATTTTCCTTGGTTTCCTGCAGCATTCTATGGAATGTTGGTGCCAGAATATTCCAGAATTCTTTATAGAACTCTGCTGGAAATCCATTTGGGCCTGGAGCCTTTTTATTGGGCATGCTTTGGGGGGGGCCTCCTGGAGTTCAGCCGCCGTTAGTGGTGAATCCAGGGGCATCGCTTGACTTTCAGATAATTTAGGTAGTGTTATGTTATCCAAAAAATGTTCAATTTCATGATCTGATGGGTTTATCTCTGGTGAGTATAAAGCCTTGTAAAATTCTTTAAAGGTGTTGTTTATCCTTCCAGGATCATATACTGTACTCCCAGTCTGATCTTTAATAGCAGATATAGTTGTTTTTTCTTTATTAATTTTAAGCTGGTTAGCCAAAAATCTACCTGATTTATTACCTTGTTCAAAGTTTTCTATCCTAAGTCTTTGAATTAAGAACTGGGTCTGTTTATTAATAATTTCATTTAATTCTAGCTTTGCTTTTGATTTTGTCTAGTCTCTCCTCATCTAGAGAAGCTTCTAAGGAATTAATAGTTTCTTTTAATTCCTGAATACGTTTTTTTTCCATTTTCTTTTTATTTGATGAGAATGAGATTATTTTACCACTAATCAAAGCTTTCCCTGCCTCCCAAAGAATGGATGGTGACATACCATGTAGGTCATTATATTCCAAATAAGATGCCCACTCTTTTTCAAAATATTTAATAAATTATTTATCCTTAAGTAATGATATATTAAATCTCCAATTTTTGCTTTGAGGCGTTTCTGTTTTATTTACTAAAGTTAAAGAAATAGGAGCATGATCGCTAACAGCTATAGGGTGTATCTCAGTGTCTGAAATGTCAGTCAACAGTGAGCTGCTGACTAACAAATAATCCAGTCGAGAATACGAATGGTGGACATTTGAGAAGAAAGTATATTTTTTGTCATTGGGGTGAAGAGATCGCCATGCATCGCAAAGTCCATAATCGCTCATGTACTGTTTGACTATATCTATAGATTTCCAGCTGCGCTGAGTCCCTGCTGTGCTGAGCCTGTCTATTTCTTCATTTAAACCAAAGTTGAGGTCGCCCCCAAGAAGAAGTGAGAAATCCATGTGTTCAAGGAGCACCGAGAAGAAGGAATGAAAGAATGAGGGGTCATCAACATTTGGACCATATATACTGACAATACATAACTTTAGGTTATGTATAGATAGTTTTACCATAACAAAACTACACTCTGGATCTGTAACTGTATCTATTACTGTAAAATTTACATTTTTATTTATTAATATTGCTACTCCCCTTTGTCTGGAGTTATAGCATGCAGAAAACACATTAGGAAACTCAGGGGATTTAAGATCAACTGCAGCTGAGGTAGATTTATGGGTGTCTTGTAATAAGACGACGTCTGCCTTCAATCTTTTAAGCTGGTTAAAAATCTTAACTCTTTTCTCCCTGGTGCCAGCTCCATGAACATTCCATGTGACAAACCTTAGAGTAGCCATAGTTTTGAGACAGAAGTTGTAAAGTCCATATCACCATAGAAACAGATAAACACAGGTGCATTATTAGTTTGTGCTTGGGGTTGCCTGATTGAAAATCCAAAAGCCGAGATACAAGAAAGAGAGAAATAGAAGAAAGTTGTGAAGGTGTGAAGGGTGAGGATGAGAGAGAAAGAAATAGTTATGTTATGAAAAAATTCTGTGTGTGTGTGTGAGTGATAAAAGAAGGAAAAATGAGTGACAAAGACATTTGGTGATAGACATGTGAAGATGAGAAAAGAAAAAAAGAGCCAGTAACCCAGTGCTTAGCCCTGGCCCCGCCCACATTGAGTAATGTAAACAACTTTACAGAGCTGTGCTAACATTAGATTATAGTTGACTGATAAAACAACTCTTATCTGACCAGTGTTACATGACTAATAAAGCCAAGGAGTAAGCTGTGGGTCCCTGAACAGCTGCCCATTAACATACAGTTTATCTACCGGTACTGTAGCTCTGGTGCCTTCACTGATATATTTCTTCCTGATTGGGAACAAAACGCGCCTTCTATCCAGGATCTCCTTCGGATATTGATCGTTAACGCTGTAATTCGTTCCCCGCAGCTCTCTGCCCCGGCCTCTGACCTGCTCTTTTTCCTTGTAATGCTTGAATTTAGCAACAATAGGTCGCGGCCGGCTGTTGTTGGGCTTCTTATCTCCGAGGCGGTGGACACGGTGAAAAGTGGTATTTTTTACCCTGTCACTTGGGAGCTTGGGCTGTAAGCCGTTTAAAGCGGTCTGTCTTGTCTCGGCTGGGTCGGTTTTTTTCAGTTTTTTTTTTTTTTGAAAGGGAGATCCAGCTGCTTAAATTTAACTGATGTTGGAGAAAATCTCGGACGGTGGATTCAGCGTCGTCCTCAGCCTGTTCTGGGATCCCGGAAAAAACAAGATTGTCCCGCATTCCCCTGGCCTGTATATCCAAGATAGTTTCTTTCATCCTCTTACTTTCTCCGGACAGCTGCGTCATCCCCTCGGTGAGTTTCTTTACACTCTCCCTAAGCGTTTGGTTTTCTGCAGCGAGCGATGCTACCTGTTGTTGGCTGAACTCCAGGGATTCCCTTAGAGCTTGAAACTCTTTGTGTATAACCTCAACCAGGACCAGACGAGCGTCTAGGCTGGTTAGCTTCTTATCTATTGAGTCCAGGACATCGCTGTAGCTTTTCTCTGGAGAGATGGTGGAGGTGCTGGCCTCAGAACGTGTGAGTTTCTGTGATGGAGTGCTTGTCGGCATAGCAGAGGTGGATTTTTGTGGCTTGCCCATAACAATGTTGTCAAAGCACTCGTCCAAGTAGCTTTCCAGGCTGTCCAAGGTTTCCTGGTCCAGTTTGTTTTATGGAGAAATACAAAATAAAGGTTATTATTATTAAACGTTTGCTATGTTTGGCTCGAATGATATGGTTTGTTTTTACCCGAGTTTGTTTGTTTTACCAGTTTACCGCCATATTACTTACACACAGCTCTTGCGAGATCTCAGCAGCAGCAGCTCTTGTTCCTCTTTAGGTTTCTGTTCTGATGTTTCTGTTTAGCTGGAAAGAATTATGGCACGTCCTTCCAGTAATTTGCTTACTGCATTTACTTAGCATTTGGATGGTTTCAAAATCCCCTGGTGACATTGTAATGTAAAGTTGAGTATCATCTGCATAATTATGGAGGTTAATCTTATTGGTTGTTATAATCTGGGCTAGCGGGAATATAGATAGTAAATAGAAAGGGCTACAGGATGGAGCCCAGGGGCACCCCACATGTTATTTCTGTCTGTTCTGATGAAAAATGGCCTATTGACACAAAAAAGTGTCTGTTCTTTAGGTAGTACTCAAACCAGCTAAGTACTGTACCAGGGAGTCCGACCCAGCTCTCCAGTCTTTCAATAATATATCACGATCAACCGTGTCAAATCCTGCACTGAGGTCCAAAAGTACCTGCACTGTGGTTCTACCACAGTTTGTATTTATGTGGATGTCATTGAAAACTTTGAACAGGGCAGTCTCAGTGCTTTGGTGTGCACGGAAACCAGACTGAAAACTATCAAAACTGTCGGTCAATGTTAGGAAGCTATTTAACTCTTGAAACATCTTTTTCAATAATCTTACGGATGAATTGAAGATTAGAGATTGGCCTGTAGTTCTGCATTAACATGTGTCCAGGTTGTTCTTCTTTAGTAGTGGTTTGATAACTGCTGTTTTTAAAGCCGGAGGGAAGACAGCTGACAGAAGGGATGAGGTAGCTATTTGAATCAGATCTGACCCAATGACCGAGAAAACTTTCTTAAGAAAAACTGTGGGCAGGATATCGAAGCAGCAAGAGGAGGAGCTTTATCGGGTTATGACTTCATCATGGTTCTTTTCGGGTTATGTACTCAAGTACAGATTGACCATCTAACTGTTAGAATCTTTTCAGTAAAATAGCTGGCAAATTCATTGCCGTCCCTGGTGGAATTTAGTTCAGGGGCTACTGTCACAGGGGATTAGTTAGTCTCTCAGCCTTTGCAAACTCTGTGCATTGTTAATGTTGCTGTTAATGATTTCCAAAAAAGAACGATTCCCTTGCATCTTTCAAAGTTAAGTTATATCTGTTTAGTCTCCCTTTGTAGACCTCAAAGTGAACCTGAAGTCGAGTTTTACACCATTTTCTCTCAGCTCCCTTTTTTCACTATGTTCCAGTAGATCGCTAGTCCACAGAGAATACTTTCACTTTAGTTGGAGCAATGGAATCAAAGATGTCTGAAATTTTAAAGAGAAAGTTATCTACCAGCTTGTTCACTGATTTGGAGTTGGGAGATGAAAGGGATGTGGTGGAAGAGTAAATTTATTTAAAGGTTTTAACTGAGCTGTCCCAAGAAAAAGTTTTTTTTATGGTGGTCTCACTGTAGCTAGATAGTTTAGCAGAGATGGTACTTTTAAAGAAAACACAGAAATGGTCAGATAACGCAGTATCAGTCACTGAGATTTAGGCGATATTTAAACCTTTTATGATAATTAAGTCCAGGGTGTGTCCTTGATACCTTTTTAAAGTTCATTGAGTTGTGAAAAATTGTGGCTATGCCTCCACCTCATCTGTTTCCTGCTCTCGCTTATAAATTTGTGATTTGGAAAAGTAGATTATTTCAATGCAGATGTTTCATTATTTACGTCCAACCAGGTTTCCGAAACAGAGTGTGTAGATTATGCACAGTAATGAAGTCATTAATTAGAAACTGACAGATGATCAATTTGATATTTGGTTTAGTATAAGAGCATTTGATTTACATTTTCTTCTTCTGGTTATAAGCACCAGAATACTACTTTCAGGGTGGCCAGACAAACTCTGAGAGACAATGGGAGTAGAATTACTGTCCAGTCCCCTTCTATATCGGATAGTTGTTATTACCAGTTGTGGTAGGGGCAAAATACATTTAGTATTAGTCCCAGTGGCCTGATGTAGTCCAAGTTTTTGCGTTAGTTGTGTCCCAATCCTAATTTGTGCCTTCAGTCTGTCAGAGAAGTTTTTAAATGGAGAATCCTTTGGTGTCGCCAAGTTGGATGAGGTAGAAGAATGCTGTGGGGAGTGCTGTACGTTTTTGCTCGCTGCTGGTTCAGTCATGGAAAAGGTAGGAAGTGTTTGTTCTCTGGTCATCTCCACAGGCCATGCATCTGGTAATTTCTGCAGGCTGTGCATCATGGTCAGTGCTTTCTCACATGTTTTGAAACATCCAGAGCTTTTTGATTGAGATAGCAGAACATCTTCAAGGTCAGGAGTCTCAGGCAAGAGCCCAAGGTATTACTGTTTATCTTCAAGAAACTCTTGAAGACGCAGCTCTTCAGAGACCATCTCCTAACCTAGCACCTACACTGTGCTTCCCTAAAATCTCTACATCACTGTTTCCACACTTCCATCTATGTCAGCACTCTATTTCTACACTGTTACCATGTCACCTGAAATTTGACCGACCTGACTTAACCTGACTAGTGGTTTTCCTTCTAAGTAGCCTATTGTTAACTTTGTTATATACTTACTTGTAAGTCGCTTTGGCTAAAAGCATCTACCAAATGCATAAACAAGGTTTCAGATCAAACTGATTAAATTATCTGACCAAAGATAACTCTAGCAAGTAAAAAATACAGTTTTCAAATGGTGATTTAATTTCTTAGGTGAAAAGACTATCCAAAAAAATTGGTCATATGTGGAACAGTAAAATCCCCCCTTGTTGAATCATGAACCAAATGTGATAAACCATCTTTTGCTTTGGTCAATTTCACTACACACACCCAAGCCTAATTACTGTTAGACCTTTCTTATCTTATTTCTTATTCCTAAGAAATTACCTAGCATCTTACTGATAAAATTTAGTATGTTTAAACATCTCCAAAAACTACCCATTCGACTCTGATCTAAAAATGTTTCGATAGTCTTGAAAGGTTTATGAAACCCTTTCCGAGGTGATGGGACTCCAGAAATTGCCCAACTTCATTGGACAGTGGTGAATCTTCCCATGAGTGGGCATGCGACTTATCACATGAAGCCACAAACAAAACCAGACCAACATCTAAAGTCTTCAACTTTTACATGGCTCAGCTAAGGTGAATAATAAGAATAAGAAATAAGATTAACAGTAAGAATAAGACTGGTTAAAATAATTTGCATCCTTGGGAGATTTCCAAGGCCAAAACTGCTGCTGACAAAAAATAACATTTAACAAAAAACAAGCTTTTTAATCCTTAAGACTTTTGTGTAAATATTGGGTGGACTGACACATTTTATGAAAGAGGAAAAGCACATCGTCAGACAATGTGATGATCTGGAGCAGCTTTGCTGCTTTAGGACCTGGGCGACTGACTGACTTCTGCTCTCAATCAAAATCCTGGGAACATTTTGGAAGCTGCGCATCCCGTTACATCTAGCATTAAACTAACAATATTTCAGAAAATGTGATGTGAAAAACTCTTCCAAAGACTATTTTAACCTCAGAATTTGAGTGAATTCCTTTTTTAAAGTTAGTTTCTGTAGCCCCCTTTACAATCTCTTCCCACCACCAATGAATAAGTGTGATAGTCTGGCAATTTAAACCTTACATTGGGCTTAAAAATGTGATTGAGCTGATATCTGTTTTACATTAACTGGATGAAAAGGATTTGATAATGAACAGGTGGATATGTACTTAGAAATGTATTATGTATTATATTAAATGTATTATAATAAATTTATTTAGAAATCTAGTTGTGCAAAAGTTTTTATTGGAATGAAACAAGATTTTTTTCTGAAACAACTGAGCCAGGAGATGCTCATTATCGGCTTCGTGCCAATTTTAAATTAAAGTTTACAGTGATAACTGGTTCTTCACATTAGAGTATTTCCCACACCTTGCTTATGTCTGTTATAATAAGTTGATATTGTCTTGGTAAGTATACTATTCTGAATCATAAATGTGTGAATTGACAGGGGATATATGTTTGGGAGCATAACAGAAATGTGACTTGATAGAGACAAAAATACCATGAGTTTTTAGTTTGTTATAAACCCCACTGGATGAAATTACCAAAGTAGCTGATTTACCAAACTCCACAACATCGTTCTGCTTCTATTTTTGTTTTTTCCATCATCTCATCCTCCTGTTTCTCCTTTCATTTTCCACAAACATGGTAACATACAGTAAGGGCTTGGTAGTTGTTCTCCATCAGAGTGGAGCTTGAAAAGGCTGTTCTGTGAGAGATGAACCTGAACTGAGCATGGGTCATTCTGGAGAAATTAGACCATCTTAAAAAGATTGTAAAAAATGTGAACTTGTTGAGACTGATCATTTGGATGATAATTTCCATATTTTAATCTACTCTATGAGCAGTCAATCTGCATTGGCTTAACCTAGAACTAGTTTTAGAGAAGGGTGAACTTGCATAACACTGCCTAATCAACTCCACATCAGATCTGGATAGTTGGTAATGAAGTAATGATTGCAAATTAATTAATTAGCATATCACTAATGCTTATAAATGGAGCAATATTCTAGATGAGTTACAAATTAAAATTTTAATCTTATGATCATGTAATGATAAAGGAAATATTTTATTCATTGATAACAAATTTGCATGATTTTTCAGCTGAATAAACAAATCTAGGCATGAAGAAATGTGGCACCAAAACTGTTGTAATGCTTAGTATAAAAGGTTTCAGTTTGATGTCTTAGATTTAAAAAGGATAAAAAATAGTATAAATATTTCTTAACATAGAAGATGTCTGATGTCTCTTCACATCAGTCATGATAGTTAGATAAATAACTGTGTACTCTGTTGGGCTAATTCTTCTCAACCATAACAAAACAGAGTAAATATTATTTCTTGAATTGTTTCTACAACAATAAAAAGGGCTGCTACTGGTAGAAGGTAATAGTTTGGTCGTTGGCTCTCTTCCTTAACAAGAATGAAAAATAAAGGTACGGTAAAATCCTTGCCTATTCACAGTTCCTCATTTGCTTAATTTTCTGGGGAACACAACTCCAAATTATTCACTGAAAATTAGCTTATTGATGGACTTTGTCATGGAGCATATCTAAAATATTGTAAAGACAATTGGCTGAAATAACCAAGACCATGGATGTTGGTTTTTGCCAAGATGGTTTCCAATGTCTGTATTAATGCATATTAAGACATATTTTGTGTTTCGACAATTAAAATATGCAATTAAAAGCATTTTTAGAGGAGGTCCCAAGTATATGTAGACATTAGTTATTCACAGACAGTTGAGGTCCCTAAGCCAAACAAATATGGTAAATGGCCTGCATTTGTATTTCGCTTTTTCAGTCAGAGGACCACAAAGCGCTTTACACTACATTCAGTCATTCACACCATTCACGCACACATTCACACGCTGATGGTGGCAAGCTACTACATTGTAGCCACAGCTGCCCTGGGGCACACTGACTGAGGCGAGGCTGCCAGACACCGGGCCCTCTGACCACCACCACCAGGCAACCAGCCAAACAAATACTGGTTGTCCACCGTATGCTGATCCAAGCTTTGGATGTACTTATATGATATGAGTCTGATGACATCACATTTGTCTAAGTAAAAAGAATTCTAAGGAAACTATGACCTCTTGACCTCTTAAAGCAGTATCCAATCTACGGGCGGGATATTTTAAGTTTTGGTGACTTTGGGAATGGAGCACCAAAAGATAAGGGTAGACATTTGAGTCAAATCAGACACCGGGATTCAGACTTTGTGTGTTGGATTTCCATAATTAATCCAAAATTATGTGTAGCAACGTTTCTCCAACGTCCAGCTTCCAGTTACAACCACATATGAAAAAAGCAAACAGCAGCATTTTATACAAATGTTTGATACATTTCATGAAAAATTAAAGAAAAGGAATGTGTGCTTTGTACATCAAGTTTTAAAAATGCAGAGCCTTTAACCTTGAACAAGTGGCGTTCCTGCTGCTGACAGCTTCCTGTTTTTAAACCAAATCATTTTTTTGGGAGGTTCACAATGATTAGCCTGTTTCAAAAGACAATCCCGCTATTTTGGTCATAAATGGTCAGCTTGTGGCGACAATGTGGTGCAATCAGGTGTTTTTCGCAATGGCGGAATAAAGGGGTGTGTGGGGGTGGCGTCCGGGGTGTCGACGGTCAGGGTTGCATATAAACTGTGAGACGGAAGACTCCGTGGTAAACAGACAAAATAGCTTGTACTTAACTTGTTTTTATTCCAATTGAAGCCCACTCCTCGAGTCTTTTTGCAAGCCGCTTCAAAAGGTGGCTGAAAGGCCAGAAGCTCCCAGACCTCTGCATCCTTCCAGTTTCCCATTTCAGCTGATACAGTTTACAAATGCTAAAAAAACTCCCCTTGGGACTTGCATTTAAAATAATCTTGCCATTGATTGACAGCTGAAACACAAGGCAGGGCAAGGCAAGTCAATTTTATTTGTATAGCACACTTTCAACAGCAGGATAATTCAAGGTGCTTTACATGATTTGGTCATTTAAAAAAAACAACACATGGAATATAACATTGGAAATTAAAAGTAAAAGAAACACACATTACACATGATACACAAATCAAAAAAGCAAATCAGTGAATGACATCAAGCATTTACTCGAAGGCAATTCTAAACAGATGGATTTTTAATCTTGATTTAAAGCAGTTCAGAGTTTCAGCAGCTCTACACTCGTCAGGAATTCTGTTCCAGATAAGAGGAGCATAGAAACTGAAAGCTGCTTCTCCATGTTTAGTTCTGAGTCTAGGGATGTTTAGTAGGCTAGAGTTGGAGGACCTGAGTGGTGTTGGTGGTTGATACCGTGACAACAGGTATTCAACATATTTTGGTGCTAAGCCATGTAATGATTTATAAACTAGTAGGAGTATTTTGAAGTCTATTACAGGCGTGTCTGGAAGACATAAAAACATGGATGACCCTAAACTTTTTGCTTTTAAATTCTGACAAAACAGAAGTTGCTGTCTTTGGACCAGAAGTTCTTAAACAGAAACTGATTAGTCAATCCCTTCATCTGGATGGCA
Organism: Valencia hispanica; assembly: GCA_963556495.2. NCBI lineage: Eukaryota > Metazoa > Chordata > Actinopteri > Cyprinodontiformes > Valenciidae > Valencia > Valencia hispanica. The sequence continues at coordinate 10,348,093 of OY747713.1, read as the reverse complement.
TTAAATTGGCCCCAGTAATAACGTAAAGAACCTCGGCGTTATTTTTGACCGAGACTTGACATTTAAATCCCATATTAAACAGGTTTCTAGGATTTCTTTCTTTCACCTCCGGAATATTGCTAAAATTAGAAACATCCTGTCCAGGAGTGATGCTGAGAAACTAGTCCATGCATTTGTTACCTCAACGCTGGACTACTGTAATTCTTTACTATCAGGTAGTCCACAAAATGCCATTAAAAGCCTTCAGTTGATCCAAAATGCGGCAGCAAGAGTTCTGATGAATATTAAAAAGAGAGATCACATTTCTCCTGTTTAAGCTTCCCTTCATTGGCTCCCTGTTAAATCCAGAATAGAATTTAAGATCCTTCTTCTTACATACAAAGCCCTTAATAATCAAGCTCCATCATACATCAGAGATCTAATTGTTCCTTATGTTCCTAACAGAGCCCTTCGCTCTCAGACTGCAGGTTTACTTGTAGTTCCTAGGATTTCTAAAAGTAGAATGGGAGGCAGATCTTTTAGTTTTCAGGCTCCTCTCCTGTGGAACCAGCTCCCAGCTTTAGTCCGTGAGGCAGACACTCTGTTTACTTTTAAGGCCAGGCTTAAAACTTTCCTTTTTGATAAAGCTTAAATTTAGAGTGGCTAAGGTCATCCTGAGCTATCTCTGTAGTTATGCTGCTATAGGCTTAGACTGCTGGAGGACAGACGTACCAATTTTCTTCACTCTGCTACTTCCTTTTCTCCTACGACTCTCCAGTTGTATTACAGTAGATTCTGTTATTTCGACTGTTAACTTTGTTTTCTCTCAGTGTTTTTCTCTCATTAGAAGATATACCTGGTCTGGTATCCTACTTGGCTGCAATGCCCTGTTGGACGGGGGGCATCGACTGGGATGATCCTCCCAGTAACTGAACATCCACTGTGTCCTGTTATCAACTTTTTACTTTCTGTAACATAGAAAGTTCTCTTATATCAGATCTTCTGTTCCTTCTGTGTTTCTGCTCTGTCTTCTCAAACCCCCAGACGGTCGTGGCAGATGGCCGCTCCCACTGAGCCTGGTTCTGTTGGAGGTTTCTTCCTGTTAAAGGGGAGTTTTTCCTCTCCACCGTCGCTACATGCTTGCTCAGTATGAGGGATTGCTGAAGGATTGCTGTGGTTGGAAAGTCTGCATCAACGGGGCCCAGCCTCACGCCAATGACTGACGCAATCCGCTGGGATTCCTTAAATAGGAAACTTTTTAACTGATTGGAATGTTTGTATAAATGTATTGAAATGACTTCTTGTTAAGTGCCTTGAGATGACATCTGTTGTGAATTGTCGCTATATAAATAAACTGAATTGAATTATTCTCTGAGCTACAGGGAGCCAGTGTAAGGACTTTAGAACTGGGGTGATGAGCTCTACTTTCCTGGTTCTAGTGAGGACGCGAGCGGCAGTGTTCTGGATCAGCTGCAGCTGTCTGATTGACTTTTTAGGCAGACCTGTGAAGATGCTGTTGCAGTAATCAATCCGACTAAAGATCAACGCATGGATGAGTTTTTCTGGGTCCTGTTGCGACATCAGTCGTTTAATCCTAGAAATTTTCTTCAGGTGATAGAACGCTGACCTTGTTATTGCCTTTATGTGACCCTGGAGGTTCAGGTCTGAGTCCATTACTACACCTAGGTTTCGAGCCTGATCAGTAGTTTCTAGCTGTATTAACTGAAGCTGTGTGCTGACTATTGATCGTTCCTCCTTGGGTCCAAAAATGATTACTTCAGTTTTGTTTCTATTCAGCTGGAGAAAGTTATGGCCTATCCATCCATTTATTTGGTCAATGCATTGATTTAGGGTTTGAATGGGTTCAGAGTCACCTGGTGACATTGTGATATAGAGCTGAGTGTCATCCACGTAGGTATGGTAGTTAATGTTATTGCTTTCTATAATCTTGCATAGTGGGAGCATGTAGATATTAAATAAGAGGGGCCCCAGGATGGAGCCCTGGGGCACCCCACATGTGATTTCTGTTCGTTCAGATGAAAAGTTTCCTATTGAAACATAGAAGTCGCTGTTCTTTAGGTAAGATACAAACCAGCCAAGTACTGTACCAGAGAGTCCGACCCAGCTCTCCAGTCGTTCCAATAAAATATCATTATAAACAGTGTCAAATGCTGCACTGAGGTCCAACAGAACCAGCACTGTGGTTCTACCACAGTCTGTATTTATGCGGATGTCATTGAATACTTGGACGGGGGCAGTCTCGGTGCTGTGGTGAGCATGGAAACCAGACTGAAAAACATCAAAACGGTTAGTCATTGTTAGGAAGCTATTTAACTGCTGAAACACAGCTTTTTCAATAATCTTACTGATGAATGGAAGATTAGATATTGCCCTGTAGTTCTGCCTTAATGTGTTGTCCAGATTTTTCTTCTTTAGTAGTGGTTTAATTACTGCTGTTTTTAAAGCCTGAGGGAAGACACCTGATAGCACCTTAGTTAGTCTTTCCACCGTTGCAAATAGAGTCCGTGCATTATTAATGTTTCTGTTGATGATTTCAGAAAAGAACGATTCCCTAGCTTCTTTTATGGTTAGCTGATATCTATTTAGTCTCTCTTTGTGGATCTCACTGTGAACCTGGAGTCGAGTTTTCCGCCATTTTTTATCGGCTCGTCGACACTCTCTTTTCACTACGTACCAGTGGATTACTTGTCCACGGATACTTTTTTCTACCTGAGACTACTTTCACTTTAGTTGGAGCAATGGAATCCATGATGTCTGAGATTTTTGCAAGGAAATTATTTACCAGCTTATTTACTGAGTTTGAGTTGGGAGATGAGGGGGATGTGGTGGAAGGGTAAATACGTTTAAAGGTTTCTACTGAACTGTCCCCTAGAAAATGCTTTTTCATAGTGGTCTTACTGTGGCTGGATAATTTAGCAGAGATGGTACTTTCAAAGAAAATACAGAAATGGTCAGATAATGCAAAATTAATTACCGAGATGTTGGAAATATTTAACACATGATACATTTGATCAAAGTAGGTGTTCAAAAACAATTTTGTAAATGACTTTTACTAAAGCTATTTACGGCTAGCGATGGTAAAATTCTCCTTAATGTTGTCAAAAAAATTGTCCAAAAAGCCACATATGGTAGTCCAGTTCAGAAATGTCATCATTGTTTCTTGATTACAACTTTTAAATGCCAGTTTTGAACAGTGAGGTCTAACTTTGGTTGCACAGTCAGTATAGAAGATGACCATTTGCATGTTTGCTTTGGTTTGCTTTGACATTGGGTTTTTATTTAAAAAAATACATTAAATTATGGTGTTGGAAATAAGCATTAGGATCACTTAACACCAAAAAACTATGGTTAGGAACCCTAGTCCAAATCTTCAAGGTTGTAAAAGACCAGAATCCATAGGATTCTTCTATTACTGAATTATTCAATCAATATTGGCAATCCAGTCTTCAGGAAGCATATTTCTAAACATCACCTGGCTTATTTATCATTTAAAAGAAAATCAATTAAGTGTAGATGTAGAATGCAAGAATACAAAGGTTATTCCTCTTCCTTTTGTGCGCCGTATCAGTGTTCAAATAACTCACAAAACAGAGGGAGTGCACACCATTCGCTTCAGCTGTAATAAAACTCGGCTTTCAGAGAACAAGTGGGCTGCTCTGCTGTCATTGTTGCAGTTGCATTTTGGGTAGTTTACTTTCAGTAACACGTTTTTTTATGTCTTGGAGTTTTGCTTGTAGCTTGAATCTGTACACTAAATCTGTATTTGTCCTAATGTTTTCACACTATTCAAATCTTCATTTCTCCATCTCAGTTTGAATATTCTATAGCCTGAGCTGTCAAGGAATCAATATTGTTGTGCTGAGGATTCTCAGACAGTCAAGGACACAGTCATTTTTGAGAGCTCCGATGAAAAGAAAGACCTTTTTGCTATTTGAAGGCTTTCCATTTAATTGATTTGCCATCTAAGCACTTATTTCACTCATACAGTCATATTTTTATCAAATTTTCTAGAGTCTACAGATTTTACAGCTTTGGAACAAACCATTGGATTAATATGCAACTGTTACCGAATTACATTAGCTTCTTAATGAAAAATGTGTGTTTACATGGACTTTTATTGTTTTCTTTTTGGTTGAAAGAACATCTAAATTGTGGACTATATTTAGTCTAAAAGTAACATTTTAGTGGATGTCTGAATTAAGTTTAAGGCAAATATTAAATGCTCACATTTGTTGCAAGGCAATTTTATTTGTATAGCACACTTTCAACAACTATGTAATTCAAGATGCTTGGTAGGACAACAATGGATAAATAGCACCAGTGTCCGTGCTTCAAGGTCATCCCTAATCATCTGTACAGTGGAAATTATGCTACTACAGTAAAAGTCCACACTAGTGTTTTGATTCATGATCACTACTCAGTGAGAACACCCAGGATATTGACTCTCCTGTGGTAGGCTAAGATTTTAGGCAGCCATGGGTGTTACTCTTGATGGAAATTAGAATTTCACGCCTAATATTACTGGCTTTTCTTTTACAAATTTAACTTCCCTCCTCTTTATATGCATAAAATGTGTATTTGTGGGCTTACAATGTTCACTAGTGTTTTTCTCTGTCCGCAACAACACATTTATCTAAATATGTCTTCCACTATTCTTTACCTTTTACCTCTCAAACAGGTTTGATTTGTTAAAACCTCAGGCATTTAGTTTGGTATGCTTTTGATTGTTGTAGTGATGGTAAACACCATGGTAAGACCTATTTGAGACCTTTAGAAATGATTGTAGCACCTTAAGAGTGTGGTAAGGGATTTAAAGAGGTGATTTCCCCCTTCCACTGTTTATGAAAATTGTCTACAAGCAGAGGACATTCAAAACAATAGCAAAATTGCCTAGCTCTAGCTATCCAAGCAAGTTCACTCTGAAAACAGACCTCAAGATGCTAAAAGAAGTCTAAAAAAATCTAAAACATCACAGGACCTACAACAGGCTGTTGCCACACTTTCTATGAAAGCATGTGCATATACAATCAGAAAGAAACTATACACCTTTATCTTTCATGTAAGATGCACAAGAAGGAAACCTTGGAGCATTGAGACATGTAATGCATGGTACCCAAAGAGTGTTTTACTCATTAGATGGCACTCTGGTAGGATGACTTGGAGAGCAGCATGGAATATGAAGAACACAGCGGCCTCATTACAGCCTTCACAGTGAAATGAGGCTTTCCAAATTAGCCAAGATCAATTCGCATTTAAATGATCATCAAAGTCCTGAAGACTGTGGGGTGGTCCTAATACAGTGTGGAGTTACCTATAGATTTAAAATCAAGTTGTATTTTAAGAAGGGTTATGTGCAGCCTCAGTTTTAAAATTGTATCCATCAATCACTGAGCTGTATTGGCTTCTGTTTGGTGACCAAAGGCTTGTATCATAGCAGAATTGTTACTTTGTTAAATTACACAATGATAGCTTTAAAAAATCTGGATTGAGACAAAAAAGACCTAATTCAGCCCAAGTAAAACTTAGACATGTAAGGAAACAGCAGGATGTAGGCACTGATTTTGCAGTGTTTGTTTAAAAAGAAATGTGTGAATTGGGCTTCAGGCACCTCAGTTTTTTAGTTATGTTAACAGCATTATCTGTCAAATATCTGTGTGTTTTGTGTAGCTGATGTCTGGGGAGATTATCTTGATTGTGGCAGCTGTTTTATAGTAAATATGCTAATATCTTAGATATGCTACAGTTCTTTACATGATACTTTCTTGGATGAGACAAAAAACTGTTCTTTTACTGCTGAAACACAAAGAGGTCTGACACTTTGGGCGTGTATCTCTTTTTTTACAAATCAAAATAGTCTGAAAAGTGTGGGCAGTAGTGTTATTCAGCCCTTTTTACTCTCATACTCCCAAATTATATTCAGAAAGATTAGGGAGAAAGTAGTTTAGCAGTTTGAGCAGGGTTGCGTTAAACAATATCTCAGGCTTTGAGGACTGTTCAGTCAAACATGTGACAGTGGCTGGTTACCCTGCAAAGACATGATCATCCATCCACTTTAACTGACAGGCTGTGCAAGGAGGGCAAAAAGCAGATAAATAGCCAAGATGCTCAAGGTAACTCTGAAGGAGCTGCAGACTTCTGCAACAGATCACCTTACAGCAGCTCAATAACCCAAAACATACAGCCAGAGCTGCACTAAGGGTTTAAATTAAGCATATACACGTGCCACAATGAGCCAATCTCAGACCTGAATCCAGTTCAGACTACGCGACAAGACAGATGCTGTTCCCATATACTATCCATCCAATCTGACTGATCTTGAACTATTTTGCAAAGAACACTAGGAGAAAAACGTCAGTCTCTAAATGTAAAAAGATTGTAGAGACATAGCCAAAAAGACTTTGATTGCAACAAAAAGAGGTTCTACAAAGTACTGGCACAGAATGGCTGATGACCATTAAACCATTTAAAGTTCCATTTTTGAAATGAATCTAAAAAACATGTAACCTCTCCCTTCACCTTCACAATTATGCACTACTTTGTTATGTTTGATTACCTAAATTCCCTATGAAGCATGTTGAAATTTGTGGTTGCAAAGTTTTAAAATGGAAAATGTTCAGTGAGTAAACCTTTAGCTTTCCATTAAAAGGTATATTTTTAAAGTGGCACATCTACCAAAAGAAAACTCACTTTGTAGATCTGTATTTCAGTTATCGATGCCAAATTTGGATGAACATTAATTTGTATTCTTCCACTTCACTATTCTTCACACTCTTGTCCTATTTTTTTAATTCAGATCACTCAATCCACCTTCTCTTTTCTTAGTTTTGATCTTTCCTCATGTTTTTTGTTCCTATTTATCATGCACTTTCTCCTTTTCCTCATCTCTTTCTCCCTCTTTTATTCTACACTTTTACCTCCTGTGCCACGTTACTCTCTCCCTCTCTCTCTTTTGCTCTCACCCTCCCTTTTTCTGCCTCTCTATCTCAGTAAAAAGAGGTCCGTTACACAATTGGATTGAAGCTATTGAGGTCTTGGGAGCACAAAGACTGTATTCAAACCTCTGTGCTATTTTCCAGGAGGCGAGCTCGGCACAGAATCGCACTTACCATCTGCTGCTGTGTGTGAGACCGTGATTGTGTGTGTTTATATCATATGGCCTCTCTCACCTGCATGCAAACTCAAATCAGCAGCAAACAGAAGAAGGTAAAGAGTTGGAACTCTAAGGAAATCCTGACAGAATTGTTTGCCAAAGGTACACAGGCATGGAAGTGAGGTGTGGTGCTCCCTTAGGCCGTGCCCATGAAGTGATTGCAAACGCAAACTCATCTATAACAACATGCATGGACAACTCCTCAAATGAAAGTTGGTCAAAAACAAATTTTCATACTTAAACTTTAAAAATAAAACCTTTAAAACACACTAATACACACATAGAGAGAAAAAAGCCATGTGGATGTATTTGGGTCAGAGCTGAAATGAAAGTGTTGTTGCAGGAACAGATAGTTACACAGATTTTCTCTCAGCTCGGGTATATATTTATTTATATACGTGCACGTGTGTGTCTATAAGTGTATTTGAGAATGCACGAACCGAGTACGTTCATGCTCCTGTCAGCTCCACTTGTCTCGTCGGGCCACATTTGGACAAGTGCGTCTGCACTTCCTTCCTTTCGTGCTGTCATGTTTATTCTCGGCTGTATACCTTTATGTTTCCGTGTCGTATTAACCTATATTAACACGGTACAGAAACCACCTGACTCCTGCGCATCAAAGCCCCCAGCGGCTGTTTGAGTCTGTCACATCTAACTAGACTAATCTGGTTGCCTTTACATTCTCTGCTCGTCGCAGGGTCGCCGGAGCAGGATGCAAACTCCCTTGTGTAATGCGAGATGTTGAAGAGGGATTGTTGCAGCGTCGCCTGCAATCAGAGGCAGATCTGTGTGCAGATGTGGGGAGCTGCGATGATGTTATATAATGTTATTAGTGTTCTAACTTCGGCTGGGCAGCAGATGGGTGAGGTTCAACACACCAAGACGAACACACATTGGTTAGGTGCTTAAAAGGGCAATGATTCAGTTTGTACTGCTTTATGTAGCAAAATGTCAAACAGAACATCTTTGAAGTTTAAAATTAAGCCTAAATTATTCAGTGTGTCTTGTAAAGTATTCATACCCTGTGAAGATTTTCAAATTTTTTCAAGTCACAACTGCAGCTTAGTTAAATTGGATGGAGAGTGTCTGTCAACATGAATTTTTAAGTCTTCCTACGATTTTTGATGGATTTAGGTCCGGGCTTTGACAGGGCCATTCTAAAACATGAATAAGCGTTGATTTAAGCTAATCTACTGGAGCTCTAGCTTTAGGTTTAGGGTCATTGTTTTGCTTAAAGGAGAACCTCCATCTTAGTATCAAGTGTTTTGCAGCTTTACATGATGATGATACTACCACAACTATGTTTCCAGTGTGGAGATGGTGTGATCAGGGTAATCATCAGTATTGGTGCTTCGCAAAACAAATCTTGGTATCATTGGCCAGACCATCTACTTCCACATGGTTCCTGTATGCTTAATGGTTTGTCTTTTAGCACTGGGTTACTTCTTTTCACTCCTCCATATAGGCTGATGTTGTGGAGTCCATGACGTTTTCCTTGTAAACAGTTTCTTCCACCTAAGCTGTGGATCTTTCCAGCACTTCCAGAAAGGAAGCCATTGGCTTCCTGGTTGTATAACTCAGCTTTCCTTTAAACTGCTCTACAACGTTCACACCGATCAGCACAATCCAAATGCAATCAAATATCAAAGGACAAATGTTGATGGCACATCTTAAAGAAGTTTTGCTTGAGGGCTAAGAGACAGCAATATACATAAAGGAAGAAGTTGGTGAACAAACTACATATCAGAGATGTCTGGTCAGGAATGAAAAAGATCACAGGTTTTAAGCACAGGAAGGATTGGATAGATGGCGGTCTGGACAGAGCCAATAAACTGAACGCATTCTTCAACAGGTTCAGTTCAGGAACTATTTCAGCATCCTCCTGTCCCCAGCCAAACAGACGTCCCACCCTCTTCTGACCGACAGCTTTCCTATCACACCTCGGATGCTTTATCCTTCACCTCAGTCATGGACTCTTCTGCTCCCACAAGTTTGTCTTCAACCAAGTCAGGAGATGCTGCTACCCTTTGCTTCCCCCTCCCACTTGTCTGTTTCTAAAAGTCAGGTGAGATGCAGCTGGAGAAACTGAACTGGAAAAAGGCTGCGGGTCCAGATGGTGTCAGCCTGAAGGCCTGTGCAGAGCAGCTCTGTGGGATTCTGCAGCACCTCTCCAACCTTAGCCTGACCCAAGAGAAGGTCCCAGTGCTGTGGAAGACATCCTGCCTTGTTCCAGTACCAAAGAGAACTCACCCATCTGTCATCACTGACTATAGACCTGTTGCCCTTACATCCCACATCATGAAGGTCCTGGAGAGACTCCTGTTGGCACCCCCTGAATAAGCAAAAAAGAGCATATCAGGACCCGCTGCAGTTTGCTTATTGTCGTGGAGTAGTTCACATTTTTACCTTGAATGTAAACAAAACAAAGCAGTCGACTTTAAATTTCAGAAAAAACAGGGATAAGTCAGACACTGTTTTCATAATGGGTGAAGAAGTGGAAGTGGTTGAGGAGTATAAATACCTCGGCGTTCACCTGGACAACAGACTGGACTGGAGCAACAGTGAAGCTGTCTACAAGAAAGGACAGAGCAGACTGTACTTCTTGAGAAAGCTTAGGTCCTTCAAGATTTGCAGCAAGATGCTGCAAATTTTCTACAAATTTGTTGCGGAGAGTGTAATCTCTTTAGCCATCATCTGTTGGGGTAGCAGCATCAGAGACAGGGACTTAAAAAGACTAAACAACCTAATAAAGAAGGTTCTGGTTCTGTTCTGGGGACGACTGTGGAACATCTGGAGATGATGATGCAAAGAAGGATTCTACTTAAAATCAAAAAATTATGGACAACCCTGATCATCCTCTTCATGAGACTGTCATACAACAACAGAGTGTCTTCAGTCGGAAGCTTCTTCAGTTTTGCTGCAACACAGACCGCTACAGGAAATCTTTCCTGCCCACAGCCATCGTGATCTACAACAACTCCTTAAAGAATTCATTGTATGAGCTACAACAGCACTTAATTTCCCTTTGGGATCAATAAAGTATTTTTGAATTGAATTTGAATTTCAAAGTCATTACTATAACTGAACATTAAATGTGGAAGTGTTACTATTAATTGATAGAATAAACTGCGTACTCTGAAAGCACCCTTGCTCCGCACACAAGCTGCTTGTGGGGAGGCTGGGTGGGTTAACAACGAGATAAGCGATTATTGGCTATGGGAGAGTCATGTTTCATGGTAGCCATCGGAGCCAGTGTTTTATACACAAGCAAGGATAGGCATGCCAAACACAAAACCAAATTGATTCGATAAAGTAGCAGATATAGCAAGTCCCAGTTGTCTGAGATTGGGAGATTGATTGATTTAATTAGGACTACAACAGTGTTAAGCACACCTTATATTGTTTAATTGTTTGCTTTTGTTGTGTGTATACAGGTTGTTTACTTGACCAATTGTCTTATGTTGTGAGAGTATGATTTAATTTCCTATAGAGTTAAAATCACTTTAAACTGTTTTCTTTTTTTTTTAAAGATAATAGCCAAACCAAGCCAACTTTATTTATAAAGCACTTAAAACCGCCGAAGCTGACCGAAGTGCTGTACAATAAATACAGCAATATAAAGACTCACAAATTTTAACAAGCAGTAATATAACAATAAAATAAATAAAATATACAAATAATTTAAAAGTCAAATAAAACAATAAGATAGTTACATAAAACAAAAGAACAATAAAATCATATACTTCTCATCCTGAGTCAAAGGCCGAGTGAAATAAGTGGGTTTTAAGAAGAGATTTGAAAATGAACATTGAAGAAGCCTGCCTGATCTGCAGTGGCAGCGAATTAAAAATTTTTGGGGCAGCCGCAGAGAAAGTTCTGCCCCCCTTTAGTTGCGCTTTACCCTTTGTACATCCAGGAGCAGCTGGTCTGCTGACGTGAGGGACCGTATGGGGAAGTACACGTGCAAGACCGTTCAAAGATTTGAACACGAATTAAAATGAATTTTCATTGAATTCTAAAATGAACAGGCAGCCAGTGCAGTGATGCTAAAATAGGAGTTATATGCTTTCTCTTTTTTATACCAGCAAAAAGACGTGCAGCTGCATTTTGTACTAGCTGTAGACGAGAAAGGCAGGACTGTGCAACACCAAAGTATACCGAATTACAATAATTGAGGCGTGTGGTAATGAATGCATGGATCAAGATTTCAAGTCTTGGTTTGACAAAATTTGTTTGACCTAAGCAAGCTGTCTCAGCTGATAAAAACTAGATTTCACCACTGCACTGAAAAAATTAAAATAAAATCACTGTACATTTTCACACCTAGCTTAGTTACAGTAGTCTTTTGGTGTTGAGCTAGAGGGCCAAGGTCAAAAGGGCAGGGCCCACGAGCAGCACTGGGACTAACAACCATAATCTCTGTTTTATTATCATTAAAATGAAGAAAATTGCTGGACATCCACGATCTCACTTCCTCCGGACATTGTGAAATAATTTTTAAAGGGGAAGAATACTCACACTTAAAGGATACATACACTTGAATGTCATTGGCATAAAAATGAAAATCACATTTATATTTTCTAAAAGTTAAACCAAGAGGCAACAAATATAAAGAAAAAAGCAAAGGGCCAAGAACTGAGCCCTGTGGTACTCTGTAAGTTAGAGGAACCAAAGAAGAGATAAAATTTCTCCATCTTGACACAAAAAGTCATGTCTTTTTCTTTTTTTTTTACGTTTCCTGTTTGGCAGTGTGGAGCTCAGAATTGGTGTCTGAGTACCAAGTAGAAGCTCAACAGATTTACTTTCACAAGCGGAGCAGTACAGCTTTTGCTATAGTACTCCACCTGATATATTTGTGAAAAATCTTTACTATGATTTGCTGGGGGTTTTATTTCCTGATGTTCCTGGACACGGAGACGAAAAATTAAGGGGAAGAAAGAAAGAAGATGAAGAAGCGAGGTAGTCAAGAGAGAGGGTGAGTTGAAAATACAAGAGAGGAAAGGGAACAAAGAAAACACAGGAAAACATTGAAGTCTGCCTCCATACCCAGAGGAGGGCAGAAAGAGGGGAAAAAACAAAACAAAACAAAACAAAAATGAAAAAGGAACATCGACAAAACAAAACAAACATTGTAAACTAAGTACTACACAACCATATCACACAAAAATGGATATAAAAATACAACAACAATGTCACAGAAAAACTCATGGTACCGATTAATCAAGATCTAGTAATGATAAACTCAGCCCAAGAATATATCTGTAAACACCAGAGACCCCACACCTATGTGTGTGTGTGTGTGTGTGTGTGTGAGCATGCTGGTGCATATAAGGTTTCTCCATAAGAGTGTTCGATAGCTGGTGTGAGCAGGCATCAATCCGTCTCCCAGGAATCAATGCAGACATGAAGGAGATCGGAGCCGAGACGTCCAAAGGACCCCCAGAGCCCCAGGCGGACCCGGGCGGGGCCGACCGCATCCCCCAAGAGAGGAGAAAAGGAGAACCCCAGGGGCTTTGTGTCTTTGTTTAGTCACTTGGCAAATAGGATTAAAGTAGAAACATGTTTTATATAAAACTGAATCAGCTATCATAAAATCCAGATTTATAAAGCTAGAGCAGTATAGACCCATGAAAAAGCATTTATGTACATATTTCTTCTGTTTTGCTTTTTTTGTTACACCTAAAATGTTTCAGATGAAACTAATTTTACTTTCAGATAAATAAGAAAGTATTTAAATTACCGGTTTATTTCTTTTGTCTTTTGTCCTATTGCATAACTGATCTGTGCTTGATCCTCGGTTAACAAACTGATGTCAGGACAGGATTCAGGATCAATTATCACAAGATCACTCTTATTCCAGTTGCTGAAAAAACTGACCTTAACCGGGGCAAATGTGGCCTACAGTGGTGATATGTTGTTCTGTACTTCTTTTGTGACCTCCTGAATGAGTCAGTTATACATTCTTGAAGTAATTTTGATTGGCCAGACACTCCTGGATAGGTTTACTACTGTTCAATGTTTTCGTCATTTCTTGATCATGACTCCCAATGTGGTTCACTGGACTAGAGCCTCAAGAGCTCAGGTCTTAAGTGTTGTTGTTTTTCCAGTTCTACAGGCTATATGGTAATCAGGCCTGGGCGTGGGCCAGGAATTAAGAAAAAATGAACAAAAACAAAAAAACTAAAAGGCCCTCAATCATAGTTAATGATTTAACAAAAGGGAATTACTTTATCACCATTATTAAAAGCCCCTTTATATTTACTCATTTATATTTATCTGATACATTCCCCATCAGTCAAGTTTAAGACCACTTGAAAAAAAGCACACTGTTTTTTTTGTTTTTTTTTTGCAAGGTTGGATCATAACAAGGTTCCAAGTAGAGCTTCAATATACAAGAAGAAGAAATGGGAGTGAGAAAATCTTTTCGAGCATGCAATTTATTGAGAACACTTAAACTGAAACAAAACAAAAAAATAGGTTATTGCCTGTGCCATCAGAACGTCATGACAGTGTGACTACCTAAAAAGAAAAGGACAATCCACATTTTTGCACAGCTTTGGCCATTTAAAGGCATGTCGTCTTAAAGTTTTGATCAGCCTGTATCAGTTCAAGCGTTTTTTTCAATAAATTGCAATTCTTGTCGTATGTTGAAGCTCTATTTGGAACCTTGTTAAAATCCAACCATGCAAAATATGATTTTTTAAAATAATTTTCAAGTGGTTTTAAACTTTTGATCGGGACTGTGTTAGTCTATTTGATTATCTTAAACATTTAAATGACAAAAAAGAAAATTAATCTGTAAAGAGACGAATACTTTTTACAGCATTGTAAATCTTTTTAATTTACAATTTGAATGCAGTGATCTTGGTGCATTAAAAAAAGATTATTAAAATTAAAAGAAGAAATAAATTAGTAAAACAAAAATGTTCCTAATACTTAAAAAAATGATAACAAAAGAAAAAATTACCTACTCAAATATTTAACAAAGCTGCAAATGATTCCTGAATCTCTAGGTCTTATTGAGTTAGAGTTTTGACTTTTTTCAGTTTTATGAGATAAAAAAGAAACCCTGACAATGTACCACCTTTGGGAAATGTTCTGAAATAAAGAAAATACAACTCTAGAGTCAAGAAATTATAATGCATTTAATGGTCTAAGACTGATCTGCTACATTACTTTGTGCATGTTTTTCTACTTTTTTTGTCCCTTGGTGCCAAGATCAGAGCACAATGAGGCTTCACTCCAAATCCCAAAACAAAAGCAAAGCATATGACAAAAACAGCATTAAATGATTTTACAGGGCATAAATTCTGCCATTGATCACTAACAGAGACAGACTGAAGTGACCTCAGGTGCCTCTAAAAAATATATAAAAAAGCCATTGTAGATGCGTTCAAAGAGTATCAGATCAGAGCAGAAGACTTTTAACCAAATCCCCAAATATAGAGAAGAGCCTTTTCCTATAAAACCTCTAAAATCAGCAAGTTCAGCCAGCAGCAGAGTAAATATGGTGTATGTGCGAGCATCTACACTCATATGTCTGTTTTCTCTTTTTTTAAATTTATTTTTTTGGTGTTTCTGACACCTTTCGCAGCGCCACAGCCTGTCAGATGTCTTGTCTTTAGATACTCTGACAGATTGGGATGTTAAAAACTGTGATTTCAGCCTGGTTACATCAAACCCCCCCCCACTCTTTCGCTTCTCCTCCTCCTCCTCCACCCCCACCACATCTATGCTCAGCAAGAGAAATCAGCAGAAGCCATTTAAGATGTTGTCAAATGGAATTACAGCATGTCCTGGAAGCGCTCTGGATCCCCCCCCTCCCCACCCGGCTCACCTGGGGAGGAGCTGTGGGAGCTACAGGAGGAGGTCACCGGGATGTTTCTCAGTACACTTTCAGATCAATTTGTCTTGAAAACGGAACTGACAAAAAAAAGTGTCCGTCTATTCCTGGAAAGCTGCGAGAGAACGTGTGATGATGTTTTAAACGACTCTGACAGAGCAGGTTTGAGGTCAGCCTGAGTGTGACCTTTCTTATACACAGCGGATGTCACAATTTGCTGTCAGTTTGATTCAGGTGGGTTTTTTTCTTAATTTGACAGGAACACAATAACTTTCATCACTCATTACTTGTAAAATCTTTTGATCGCTCAAAATGCTATTTATTTGGAGTGAAAATGAACAAATGCACTAAATCTTTTGTTTTCTTCCATTTTTCAGGTCCAATTTTAATATACTTTGCACTTGATCTGAAAAAAAATCTAAGTTTATCTTAATCAGTCCACATTGTGGTTTTGATTCTCTTTATATACTTGAGCCGCATTAAAAGTATCCCAAATTAGCCATTCAGCACTCCTGTTTGCAGTCTACTCCTGCATGTTTAGGGAAGTACAAGCAGTTGATTCTGACATTCAAGAAATCTCAGAAAATGAACTGAATCTAAAGCAAGTCCCCGACTTAAGACCAATGGTTTTTTAATGCAAATTTATGCACATTTATTCATAGTGGACAATAGAGCTAATTGTATCCCAAGGAGCTGTGAGGCACCTTGAATGTAAAAAAAAATGTTTACTGTGTTTGCTTTGAGCTGAGAACAAGTTTTAATGTAGACAGAGTGCCATTGGTTATTAAGTGCAATACATTGAATAACAGCTTTGGTGATTTTTCCTGCGTTTGAGTTTTCATTTAGCAAAGGCTGTGACTCCCAAAAGATTTGCTATAACAATAATTTCCCTACAGATTCCAGTTTTGTGTGAACAAACATTTTTGACAAGAATAACATAAAAAGGAAGACGACAAAAAGTAAAATGAGTTGAAAAGTAGTCAAACCAGTTTTTAGAGCTCTGCATAGGAAAAACCGTTTATGACTTGGATCTACCAAACTTCCATCATTATTTCTTAGCCAACAGGCTCCAATACATATAAAGATGGTTAAAACATAGCTACCTAGACGAGTCCTGGATAGACGTAGAACAGACACTATGTAATAAGATAAAACTTTCAGACCTACCATTTATTAGCTCAAATATAAAACAATATGAATGCTTTAAAAGCATAAATATCAGTTCCTCTCTGACAGCATGGTGGGAGTTTCTAAAAATGACAGAGTCCACAATAATCCCATGCAGACGTACACCCATCTGGAATAACCCCGACATCTTGCAAAAAAAATGTATGAAAAGTTTCCCAGTCTGGAGGTGCAATGGAATTGAATACCTGGAACATATATTTGATGGAACAGACTTTATCCCATTTAATACATTAATTACACAATATGGAATTGATAAAAACAAATTCTTAGAATATCAACAAATTAAATCTATTATTAAAGGTAAATTTAGGCTCAATACAGCTGAATTACAAATTCCAGCAAGAGTTTTAGATTTTCTAAATCTCAACCCCCCCCAAATTGCTGTCTAAAATATACAAAACTTTATCTACATTAGATTAATCAATAGCCATCCCTATTTCATAATGGGAGGTGGATTTATCAGCCAGCTTTGACCAAAACGTCTGGTCTCAGATATGTTTAAGAACCTTTAAAATAACAAAAAAATCCTAATTTGCAATTAATACAATACAAAAGTCTTCATAGAGTACACTATACAGGTCAACGAATGTTTAGGATGGGTTTTACATCGTCTAATACCTGCTTACAATGCTCATGCGCTTTGGTTCTGTCCACCTGTTAAGAAATTTTGGTGCCAGATTTGTGAGGACTTATCAAAGTGTCTGAAATGTAACATCCCACCATCTCCCTCAATTTGCCTGTTAGGAAATTTAAATGATGTCACCATGGACACAGAGTCAGTTCTAATGGTTCACATTGCCTTATGCATCGCTAAGAAAACTATCCTCCTGAACTGGAAAAATAAAAAAGCTCTTAATATTAATCAGTATAGAAATCTCTTGTTGGACCATATTGGTCTTGAGACGGCCTCTGGCTCCATATCTGATCAATCTCTCTGGGCTCCTTTGATCGGCTCCATCACCTAGTGGGGGTGGGGGGCACTTGGTTTTGTCGTTTGGGACACTATTGCTGATGTGGGGGTTTTGGGGTTGGAGGCGTCTGGGGGGGACCCCGGGGGGTGGGATCACTGGGCGGATGGGGCGCTGGACGTAGTGGCCTTTGCTGGCGGGGAGGCTGCTGCTGTGTGGCAACAGGTGCTCTCCCCCTACGAGGGCACTTGGAGGGGGGGGAGGGGTGTGCGGGAGGGGGGGCGAACTCAACCTGGGTGTCTAGTGTCTTTTGTGTTTTGAGAGTAGAGCGAATGTCAGGGTAGGTTTAGTTCCCCTTCTGGGTTGGGGCTGGGGGGACTGCCTTGGGGTCCGTGGGGCTTTGTGGTGCTGTGGCTGTGGGCCCCGGGTCGGACGTGCCATGGCCTCCTTCCCCTGGTGGATCCCGGTGAACAGCGATGCCTATTGGGGTCAGTGGGGGAGCTGGCTCCCTGGGAAGACATTTTGTCTCCCAGTCCTTCCCTCCCCATCCCTGGACACCTCTGTCCACCTGCTCCATCACTTTACCACTCATATAGGGTCTTGGGGCATGGGCACATCACTGGGGTGCGAGGAGGGGCTTCCCTCCTCGCTGGTGGTGTCCTGGGTCCCAATTTTAATATACAACTTAGACACTCCCACTTATAACATTTTCACACGACACATATGTAGGGACTTTGGGGTGGGCACACTTTTCGGCATCTAGAGGGGGAGCGGTACAATCAGCTTCACCTCTGGTGCCGGTGCCCACTGTTAAAGCACATATAGACACTGAGGGCTCGGGGTGGGGGTTGGGGGATGTGTGGCTGCCTCCCCCACATCCCACCCCTCTGTTTTAAATGCACATTATAACAACACGCATCAACACCATACTCGAGCGGGAGGATGGAGGCTAGGGGTCTTTTCCCACCCCTGTTCGCTACGGGCCATCAGGGGTTGGGGTCCGGAGGAGGAACAGGCGGTCTGGTCGGGGTCCTGGGCTGTCGGGCTGCTTTGCCACTGTGGGGCCCTTGGCGGTCTGCTTGTCTCCATCCTAGAAGGTAGGGGCTCCACCTCCCGGGTCCGGGGGCTGGTGGCTCTACTGGGGCATCAGTACCTGGACCTGGGAGCATAATGTGTGCATGGGGTGTGTGAGTGAGGGTACAGTGTCATTTTTTTGGGTGTCTTGGTGAGTCAGTGAGAATGTATGTGTTTAAGAGGGAGGGAACGTATGACTGTGTCTGTATGTCTTTGTCCAACTGTCAGGTTGGATCTTGGTCTGCCCCCTCGCCTGGCGCACCTCAGGCCTTACGCTTAATGGGGGGCCTATTTCCCCTCCGTCACTCCCCGCCGGTGACGGGGGCCCCTGCCTGCCGGTGCATCGGTGGTCAATCCGGTTCGGACCTGGTGCGTGCCTGGCCGGGCCTGGGGGGGCCGGTGTGTCGGTCGGCCGATTCGCTGGGCCGATATCTTCCTTTGGTTGGTTGGTTGGGATTGTTGGGTGGTGCCTGATCGGTGGCTCGGCGGGATGCGGATCCGGCGTCTCTGCTCGTTTGATCACCTGTTCTGTGCGCACCGTGCGTGGCCGGTTCATTGGCGGGTTGGACCGGCCCTGGCCCTCGTTGGATGCCTGGTCTCGGCGCCCTGCGTTGCGCGGGATCAGGACCCGGGAGCTGGTACAACTTGGCGTCCAGATGCTGACTGAGCCCGGCCTGGGGATGCTGTCCGTCCCCTGCGACTATTGGTGGGGCGCTGGGATGTTGGCGGTGGGGATTGGCCTAGGGTGGAGGCGTCGCGTGGCGGCCGGGGGCCGGCCGCGGCCCCTGCAGTGCCGGGGGCCCCTCGTCGGCCGGTCCCTTGTCGGGTCCCTGCTGGGCGGTGGGGTGCCCCTGGGCCCCGGCTCCCCCGGTCTGTTGCCGGCGGAGCCCGTGGGCTCGTCACTGCTGCCCCCGGGCCCCTGCATAGTGGCCGCTGGATGTTCCCCTGGGGTTCTCCTTTTCTCCTCTCTTGGGGGATGCGGTCGGCCCCGCCCGGGTCCGCCTGGGGCTCTGGCGGTCCTTTGGACGTCTTTGCTCCGATCTCCTTCATGTCTGCATCGATTCCTGGGAGACGGATTGATGCCTGCTCACACCAACTATCGAACACTCTTATGGAGAAACCTTATATGCACCAGCATGCTAACACACACACATTGATGTGGGGTCTCTGGTGTTTAAGGATATATTCTTGGGCTGAGGTTATCCATACTAGAGCTTGATTAATCGGTACCATGAGTTTCTCTGTGACATTGTTGTTGTATTTTTATATCTATTTTTGTGTGATGTGGTTGTGTAATTCTTAGTTCACAATGTTTGGTTGGTTTTGTCGATGTTCCTTTTTCGTGTTTTGTTTTTCCCCCCCTCTCTGCCGTCCTGTGGGTATGGAGGCAGACTTCAATGTTTTCCTGTGTTTTCTTTGTACCCCTTCCTCTCTTGTATTTTCAACTCACCCTCTCTCATGACATTTTGTTTCCTACCTCTCTTCTTCATCTTCCTTCTTTCTTCTCCTTAATTTTCCGTCTCCGTGTCCATAACATCAGGAAATAAAAACCGCAACAATTCATAATAAAGATTTTTCACACATAAATCAAGTGGAGTACTATAGCAAAAGCTGTACTGCTCCGCTTGTGAAAGTAAATCTGTTGGGCTTCTACTTGGTACTCAGACACCCATTCTGAGCTCCACACTGCCAAACAGGACACGTAAAAAAAAAAAATAAAAAAAAAATAAAAAAAGGATAAAACCCTAAATGCAACCAGTTCAGCTGCATCAGAGAACAAAAACAAATTACAACTAGCCTCTTTCTAAAGACAATGCGGCCATCGGTGGCGGCATGAGTGAGGTTTTTGGGCATTTATAAGTGGCCAGCCTGTAGCAATGTAGCGTGATCAGGTGTTTTTCACAAAAAAATTACGCAATGGCAGGATAAAGTGGGGTGTGGGGGGTGGTGACCGGGCTGTTGACGTACAGGGTCGCTTATAAACCGTGAAACAGAAAAGTCCATGGAGAACAGACAAAAAAGCTTGGACTTAACTTGTTTTTATCCCGATTGAAGCCCACTCCTCAAGTCTTTTTGCAAGCTGTTCCAAAAGGTGGCTGCCGTTCACAGTTCCCATGAACTGTCTGAAGATCTGGTCTCAAGCTCTAAAGGCCAGAAGCTCGTGGACCTCTGCATCACTCCAGTTTCCCATTTTAGCTGATACAGTTCACAAATGCTAAATGAACTCCCCATGTTTACTTGTTTACTTTTAAACACTGTTGCTGGCCGGGGCGCAGCAC
The DNA here is from genome assembly GCA_963556495.2 of Valencia hispanica. Classification (NCBI taxonomy): domain Eukaryota; kingdom Metazoa; phylum Chordata; class Actinopteri; order Cyprinodontiformes; family Valenciidae; genus Valencia; species Valencia hispanica. The sequence goes on along the minus strand of OY747713.1, from coordinate 10,327,651 downwards.
ACATTTCACACATCATCATTACATCACCCTCTATTACACCAAGGTGTGATCTGGTGTCTTTTGAAAACGCCTACTGTCTGTCCTTCTCCACATCCTAGCAGTCCAACATTATCAATGTTATCTAAGCCTGATGCAAATGTCTCTATTTTAAATAAAAAAAATGCCTGTGCTGAACCAGGAATGATGCTGGAGACAGTTCTTCTACAGCCAGAGAACCAGGTGTTTGTGAAATCATTAGGTGTCAGCTAAAACGTGACTTCCAGTAACTGTTTGCAGCTCCCTCTACTTCTGTAGGATATTACAGAGCAGGTGCATAGTTTAACCTCACAAACCACTCTTTTTGTTGGAAAGTACTCCTGGATCAGAACTTCTGTGTTTTTATTTTGTGTGTGCATGTCTTGTCTTCTCAAACCCCTTGCCAGTCATAGCTATCCACACTGAGCCAGGTTCTGCTGGAGGTTTTTCCTCTCTACTGTTACTACGTGCTTGCTTAGTGATCGCTGCAAGCAACACAATGCAGGCGATTGTCCACTGTCTCTACACACTCATCCAGGAGGAGTGAATGTTGCAAGTCAGTGACTCAAAATCTGTTGGGTTTCCTTAGGTAGAAAACTTTTTAACCAATTTGAATAATAAACTGCAACCTATATGATTGGGTTAACTTTTTTGTAAAGTGCCTTGAGACGACATGTTATGAATTGGCACTATATTAATAAACTAAATTAATGTGGCATTTATCCTGAACAATTCAGCTGAAAAACAAATGTTAGAATAGAAAAAACCCAAAAAGTGCATTAACCCTGTTAAGTATGCAAAACCTAAAATCAAAACTTTGCTGAACCATCTTTTGATTCACAGCTACATTCAACCTCCTTCAGTTCACACATATTAGCTGTCGTAAATCTGAAAAACCTGACAAAATTCAGTTGTCCCAGTAGGATTATTCTGACAGTTTTAGCAGACCAGTTATAAAACATCAAAAGTATCTTATTGTTTAAGGGTATTAGTAAAGAGAAGAGTGCATGCAAAGAACTAAATAATCCACGGCGATATGCTCACTCCATGGAATAGTGAAGGCATTCACCAATTACTGCAGAAAATAGAGAACAGGAACATCACAACAACTAAAGATTTCTCCAAAGTCGAGAAAATTAGGAAACTGAAACTGAGGCCAATAGTGTGGCTGAAGGAGCTGCAAGAATCTTACATGCGAAAGTAGTCTCCTGCATTTTCAAAATGTCTGCACTAAATTCCCATGTTGCAAGAAGGCAATAATCCCCAATGTTCAACATAAAAATAACACTGGATGTCATTGAAAGTATACAATACACAGTAAAAGATGGTGGTGGCAGCATCATGATCTGGGGTGAATTTTTTTCAGACAGAAGTAAGGTTACTGTCAAGGCCCAAAGTTGGCCAAGAGAAAATCCCACACACACTTACACCATCAACAACAACCTGAACTGCCTATAAAGCAAAGTATGGATCCAATTTTTCATGAGGTTTACACCAAATTCTGACACTACCATCTGAATGTCACAGCTCAAATTTAGATTATCTGACCAGACAACATTATTCTAATCTGTTATTGTTCAATTTTGGTTAGCCTTTGCAATTTAAAGCCTAAGGGCGCTTTCACAACAGGATTGTTGGGATGTTTTAAACAGACCAGAATTTGTTTTCTTTTTGAGTTCTTATTTGGAGAGGTGTAAAAGCTTATCTCAAATCTTGTGCTGACAAAACAACCATCTGTATCTGTAATAACTATCTGCAACTGTGCTATCCAGCAAACAAGAGCAAAAAAACGGAACCTAATGAATAAAGTGACATGATCTTAGCACATATGTGGTCTAAAAACACACTTCACTCAGGGTCTTTGCAACCACATTACTACACATCATATTCTTTCCCTCTGAGCAGTCTTTGTCTGTGCTGCTGCTTTTTTCTTATGCGTGCAGAGTAACATGGAGGATAGCTCACTGCCTAGCCTGCTTCTCATTCTGGGCAACTTGCTGTGATAGTGTCCCAAACAAGCAGCTGTGACTGCATTACATTGTCCAGGTTTTCCTAAATGGTTTTCTGCAAACTTGTGCCAGTCTATCATCTCAAACCAGACAACCCCTTCTGCTCTTACGTCAACGAGGCTTTTTGTCCGTACAGCTGTCATTTATTGTCTGTTTTTTTGAACCATTCTCTGTAAAGCAGTCTTTTGTGTGCAGGGATCCCACTAGATCACCACTTTCTGAAATTCTAAGACCAGCCAGTCTGTACCAAATAACCATGCCATGCTCAGTCATTTAAACCCCTATTTTTCCATTCAGGTTCAGCCTAAACTTTAGTGAGTCATCTTCACCACTTTCACATACAATGAGCTGCTGTCAAGTGATTTGCTATTGTGAGCACGTGTTTCTAATAAAATGTTCAATTCTTTGACACCAAGTCAGTTGCAGATCTTCTGATCTTTATAAATATATAAAGCACATATTAGTGGCATATGTCTAAGACTGTCAGCATAGTTATTTGGAGAATCTTTCATTATCAAAGCTCCCTTTTCTGACATTTTTCAAACTCATGTCTGAAGGACAATGCACCACCTTCTTACTCTATTAGTAAGGATTGCTTATGCCTGTGGATGTCATCTCAAGAGACAGAAATGTGTGCACACAGTTATTGCTGATGTGGAGCTATTGTGCTATAATAGATTGGTTTAGAGAATGTTTGCTTCTCTAAAACCTATCCCATTGCGCGTGTTTTACTGACTTTTCTCTCATTAGCTACCATCTTTCTCCATCACTCCTAATGTAAACAGAAGCATGTTGAGACTGCAACAGCTGCCCTCTACAAGAAACTGTATTGAGTCAGAGATTCTGCCTCGAGGATTTTTGATAATGAAGTAATTTCAATCTCTTGATTTCTACTATTTCAGATAATCAGATTTTTTTATGTAGAAGTTTTATGTTGAAACTGTTTTTAAAATGAATAGTTTATTGATGGTTGTTGCCATGAAAACACCCTCAGCGCCTAAGGAAAGTGTTTTTGCCAAGACAGAACCACTTCTGGAGGTACAGTTCGTGCTTCAGTTGTGGAAACAAAGAACTGGTTCTAACCACTGAAACCAGCTTAGTGGAAATCCCCTAAAGAGGAGATGCTAAGCAGTGAAAGTCATGGTGTCAGTGAAGATTTGAGTTGGAATGAGTCAGCAGCCTCTTTCACATGATACTTTCAGACTGGATCTGAGACCTCCTCCCTGTTTTGGAGCAAGTTATGAAAAGATCAAGCCAGTACATAGGGTTTAGGTTACCACCTGTTGTGCTTCTTAGCTGCCAATACATGAACGCAAAGAACTAAATAGTAAGCAGATATGAAGTTGAGGGGTATAAGTCTGGTGTTCCCGATTATAAGCAATGGAGCTTAAAGTATATTATTGGCTCTGTTTATTTGTGAAAGGGGCTCGTCTTTACGGCCAAATCGCAGTACCGTTTTTTTGGAAATGCTTTCCTTCTACTCTCCAAGCAGTTTTGCAATCACATTCTGTAAAGAAACAAATTTACACACCTTGCTTCACATCATGAGCCTATGAACATCTTTAGTCAATGAATTTGCCTGGTGGTGTTTCATTTTCGATAGGTTGACTAGTTTCTCCATCTTTTTCCTGTGTTATACTCTTTTTGGCAACAAACTTTGCTTTTGGAAAGTTCTGAAATATGCAGTGACCCGTCTGGTGGAATCAAAGTTAATATCTTGAGCTGTTCCAGTCAGTTCTGACAGCCCCATAGCTTCATGGCCGGCGCACAAGGTAGCCCCGCTACGGTGAATCCAGGGTTAGTCAAGAATTTCAACTTGAAGTGCATTGCCTCCCATCTATCTAATCTATTTTGCAGGTTGAGTAGAAACTAAACAGTCCAAAGTAAAAAAAACATGATCAATCTCAGCCAACAAATCCCTCCCAAAAAGAGGTGCAGAATTAAATCTAAAAGCGAAGATGTCAGGTGAGTTAAAACTAGATAATGCTCAATATAAACATACTTAATATATTTTTTACTCCTACTTTCTAGGATGTAGTTATTCTGTGTGGGGTGTCTGAAAGCTAGAGTACTTATTCCTAAAGTTAGAAATTTTTTTCAAATCTTTGTTTCCATGTGGGATTATCAAGACTTCCTAAAAAAAAAAAAAATTCAGAGCAAGATGTGGGAATTATGCAGATTTTGAAGCAAATTTAGATAATTGTTTCCGCCACCAGATGTGGGCTCTTTCAGTGATCTCTCACAGCAGCTGCTTTGAAGAACAATGTAATATATGCAGAACAAAAGTTTGACAGAACACACCAAGTATTCAAATATAAAACTGAAGTTGAAAAATTTGTATGAAACATGGTGCTTGATTAAATGAAGATGTCAGCACTGATAAACAGCTACTCCACATTTTATTGCGTGATTATTATGTGCTCTCTATTAGCATCTTAATCAAACTCAGGTACAACAGCTATAATATTAAAAGGCATTGTTTTAACAGTCAAGCTGACATTTTTATATACCTTAAAGTAAATCCAATCCTTATAACCAACTGATTTTTTTATTTCAAAAAAACATATTCATACCCACTTTATTTTTTTACTTGAAGTGGAGCTGAGAGCTGATGAAAGTAATAGAAACTCACACCATCCTTAATAGACTCTGAAAAATTCCAACAGAAAGCAGCTCCTGTTGATGAATCACAGAAACATCTTCATTAACAGGTTCTGGGATCAATATGCAGGAGAGATTCTTAATTGGAGCGTAGATTGGTGTTGGCATATACCAACGCTTAATCGATAATTTAACAGAAATAAATTTGGTGGGGCAGTTTTGGAGAAAGAGGAGTACGTGAAGAGAGTGCAAAAGGAAATAACTCATGTTTGTTTAGTTATTAGCTTAAAAATTTCTACCAGACCCCCAATACGATCCACAAATTTGTTTTTCTTCCATGCCTTTACTGGCCAATGATCTTCTGCTTGCAAATAAGGCACGTGAGCCCACAGTGATGTCCAATTTTAGTGAGTGAATTCCACAACCAGGTAAGATGACAGATGATAAATTATATATGACAGAAGTAAAATGAGGATGTAAATGAGCTTGAGTGTGAAGAATTTGTATTCATCAGGCTAAAACATGAATCAAAGTCTTCACAACCCCAACATCATCACTGTTAATTCAAGTAAACTGCAACACTTAGGCAAATAAATGAAAATATAAAACTGCCTTGAAGAGAAGTTTTAATGTTTTCAAGTATCAGACACTTGGATTTCAATGTTGAAGTCAAAACAGCCAGAGAGGGTCAGCAAGACTGAAGCGTGCCATCATATTTAAACTTAAATTTCATGCAACAGAAGCCCTTGTTTCTATTGAAGTCATCCTTTTGTTTTATTGTGATTTTGAAATAATTTGTTCAAATAAATAGCAAAAATCTTAATACTCCTATTGCATTTTACCACATTACAACCACAAACTTCACTGCAGTCTATTGGAGTTAAGGCAAGGCAAGGCAAGTTTATTTGTATAGCACAATTCATGTTACAAGACAATTCAAAGTGCTTTACATAAAACATCAAAAGCATTACAGCAGGGTGCAGATAAAGCAAAAGTACAGGAATAAAAACCATTATTTAAAATGAGAGAAAAAAAATCTTAAAAGAAGCCGTGCAGATTTAAAACTTAGAAAAAAAATCTAATCAAAAGCAGCTGAGAACAGGTAGGTCTTTAACCTGGATTTAAATAAACTGAGTGTTTCAGCTGATCTGAGGCTTTCTGGGAGTTTGTTCCAGACATGTGGAGCATAGAAGCTGAACGCAGCTTCTCCATGTCTGGTTCTGACTCTGGGAACTGATAAAAGAGCGGATCCAGATGACCTGAGGGGTCGAGTAGGTTCATACTGGGTCAGGAGATCACTGATGTATTTTGGTCCAGTTATCAGAATCAGTTAGTGTGATATGCAGTTAAACCACAAAGAGTATTATAGTACAGAAGGAAAATGGCACATGGTTTACCCAGTTGACTTTAAAGGTTCTAAAAATCAAAGTCAGACAATCTTCAGTCCCTTGTTACTTTACAGAACCACATCTCTATGAGTAAAGCTGCACATCTGTTGGGGTTCATCTGTATCAGATCCAAACCATTACACTTTAGCCCTGGCTAGATGTTTGAGGTCTTCCTGCTGGAGAGTGAACGTCCACCACAATTAAGTTTTTTCTTTTCTTTCAAGGATTTCCCTGTTTTTAGTCCAATCCTTTAACTCTGACAAGGTTCTTTGTTCCATTTGAAGAAAATCAACAAACTCCACATCACGATGCTGCCACCACCATGTCTTCCCATAGGGATCTTGTATTTAAGGAGATGCACTGTATTGGTTTTCTTTTTTTTTTTTTTTTTTTTCGCCAGTGCAACCCCCCCAAGGCACCGCATGCAGCCATCAGGAGGCAATTCAATTCAATTCAGTTTATTTATATATCGCCAATTCACAACAGATGTCATCTCAAGGCACTTAACAAGAAGTCATTTCAATACAATTATACAAACATTCCAATCAGTTAAAAAGTTTCCTATTTAAGGAATCCCAGCAGATTGCGTCAGTCATTGGTGTGAGGTTGGGCAGATTTCCAACCACAGCAATCCTTCAGCAATCCCTCATACTGAGCAAGCATGTAGCGACAGTGGAGAGGAAAAACTCCCCTTTAACAGGAAGAAACCTCCAACAGAACCAGGCTCAGTAGGAGCGGCCATCTGCCACGACCGTCTGGGGGTTTGAGAAGACAGAGCAGAACACAGAAGGAACAGAAGATCCGATATAAGAGAACTTTCTATGTTACAGAAAGTAAAAAGTTGATAACAGGACACAGTGGATGTTCAGCCACTGGGAGGATCATCCCAGTCGATGCCCCCCGTCCAACAGGGCATTGCAGCCAAGCAGGATACCAGACCAGGTATATCTTCGATGGGGAGAAAAACACTGAGAGAAAACAAAGTTAACAGTCGAAATAACAGAATGTACTGTAATACAACTGGAGAGTCGTAGGAGAAAAGGAAGTAGCAGAGTGAAGAAAATTGGTAAGTCTGTAAACCTGCAGTCTGAGAGCGAAGTGCTCTTTTAGGAACATATGGAACAATTAGATCTCTGATGTATGATGGAGCTTGATTATTAAGGGCTTTGTATGTAAGAAGAAGGATCTTAAATTCTATTCTGGATTTAACAGGGAGCCAATGAAGGGAAGCTAAAACAGGAGAAATGTGATCTCTCTTTTTAATATTCATCAGAACTCTTGCTGCCGCATTTTGGATCAACTGAAGGCTTTTAATGGCATTTTGTGGACTTCCTGATAGTAAAGAATTACAGTAGTCCAGCCTTGAGGTAACAAATGCATGGACTAGTTTCTCAGCATCACTCCTGGACAGGATGTTTCTAATTTTAGCAATATTCCGGAGGTGAAAGAAAGAAATCCTAGAAACCTGTTTAATATGGGATTTAAATGTCAAGTCTTGGTCAAAAATAACGCTGAGGTTCTTTACGTTATTACTGGGGGACAATTTAATGCCATCCAGATGAAGTGATTGACTAATCAGTTTCTGTTTAAGAACTTCTGGTCCAAAGACAGCAACTGTCTTGTCAGAATTTAAAAGCAAAAAGTTTAGGGTCATCCATGCTTTTATGTCTTCCAGACATGCCTGTAATCTACCTAACTGACTGGGTTCATCAGGATTTATGGATAAATATAGTTGTGTATCATCGGCATAGCTGTGGAAATTTATCCCATGCTGTCTAATGATTCTACCAATTGGAAGCATATATATGGTGAAAAGAATTGGTCCAAGGACAGAACCCTGTGGAACTCCACAAGTAACCCTTGAGAGTGAAGATGATTTATCATTTAGATGAACAAACTGGAATCTATCAGACAAATATGATTTAAACCATCCTAGTGCTGTTCCTTTGATCCCTGCAACATGTTCAAGCCTTTCTAAGAGAATATTATGATCGACTGTGTCAAAAGCAGCACTGAGATCTAACAAAACCAGAACAGACACCAGTCCATTATCTGAGGCCATGAGAATATCATTAGTAACCTTCACCAGTGCTGTTTCAGTGCTATGATGAGCTCTAAAACCTGACTGAAACTCTTCAAACAGCTCGTTACTGCTTAGATGTTCACAGACTTGATTAGCAACTATTTTCTCAAGGACTTTGGATAAGAAAGGAAGGTTAGATATAGGTCTGTAATTCACTAAGTCATCTTGATCAAGGGAAGGTTTCTTGAGTAAAGGTTTAATTACAGCTATTTTAAATTCCTGTGGTACGTATCCGTTTACTAAGGATAGATTCATCATATCCAAAATGGGGCCAGGAACCAAATGGAACACTTCTTTAAATAATTTGGTTGAGATTGGGTCCAAAATACAAGTTGAAGGTTTAGATGAGGCTAATATTTTTGATAATTCTGAAAGCTCGACTGAATCAAAACAGCCTAAGCAATACTGAGGTTCTACAGTTCTTTCCGATACTGACTCATTTACTGAGGAAGAAGTAATCATGTTTGGGAGGGTGCCAATGATTTTATTTTTAATAAAATTAATTTTATTTATGAAGAATCTCATAAAATCATCACTGCTAAGAGCTGGGGGAATAGTTTGCTCAACAGAGCTATGACTCTGTGTAAGTTTGGCAACTGTACTAAAAAGAAACCTAGGATTGTTTTTATTCGCCTCTATTAATGATGAAAAATATGCTGTTCTAGCTTGTCGAAGGGTCTTTTTATACAGCAGTAGACTGTTATTCCAGGTTAAATAGGAATCCTCTAGATGTGTAGAGCGCCATTTTCTCTCCAACTTCCTAGTATTCTGCTTTAAAGTACGCAACTCTGCGTTAAACCAAGGAGTCAGCCTCCTATGGCTAGCCACTTTCTTTTTTAATGGGGCTACACTATCTAATGCCAAACGCAATGAGGACGTAACGCTGTGAACCAGACCATCAATTTCTGAAGGGTTAGAGATAGAATTGCTGCCATCCACTGTGTTACTCTGAGACACTGAGGAAAGTAAGAATGGAACAGATTCTTTAAAGATTGTTACAGCATTGTCTGATAAAGCTCTACTATAATGAAATTTTCTTTCAGATTTAAGATGGTCAGTTAAAGTAAATTCAAAAGTTATTAAGAAGTGGTCAGACAGGACCGGGTTATGTGGGTGGACTGTTATTTCCTCACACTCAATACCGTATGTCAGTACAAGGTCCAAAGTGTGTTTACCTGAGTGGGTCGATCCCTGTACTTTTTGAGTAAAGCCAATTGAGTCTAAAATAGCATTAAAGGCTGCATTTAGGCTATCACTTTCAGTATCCACATGAATATTGAAGTCCCCCACTATAATAACCCTATCAGTATTTAATACTATATCAGATAAAAAATTTGAGATCTGATCCAAGAATTGAGAGTAAGGGCCTGGTGGACGATACAAAACCACAAACAAAAATGGTCTTAATGTTTTGCAAGTTGGATGAGGAAAATTAAGGGTTAGATGCTCAAAAGAACTGTAGCTATCAATTGGTCTGGGACTAATTAGTAAATCAGAACGGAAAATGGCTGCAACTCCTCCTCCTCGCCCAGTATTTCTAGGAATGTGAAAATTTAAATGACTGGAAGGAGTTGACTCATTTATACTGACATAATCCTCCTGCTGCAACCAGGTTTCTGTGAGACAAAGGAAATCAATGTGATTATCACAAATCAAGTCATTTACTAACAAAGTCTTTGAGGAGAGAAATCTTATGTTTAATAAACCACATTTAATAGATTTATTTTCAGTCAAAGTTGTATTTATTTTTATGAGATTTCCATAATTTGCTTTTGTTGGCTTAACTTTTAATCCATTTAATTTTGGCCGTGGGCAAGACACTGTTTCTATAGGGTAATGGGTGGGTAACAGTACAGAAGCAGCAGAGAGGTGGGTTAAACTACGACTCTGCTTCCTGGTCTGGACCCTGGGTTGTCAGTGTTTTGGAGGATTAATAAATTCGGCCATATTCCTAGAAAGAAGAGCTGCTCCATCCAAAGTGGGATGGATGCCGTCTCTCCGGATCAGACCAGGTTTTCCCCAAAAAGTTCTCCAGTTATCAATGTAGCCCACATCGTTTGCAGGACACCACCTAGACAACCATTGATGGAATGACAGCATGCGGCTAAACATGTCGTCACTGGTCCGATCAGGCAGGGGACCAGAAAAGATTACCGAGTCTGACATTGTTTTGGCAAACTTACACACCGAAGCAACACAAATTTTAGTGACCTCCGATTGGCGTAACCAGGTGTCATTACCGCCAGCGTGAATAACAATCTTACTGTAATTACGCTTATCTTTAGCCAGCAGTTTCAGGTTGGATTTGATGTCGCCCGTTCTGGCCCCTGGCAAGCATTTGACTATGGTCAATGGTGTCTCTAATGCCACGTTTCTGACTATGGAGCTGCCAATTACCAGGGCCGGCTTCTCAGCGGGTGTGTCGCTGAGCGGGGAAAATCTGTTAGAAACGCGGACCGGTTGGTGGTGGCCCGGGGGCTGGGTCCTAGAACTATGCTTCCTACGTACAGTCACCCAGCCGCCTAGAGGTCCCGGCTGCGCGGGCTCTACCGGAGGACAGCTAGGGGGTTCTATTCTTGTTGGCTCCGCGCTGGCTAATGGGCTTCGGCTATCTGCTGGTTTTTCAACAGCGCGGAGCCGTGCTTCTAATTCTGATACCCTCGCCTCCAAAGCTACAAAAATATTACATTTATTACAGTTACCATTATCACTAAAGGAGGCAGGGGAGTAACTAAACATCTGACAGAGAGAGCAAGAGAGAAGAGAAGAGTTAGAGACAGGAGAAAGAAGAGTAGCCATAGCCGCAATGAAGCTAAGCTAACTGAGCTAGCGAGACCTTCCACCCAAAGAAAAACTGTGTGAAACACGAGGAGTTCCCAAAACGTAAAGTACACCACCACAAAATGTGTGTTTTAGTGTGATTGTGTGTTAAAATAACTTAGAAAAGCCTCAGCACAGAGAAAATAAGATCAATTCAAGAGCGTTTGAACACCAAAACAGCTCCACGGAGCACAGCAGTGACAACAGGAAATGACGCAATACGGCTTACCCCGTCACCACCCAAAGCCCAACCCCAGGCCGGCCACGACGTCCAGCGCCCCATCCGCCCAGTGATCCCACCCCCCGGGGTCCCCCCCAGACGCCTCCAACCCCAAAACCCCCACATCAGCAACAGTGTCCCAAACGACAAAACCAAGTGGCCCCCACCCCCACTAGGTGAGGGGTGGGGGCCAAAAGGAGCCGATCAAAGGAGCCCAGAGAAATTCATCAGATATGGAGCCAGAGGCCGTCTCAAGACCAATATGGTCCAACAAGAGATTTCTATACTGATTAATATTAAGAGCTTTTTTATTTTTCCAGTTCAGGAGGATAGTTTTCTTAGCGATGCATAAGGCAATGTGAACCATTAGAACTGACTTTGTGTCCATGGTGACATCATTGAAATTTCCTAACAGGCAAATTGAGGGAGATGGTGGGATGTTACATTTCAGACACTTTGATAAGTCCTCACATATCTGGCACCAAAATTTCTTAACAGGTGGACAGAACCAAAGCGCATGAGCATTGTAAGCAGGTATTAGACGATGTAAAACCCATCCTAAACATTCGTTGACCTGTATAGTGTACTCTATGAAGAATTTTGTATTGTATTAATTGCAAATTAGGATTTTTTTGTTATTTTAAAGGTTCTTAAACATATCTGAGACCAGACGTTTTGGTCAAAGCTGGCTGATAAATCCACCTCCCATTTTGAAATAGGTATGGCTATTGATTCATCTAATGTAGATGAAGTTTTGTATATTTTAGACAGCAATTTGGGGGGGTTGAGTTTAAAAAAATCTAAAACTTTTGCTGGAATTTGTAATTCAACTGTCTTGAGCCTAAATTTACCTTTAATAATAGATTTAATTTGTTGATATTCTAAGAATTAGTTTTTATCAATTCCATATTGTGTAATTAATGTATTAAATGGGATAAAGTCTGTTCCTTCAAATATATGTTCCAGGTATTCAATTCCATTGCACCTCCAGTCTGAAAAACTTATCATAAATTTTTTTTGCAAGATGTCGGGGTTATTTCAGATGGGTGTATGTCTGCATGGGATTATTGTGAACTCTGTCATTTTTAGAAACTCCCATCATGCTGTCAGAGAGGAGCTGATATTTATGCTTTTAAAGCATTCATATTGTTTTATATTTGAGCTAATAAATGGTAGGTCTGAAAGTTTTATCTAATTGCATAGTGTCTGTTCTACGTCTATCCAGGACTCATCTAGGTAGCTATGTTTTAACCATCTTGAGATGTATTGGAGCCTGTTGGCTAAGAAATAATGATGGAAGTTTGGTAGATCTAGACCTCCTTTTTCTTTGGTCTTCTGCAGTGTTTTTAAGCTGATACGTGGGGGTTTATCTTTCCAAAAGAAATTTAGAGACAGAGGAGTCCAGAGATCTAAACCAGTCTAGTGATGGTTTACTTGGGATCATTGAGAATAAGTCGTTGATTCTGGGCAAAACCATTATTTTTACTGAAGCAACCCTTCCCATAAATGATATGGGTAGGGATTTCCATCTAGCAAGATCATCTTCCACTTTTTTTAAAAGTGGGATGTAGTTTAGCTTTATTAAATCTACAAGTCTTGGTGAGACATTGATACCTAAATAAGTAATATTCCCTGACTGCAGTTGTGTATTAGTTGAATTCTGGACAGAACAATTGATTGGAAGAACTGTAGATTTTAACCAATTTATAGAATAATCTGAAACGTTTGAGTAAGAGTTTATCAACCCGATTACCTGAGAGAAAGAGGTTTGTGAATGCTCAAGAAAAAGTAAAACATCATCTGCATAAAGACTGATTTTATGTTCTATGTAATTGCATTTTATGCCTTTAATATTGTGAGTTTGCCTGATTGCTGCAGCTAGTGGTTCAATAAAAATAGCGAACAGGGAGGGAGAGAGAGGACATCCCTGCCTGGTACCTCTCTGAAGATAAAACCTAGATGATGTTTGGTTATTTGTCCTGATACATGCTGTTGGTGAACTGTATAATATTTTCAACCAGTTTATAACAGAATTTCCAAAGCCAAATTTATGTAAGGTTACAAATAAGAATTTCCAGTTTACTCTATCAAATTCTTTTTCTGCATCTAAAGATAATATATTAGTTTTAATGTTCTTACAGTAAGAAAAATCTATTAAATCTATTAATCTACGTGAATTTGTGGATGAATGTCTCCCTTTAATAAAACCAGTTTGATCAGGATGTATTATAAGAGGGGTTACTTTCTCTATCCTTTTTGCGAGGGCTTTGCAGATTATTTTAAGATCAACATTAATGAGGGATATGGGACGATAGCTGGTAGGAAACAAAGGGTCTTTACCTGATTTTAGTAAAAGACTAATGTAGGCAGAATTCATATTTGGTGGGAGTCAGCCATTTTCCTTGGTTTCCTGCAGCATTCTGTGGAATGTTGGTGCCAGAATATTCCAGAATTCTTTATAGAACTTTGCTGGAAATCCATCGGGGCCTGGAGCCTTATTATTGGGCATGCCTTGGAGGGCCTCCTGGAGTTCAGCCGCTGTTAGTGGTGAATCCAGGGCCATCGCTTGACTTTCAGATAATTTAGGTAGTGTTATGTTATCAAAAAAATTTTCAATTTTATGATCCGATGGATTTATCTCTGGTGAGTATAAAGCCTTGTAAAATTCTTTAAATGTGTTGTTTATTCTTCCAGGATCATATACTGTATTCCCGGTCTGATCTTTAATAGCAGATATAGTTGTTTTTTCTTTATTAATTTTAAGCTGGTTAGCCAAAAATCTACCTGATTAATTACTTTGTTCAAAGTTTTCTATCCTAAGTCTTTGAATTAAGAACTGGGTCTGTTTATTAATAATTTTTTTTAATTCTAGCTTTGCTTTACGGATTTTGCCTAGTCTCTCCTCATCTAGAGAAGCTTCTAATGAATTAATAGTTTCTTCTAATTCCTGAATACCTTTTTTTTCCATTTTCTTTTTATTTGATGAGAATGAGATTATTTTACCTCTAATCACAGCTTTTCCTGCCTCCCAAAGAATGGATGGCGACGTACCAGGGAGGTCGTTATATTCCAAATATGAGGCCCACTCTTTTTCGAAATATTTAATAAATTCTTTATCCTTAAGTAAGGATATATTAAATCTCCAATTTTTGCTTTGAGGCGTTTCTGTTTTATTTACTAAAGTTAAAGAAATAGGAGCATGATCGCTAACAGCTATAGGGTGTATATCAGTGTCTGAAATGTCAGTCAACAGTGAGCTGCTGACTAACAAATAATCCAGTCGAGAATATGAATGGTGGACATTTGAGAAGAAAGTATATTTTTTGTCACTGGGGTGAAGAGATCGCCATGCATCACAAAGTCCATAATCGCTCATGTACTGTTTGACTATATCTATAGATTTCCAGCTGTGCTGAGTCCCTGCTGTGCTGAGCCTGTCTATTTCTTCATTTAAACCAACGATGAGGTCGCCCCCAAGAAGAAGTGAGCAATCCATGTGTTCAAGGAGCACAGAGAAGAAGGAATGAAATAATGAAGGGTCATCAACATTTAGACCATATATACTGACAATACATAACTTTTGGTTATGTATAGATAGTTTTACTATAGTAAATCTACCCTCTGGATCTGTAACTGTATCTATTACTGTAAAATGTACATTTTTATTTATTAATATTGCTACTCCCCTTTGTCTGGATTTATAGCATGCAGAAAACACATCAGGAAACTCAGGGGATTTAAGATCATCTGCAGCTGAGGTAGATTTATGGGTTTCTTGTAATAAGACGACATCTGCCTTCAATCTTTTAAGCTGGTTAAGAATCTTAACTCTTTTCTCTCTGGTGCCAGCTCCATGAACATTCCACGTGACAAACCTTAGAGTAGTCATAGTTTTGAGATAAAAGTTGTAAAGTCCATATCACCATAGAAACTGATAAACACAGGTGTAATATTAGTTTGTGCTTGGGGTTGCCTGATTGAAAATCCAAAAGCCGAGATACAAGAAAGAGAGAAATAGAAGAAAGTTGTGAAGGTGTGAAGGGTGAGGATGAGAGAGAAAGAAATAGTTATGTTATGAAAAAATTCTGTGTGTGTGTGTGAGTGATAAAAGAAGGAAAAATGAGTGACAAAGACATTTGGTGATAGACATGTGAAGATGAGAAAAGAAAAAAGAGCCAGTAACCCAGTGCTTAGCCCTGGCCCCGCCCACATTGAGTAATGTAAACAACTTTACAGAGCTGTGCTAACATTAGATTATAGTTGACTGATAAAACAACTCTTATCTGACCAGTGTTACATGACTAATAAAGCCAAGGAGTAAGCTGGGGGTCCCTGAACAGCTGCCCAATAACATACAGTTTGTATACCGCTACTGTAGCTCTGGTGCCTTCACTGATATATTTCTTCCTGATTGGGAACAAAACGCGCCTTCTATCCAGGATTTCCTTCGGATATTGATCGTTAACGCTGTAATTCGTTCCCCGCAGCTCTCTGCCCCGGCCTCTGACCTGCTCTTTTTGCTTGTAATGCTCGAATTTAGCAACAATTGGTCGCGGCCGGCTGTTGTTGGGCTTCTTACCTCCGAGCCGGTGGACGCGGTGAAAAGCGATGTTTTTTTACCGTGTCGCTTGGGAGCTTTAACTGATGTTGGAGAAAATCTCGGATGGTGGATTCAGCGTCGTCCTCAGCCTGTTCTGGGATCCCGGAAAAAACAAGATTGTCCCGCATTCCCCTGGCCTGTATATCCAAGATAGTTTCTTTCATCCTCTTCCTTTCTCCGGACAGCTGCGTCATTCCCTCGGTGAGTTTCTTTACACTCTCCCTAAGCGTTTGGTTTTCTTTAGCGAGCGAGGCTACCTGTTGTTGGCTAAACTGTAGAGATTCCCTTAGAGCTTGAAATTCTTTGTGGAGAACCTCAACCAGGCCCAGACGGGCGTCTAGGCTGGTTAGCTTCTTATCTATTGAGTCCAGGACATCGCTGTAGGTTTTCTCTGGAGAGATGGTGGAGGTGCTGGCCTCAGAACGAGTGCGTTTTTATGATGGTGTGCTTGTCGGCACAGCAGAGGTGGATTTCTGTGGCTTGCCCATAACAATGTTGTCAAAGCACTCGTCCAAGTAGCTTTCCAGGCTGTGCAAGGTTTCCTCGTCCAGTTTGTTTATGGAGAAATACAAAATAATGGTTATTATTATTAAACGTTTGCTATATTTGGCTCAAATGTTATGGTTTGTTTTTACCCGAGTTTGTTTGTTTTACCAGTTTACCGCCATATTACTTACGCACAGCTCTCGCGAGATCTCAGCAGCAGCTCATCCTCTAGTCTTAGTTTTCTGACATGGCTCTGTGTTGGTTTTCTGCCACAAATACTCCAAAAAGTTTCTTTTTTGGTACTTCTGACCAGAGCCAGACATTTTTCCACGTTTGCTGTGTCCTCTATGTTGCTGTGGCAAACTGCAAACAGGGCTTCTTTTTGCTTTCTTGCAACACATGCCTTCTTCTTGCAAGGTTTTGGCAAAGCTTAACAAATAGCCATCTTGTCAACAGCTTCATCCATCCAAGCTGTTTATCTCTGCATTTCCTCCAAACCAACCAGAGGCCTTTTGGCTTCTTCTTGCTTGAACCATGAGTTTAGATGGATGAAAATTTCTTGATAGGTTTCTATGATGAACTGCACAGATATTGTCTTCTAAATCTAAATCTGCTTTCAGCTTTTTCCTAATTGTATCCTTGACCTGTCTGTTGGGTTTATTTGGTCTTCATGAGGCCGTTGGTTTTCTAATGTTTTCTAACAAGCTACTGAAATTAAATAGTGCACAGGTGGATTATATTTACCAATGACTTGACCTCTGACTGTGATTGTTTGGACTACATCCTATTTAAAAATGTAAATTATTTTATTAGAATTATCTGTAAATATGAAATCCTAGTAAAAATAACTAATAAAATAATTTTAATTAGTGTACTGTAACATTTAATATGTTCAAAGTGTATAAATACTTTTGAAAGATAATTTAGCTTTAAACAAGCCAAGATAACTGGATGAAGTGAATCTAGCAACCCTCTGAGATAATTAACTAATGACCTTAAAATAACATAAGTTAGATATGTGGGGAGGATTTTTACAAATAACTTAAAGATAATATTGTAATTTCCATGCAGCAGAAGCAGAAGGTTCATTTCAGTGTAATAATCACATTAGTATTTTACTGTGAAGATTTCTGGATTATTCCACTATTGCTTTCTGGTAGTTTGGAAAAACAGCCCATTAGCTTTTGAGGCATAGACGACTTTAAACCCACATTTACACCCAAGTAACCCCATAGAAAGCGGAGTATGAGAAAAGAAAATCTAACAAAATGAACTGCAAGTAAAAATCGTATTTATTCAAAGTACTTTAAAGTTAAGATTAACTGGAATTTTACTAATCCCTCTGATAGAGAAACTTTGGTGTATATCCTAATCAGTTCTCTTTTTAAAACATAAAAAATACTGAGAATGTTAATTTGACTTTCTTGAACCCAATTAAATATTTTCTTCAACAAGCAAAAATAAATATTTATGATTCTTTTTTAATTTAAGAAATGTAATCAATGTTTTGCTAAAAAAACAGAAATTTGTTTTGACAGATTGCAGACAGAATATATGTGAGGATAAAAAGATTAAAATTCCAAATGGAAATTAAAAATTTAATTGGCTTTAAATGTTTTGTGCTCACTGATAAAGAGTCAACCTAGAGATATTAAAAAACAGTATTTGAACAATTCACTAGCAAGGACCACGCTACAGATTCAGAATTTAACGGTTTATTGAAAGCATGGAGAATTGAATGATCATGGGAGGGGCGTCGCTGGAGACCCGGAGGAAGACTCAGTGTGGGGGTGGAGTCTTCAGGAAATTGTCTTTCCGAGCTTGCTCAGGACCCCCAAGATGGAACCTAAAAGAGAGAGACGTTAGAAGAGGTGGTACAGGAGTGAGCTTGAGCGCAGAACAGGGAAGCTGTGCCCGATGGATGCTGCAAAAAAGGGAAGGGTCGAAGTAGCGGGCCGGCAGGACCCGGAAAAGAGAAGGCGGGTCGGTGGGACCCAGAAGAGAGAAGGCGGGTCGGCGGGACCCAGAAGAGAGAAGGCGGGTCGGCAGGACCCAGAAGAGAGAAGGCGGGTCGGGAGGACCCAGAAAAGAGAAGGCGGGTCGGTAGGACCCAGGACCTAGAGGGAGGGGAAGGGAGGGGTGAAAACAAACGAGACAGACAAGGGATGAAAGGCAGGCAGAGTTTATATGTGTATGCGGCGTGATTGGGGATGTAGAGCAGGTGCGGGGTACCGGGTGAATCGAGTTAAGACTGATTAGAATTTATGAAGTGGGTTTGAGGCGTGGCCTTGCTCCTGAACGTAAGTTAACCTGTTAACTCCATTTCACTAGCAAGGACCACGCTACAGATTCAGAATTTAACGGTTTATTGAAGGCATGGAGAATTGAATGGTCTGGGAAGGGGCGTCGCCGGAGACCCGAAGGAAGACTCAGTGTAGGGGTGCAGTCTTCGGGAAATCGTCTTTCCGAGCCTTCTCAGGACCCCCAAAAAGGTCTTGGTGGGGAGATTAACAGAGAAGCAAATGAGCATGGCATAGATCGTGTAGATTATTACGAATGTAGGATTGGTATGCTAAAGAGGACCAACGGCCTAAAATTTGGATGATGTTGTCTGATATCCCTGACCTGGCGGCTGAGATAGCTGCACCTATGTGGATTGAATGGATGTAGCAAAAATTGGGGGAGATACCGGACCGGCGAAGGATCTGGCGGAAGTGATCAATGAACCAGAACCGGGTAGTGGGACTACCCGATTTGGTAATAAAAAGTGGGTCGAATGGAGAAGCGCTAGCAGATGACCGAGACTGAACGTAGCAGGTGATAGGTTCGTAGGGACTGAGGCTAGAACTGAACCGGAATAGGTGTATTCGGACGGAGGTGCTGAGCTGGTCTGTTTTACTTCTATGTAGGGTGTAAATGAGGGTGTCCTGACTAAGGATCAAAATGTCTGAGAGACATTGGTGAATGGAAGGGTCGTGTCTGGAAGAAGAGGGGGCAAACTCAGAACACAGGAAACCAAAATAAGCGAGAAGGAGCATGGACTGAAGAGTTAGGTCGATGAAGGGGGATAGATAACCAGAACGAAGCGTGAGAATGCAACGGGTGAGGAGGTCTGAGGTGAGCGGAAAGCGATGAGCAGCAGAGGGTTGTTCTAGCTTTTTAAGACCTTTCAAAAACATCGAAACGTGGCTATGGTCAAGGGCTGGACAGGGGTTACCTGTTGCCTGCTTGATGAAGAAGCTGATTCCTGATAGATAAGATTTATTGGTGGATACGAGGATTTTTTGGATTGAATTGGAGTGAGAGATGAACTGGCAGATAGACAGGAGTAAGAGAGGGGAACGAGAGACCATGCATTACGTGAAAAGCCTTGAAGGCGTTCCAGCCGGACAGCTAAACAGAGAGGGTACCGGGTGAGAGGCTGTCAATGATGGAGTTCTGCGAGACGGTGGTGAGGTCATGTAGCTGCAGCGTCAATTGAAGATGGTGGCTGAAAATGGTGGGACTGGAGTTGGGTTGAGGTTTGCAGCGGGAGCTAAGGATCTGAATTTCTGAAAAGAGAAACCAGAAAGAGAATCAGCAATGGAGTTTAGGTGACCGGGGATATGAGCTACGCAGAGTATGAACTGGTGTTGGGCTGATAAGAGAGTGAGTCTGCAGATGAACTGCATGATAGCTGGGGAACGAGATCGACCTTTATTAATAATTTCTACGACGGCTTCGTTATCAGAGTGAATGAGGGTTGAGTTCTGCGACCACTCGTGTCCCCAAAGAAGGGCCGCTATTACGATGGGGTAAAGCTTGTGGAGAGCAGAGGAAGGGAGGGCGGACTGGGGCTGAAGTGAATCGAATTCCGGGGCCAGCCCGAAGCGAACCACCTCCCTTGGTAGTAGCCCCCAAAACCGATGGAAGGGGCAGCATCAGTATAGAGCTGTATGTCTTCGGGAAGGGAGACAAAATCGTGATAAAAGAAAAAGATACCATTCCAGGAGGAGAGGAAATCGCGCCAGAGCCACATCTTGGTACAACAGGGCTCGGTGAGGGCGAGCCGATCGTGGAGGCATGGCATGCTAGCGGCAGTGGACAGAAGGTGGGACACGAAGGACCAACCCTGGGGAATGATGCGGACGGCGTAGTTAAGATGACCCAGGAGCGACAGCAGTTGCTTTTTAGTGAGGAGAAAGTTGAAGAGGATGAGGGAGATCCAGTGGACCTTCTCAAGCGACAGAGAAGCCTGGAAGGAGACTGAGTCGAGGGTGATGCACAAGAACTCCAGAGAGGTAAAGGGCCCCACTGTCTTCTCATCAGAGAAAAGGACACCCATGTTTGAGAAGGTCTCGGTGAGAGCGCGAAGCCCTGAACGGGGTGGAGAAGAAGCGGGGGTGATGACCAAGAAGTCGTCCAGGAGGTGAAGGACATATGGCAGACGGTATGTATTAAGCAATACCCAGCAGAGGGCCTCGGAGAGTGATTCGAAGATCCTAGGACTACTTCTACAGCTGAAGGTGAGGCGCCAACGGGTTGATAATTAAAGGCTTCTTACCAGAGTACTTTCAGGTGGCAATGCCCAAGGGGCTGACCCGGAAGACTGGGAAAGGAGGATGGTTGGAAGGGCCGATCATGAACCCCTCCTTGACCTCCTGGCGGGGGAAAGAAGTGAATACGTTGGGCTAGGGTAGCACGTACCTCATGTTAGTGCAGAGAGAAAGATGGCAGGATTGCCTGAGGAGCAGTCGAAGCGGCAGGCGCAGTGAAGCAAGCAGAGTGGATCGCAAGGGGGCGAGGGTATCAGAAGGAAGAGAAAAAGAAATGGAGGAATAGGATGAATGGGTATTCTTAACGATTTAGGTAGTATTTTTTCTTGCTTCTATTTGTGTAGGAAAAGTGCAAACTACAGTTCTTGAAAAGACAATGGCGCCACTGGTGAGGACAGGGAGGAGAAAAAGCTGGCTGAAAATGAAGCGAAGTCATTAACAGAGGGAGCAGGTGCAGGGTGATATGGCGGCGCTGTGGGCGCCGGGCCCGAGACGGCGGGGAAAGGGAACTGCGTCCCCGGAAGGCCCGCCCAAAGAGGAAGCGGGAATGACGGCGGAACCGAGGAAGCTCCGGAGTGGAGGAGGACGCGTGGGGCAGAGGCGAAGGACATGTGAAAAGGAGGTCGAAAAGACAGGCCTTGGAAGTGGAGCGGCTGAAAGGGATACCCTTGTCCCGAAGCGCACACTGGAGCAGCGCCACTGTCCAGTCAGACATGTCAGGGCGCTGGAGCCTGGCGCGAGCAGCGAGAGGATGGAGGAGGGAGAGCCCGGCCCGGCTGAGCCGAAGCAGCGGCATGAAGGCGCTTGGGTGACGGCTCGAGCCGAAGACGGAAGCTCCGAGGCGAGGCGGTAGAGGGTTGAAAACAAGCGGGACAGATGAGGGATGAAGGGCAGGCAGAGTTTATGTGTATCGCGGCGTGATTAGAGACGTATAGCAGGCGCGAAGTACCGGGTGAATTGAGTTAAGACTGATTAGGATTTATGAAGCGGGTTTGAGGCGTGGCCTTGCTCCTGAACCTAAGTTAACCTGTTAACTCCATTTTTGGATGATGAGTTAAATATTGCTGTGATGGACTGGCAACCTGTCCATGGTGTACCCTGGCTCTCGCTCCATAACTGCTGGAGATAGGCACCAGCCCATCCGCAACCCTGCATAGGATGGACGTGTACAGATAATGGATGGATGGATGGATGGATAGATGGATGGATGGATGGATGGATGGATGGAGTTAAATTTTGACAAATGCTGCTCTTTTATTACCATTTATGTGTGACATGTATAGAGGGATTATTTGTTTATCAACACCTCTGACCACCAGGTGCAGACATGCAGACATTTTCAACTTTTTGCACAGAATTCAGGCAACTGAATCATTTAAAAACAAGATTCCCATGAGAGCATCTCAGCATCATCTCAGACCTGCACTGAAGAATTACGGAGGCTTGGAGCGCCCACTGATGAAGAAGCGCATGTGGGGATTTCCTCCCGCTGAAGCAAATAGAAAAGGAGCCATTCAGGCAGTCTAGCCGAATAATAATCCCTTCTATTAAATACATTTAACAGGAACATGGCAACAGAACACGGATTCTACCTCTATAAATGGAAGTACAGTTTAGCGCTCCATGCCGAGCGTTCAGGCCACAGCAGGTAAAATGTTCACAGTATATGTATCTGATTAATCTGCTTGATATTTGATGATGTAAATTCTCAGTTCAGTTTGTTCGGGTTGAATACTAATTGAAATTAATGACAATTTAATACCCTCGACCCTACAAGGATAGGTGGTATAGAGAATGGATGGAATGGATGCTACTGAATGTCATTATTATAATTTTAAAGTTCGGGAGGATTTTTTTGACCCCATCCTCTGGCCAAGGCTTACCTGATATGAAGTGATTGCTGCAGATTGTTGCATTTTCATGATCATTCCAATCGCTTCTTCTGATAGCTTGCAACCAACATTTTTTGTTTACCTTGAAAGGGGTGCGAGTCGATGTAATTCTGTAATACTTGCACGTTTTGTTGTTTTTATCAAAGCAATTTGTGTAACCAACAGCATAAGACATAATTGCATCTCTTTCTGCACCTGATACGCAAAGTAGAACAGGGAGCGACGTAGACCGATGATCCCTCTATAACACTAAAGGTTAAAAGATCCTCCGCTGATTGCTTACATTCCATACTGCAGTTTTAATCATCATCCTTGTGCATGTGGTGCAGATAATTCTGAGTGTGCAAATAACAGCTTATAGATTTGAGATGAGCTCGGGGAAATACCCTGCTATTTCATCCTTCAAAGTGTATACAAAATGTTTCCCTTATTCTTGAGGTTTGTATAGAAGCACACAATGGACATATTGGCAAAATTTATTTTTTTAAATATTTATAATATTATATCCTTGATAGCTGTTAAGCAGAAAGTATCCTATCTTAATGTGTGAAAGGGTTAGCATCCTTCCAATTTAACTTTTAAATAATTTAGTTAGGTTAAAAAAAGATTTAGCGTTGGAAAACAAAAATGTTTTTCTTAAACGAAAATCAGAAAAGAGAAAAAAGGAATTGATGTAAACCAAAATAAAAAAATTTTCATACACAAAAAATATATATATTTTACATAATTTGATAGATATTCTATCAAAAGTCAATTCTAAAGCAGATCATATTTTGGGTTTTTGTTTTGTTGCAACACCCCTTCCACACAAAGACAAAAACAAAATAAATGTATTCATAACTACAAACCTTTCAACAATTTCTATTTTTTTAACTGGTATTTTGAACAAGAACGTCATTTGTCCATTTGAGAACAAAAACACAATTTAATTATTAGGCTTAGCTTTCCTAAAATCCTGTTTCCAGAAAGAGATTAACAATTTATAGAAAGTGGTGTAATTATTCTTTTTGTTGACTTTTTAATAGCAGTATCATTATAATAAAATTAGAATTCAGGAATGAATTTTAAGTAGTTTAAGAATCATGAAAAAAAAACGTTTTTTGTCATTGAACAGTAAATAAAACAACCTCTTTGCAGCTTTAGAAGATAAAAAGCCTACTGTCTGTTGAAATAGAGTACCTAAGGCTGTAAATGGGACTCAAACCAACAACCTTCACACCATCAGCTGACTGAGTTGGAGCCCTTAACACGCCGGTAGCTCCTTCACTGGCAGCCTTTCAGTCTTTTACACTGTTGTCAGCTTTCAAACGCCTTTTTAGAAGCAGAGATGTGACTTGATCTCATCACCTCTAAACCTGCCTGCTTTGCTGATTGAGCTATTGAGTCT
The DNA here is from genome assembly GCA_963556495.2 of Valencia hispanica. Taxonomy (NCBI): domain Eukaryota; kingdom Metazoa; phylum Chordata; class Actinopteri; order Cyprinodontiformes; family Valenciidae; genus Valencia; species Valencia hispanica. The sequence continues at coordinate 10,303,615 of OY747713.1, read as the reverse complement.
TCATAAGCGAGAGCTTTTTCAAGTTTTTTCCTTAGATGCTGCCTCTTGATTGTCAAAAGCAAAAAAGCAGTGTGTCAAATCGAAACACACCAAACCTGGCACAGCTGTGTACTGCCGTGAGATAATTCATTGCGAAGCCTAGACACTCATCTGCTAAAGCTTTTCAATATTTTCTCTACATTTGTGATTTTAAAATGCACTTTCAGATGAGGAATTTAAAAGGAAACTTGAACCTTTGACCCAGAGTTCTTCAGCTTAGCTCTTTGGCAATTCAGCCAGCGCGTCTAAATATTAAATACATCCATTACCCATATAAAAGATACAAGATTCAGTTTGTGAAAGGCTTTAATTCAACCTCTTTACCAATTAGTCAACAGCTTTTCCTTTTGTGCTAATAAATTAGAGGATGCTTCAGTTTGCGAGAGTTTATGTCGAACTGTCTTCAGACTGCATTTAGATTTTTTCCATAACAGACAAATCTCATACAAGGTACAAGATTCAAGGTCTGATTTTGTCCGCCCTTATGCCTTTTTTGTACCTCTTTTCACTTTTGGCTTTAAGTGAAGTTTAAACAAAAAACATGAAACATAGAGAATTCAATTCAGTTTATTCACATTGCACCAATACTATTGTATCTAATGATTTTTTGTTTCACTGGAGATTGCCAAACAGCAAATCCAACTCCTCTCCGATCATTCAGTGGAAATTACATGCTATATTTCCGTGCTCACCACAACACTGAGATTGTCCTCGTCAAAGTTTTCAATGATATCTGCATAAATACAGACTGTGGTAGAACCACTTCGAGATATTTGTTCGAGTCTTACCTAAAGAACAGGGACTTCTTTGTTTCAATGGGAAACTTTTCATTAGAACAAACAGAACTCACATGTGGGGTGCCCCAGGGCTCCATCCTGGGGCCCCTGTTATTCAATATCTACATGCTCCTGCTAGCCCAGATTATAAACAACCAATAAGATTAACTACCATAACTATGCATGTGATATTCAGCTCTACATTACGATGTCACCAGGTGACTTTGAACCAAACCAAACCCTAAGTAAATGCAACAAGTAAATCAATGGATGGATGTGGCATAACTTTCTCTAGCAAAACAGAAGTAATTACTTTTGGACCTAAAGAAGAATGATCAAGAGTCAGCACACAGCTCCAGTTAATACAGCTAGAAACTACAGATTAGGCCCGGAATCTAGTTTCAGTAATGGACTCAGACCTGAACCTCCAGAGTCACATAAAGACAATCACAAGATCAGCCTTCTATCGCCTGAAGAACATTTCTAGGATTAAAGGACTGATGTTGCAACAGGACCTCGAAAAACTCATCCATGCGTTTATCTTTAGTCAGATTGATTACTGCAACAGCGTTCTCACAGGTCTGCCTAAAAAGTCAATTAGTTAGCTGCAGCTGATCCAGAACACTGCTGCTCGTGTCCTCTCTAGAACCAGGAAAGTAGAGGACATCACCCTAGTGCTAAGGTCTTTGCACTTGCTCCCTGTAGCTAAGAAAATAGACTTCAAAATACTTTTACTAGTTTAATAATCATTGAATGGCTTAGCACCAAAGTATGTTGAAGATCTACTGTCACTATACCAACCCATCAGACCACTCAGGTCCTCTAATTCCAGTCTACTCAGCCTCCCTAGAAACAGAACCAAACATGGAGAAGCACCTTTCAGTATCTATGTTCCTCTATTCTGGAACAAACTTCCAGAAAACTGTAAAGTTGCTGAAACACTGAGTTCTTTTAAATCACAGCTAAAATCGTATTTGTTTGGAGCTTCCTTTGAGTAATGCTTTCATGAATCATATGTTTCATGTGTGCTACTTGCTTTACTGCTGTTTTTAGTTTGTATGCTTTGTCTGTGTTTTATTATAATTTTTATATTACCCTCTAATCATGTAAAGCACCTTGAATTACCTTGTTGTTGAAAGTCTGCTATACAATAAAAATTGCCTTGCCATATGATGCAAATACAAATTGTAGAAAATGTACAGGTGGCATGAAATTTTGTGATTCATTTTAAAACTCTCCCAAAACTCTGCTCTGATACTGAACATTTAACCAACACAAATGCATTTACAGACTGATGCAAAGATTGTTTGCACAACTTTTAGGTCTACCTTAGTTTTGTGCTTCAATGTTGAATACAGTTACAAACATATGTTTAGACACTGAGAAATCAGTAAAGCTGCTGAAGTATCCCTTAAAACATGATTTGAATCATATAGAATGTAAATTAAAATGTTGCCATCAGCACACACAAAAAAATTCAGCCAACGTTTTAACTCCCAACTTGATTGATAAAAAAGTTGTTGTATATTTATAGAGTATGTAAACATCTGGTCTCAACTGACTCTTTAGAACTACATGGCTGTCCTGCTATCCATTGAATAAAGGGTTTAACTGCTGACGAAAACCTTTTGGTGAATACAGCAAAACCTACTGTCAAATTAAAGCATGGCTGTGGTGAAACAGTATGCTACTCTGTTAGCAACGCATTTCAGACTTAGCAACCTCCAAAAAAACAATACAAGCATGTGCTCTACAGAAGATAAAAAAGTAATTCATTTATTATAGGTCCAGTTTGAAAGCATCACACCTTTCATGCTCAGTGTATAAACTCTTGTAAAATCTCTTCTCTTTTTGGAAGCATTTTGATGGTTTCTAAGTAACTATGCATCTTTGACCCATCATATCTTCCAAGGCTTGTGTTGTCTAACCCCAAACTATGGGTTTTAATGACCACCTTCAAGAAAGTTTTGAGTGGCAGAACAAGTAAAACCAAAAGGAAAATTAAAATCTAAAAAATAAAATAAAATCCCTAAAACCTTCACATTTCCTTTCTTGAAGCCTCTTCATAAGGAAATAAGTCAATTGCATCAACTGTTATATAACATGCTGCATGAGTCATATTTTAAGCTCCAAATAAATAATTTATGAAAATTTAGATGTAAGATGTGCCATTATTCTACTGTCTGTATGGTTGCTAATCTAGAAGATGATCTCATGGCTCATATTTACTGGCGTTAGGAATGTAGGTTTGTGTGGACTGGAGGACATGCTAGAAAAAGTAACACTTTGGTCAGTTCATCTCTATTAAATAGATCTGCAATCTTAGCAGTATTTGAAAGTATTAGGGTAAGCCATTTACAAAAACACCACAAAATGTCGGAGCATCCTAAAGTGTCATAATTTCACTCTGTCTTATTTGTTCTCTATTTAGCACCATCTTCCGTCCGATTGAGAAAAGATCTGAAGATCTGGGGGGTTGGTATAGTGACAGTAGACCATGGACATAAGATCTGAAGCTTGATCTAAAAAATGAGATCTCACAAGTGGCTGAAATGAGGTTCCCTGTAGTCTGGATGGAGTCAGTCTTGGGAGACTGGGTCAAGAGTGCTATCATTTGGGGGAGCTCGGAGAAGAGCCACCACTCCTTTTCACTGAAGGGGAGTAGATGAGGGGGTTTTGGCATCTGAGCAAGATGCCCCGTGGATATCTTCCTTTGGAGTTTTGATAAGCATGTCTCTGTGGGTAAAGACACCAGGGCAGACCCACACCTCTGGAAATGTCTTGGGATCTCCCATAAGAGGAGGGGTGTCACATCTGGATTTCTTTGGACACATAAATCAGTGACCAAACCTGATGGACAAACTTGGGAGGTCAGCCAGATGGTTAAGTGCACCTGTGATTAAAAACTGTCTAACCAAGGAATTCAGGTTGCATGAGACTCCATCAAGAGAGATGATGGGTTGAATGTATGGGTGGTAAAGCATTTTCTTTTACATTTGAAGTTAACGTGATGTCACTCATGAAAAGAGAAAAAAAATAGGTAAACATGGAAAAAAGTTCGGGCTGCACAGTGGCACAGTTTGTAGCACTGTTGCCTTGCAGAAAGGAGGTCCTGGGTTCAAATCCCAGCCTAGGGTCTTTCTGCATGGAGTTTGCATGTTCTCCCTGTGCGTGGGTGGGTTCTCTCCGGGTACTCTGGCTCCCACAGTCCAAAAAGTTGAATTGGTTTCTCTAAATTGCCCTTTGGTATGAGAGTGTTCGTGCATGGTTGTTTGTGCTATATGTCTCTGTGTTGCCCTGTGATGGACTGGCGACCTGTTGAGGGTGTACCCCGCCTCCGCCCCCCCAAAGGATGGACAGGTACAGAAAATGGATGGATAGATGGAAATAAGTTCACCCTAATTTGGATGGTTTTAAATTATATTAATTCAAGTGCACATAGACACAGCAGTACAAGGGCAAATTAATGATCATTTCTGCTTTGGACAAAAGTAATGATTAGGACTGACTAACACCTTGCAAACCAGAAGACACCATTAGAAGTTTTCCATTATTCCATTTCTTATATCCACCCAACACCTCAGCATGTATAAACAGTCAGTGCTGGAGAGACACTGTACACCATCGACTACTTACCATTCCATAAAGTAAAATGACCAAACAATCATACATGCACACACTCAGACCTACAGGCAATTTGAAGTGGCTAATTCAAGCAACTTCCATGAGTTTAAATGGTGGGGGGAAACTAAACCTGTCTATGTAGGAAAACCTACATAGACAGAAACATGCAAATGTCTCAAAGAAAGGCCCCTCCTGGGATTCAAACCTGGGTCCTTCTTCCTAACAACTGTACCACTATGCATTACAATGTTTCACTAAACAACCACAAATCAGAAAAGTGTCTCTCCAGAAAGGACATTATTTTTTTTTACTACTACTATAATCAAAAACTTTCTGAGCAGAAGAAAATCACCAGTCATTGCCCCCTGCCCAACAAAAACTCACCATCTGCTTAACATGAAACTGTTTACTGCTCAAAGCAGCAGTTTAAGCAGCCCTAAGGATATTTTGTGTGTGTTTGTGGTTATAGAAATTATGTCGGTTAACAAAGAACATAGGGTATGATGCGTACAATCTGCATTTGTATCCATCAGTGAGTGTGTTTAATGTGAGTTGTGCATGACCTGTTCACTGTCGTCACATCTCAGATTTCCCAGAGGCCTTCGTGGAAATGAAGCAGCATCTTTGTTCCAGAAAGGTTCATCTGCAAAGCTCCACTACGTATCCCAGTATGGAAAATCATCAAGAGCACAAATTTAGTTTTCACAGTTTGTGGCTCTGCAAAAGGAAGAAAATCCACTTGTCAACCTATGTATTATGTTCCTTTTAAGAAGACACTGATTCAGAAGGGGAGACAGGGTGTCAGAAGGGAATAATTGACATTTTGTGATTTGTTGGCTTTGTGATATTGGCTTTTACCTATTTAAAAAAAAAACATCCACTTTACAGAAGTGACTTGTGATGCAAGATAGATGAAAATAGTCAGAATAAAACTACTTTAAATGTGTTGTTTAGAAAAGTACAACTTCTGAAAAGCATGAACAAAAAACTAAACAGGAGAAATATTTGGGACATTCTCAGTCTTTGAACCCTTTTGAGTTCTTTTAAGAAACTAAAAAAACATTTTGCACTCAACAAACAGCTTCTATGGAAATCCATAAAGAAAGTATAGATCATCCACCAAACCTTTGACACATTGCAACCAAAAAACATACGTTACAAACTTATTAAACAAATGGCAAAAAGAACAACAGGGAACATAGCAGACAGGTCAGGGAGAAAGTTGTGGAGGAATCTGAAGCAGGCTTTGGTTATGTGGTTATGTGGAGCTTTGAAAATCTCCCAGTGAAACACAGTGGTGTCAGGATAATGCTAAGGGGACTGCTTTTCTTCAGCTGGGACATGCACGCTGTTCAGGGCTAATGGAAAGATAAATAGAGCTAAATAAAGGGTAATCCTTAAAGAAAACAAAATATTATAGCCTGCAAAAGACTTTAGACCAGGGTAGAAATTCATCTTTCAGTTTGGAAATGACACTATGTCAAATCCTGTTCATTTGTAAGAATGACCCAGTCAAAGTCCAGACCTGAATCCAATTGAGAATCTGTGCCAAGAAGTGAAAACTTATGTTAACAGTCTTTTCCTTCTCCAGTCTGACAGCCACTATGTTATTTTACAAAGTCAGAGTAAAACATGCACAAAAAATAAAAGCTTGCAGCTGTAAAAGACTAATGCATGCAACACCTTCCAGATTTTTGATTACAAAAAAATACATTTTATTCTTTCTCTTCACAGTTATGCTCTACTTGGTGTTTGTCTTATAAAATCCCAATAAAAGAGATATTTCTTGGTTGCAAGGCAACAAAATGTTATAAATGTTATGGTTTTGCAGCACCGAAGATTTCTACCTAAAGTGACAGGTTTGTCCAGAGAGTGTTGACTTAAGCAAAATAATGCACAATATCCAACAATGACATCACCAAAACTTTGCATTGATTGCATAGATTATTTGAAGGGTTTGAATTTTTCTTTTAGTTTCAGAACTTTTCTTTTAGTTTCTTTTAAATGTAGTTTTTAAAAACTACATTAGCAATTTTTGCATAGCCAAAACGTCTTTGCACTTTTGGCACCTTTTTTAACTTGCACTTCTATTAATGAAATCCTTTTGGGCCACTGACTCATATGATGATCTCTGTAGCTGTAATTGCTTGTGCAGCCACCAACTGTTAACCCAACTTGTTTACCGAAAACTGATGATCACATTTAATAGCATTTTATTTTTACACAGTTGCCATCTTTTTTATTAAGAACAGTTTAGAAACTGATATGTTCAAAGACTCAGAAACCTTGAAAAAAAAATACTTCTGAATATTTAATTTCATGCGAGCTTTTTCTACTTAATACTCTCCACTTTGGGGAAATTAAAAGAATACTAGTCATTAGAGAAGAGTTTCTAAGTGAAACAAATACAGTTCAGTTACCTTGAAACTAAAAGAGTGCTTTCTTCACTTGATGAGCCCATTCATCTGTGATGAAAAAGAAAAATCACATTCTTAGTAGTAGCACTTTTTAAAGATTTTATTAGCAGCCCTCTTGATGAGTTGTGAAACCATTTAATCAGCACCAAAAAATATAAACACATATTTTGTGCAGCAGATATTAAAGTTGGGCTCACATTTTAGGTGCTCCACTCCACAACTGCATGACAGGTATCTTTACTGGCTTGCAAATGTAAGTTTTACAGCGTTCGAACTTTGGTGTTCCCGAAGCCATATTTGGAGAACAAAGTGGTGCAGAAACCCAAATTACCAAATTACACTGTGTAAAAGTATTATGAGTCTTTATTTCTTAACTTTTTGATGAGTATGGATGATAAAATCCCATATCAAGATACAAGTATTGGTTTTCCTGCTGGGCATTGCTGCCTGACGCACCTCCTCCAGTGCCTTTTGAACAGGTGTGCCTTGACACCTCACTGAACACCTCTGTGGGCCTAAGTGGGTCATCAGCTGGGGACCACCACTCATCAACGTTTCGCTCCTTTAACCCCAGTACGTCTCGTGGTGGCGGAGCGATGACAGGGATCTCTCCCTGCCACCCCTGCTGATGCCCTAGGTGTTTGTCCCCCAACCCTTCTCCTTCCTCCTTAGCCACAGCCAGAAGCTGCCTTTCTCTGCCTCCTCAGCCAGCTCTTTCATGGCTTTCCAATGCCTCGCTCCTGTGCATCCCATGTCGCGGAGTAGGCGAGCAGTTGAGGAACCTACGAAGCCCCTACACCCCACTTCCACAGGGCAGATAACAGCTTTCCAGCCCGCCTCCCTGCACTCTGCCGCCAGATCAGAGTACTTGGCTCGCTTCCGCTCATATGCAGCCTCCACACCTCCCTCCCATGGTACGGTGAGTTCCACCAGAAAGACTGTCTTGCAAGCCTCTGACCATACGACAAGGTCTGGCCGCAGGGATGTTTCCACAATCTTCCTGGGGAACTGGAGCTGCTTTCCCAAGTCGACCCTCATGGTCCAATCACTTCCTGGTGAGAGGAGCCTTGCTACGTCTCTCTGGCGGGAGGGTCTGACACTCTCTCCAGCCCTCGCAAACTGGATAGAATGTCGTCCTCGAGGTCGAGCGGAAGGTCTGCTGTTTGCCTCCTTTCTGCATGACTCTGACACCTCTGCCAGCTTCTTCAGCACTTGGTCATGTCACCACCTGTAGCGGCCTTGGGACAGTGCTGTCGTGCAGCCCGAAAGAATGTGCTGGAGGCTTGCGTTGCTGGTGTTGCAAAGGGGACAGGTCTCTTCGGCACCAAACCATTGGTGGAGGTTTCGGGGACAAGGCAAGGTGTCATAAGTTGCTCTTATCAGGAAGCTGAGCCTAGCTTGGGGGATCTTCCATAGGTCGGACCATGACATGGACCTGTCTGTTAGCCCTTCCCATGACGTCCAACATCCTTGCTGGCCCTGGGACACCGCTTTGACGTTAAGGCGTTCCTCCTCAGTTCTTGCCACTTCTGCCACCCCCATGGCTTTTCGATCTTCTTTGGAAGCCTTTAACAAGAACAAGGGAATATTGCCCCTGCCAAGGCCTGCTCGACCCTCCTGGACTCTGCCGACCACCTCACGGTGCTTCAGCCTGCCGATTGCCACAATTCAGTATCTCAGAAACTTTAAATAATGTGAATATTTTAACTTTGGAAATTAATGCTGTCACAGTCTAATCATTTAATTAACTTTAAAAATATCTGCAAAGTTTTTTCCGAGTCGGATTCAGCAGACGAGACAATCCTTAGGAAGATTCCTGATTTGACAGATGTGCAGAAGACATACATTGGCCCCTTCCACAAGGACAGTAAGTCGCTGAAGAAGATTGTTATTTACAGACTGATGTATCCAAGTATATTAATAGAAAGTTGAGAGAAGGGAAAACTGTGGCAAGAAAAGGAACACCAGTATCAGGGTGCACCAGAATCCATTTAAGAGTTTGGGGGAGCTTCACAAGGAGTGGACTGAAGATGGAGTCAGCACATCAACAGACGAATCCTAGACATGAGCTACAGGTGCTGCGTTCTGCTGAGAACTCAGCAGGTCTCAGCATAACCACAGTGGTCTAAAGTCCTGTTTGGACCACTGAGTAAAGTTTGCATTTTATTAGGAAATCAAGCTCCCGTAATTTGTAGGAAGAGTGGGGAGACACATAATACACGTTGCTTGAAATTCAGTGTGAAGTTTCCACAATCTAATGATTTGTGGATTCGTGTCATCTTCTGGTGTTGATCCACTGTGTTTTCTGAAGTCCCCAGTAAGCGCAGTTACCAAAAGCTGGTTCAGTTACCATAATGTTTCTTTGCTTGTTTTCCCTGTAAACTAGCCTGACCTGAACCTCATGGAGAATCTATAAAGTATTGTCAAGAGGAAAATGGGAGACATCAGACCAAACCATGCAGATGATCTGAAGGTTGCTATCAAACCAACCAGGGCTTCCATCACACCTCAGCAGAACCACAGGCTTATTGCCTTCATGCAACACCACAGTGAAAAAGGAGCCCCAACAAAGTATTGAGTGCATTGAACTTTTGAAAACTTTTCAGAAGCCTCATATTTGTTAAAAATCTATTTTTACTGATCATATGTAACATTCGATTTTTCTGAGAAATAGACTTAAAATATTTCACTCTGTTTAATGAATTTGTATAATACAAGTTTAACTTTCTGAAACGAGTGACAAAAAATATAACATTTTTATGATATTTTAATTTTATGAGATGTACCTTTACCTTTGTCAGAGGAGCAGTGAACTGTTTGCAACATAGGAAATGACCAATAATGCCTCAGAAAAACGGGCATGATGGGATTGCATTCAAAGATGCTGTCATCTACCTTATTTCACCTGATCAAAGTCTGTGTCCAGGGTAATTAGAAGTTTCAATCTTTCAAAGCAGTCAGTTGCTGAGGAGTTGAGTTAAACATGGACAGGTCACCAGCCCACCACAAGGTCCAACAATCTTGGACACATACCATCACTTCTCAAGCCAATGAGAAGTGCATGCATGCATCTTTTTGTACTAGAAAGCACACATGCTTGAGAGAGGAACAACAACATGCAGACTCCTCATAAAGACTCTAGTAGAGAATTTAACTTGCTATGAAAGGATGAGGCTAGTTTTGCCCACCACCCAAGATAAAACAACACATCGGAGACACTTGGATCATTTGATCAGCAGATTCTCTAACCTGAGCTGTGAAGCAGCTCCACCAGAGTTACTATTGCCCGCTTGGTTGGAATATATATTATATATATAGTGATAATGTTCCCACCAACAAATGGCTGAGAAACGTCAAAAAGTCTTTTTTTAAAGACTAAAAACCAAATTATCCTGAAACAAGGCAATATCGGACTTAACTCCACTAACAGGCTGTGGATACCTGCCTCTTAAGAGTGTGACAATATATTATATGGCTGTGATTGAGCCCTTAAAACTAATTTCTATTTATTTATGATAAAATATTTTTCCTTTGCCCTGACCTAATGGATTTTTGACTAATATCTTATATCCTAAACTGGCTCACCTTCATCTTTATGTGCAGATAATCTGCTCCTCTTATTTCTGTTTGTACACACTTTTGCAGATTTTTCTCCACTCAAATAACAATTATGAATGTTATATTGCATTCAAAACCATTAAAAGCTTTAAATAAGACTTTCCAACATTTAAATCTTGAGAAAAAGGCTTAAGAATAAAAATAGGACAGAGGTTGTAAAAGAAAAACTCTTCGCTCCTTTAAAACTCAAATCAACCGTCTTTGTTACTTTGTTTGCTCGTGATCACAAGAAAGTTCCTACGTGACCTATACACAACAAGCTTTTCTCCTGACATCCAAAAATAAACATTTCATAGAAAACTGTTAATTTATCATCTTGTCAAAACAAACAATTATCCAGCAACACAACAAGCTGCCAGAGCTGCTTTTCTCCTCCGTTTGTCACTTTAACATCATGTAACAATGACATTCCCAAACTAGTATTTTATTATGAGCGCAGAAACTGCGTGGCTCCACATTCATTATCAGATACGCTGCACATTTCAATACGTCTCGGTGCTGTTGTGTGTCTGACAACCTGCCTGAGGGCTCACAAACACCAGAGTCATGAAAGCAGCAGGACAACGGCTCCTTTGTCAGTTGGAATCGTCAAATCAGGCTGTAGTGTCTTAGAGCTGCCTCTGACATTTCTGTTTCTCCTTCGGCACCCACTGTTGGTTGATAGAGGTTGAATGTGAGATTTGATGCTAAGCAGAGATATAGAAGATGTGATTCTGTATATTTCTGCTTACCACACGTCACACTGACCCACTTTGTCAGTCTGCCTGGAAGTGGCTCTTTTGTGCCTTCTCGCTCATGAACTTCCTGCTTGGTTTGGCTGTCTGAAAAAATCCATCATACTATTTTTGCTCAATCAAAATTTCCCTAATCTTTCCTTTTGCTTTTGTTGCTAGACCATTACAGAAAGCTTTGTGGTTTATTTTGTAGAGGTAGCTGATATTAGTCCTGAGTCTCTCAAACCTTATTTAAAGTAGTGTAATTAACTAAAGAAGGTAGGGGGATGAAAGACAGAATTCATAAAGCAGACAGATAAAGTAAGAAAACTGACAGAGATATGGACCAGCCATCACACCCAGCCCTTGCTTCTGAACACCCCTCCCCCCATCTTGTCCCTTTCAACACTTCAGGTGAGGAATGAGCTGCGAAAGATCAAGGTTTGAAAGGGTGCAGGTCCAGATGGCATCAGCTCCAGGCTCCTGAGGTGCTGCACAGATGAACTGCATGGCATCATGGGTTATCTGTTCAACCTAGGCCTGAGGCTGGGGAAAGTACCACAGCTGTGGAAGGTCTCCTGTGTGGTACCTGTACCAAAGACTCCAGATCCGAAGGACCTCAGCAGCCGGTAAGCCCTGACCTCGCATCTGATGAAGACCCTCGAGACGTAGGTTCTTAACCATCTTCACCCCCTGGTGAGGTCTTCATTGGATCTGTTGCAGTTTGCCCACCAGCCTGGCATCAGGGTGGAAGACGCCATCATCTATCTCCTGCAACGAGCTCTGACTCACCTGGAGAAGCCTGGAAGCACTGTGAGGATCATGTTCTTTGATTTTCTCCAGTGCTTTCAACACCCTCCAGCCTGGACTTCTGAGGGACAAGCTGGAGCTATCAGGAGGGGACCCCCACATGTTGCAGTGGATACTGGACTACCTCACAGAACGCCCACAATATGTGAGGACACAGGGCTGTGTCTCTAACAAGCTGGTCTACAGTACAGGGGCCCCACAGGGAACTGTGCTGGGACCATTCCTTTTCACCCTCCAAACTGCAGACTTCTCCATCAACTCCCCACGCTGCCACCTTCAGAAGTGATCTGATGACTCTGCCATTGTCAGTATCATCACAGGTGAAGACAGTGGACTCTGGACTTTGTGGACTGTTGCCAGCAGAAGCACCCCCTGATCAAAGCGGGGAAAACCAGAGAGTTGGTGGTGGACATCCGCAAGCGCAGACCCACCACATTGACACCGGTGAACATCCAGGGAGTGGACATTGAGATAGTGGACTCTCATTAGTACCTGGGTGTTCACCTGAACAATAAACTGGAATGGAGGAACAACACTGATGTTCTTTACCTGAAGGGCCAGAGCAGACTTTACTTGCTGGGGAGATTGAGATCTTTTGGAATCCAGGGAGCTCTCCTAAAGACCTTCTTTGACTCTGTGGTAGTATCAGCCATCTTTTATGGCGACGTATGTTGGAGCAACAGTTTATCTACAGCTGAGAGGAAAAGGTTGGATAAACTAATCAGGAAGGCCAGTTCTTTTCTGGGGTACCCCCTGGATCCAGTGCAGGCGATGGGAGACAGAAGGACTGGCCAAAATAACGTCACTGAGGGACAATGTCTCCCACCACATGCATCAAGATGTTGCTGAGCTGCAGGGCTCCTTCAGTGACAGACTGCTGCATCCTAGGTGCATGAAGTAACGTTTATGGAGGTCCTTCTTCCCAGCAGCTATTAGACTCTCCAACCAGAACTCCTATCAACAAATGCAATAATGTTTACACCCCAGCTGTAATTTGCACTGTCTATTTCACTTCAAATAACACATCTGCTGCCGTTATTTTCACATCTGTTTTTTTACAGTTTATCTGCTGTTAATTTCTCGTAAATAATAGCCTACGTTTACTTCTATTCAGTTTCAATTAAATTCAGTTTATTTATATAGCGCCGATTCACAACAGATGTCATCTTAAGGCACTTAACAAGAAGTCATTTCAATACATTTATTCAAACATTCCAATCAGTTAAAAAGGTTCCTATGTAAGGAATCCCAGCAGATTGCGTCAGTCATTGGCGTGAGGTTGTGGCCCGTTGATGCAGACTTGCCAACCACAGCAATCCTTCAGCAATCCCTCATACTGAGCAAGCATGTAGCGACGGTGGAGAGGAAAAACTCCCCTTTAACAGGAAGAAACCTCCAACAAAACCAGGCTCAGTAGGAGCGGCCATCTGCCACGACCGTCTGGGGGTTTGAGAAGACAGAGCAGAGACACAGAAGGAACAGAAGATTAATAATAAAAACATCATACTTAGTTGCACATTCAAATCTGAGAATGCCACGTTATTTTTAATAAATGCACAGTACTTTGGTTTTGTAATTTTGTCCTTAATGTACTTATGTTATTCTTAATTCTGTTTTTTATACTTTTATTCTTCTCTTGTGTGAATTTAAATGCTTCTATTACCTGTCACTTTGCTGCTGTTACAGCTGAATTTCCCCTTTGTTGGACAATAAAACCATTATTCTATTCTATTCTATCATAAGAGAAAAAGCACAGGAGATAAGACAAAGAGAAAAAGACCAGAGCAGAGAGAGCAAAAAGATTTAAAAACAAAAACAAAAGAATGAAGTTGTGTTTGCAGTGAAGTTGGGACTCTTGCAAATCTTATCAGCCCTTCTTGTCCTGGTGATGTCTGTGTGTAAATAAAGATAAACTGAGAAAATGATGCATAGCCAAGAAAGTGGAGTCGAATTGTGAACTAAATACATTCCAAAATCAGTAGTGGAGATGGGAGGAGGCCTCAGCATGGCATGCATCCTTGCTGACACAGATGAAAGTGCAACCACCAATAACAGTTAGCATTAAAGTTTGGGGGGGCTGGTGCCTATCTCCAGCAGTCATGGGGCAAGAGGTAGAGTACACCCTGGACAGGTCGCCAGTTCATCACAGGGACATATAACCATGCACACACAATCATACCTTAGGGCAATTTAGAGAAACCATTTCACCTAACAGGAAGCTGGGAGGAAGCAAGGGTACCCCATGCATGCACAGGGAGAACAAGCAAACTCCATGCAGAAAGACCCCAGGCTGGGATTTGAACCCAGGACCTTCTTGCGCTACCAGCTGCGCCACTGTGCATTTTAGTTTCTCAGAAAGTTGATTATGAAAGATCAAGTAGAACGTTTTTTTTTATTGTAATATATTATGTCATGTAAGGAAAGTAAGCTGGCTGTTCAGAGAGCATGCATGCATATTAAGGAAAGTCGAGTGGAAGAAAAAAGTGTGGTAGAAAAAAGGTGCATAAGCAACCAACAAAGGAGATTAACTGAATGCCCCTATTAGGGCAACTCTTAATAACAAATCCGCAGAGCATCAAGCTGTCACCTCCATCCCACACTGCGCTGACACAGTAACTCATGAGAAGAGCCCCAACCAATAGCTAAATGCATGTACTGTACATTACTGTTTTTTGTAATAAAACTCTGACGAAATTGAAAAACAAAATTTTAGGTTTTCATTAACTGCAAGCCAAAATAACTTAAGTGAACACTTGAAATTGATTAATGTGTAATGCATCTATGTTTAGGCATCTAAACATTCTTCAGACATATTTGAATTCTAATTAAAACAAATTGTGCAACCTTATGATTACCTGAGATGCAACAACAGATTCAGTCACTTGAATGGCATTATGTGATCTGTGTGGAGCTTTATGAACCACACAAGTTAAAAATAATTTAATAAAGTAACTCAGAGAAATTTTCAGAGGAGGAAAATGCATGTGATGCTTCATAAAACTCAGGAATCAGGTAGTTCACTGCCAGCTGTTCTACAGAACTTTATAGGCCACGTAAAGCTACAAAAAAAGTAAGCGATTCTGTGACACACTGCTGTAGAGCTCATATGTGACATGAAACATTTTACTGTTTCACAGCTGAAAAAAATTCTATTAAAGTGATCTCCACTTATGCTCTGTCTGAGTCATAATATCCACATATCAATTAAATCCAATGTTGTAAAATATTTTTTTTAATTCAAGCAGAGTTTATCAAACTTTCAAACATTAAAAGAAAGAAAAATCTCAGTTTAAGAATGTTTTAAAATTGCCGTCTATTCATCTTCTTCCTGCTCTTGGTGAGGACGGTCGCATATCTGCTCCCTCCTCCTCTCTGTGTCTATCTCTGGCCTGCTACTCTTGTCTTGTCAAATCTATCTGGAGCACCTCTCAGCATTTTTCCTCCTAAGTTTTAACCATCTTAACCATGGATTTAGTCAGCTGGTCTCTACATGCAATGATTCAAATTTTCTCTAATCGAAGAACTGGCCCTACTAGTCCTACTAGTACGCTTCCAGCCAATTAAATTATGGATTCCTGGGGAAAGTAGAAGATTAGGTGTCTGTCGTTGCTGTCCGTCGAGGACGTGGAAGATGTCTACATAACTGGATCAATGGTAGCCAGGTTTTTGCTGTTTGGAGCGGGTGGATTACTGGTTTATCGCAAACTTCAACTTCTTCCGACTTCGGAACTTGCACGTGGAATGGAAACCAACTTGGAGAAACGTCCCTGGCTTGGCAGAAACTGACCCCCTGATTTGGCCTGGGAGACTGCCAAAAGACTTTAAGGCATACAAAACAGAGCTCCTGCCTGTAACCAAAACAATCACTGCTATCTGTAATTTGGCTCGCTGTGCTGACCTTGAGGCTGGCAAACGAAAGCTCTCCAGGAGGACAATAGTGCCAGTAGCTCCTTGCCCACCCTCCCCCGCTCCTTACTGACACACATAGCATGCACACAGTCGCATTCCTGGATCTCAACGTGCTCACCCCCCCACATACCATATGTCATTGTAGAATTGCGCTGCTCTGGGTGGCTGCATGTTGGAGTGGCTCTGTTGGCTACATATTAAGTTTTGGTTTTTTGCACATTGGTTCCTCTTTTTTTTAAAGAAGATAGCATTTTTTTGACCTGTATACTTTCTAGTTTTTGGTGCTGTGAAGCTGGAAGGATTTTTGCTGTAAATTCTTCCCTTTTTGACAATTTGTTATGATGCGTAACCATGGCAACAATGTGGTTTACAGCCAGGAGCAGCTGATTAACATCGCAAAAGCTGAAATAATACCTCAACTGAAGCCACAAATCCCTGATGAGTTGATAAGGAGGAGACGTGGATGCAGAGCAGGAGCGAAAAGGAGACAGAGAAAGAGGAAGTTCAAGCCATCTCTTCCATCGATCATAATGGGCAACGTAAGATCACTGGCTAAAAAGATGGATGATTTCCAAGCCCTTACAAGGACTCAGCCAGAGTACCGTGAATGCAGTGTTATGTGTTTTACGGAGACGTGGCTGTTGGATCATATCCCCGACTCCAACGTCTGTCTGCCAGGCTTCCTGACTGTACGAGCAGACCGAGATCTGAAGACGAACAGAAAAAGAAAAGGTGGTGGAGTAGCAGTGCTTGTAAACAACAGATGGTGTCATCCAGGACATGTTACTGTGAAGTGTCGTCTCTGCAGCCCAGATGTCGAACTCTTGGCTGTGAGTTTTTGTCCATATTATTTACCAAGAGAGTTCACCAGTGTAATTTTGGCAGTTGTTTACATTCCACCTTCAGCCGTTGTCGAAACTGCATGTGATGTCATCAGTTCCAGTGTTGCTAAGCTACAGACACAGCACCCCAATGCATTTGTGGCAATATCTGGTGATTTTAATCATGCCTCGCTCTCTACTACACTTCCAACATTTAAACAGTTGGTCAGCTGCTCTACAAGAGAAAACAGGACCTTGGATTTGTTTTATGCAAATGTAAAGGATTCATACATGTCCAAACAAAGACCTCCTCTGGGACAATCTTGTTTTTCTCTGTTCAGAATATTAACCCCTTGTTCAGAGGCAACCTGTGACATAACAAACTGTGAGAAAATGGTCACAGGAAGCTGAAGAAGCCCTGCAGGGTTGTTTTGCAACCACAGACTGGATGACTCTTTGCCAAGCACATGGAGAGGACATCAATGCCATGACTGAGTGTGTGACTGACTATATAAACTTCTGTGTGGACAACATCATCCCCACCAGAACAGTGAGATGCTTCCCTAATAACAAACCCTGGATCACCAGTGACCTGAAGGAACTGCTAAACAAGAAAAAAAGAGCCTTCAGGGAGGGAGACAGGGAATTACTGAGGAGTATACAGAAGCAACTTAAGGTCAAGATCAGAGACAGCAAGGAGGCATACAGGAAGAAGCTGGAGAACAAACTACAGAGGAACAATATCAGAGATGTCTGGTCAGGAATGAGAAAGATCACAGGTTTTAAGGACAGGAAGGATTGGATAGATGGAAGTCTGGACAGAGCCAATGAACTGAACATATTCTTCAACAGGTTCAGTTCAGGAACTAGCTCAGCATCCCCCTCTCCTGTTCCCAGCCAAACAGACATCCCACTCTCCTCTGATCAACAGCTTTCCTGTTACACCTCGGATGTTTTATCCTTCACCTCAGCCATGGACTCTTCTAATTCCACAAGTTTGACTTC
The DNA here is from genome assembly GCA_963556495.2 of Valencia hispanica. NCBI lineage: Eukaryota > Metazoa > Chordata > Actinopteri > Cyprinodontiformes > Valenciidae > Valencia > Valencia hispanica. The sequence continues at coordinate 10,285,883 of OY747713.1, read as the reverse complement.
AACCAAGTCAGGAAATGCTGCTACCCTCTTTGTCTCCCCTTCCCACTTGTCTGTCTCCAAAAGTCAGGTGAAGAGGCAACTGGAGAAACTGAACCGGAACAAGGCTGCAGGTCCAGATGGTGTCAGCCCCAGAGTCCTGAAGGCCTGTGCAGAGCAGCTCTGTGGGATTCTGCAGCACATCTTCAACCTTAGCCTAACTCAGGAGAAAGTTACAGTGTTGTGGAAGACATCCTGCCTTGTTCCAGTACCCAAAAGAACTCACCCATTAGTCATCAATGACTATAGACCCATTGCCCTGACATCCCACATCATGAAGGTCCTGGAGAGACTCCTGTTGGCACCCTTGAGTAAGCAAACAAGAACGTATCAGGACCCACTGCAGTTTGCTTATCGCTGTGGAGTTGGTGTTGAAGATGCCATCATCCACCTGCTTCAACCAACCCACTGTCAACTGGACAAAGCAGGCAGCACTGTGAGGATCATGTTCTTTGATTTCTCCTGTGCATTTAACACAATTCAGCCTGATTTGCTTTGTCAGAAACTCCTGAAGACACAGGTGGAGCCCTGTCTGACTACTTGACCAACAGACCACAATTTGTGAGACTGAAGAATTGTGTGTCAAACCAGGTGGTCAGCAGCACAGGGGCACCACAGGGGACCGTACTCTCACCATTCCTTTTCACTCTGTACACCTCAGACTTCCAGTACAAATCAGAGACCTGTCATCTGCAGAAATACTCAGATGACTCTGCAATTGTCGGGTGTATCAGAGATGGACAAGAAGCTGAATACAGAGAGCTGGTGGACCGCTTTGTGACATGGTGTGGAAACAATCGTCTTACCTTGAATGTGAACAAAACAAAGAAGATGATTGTAGATTTCAGAAGAAACAGGTATAAGTCAAACACTGTTTCCATCATGGGAGAAGAAGTGGAAGTGGTTGAGGAGTATAAATACCTCGGAGTTCACCTTGACAACAGACTGGACTGGAGGCACAACAGTGAAGCCGTCTACAAGAAGGGACAGAGCAGACGGTACTTCTTGAGGAAACGTAGGTCCTTCAAGGTTTGCAGCAAGATGCTGCAGATCTTCTACAAGTCTGTTGTGGAGAGTGTAATCTCTTCAGCCGTCATCTGTTGGGGTAGCAGCATCAGAGCCAGGGATTTAAATAGGCTAAACAACCTGATAAAGAAGGCTGGTTCTGTTCTTGGGACAACTGTGGAAAATCTGGAGATGATAATGCAAAGAAGGATTCTTCATAAAATCAAAAAAATTATGGACAACCCTGAGCATCCTCTTCATGAGACAGTCTTACAACAACAGAGTGTCTTCAGTCGGAGGCTTCTTCAGTTTCGCTGCAATACAGACCGCTACAGGAAATCCTTCCTGCCCACAGCCATCATCATCTACAACAACTCCTGAATAAAGAATTAATTATATGAGCTATACCAACACATAATTTCCCTCTGGGATCAATAAAGTATTTTTGAATTTGAATTTGATTTGTCTCTCTTGTGACTGTCTGAAATATGTGCTTACTATAAACTGGGTTTTTTTTTTGTCAAGCACCTCTGCCCCTTCCCCTCAAGGAGAGGACTGGGATGTTTATTTCGTTTTATTCTCCCCTCATCCACCCTGACAAAGGAGTGAATCCTTTTCATCTGCATATATGGAGCGCCGCTTATGCTGGCAGGTACCACAGTTAGCCCGTATCCTGTCTGTCTGTGTTGTGTTTTTTTTTGTTTGTTTTTTTTGTTTCTCTCAGACGGGTTGTACTGAAAAACCTGAATTTCCCCTCAGGGATTAATAAAGTATTTCTGATTCTGATTTTAAATTAGTTGCAGCCGCTTTTGGAACTTTGAGCCCATCAGGTAAGGACTCTTAAATGATCTTCAGACTGCTAAAATAAAGCAAATAAAAAGTGTGTCCAGACCACCACTGAAGTTTTTTAGGAAAATTGTCCCCAAAATGTTTTATGGTTATTCACACTGGTATTTAACACTCTCAAAGTACCCGGGATGGATGTTAGCACCATCTGTCTGATGGACCAGATTCAGGACAGATGACATCTCAAGGCTTTTGAAGGAATTATTCTGACACCTTCTGGATGAGCTAGAACAGTCATACTCATACCTGGTCCTCAAGAACCTCTGTCCGGCAGGTTTTAAGGGTTCCACCGCTGCTTTACACCTGACTTAAGTGAATGAGTAATTAACAGGCTTCAGCTGCACTTTATGGCATGCAGAAGGTAATGCAATCATTTAAATAAGATGTGTTGGCACAAGATACAGTGGGTACGGAAAGTATTAAGACCCCTTTAAATTTGTCAACTCTATGCAGGCTTTTATGTCTTGCACTGAGGAGAGGCTTCCGTCGGGCCACTCTGCCATAAAGCCCGACTGGTGGAGGGCTGCAGTGAAACTTGACTTTGTTTAACTTTCGGCCATCTCCCTACTGCATACCTGGAACTCAGCCACAGTGATCTTTGGGTTCTTTTTTTAAAGGTTTTGTGGGCACAGTGGCCTTTATTGACAGTGGATAGGATATAGAAAGGGGAGAGAAGTGGGGAGAGAGACACTCGGCAAATGTCCATGGGCTGCAGTTGAACTCGGGACGATCACTTGGAGGGCAAAGGCCTCTGAAAATGGGGCGCCTGTCTTAAACCACTGCGCCACGTGACGCCCCGTTTGGGTTCTTCTATACCTCTCTCACCAAGGCCCTTCTCCCACGATTGCTCAGTTTGGCTGGACGGCCAGGTCTAGAAAGAGTTCTGGCCATCTCAAACTTCTTCCATTTGAGGATTGTGGAAGCCACTTTGCACTTGAACCTTGAGTGCTCCAGAGATTCTTTTGTAACCTTGGCCAGATATGTGCCTTGCCACAATTCTGTCTCTGAGCTCTTTGGGCAATTCCTTCAACCCCCATGATTCTCATTCGCTCTGACATGCACTGTGAGCTGTACGGTCTTATATAGACAAGTGTGTGCCTTTCCTAATCAAGTCCAATCAGTTAAATTAAACGCAGCTAAAATCCAGTGAAGGAGCTAAACCTTCTCAAGGAGGATCAGAAGAAATGGTCAGCATGTGAGTTAGATATGAGTGTCACTGCAAAGGGTCTGAATACTTATGACCATGTAATATTTCATTTTTTTATTTTTATAAATTTGCAAAAAATGTTACATTTCTGGGTTTTTTTCTGTCAAGATGGGGTGCTGAGTATACATTAATGAGAAATAAAATGAACTTTTTTGATTTTAGCAAATGTCTGCAATGAAACAAAGAGTGACAAATTTAAAGGGGTCTGAATACTTTCCGTTCTTACTGTATATCTAATTCATGAACGTTAGTGGGCTCTAAAGACAAGGATTGATACTCACTGAGCTAGAAGAAGCCATGAAGAGGAAGGCATGGTCACTCCTGCTTCAACTACTGAACCCACAACCCAGTGTCGACTGAATATAAACATAGGGATTCGTTTCAATTTAGCGTCGAAAGTGTTTAAAACATCAATCAAAAAGAGCAACCAAAATATTTCAGAAAAGCTTCCAGCCACATTGGTTATATAGATTAAGTTCCTTCAGATGAAATTTCATTTAATAACTTGAATCCTTGTAATTTAATACATTTAGCCCAGAACTGTATCTTTTTTTTCCCCAAACATTAAAGAGACTAAAGGCACTGGAATAAGTTGATATAGATAAGAGAAGGGTAGCTCCCATCCTCTGAGACTTGAGTATGTTGCACGTTTTAGACGGGGTTCTGCTCCAACCAACCTGACTGCAGAAGTGAAATATCTTCATATCCTCTTTAAGTTCTGCAACTGCCCCCTAATGAACCATTCATTCAAATTGAGTGTATTCAAGCAGAGAAAGATCTAAAAAAAAAAAAACACTGACCATCTCTGTGTAATATTAGGCAACTCTCTGCACCTGAATAAATTAAAGCTTTTGGAGGATGGGGACTTTAATCTAAGCAAACTGTGGGTGTGGCATATTCAGTTGATTTACCAGCAGGAAAAGATAAACAAAAAAGTTATGGAAAAATTTAGAGACAGCTGAGCTCACAAACACCACAATTGTTGTTGATATCTGCCAAACTTTTATTTGCAGCCTCTCTAAATTAGATTGGTTGGACCAGTTTAGTGATTACTTAAATTTACTTCAATAAATTTCCCCACTGGTTTATTGCCACTTACAGAAGCAACAGCTAAAATCCTTGTAAGTGAATAACAAATTTGTGGGTAAAACAGTTTCCCTGATATATTTCTTCTTTGATTTGTTAAATTTACAATAGAACTTACCTCACTTCAAACTCTGCTAAATCACTTTCCATGCACTTTCTATCCTGAAAAATGTATGTAAAGAAATAAACTACGACATTTGAAAGCAGCTTTTAACATCATGGGACCCGTCAATTCATTTTTGTGCACTGTAGAGCACTTTTCTTTTTGATCATATCTCTCATACTACACATGCTACTAAGCAAAGTCCTTATGATTCACAGAAAAGACAACTGTAGCTTTAAGATGATGTAACATTATTTTGGGTGTGGCCTTCCCAACTCCCTTTTTCCTAACACGGCTGGCGTCTTAACGACCAAATTTTACATAAGAAATTAGTTTATTTATTTTTTATTTAAATTTTATATTTTGATTTTTTTTTTTTTAATTAACACCTAATAAGTAACTTATTTAGTTTCACAGAGTAATCAAGTAATTTATTTATTTTTTGTTGCAGACAGTTCACCTCAGGCATTCTCCTATCTGGTACAAAGCCAACATGTAGGGATCTGGGATTTTTTTATTTTGAGGGAAACATGAATGGTTACCTACAGGAATGTGTTAGTATTTAAATACAGGACCTATGAAAATTATTCACCCCCTTGGATGTGTCACACTTTTTTTTGCTTTTACAAATCAATCATGATCCACAAAATTTGGCATTTTTATACAAAAGACCATTACAAAAAAAACGTTTAATGTCAAAGTGAAAAATTAAACAAAAATATGTAACATAAAATAAGTAATTGCATAAATATTCACCCCATTTAAAGTGACTGATATATTGCAACAGAGGCCCAGTCAACTGGTGCTAGTAGTCTCACAATGAGAGGAATGGAGATCACCTGAGTGCAGTGATTGTGTCTCAGGTGATTGCAGTATAAATACACCTGTCTGGAGGGTCCATTCACTGGTTAATCAGACTAAAATGGCATGATTTTGGCCATCAGACAAGATGCCCTGTTTAGTGGATATCAAACACTGCACATCACCACAAACACACCATCCCCACAGTGAAGTATGGTGGTGGCGGCAGCATCATGCAGTTGGCATGCTTCTCTGAAACAGGCCCTGGAAGGCTTGTAAAGGTTGAAGGTGAAGTAAATAAATGCAGCTTTGGAGAAAAAATATTTTCCAGCAAGACAACAACCTGAAGCATCCAGCTAAAGCCACACAGAAACAGTTTGAAGCAAACAAGTGGGATGTTCTGGAGTGGCCCAGTCAAAGCCCAAACCTCAATCCGATAAAGAATTTGTGCCAGGACTTGAACCTGCTCATAGTCGATCCCCACACAGTCTTACAGAGCTGGAACACTGTTTCAAGGAAGAATTAAGGAAAACTGCAGTATCCAGGTGCATCCACTAAGTACCGAGTCAAAGGGGGTGGATATTTAAGCAATCATTTAATTTATGTAAAATGTTTGTTTTTGGGTTTTTTGTAGGTATCAGTTTTCACTTAGATATGAAAGATTTTTTGTATTTTCTTGTCAAAGAAAATTGTTTATCATTATTGATTTTTAAAAGCAATAAATGTAAAAGATCCACACTGTTTTAATCTAAACTCAGCAAAAAAAGAAACGTCCCTTTTTCAGGACTGTGTATTTCAACAATAATGTAAAAATCCAAATAACTTTACAGATCTTCATTGTAAAGGGTTTAAACAATGTTTTCGATGCATGTTCAATCCAAATAACTTTACAGATCTTCATTGTAAAGGGTTTAAACAATGTTTTCCATGCATGTTCAATTATTATTATTTTTTTTATTTATTTTTTTACGTGTCCTGTTTGGCAGTGTGGAGCTCAGAATTGGTGTCTGAGTACCAAGTAGAAGCCCAACAGATTTACTTTCACAAGCGGAGCAGTACAGCTTTTGCTATAGTCCTCCACTTGATATATGTGTGAAAAATCTTTATTATGAATTGTTGGGTTTTTTATTTCCTGATGTTATGGACACGGAGACGGAAAATTAAGGAGAAGAAAGAAGGAAGATGAAGAAGAGAGGTAGGAAACAAAAAGTCAAGAGAGAGGGTGAGTTGAAAATACAATAGAGGAAGGGGAACAAAGAAAACACAGGAAGACATTGAAGTCTGCCTCTATACCCACAGGACGGCAGAGAGACGGGGGAAAACAAAACAAAACACGAAAAAGGAACATCGACAAAACAAAACAAACATTGTGAACTAAGAATTACACAACAACATCACACAAAAATAGATTTAAAAATACAACAACAATGTCACAGAAAAACTCATGGTACCAATTAATCAAGCTCTAGTAATGATAACCTCAGCCCAAGAGCCCCACCGGCAACCGGCCGCGCCAGGGCGGGCCGGTCAATGGACCGGGAGGGCCGGGGCCCAGGGGCACCCCGCCCCCCAGCAGGGACCCGACAAGAGGCCGGCCGACGAGGGGCCCCTGGCCCCCCCCGGCCGCCACGCGCCGCCTCCACCCTAGGCCAATCCCCACCGCCAACAACCCAGCGCCCCACCGATAGCCGCAGGGGATGGATAGCATCCCCAGGCCGGGCTCAGCCAGCATCTGGACACCTAGTAGTACCATCTCCCGGGTCCTGATCCCGCGCAACGCAGGGCGCCGAGACCAGGCATCCAACGAGGGCCAGGGCCGGTCCAACCCGCCAATGAACCGGCCACGCACGGTGCGCACAGAACAGGTGATCAAACGAGCAGAGACGCCGGCTCCGCATCCCGCCGAGCAGGCACCACCCAACAATCCCAAACCTGGCACCTCCAAAAGAAGTGCCCCAACCAACCAAAGGATGATATCGGCACAGCGCATCGGCCGACCGACACACCGGCCCCCCCAGGCCCGGCCAGGCACGCACCAGGTCCAAACCGGATTGACCACCGATGCACCGGCAGGCAGGGGCCCCCGTCACCGGCGGGGAGTGACGGAGGGGAAATAGGCCCCCCATTAAGCGTAAGGCCTGAGGTGCGCCAAGCGAGGGGGCAGACCAAGATCCAACCTGACAGGTAGACAAAGACATACAGACACAGTCGTACGTTCCCTCCCTCTTAAACCCATACATTCTCACTGACTCACCAAGACACCCAAAAAAATGACGCTGTACCCTCACTCACACACCCCATACACACTTTATGCTCCCAGGTCCAGGTACCAGCCCCCGGACCCGGGAGATGGACCCCTTACCTTCTAGGACGGAGACAAGCAAAACGCCAAGGGGCCCCACAGAGGCAAAGCAGCCCGACAGCCCAGGACCCCGACCAGACCGCCTGTTCCTCCTCCGGACCCCAACCCCTGATGGCCCGTAGCGAACAGGGGTGTGAAAAGACCCCTAGCCTCCATCCTCCCGCTCGAGTATGGTGTTGATGCGTGTTTAAAACAGAGGGGTGGGATGTGGGGAAGGCAGCCACACATCCCCCAACCCCCACCCCGAGCCCTCAGTGTCTATATGTGGTTTAACAGTGGGCACCGGCACCAGAGGTGAAGCTGATTGAACCGCTCCCCCTCTGGATGCCGAAAAGTGTGCCCACCCCAAAGTCCCTACATATGTGTCGCATGAGAATGTTAGAAGTGGGTGTGTCTAAGTTGTATATTAAAAATGGGACCCAGGACACCACGGGACACCACCAGTGATGTGCCCATGCCCCAAGACCCTATATGAGTGGTAAAGTGATGGAGCGGGTGGACAGAGGTGTCCAGGGATGGGGAGGGAAGGACTGGGAGACAAAATGTCTTCCAAGGGAGCCAGCTCCCCCACTAACCCCAATAGGCACCGCTGTTCACCGGGATCCACCAGGGGAGGGAGGCCATGGCACGTTCGACCCGGGGCCCACGGCCACAGCACCACAGACCCCAAGGCAGTCCCCCCAGCCCCATCGCAGAAGGGGAACTAAACCCACCCTGACATTCGCTCTACTCTCAAAACACAAAAGACACTAGACACCCAGTTTGAGTTCGCCTGCACACCCAAACACCCCCCAAACACCCCCCCTCCACCCGCACACCCCTCCTCCCCCTTCCAAGTGCCCTCGTAGGGGGAAAGCACCTGTCGCTACACAGCAACAGCCTCCCCGCCAGCAAAGGAGGCCCCCAGCGCCACCCGCACACTGGAGGCCCCCGTTGCCCGAACCACGGCGACGTACCTGCCCAGACCAGGAGCAAACCGATGAGCCGGGCGACCGACCCACCAGGCCGACATCCACCAGCCTCATTCCTTGTGGAGCGACCACTGTTGCTCAACGGCCCGGCAGGAGACCAAACCCAGCGCCCCACCCACCTGCCCTGCACGCCCATCACCCGGCCAGTCCACCCGCAAGTCCGACCGAACCCGGCCAAATGCCCAACCCCAGCGCCCCGCACAAAGACCAAGACCCAGGAGCCGAGTCCAGCACAAAAAAGGACTGATCCGGCCCAGAAACGCCACCCAGCCGCCGCGACCAGCAGCCAGGCACCCCAACCAGCAAACAAGGCGAGACGCCATACAGGGACCGGCGATGACAATCGGCCCAGAGAAAAAGAGAGAGGCGCCTGCACATGCCGGCCGCTGGCTGGCCCCGACCCCCACAGCCAACAGAGACCCCACGCCGTCCGACCCCCAGCCAGGACCACAGCTAAGGGGTGCGGCACCCCCGAGCCCCGAATCCCCAGGCCCACCCCAGACCCTACCCAGGCGCAGCACGGCCACCAGGCCAGTAACCCATGTCCACCAGTGCAACTCCCCCAAGGCACCGTATGCAGCCATCAGGAGTTACCACCCAAAGCCCAACCCCAGGCCGGCCACGACGTCCAGCGCCCCATCCGCCCAGTGATCCCACCCCCTGGGGTCCCCCCCAGACGCCTCCAACCCCAAAACCCCCACATCAGCAACAGTGTCCCAAACGACAAAACCAAGTGCCCCCCACCCCCACTAGGTGATGGAGCCGATCAAAGGAGCCCAGAGAGATTGATCAGATATGGAGCCAGAGGCCGTCTCAAGACCAATATGGTCCAACAAGAGATTTCTATACTGATTAATATTAAGAGCTTTTTTATTTTTCCAGTTCAGGAGGATAGTTTTCTTAGCGATGCATAAGGCAATGTGAACCATTAGAACTGACTTTGTGTCCATGGTGACATCATTTAAATTTCCTAACAGGCAAATTGAGGGAGATGGTGGGATGTTACATTTCAGACACTTTGATAATTCCTCACATATCTGGCACCAAAATTTCTTAACAGGTGGACAGAACCAAAGCGCATGAACATAAGTATCTGGTATATTGCTTGTGCATTCTAAGCAGGTATTAGACGATGTAAAACCCATCCTAAACATTCGTTGACCTGTATAGTGTACTCTATGAAGGATTTTGTATTGTATTATTTGCAAATGAGGATTTTTTGTTATTTTAAAGGTTCTTAAACATATCTGAGACCAGACGTTTTGGTCAAAGCTGGCTGATAAATCCACCTCCCATTTTGAAATAGGGATGGCTATTGATTCATCTAATGTAGATAAAGATTGTATATTTTAGACAGCAATTTGGGGGGGTTGAGATTAAGAAAATCTAAAACTCTTGCTGGAATTTGTAATTCAGCTGTATTGAGTCTAAATTTACCTTTAATAATAGATTTAATTTGTTGATATTCTAAGAATTTGTTTTTATCAATTCCATATTGTGTAATTAATGTATTAAATGGGATAAAGTCTGTTCCTTCAAATATATGTTCCAGGTATTCAATTCCATTGCACCTCCAGACTGGGAAACTTATCATAAATTTTCTCTGCAAGATGTCGGGGTTATTCCAGATGGGTGTGCGTCTGCATGGGATTATTGTGGACTCTGTCATTTTTAGAAACTCCCACAAACTAGTGGCCGCTATGTGCCCACTAGTTCTACTAGTGGCCTCAAAATGCCCCCTAGTACCACTAGTGGCTTCTAAGCATAGTGCTACTAGTGCTACTAATGGCCACTATGTGCCTACTAGCGGTACTAGTGGCCGTTAAGTGCCCACTATTTCTACTAGTGGCCTCAAAATGCCCACTAGTGGTACTAGTGGCCGTTAAGTTCCCACTAGTGCTACACTTGGCTTCTAAGCTTAGTGCTACTAGTGGCCACTATTTGCCTACTAGTGCTACTAGTGGCCGTTAAGTGCCCACTAGTTCTATTAGTGGCCTCAAAATGCCCACTAGTGGTACTAGTGGCCGTTAAGTTCCCACTAGTGCTACTAGTGGCTTCTAAGCTTAGTGCTACTAGTGGCCGCTATGTGCCTACTAGTGGTACTAGTGGCCGTTAAGTTCCCACTAGTGCTACTAGTGGCTTCTAAGCTCAGTGCTACTAGCGCTACTAGTGCTACTAGTGGCCGCTATGTGCCTACTAGTGCTACTAGTGGCCTCTAAATGCCCACTAGTGCTACTACTGGCTTCTAAGCTAAGTGCTACTAGTGCTACTAGTGGCCGCAATGTGCTTACTAGTGATACTAGTGGCCGTTAAGTGCCCACTAGTTCTACTAGTGCCCTCAAAATGCCCTCTAGTGGTACTAGTGGCTGTTAAGTGCCCACTAGTGCTACTAGTGGCTTCTAAGCTCAGTGCTACTAGTGCTACTAGTGGCCGCTATGTGCCTACTAGTGGTACTAGTGGCCGTAAAGTGTCCACTAGTTATACTAGTGGCCTCAAAATGCCCACTAGTGCCTGTTAAGTTCCCACTAGTGCTACTAGTGGCTTCTAAGCTTAGTGCTACTAGCGCTACTATTGGCCGCTATGTGCCTACTAGTGGTACTAGTGGCCGTTAAGTGCCAACTAGTTCGACTAGTGGCCTCAAAATGCCCACTAGTGGTACTAGTGGCCGTTAAGTTCCCACGAGTGCTACTAGTGGCTTCTAAGCTTAGTGCTACTAGTGCTACTAGTTGCCGCTATGTGGCCTCAAAATGCCCACTAGTGCTACTAGTGGCCGTTAAGTTCTACTAGTGGGCATTTAGAGGCCCCTTGTGGGCACCAAAATCAAATGACCTCATGTTTCCAAAAGAGTATTTTAAGTGTTCAGGACAGTTAATAATTATGAAGCATAGGCATACACTTAAATCTGGATGTCAAATTCATTATATAATCAACAAACAACCATTGTAGGTTATGTAAAAAGGTAAGACTACGAGTTACAATTAAATTTTTCTCTTTCCCAATCAGCACTAGGTGTTATTTGCTGTCGCAGCTTAAACTTCCTCATGAGAAAGAGATGCTTATAACATAATCATTAATCATTTTCCTCTCAGAGATATATTAGTATGACTTAATTCATCATCTATATAATATATATATATAATAGTTATTTTTAATTATATTATTAATTATCATTATTGCTATTGCCAACAACAACAGTGAAAGTTCATCAGGCTTCATAGGGTTAAATTTTTGCTGAGTGCAATTCTTTCTGAAGAGCCAATAGCAAGAAGTTTCAGTGCATGCTGTCCAAACCTCCTCATTAGCATTTTATTAAATTAATTCGAGTAGTGCTACTAGTGGATAGTTGGACCCTTACTTGTACTACTGGTGGACATTTTTGCCTTCACTAGTAGCACTCGTAAGATCCTAAATACCCCAACTAGTGCTACTAGTGGTTTCTCTGGCCCTTACAAGCAGTACTAGTGATATCAAAAATGTCCACTTGTACTACTAGTGGGATTCGTTTAAGCTTACTAGTTCTACTAGTAAGTGCCAAAATGTCGACTAGAACTCCTAGTGGACATTTTGGCTTTCACTAGTACTACTAGTGTGCATCCTCGCTGTTACTAGTAGTACTAGTAAGGGAAAACACACCCCACTAGTACTACAATTGTTCATTTTGTCTCTTACTAGTAGCACTATTGAGGTCAAAAATGCCTTACTAGTGCTACTAGTGGACTTTTTGCGCTACTAGTAGGGTCCAGGAGGCTACTAGTGCGTGACACATGCCTACTAGTTGGGTCTAGTAGTGTCACTAGTGCTGCACAGTAGGTTACTAGTAAGGTTTCATTGCATACTAGTAGTCCAAAAGTGGCACTAGTAGTGGAAAGAACGTGACAAGTAAGACACAGTCGTTATACTAGTGCACCCTAGTCATTATACTAGTGTGCCAAATTGTCTTACTAGTGAGGATGAAGTGTGTACTAGTACATGGATTTAAAGTTGGAGATCAAAGATATCTAATAAATGCTCAAACGGCTTTCCATACACAACAACTGCCCGAGTCACACCAGGAACACACAATCCCTCCATCAGTGCTCAGACTGTCTGCAATAGGCTGAGAGAGGCTGGACTGAGGGTTTGTAGGCTTGTTGTAAGTTAGGTCCTTACCAGACATCACCAGCAACAACGTGGGCACAAAGCCACCTTCGCTGGACCAGACAAGAGTGGCAAAAAGTGCTCTTCACTGATGAGTCACGGTCTTGTCTCACCAGGGGTGATGGACGGATTCGTGTTTATCGTCGAAGGAATGAGCTTTACACCGAGGCCTGTACCCTGGAGCGGGATAGATTTGGAGGTGGGGGGTCCGTCATGGTCTGGGGCGGTATATCACATCACCATCGGACTGAGCTTGTTGTCATTGCAGGCAATCTCAATGCCTTGCGTTACAGGGAAGACATCCTCCTCCCTCATGTGGTACCCTTTATGCATGCTCATCCGGACATGATCCTCCAGCAGGACAATGCCACCAGCCATACTGCTCGTTCTGTGCATGAGTTTCTGCATGACAGCAATGTCAGTGTTCTGCCATGGCCAGCGAAGAGCCCGGATCTCAATCCCATTGAGCATGTCTGGGACCTGTTGGATCGCAGGGTGAGGGCTAGGACCATTCCCCCCAGAAATGTCCAGGAAGTTGCAAGTGCCTTGGTGGAAGAGTGGGGTAACATCTTACAGCAAGAACTGACAAATCTGGTCCAGTCCATGAGGAGGAGATGCTCTGCAGTACTTCAAGCAGCTGGTGGCCACACCAGATACTGACTGGTACTTTTGATTTTGACCCTCCCTTCATTCAAGGACACATTATTCTATTTTTGTTAGTCACATGTCTGTGAAACATTTTTAGTTTATGTCTTATGGTGTTGACTCTTTTAGTGTTCATACAAATATTTACACACATTAGGTTTACTGAAAGTAAAAAATGTTGAAAGTCAGAGGACGTTTCTTTTTTTGCTGCGTTTATATGTGTTGATATGATATATGTCTCTATACGTCTCTATGATATGTCTTCATAATTAACCATTGAATGGAGCTATTTTTGCTATAAACGAAGTCTTATTGTGTACTGAAGTTCGTATGTTGTAAAATTAAAACAAAACAATGTAAAAACAAAAAAATCTTTGGAACATGTATTTCGCTACCCCAACACCCGATTTATATGAGAGAAAAAAATTAATTCAAGAGAAATAATTTTTGTGGGCCTTAGGAGGTTGATACAATCTCACAAACTGAGTTGGTAATGTGGGCACCTTAGAGGTACTTATGATATGTTAGATACGTTATGTTTTATATGTGCTTACTTTGTTCTGTGTTTTCCTTTCTCTGTTCCCTGGGCCTTTGTCCACCTATTTCTGCTTATTTTTGAATAATGTCTGTGTTTCCTGTTTTAGTTCCTGCCTTCACTCTCCGTCCCCTCTTCTCACATTTAAATGCCAGACTGTCTTCACCTGAGCCTCGTTAACCTTCCCTGCTCATGTATTTATGGTCCCGTCCATCGCCTTGTCACTTTTTCTATATTTTCACTGAGACCATTGTTTTTCCACAACTACTTTTTAAAAATAATCTTCTTACTTATAGTTGCATCGAACCTGCCTCCTCAGATTTGTATCCACTAACACCCCTGTGCTCCTCATACATGTTAGGATTCTATTTAAATGTTTCTGTGTGGTTAATGATTTATGCGTTTTAATAATTCAATTCTGTTTATTTATATAGCGGCAGTTCACAACAGATGTCATCTCAAGGCACTTTACAATAAAAGCAATTTGAATTCAATTCAATCACACATACATTCCAATGAGTTTAAAAGTTTTCTATCCCAGCAGACAGCATTGAGTCATTGAATAAAGGAATAGTTTATAATAAACCTTTTTCTCAAGGCAAACAGTAAATGCACAGACATTGCTGTAAAACAACATACAGTATCAGAATCAACTTTTTTTACCAGGTTTGTGCACACAAGAAATTTAAGTTAAGCTCCACTTTTTTGAACTTTTTGAAATGAAGACATTTTAAACATAAATATATAAAAAAGGAAAACTTTTTTTGAAATATATATATATATTGTGCTTTTACAAAAGTGGAAGACAAGATTGAATTAGCGTAAATATGCATAGTTTGATCTTGGCACTCTGAGTAGTGAGTGTTCATCAGAGAGACAGCCTGCAGAAATACCTGATCCAGATCAACATTGAAGAGCTACATTTGTTGCAGGGCACCGGCCCTTGAGGACTGGAGTTTGATATCCATTCATCCATCCATTTTCTATACCTGCTTATTCTTGCAGGGTCGCGGGGGGGACCATATTTGGTCATAGTTTAAATAAATTTGTATTTTACTATAAGTTGATTTGAATATTTAACTGAACTGAAACTTGAAATTAATTTCTTATAACTGAATTTGAACCAAGTGGATTCTTCATGGTTAGATAAGTTTTGGACCGTTTTTTTCTTGGAAAGTTTAAATAATGTTTGTTGTGATTTGACACATTGCAAAGAACTGAAATAAAATTGAATAGTATGCTTTTCTTTTATGAATTTTACTTATAAATATAGAAATATATTGTAATCATTGTTTATCTACATGCGCCCACAAAAATAGAAAATGACATGTTAGAGGTTAATTTTAAATCAAGTCACTATGTGCAGTAAAAACAAAACATTTCACCTCTCCTCACCTTTTCATTTTTCTCATTAAGAAATGTTACAGTTTGTGATCAGGGCAACACATTTTTATAAAATGATAGCGTTACAATCAGAAGAAAAGTACAATTGAGCTAATAATTTACATGGAAAATCTGTCTAATTAAAAGTTAAGCATAATTATTAGTGACAAAGAGATTAAAAAATTAAAAATAAAATCCATCAAAGAGGAGACCAAACAAATCATTACATCTGTTATGCAGAATAGAGCACTAAGGAGGGATTTAAAAATCTGTTTTCCTTTGACAAACTTTTTTTAAAAACAGAACTGCTAAATGAATTATGCTCACAGGCCAAATCATAGCAAGTGTTTTTTGGTTTTGCACAGAGATTGCAGAGAAGCTGCATGTGACACAGGAGAACAGGAATTACTTCTCACTTTCTCTGTGTAACCAGGTTTAAATGTCTTCTGTGTCCACACCATGATGTTTAGACAGTAATTACAGAGAATGACTCTGAAAAACTGACAGACTTGTAATTCTGATTTGGAGACTGAAAAGAAAACTACTGCAAACATTTCAACCAACAGTTGGCAGAATGTCTGTAAATACACCTGTTAGTTATGAAAACCCCGACATGCAAACATTTTCTCAGCTCATGTTTTTTCCCTTCTTTTTCTCCTTTAAGAGTTATTCTTTAGGTTGGAACGGTTTGAAAACGGCATTAACTTAGATGATCCTTTGTCAGTGTCTCCTCTAAACATGCAAATATGAGTGAGTGTAAGTGATCATTTTAAATATAAATTCATTTTCATGACATTCATATTTGTACATAAATACTTTACAGGGAGGTGGAAGGGAGCAAGCCTGTATCTCCAGAGAAGTCCACCAGCTCCTTCCAACCCAGCTGGAAGAGATAAGCCCCTCTCTGAGTCCTGGTTCTGTCTTCATCCCACTGGACTAAAGATGTAAATGTTTGGTGCAACTGACTCTTCTTCATGTGGAGGAACCACACTTTCACAAATTTATACAGTTCTAATTCTTAATTCTTGTCACAGAGCAAGACTTTCATATAATCTTTCAACAATAACTATCTTTCCTTGGACCTTGGCTGCTTTTTCAATCCTTCAGGTCTTGGACATGACAGATTGGCTCTGTGTCAACTGACTATGCTAGCAGATAAATTTAGTGGATTCCTTCATAGAACAGCTGCACCCCCGTTTGAGTGAATGTAAATGATGCTATTTGAATTGGAGTCAATAAAACCTCTTGGATTTTAGTTGCCACAAAAGTGTACAGTGGACCCCAGGTATTCTTCCTCCTCTAAAGATGATTATAACTGCCTTAAACAGAAAATATATCTAAAAAAGCATTAATATTCATCATGGGAATTATCTGAGCACTGCCGCAGAAGCTTTGTTGCGCATGCGTCAGCGTCCATCTCAAACCTGTAGAAGGCTGCCAACTCCAGCTCCCTAATTAACACGGTTTTAACTGGTTTTTAATCCTTAAAAAAAAAAAAATGTATGACTAGTTTTAACCGTTTTTATTACCACTACGTTTTAGCGACTTATTTCTTTTTATCGGGACGTTTTTAATCAGAGCACGGACTCTATCATGGCTCCACTCACCTGTAGCTCTGGGTGTGAAGGCTGGGTCAAACTAACCAAGAAAATCATGGAATTGGAGCAGAGGATCTCTACTCTCCACCTAATCCAGGACCACGAGTGCGACGTGGACATCCTGTTCGGACGGACTTTCGCCGCCGCCACCAGTGCCCAGCTGGCCGACAATTCCCTGCCAGCCCGGTGAAGCTGTGGAGGGGGAATCTATCGCTAGGTCTCCAGGCGAACTCGGACTGATGAACGCCGGCGGCAGAGGAGGAGCGCTGGTTCCAGCTGGGGGCTAAACCAAAAGCCCCCATTAGCTCCACTCCGGTGCCCCAGGGTGCATGGTCGACGGTCAGGCCTGGCCGCGGTGGGGGTGCCCGGAGCAGCCGCCACCGTTCTCCCCCTCCCGGCCTTCCGCTGTCTAACCGTTTCGGTGCCCTGGGGCACGACTTTGCTCCTCTGACCGTCCCTCCGACCGCATCGAAGCCCAGCAGTTCCGCAGGACCGCCGCCCATCTCTTCCCAGCAGCCAGAGCAGCAGTCGGAATCTGCAGAGGAGTGCTCCATTTCACCCCGAATCCACGGAACGAGCCCTCTGCGCCCACTAAACATCGCTGCAGTCCTGGGGAAGCCAAGCTGCCTAACATCCAGCAGGTCCTGGACAGCGAGGGATCCTCTGCTCACCATTAGCCTTCAGACCAGTCACCCACCACGCTCATCATTGGAGACTCAATAATCCGGCACATTAGGATGAAAGGAGCCGTTACTCTTTGTTTTCATGGGGCTACGGTAAATGACATTTCTGAACAGATCCTGGACTCCATCCGAAGCCACCCAGGGATGCAGAGATGTTTTGCCCGTTTTGCAAATCTATTTTCAAGTTTTAGTAACATTTTGTGGTGATTGTGGACATAGCTTGGACTTTGAGAAGGGAGAGGGAGAAGAGGTCGGTTTTATGGACTGCCTCGTAAAGTATTTAAACGAAGGCCACTCATACAGTGTGATTGTTGACCTGATGAAACGGCTTCACAGTGTCCGCCTGTCTTTGTGGACCGTGAAAACGAAATAAAATAGTGCCGGATTCTACCGCAGAAAAAACTATTAATTTGAAGTAGATATCAGAAACGCCATCAGACCTGTTCCCCCTAAAACTTGAAAATAGATTCGGAAAAACGGGCAAAAATTCTCTGCAGATTGAGCTGCTGGCAGGATTGATTCCATTACTGTTACTACTTTGGTCTTGTCCCGACCCTAACCTCATCCCTGCAGTATCACTTCCAGGTCATGTCTTTGTAAATGGGTTTTGTTAAACTTGTAAAAGTGTTTCGGTAAGATTGTAAATGTGTTTCATTAAACTTGCAAATTTGTTTCGGTAAATTTGTAAAAGTGTTTCGGTAAATTTGTAAAAGTGTTTCAGTAAACTTGTAAATGTGTTTCGGTAATCTTGTAAAAGTGTTTTGGTAAACTTGTAAATGTGTTTTGGTAAGATTGTAAATGTGTTTAGGTGAATTTGTAAAAGTGTTTTGGTAAACTTGTAAATGTGTTTCGGTAAACTTGTAAATGTGTTTCGGTAAATTTGTAAATGTGTTTCGGTAAATTTGTAAAAGTGTTTTGATAAACTTGTAAATGTGTTTCGGTAAGATTGTAAATGTGTTTTGGTAAAAATTAAAAAGTGTTTCAGGTTAATGTAATGTTTTGCACTTCCCGGCCACCGTATGGGGGTCTTTCCTGCCGCCTTTAAGGGGCGACAGGGAGGCCCCTGCTGAAGAAGAGCAATTTAGATTTTAATGATTTTTAACAATTTTAGACCGGTATCTAACTTATCATTTTTAAGCAAAGTTTTAGAAAAACTTGTTTTAATTCAACTTGATGATTTTCTTAATTCTCATAATGTCCTAGAGAAATTTCAGTCTGATTTTAGGGTGAACCACAGCACAGAGACGGCTCTTTTAAAGATTTTAAATGATTTTAGATTAAATTATGAGCTAAGAAGGTGACAGTGTTGGTTCTACTGGATCTAAGTGCTGCCTTTGATACAGTGGATCACATTATTCTTTTAACTCGTTTAAAACAGATCGGCCTCTCTGGTGCTGTTCATAAATGGTTCACATCATATCTTACAGACAAGACTTTTATGGTAAGTCTAGATACCTGCTCCTCTAAGGTCCACAAAATCACATGTGGTTTGATTTTAGGCCCAGTTCTTTTTAACCTTTATATGCTCCCTCTTGGCAGTGTCATCAGAAGACATGGAGTCAACTTTCACAGTTATGCTGATGATACACAGTTGTACATCTCCATGTCTCCCGATGACACACGGCCAATGGATGCACTTTTTAACTGCATTTTAGATATCAAATCCTGGATGGCAGAAAACTTTCTCCAGCTCAACCAGGACAAAACTGAAGTCTTAGTCATTGCTCCTGAGGCTCAGAGAAAGAAGCTTTTACCTAAACTACAATCACTGTCTTTTAATCCTTCTCTACAAGTGGAGAACTTGGGCGTGATTTTGTTTGATTCTGAGCTGACTTTTATTCCTCACATAAAAAATATTACTAAAATGTTTATCACTTAAAGAACATCACCAGAGTCCGCCCCATTCTCTCTCTGGCCAATACGGAGACACTGATGCATACTTTTATCACCAATAGAATTGATTACTGCAATGCCCTGTTTTCTGGTCTTCCCAAAAAGACTACCTCAAGTTTACAGCTTTTACAAAATTCAGCAGCACGTGTCCTGACGAGGACCAGGAGGCGGGAACACATTACACCAGTCTTAGAATCACTGCATTGGCTCCCCGTATTTTTTAGGACCAATTTTAAGATTCTTTTAATAATTTTTAAGTGTCTTAATGGTCTTGGGCCTTCTTATCTTTCGGAATTTCTTTTACCGTATTAACCTTCGCTGTCTCTGCGCTCTTCTGGCAGCCGTCTCCTTGTCACCCCCAAAGTCAGGACACACACTCATGGTGAGGCGTCTTTCCAGTTTTATGGCCCTCACCTCTGGAACAGGCTGCCAGAATAGGCAGGTTTTCAGTGAATAATTAAGAGTTTGGTTCCACAGAAAGATCCGTGAACACTGAACAGCAAATAGGTGGGGAGCCACTGTAACCTGATCTCAATTATCGAAGATTTAGGGGGAATTGGTGAAATTTGAGGTAGAGATCCTCCTAGATCAGTCCATACACCTAGTTGTGAACAAAACCTTCACTATGATGCTTTTACCCCCATGTTTGACAGCTGGTATCGTGTTCTCAAAATTTGGCTTGTCCAAATTAAATGAAACGTTTATGCTGATGGTTTATATTTTGGAGTAGGGACATCCATCTTGGTCAGTAGCCACTCAGTGAATGAAAATGTGGTTCCTGGGTTCTTCCACAACTTCCTAACCAATATCTTTTTACGTGAATGTTGTCCATTTAATTTCATACACAGTTTGGTGTTCCAACCAATAATGATGTCAAGCGCAACAAAAATAGCATGTCATTCCTGGAATGGCCTTCTCAAAGCACAAACCTGAGAATTATTGGAAACTTTTAGAGTAGGCTTAAAAGCTAGCTCTGTGCCAGGAACCCAAACAATTTAAATGACCCACACCAATTTTGCCCCCCCAAAAAAGGATAAAACTTTCTGCCTGAACGATGCCAGAAACACAAAAGGTTACAACATTTAGACCTATGATGATTGTATGTAAACTTCTGACCTAATGGTGTGAAGAGGGAGCAAAGCTTTAACACAGTTATAAAACTCCAAACACTGTAAATACTCCACAGCTTTTTCTGCCACTATGGTTCCATTTAGACATTGTAAACAGAACCCAGAGATTATTTCTGGTTAGGATATTGAAAAACCCATATTTTGTCTCACAATGAAATACAATTAAAATAAACAAAAAAATCCTGCTTTTCGTTTCGAAAGACTCTGTTGCGAGCCAGTTGTCAACAAGAAGTTTATTAACTGGATGAGTTTTGAGAATTGGTTTAAAATGGGAGCAAATACACTGTAGAAAGAGCAAAGATGATGTTTGATGTTTGAGTTGAAGATGTCCTCAGTGGGGCAGAACTGAACCGCAGATGGTTGAATCCAACTTCACACCCGCTTGTCTAATTTTTGTTTCACGTTCAGTTGAGGGTTGTTTTGATTTAATTAGGTTTAAAGAAAGAACAATAAAAAAACAGAGTCAAAGGTACTTTAGGAGAACGTGCTGAAGAGCCTTATGGGAAACAACAGAGCGACCGCATCCTGATATTAAAAACAGGAAAATTACGTCTCAGAGCTCTTGTGTCACCTAAGTTTGT
This sequence comes from Valencia hispanica, assembly GCA_963556495.2. Taxonomy (NCBI): domain Eukaryota; kingdom Metazoa; phylum Chordata; class Actinopteri; order Cyprinodontiformes; family Valenciidae; genus Valencia; species Valencia hispanica. Next base: position 10,264,881 of record OY747713.1, on the reverse strand, counting down.
TTTTTGTAAAGAATATAGTTATTCTGAGACACAGCAGCACTTGTCTCCTCTGTTCTGTTCTGACAACATTATTAAATCTGGACTTCATAAAAAGCTGCGTTTAATGACACAGTATACGTCTGAGGACTGAACACGTCTTTGTTTTCGTCTCTCGCTGCTGCTACTCATACAAGAAAGGAAAATGTCTTCTGGTTGTTTTTTTTGCAATGCTCCATCTTCTTCTGGTCTCCTTTATCAAATTTTCCCATGTGACTTGTTTTATTAGACCTTTCAGCAATAATTAACTAAAGTAGACATTTTAAAGTAAAGCCCTTCATTTCCACTTTTACAGCTTGGTTTGCATTTTTCTTTGAATCTGCAGTAGTTACAAATTATGAAGTCTCTGATAGGAAGTCTTCAGAGTTTAAGGTTTTTAAATTCCTATGTCATAGAAGTTTTACCTTGATTCCAAAAATGAGAGGTAACACTCAAAATATCTACAATACTTTAAACTAATGTTCGAATAGAATAGAATAGAATAGAATAGAATAGAATAGAAAAATCCTTTATAATCCCACAGTGGCAGCAAGGTGAGGTGAGTGGAAGCATATATATTCACAGATAAGTAAAATGTTGTAAAGATAACAATAAGAGACTGTGCAGTAGGGGCATATTTACAACGAAGAAATGATACTGTACTGTGCCTGTATATATGTACATAAAAAAACAACAGACTATTCACAATAAGTGAAAAACAACAGGGATGTGAAAATAACAGCATTGATGTTATTTTAAATGAGAAAACTACAAACAATAGGAAACACAAAAAACAACAATAAATAAAATAAATAAAAATACAATTATCTGTAAAAAAGGAAATAATAAATAAAACATTTTAGAAAAGGAATGCAAACACTTATTGAGTCTATGGTGAGCAGTGATGGTTATAAACTCTTACAGCTGCTGGACACAAGGGTATGTGCATCTGGGATACAGCAGTGTGTCACTGAAGGAGCTCCAGTTCAGCAACAGCTTCATGCATGGGATGGGAGACGTCCAACAGACACAAAGAAAGCCTTAAATTCCATATTATACATATATATATATATATATATATTATATATATTATTATTATACTATTATATTATGTTCTTTAGGCTTTTTATGATTCCTAAGCACAACACGCAGGTAAATATATCTGCAGATATCTACACTCATGAAGGTGCTCTTCTTTTCCTGACTTAGTGCTTGACCACCAACTCTTGTGTCAAATTCTTACATAAAGAGCAATAGTTAAGACTGATGCACTGTGATTCATCTTATTTTATCAGATGATGTAAAGCTCCACATTTAAGGTTCTCAGCATCTTCTTCACATCATGAGAATTTCATTGTACTGCTGTGACACCATTGCTGCCAACTAAGGAGAAAAGGATGTCAGTATATCTGGAGTTGTTGCAGTCATAACGGGGTGGCTTAGAATGAAAAAATCTAATCATTAAGACTGTTTCTAGAACAAGTCCAGTCTGGTTATATTTGCTCAGTTTATTGCAACACCATCAGGGTTCTTATTCAGACATGAACATCAGATCCATTCGCTGCCTGTTGTCTGAAAGAAGCTTGAAAAAAAACACACAGGGTCAGAGGTCACATGCTGGGGAGTCACAGGGGTTCAGTGTCCAGCACTGCAGGGCAGCGATGCTGGCTGTTGATACGGGAGCTTGTTAGCACGTTATTTTGTAAAGAACTGCTGAATGACCTTGATGAAGACGGAATATAAATTTGTTTGATGTGTCTCTCTGTGGGGAAAGCTAATGAAAGGTTCTGTGAGTGTGTGTAAGTGTGTTTCTGTATTCCTTTTTTATTCGAAAACCTTCAACAGGAGGGCATTGTGGTCCTGGTTTTCCCAAGAGTCTATGGTTTTAGCACTCAGGTGTATCTTCAGTGCTTAAAGCTGCGTATATGTGTGATATTTGTATTCTGGCATAGACACAACAGATGCACAAGCACTTTGCCGTTTTTCAACACACAAAAAAATTACTCACAGTCCAACATTTTATCAGTGTCCTCCTCCAGAGATGCAGCTGCAGCACTGACTCAACAAGCAAGTTAAATATATATATATATATATATTAAAGCAGCTCACTTGAGTCAGGTTTTTGCTGAGGACTTGTACAAAAACAGATGTGCTGAATTTAAAACCTCAAAAGAAACTACAAATAAAATGACATGCATGAACCGCTGATCATTTATTAGTTTTTATATCACTATGGAGGAACTTTGACACCCTCTTCTTTGCAGAATTGTTCTAATTGATCCATACTGGAGAGTTTTTGAGCATCTGCAGCATGTCAACGGTTATACACTAGCATTTCAGTTGGATTTAAGTCTATACTTTAAATAGGCCACACTTAAACTTTCCTTGTTCAGGCTTCAAACTGGTCACCTGATGTTAATTTTGAAAATTTTCTGGTAGAGAGCTAAATTTGTGGTTCCATCAACTCCATCAAGTCCTCCAGGACTTCCAGGTCGCCAAAGCAGCCCCAGACCGTCACGCTGCCACCACCATGTTTGACCATAGGTATGATGTTCCTATTCTGATATGCTGCATCAACTTAACATCAGTAATGGGTTTTTTTGGTCAGCAGTGTTTTTTGTCCTTGAACTCGCAGAGTTTTTTTCTTATTGGTTAATCATGACTTAGGTTTGGGGAGTTTCTATACAGGCGGTATTTATCTTACATGCATTTTAGCAATTCCTTTAAATGTATTTTTATTTTGGACTTGAAATGCATTACAGAAGTGTTAGTGTGGTCTAAAACATGCATGACGGATAAAGGCCATAGGTCTCTTTACTACAGGAGTTGCTGAAGCCTTCACCTGTCTGGGGAATGTGAAAGCATTATCAGTAGAAGTTAGAGTTCGTATCTCTGAGATGCAACTCAACTGACAGAAAGTTGGTTTGTGACACGTTGGAAATGACACAGATACACATTGTCGATGATGCACAGTCAAGTACAGCCCCCCCACCTCACCCTTGGGACCACCACGGCATCTGACAGCGAATGATTATGTTCGTACATGTCAGAGGCAGAGCGGAGAAAGTGAGAAGTGGAGTAAGTGAGTAAGTGCGTGTGGTAAGATTGAGAAAAATGGAAGCATAAATGTCTGCGTGGCTGTGTGGGCAAAAAGAAGAATGTGAAAAATGACAAATGTGTGAATATGTGTGCGAAAGGAGAGCTAAGTGTGACGCTGTGTGAGTGTGCGTGTGTTATACGAGGGAAAAAATGTGCAAACACGAAGAGGATAGTTGTTGTGAATGTGTGACAGTGTGTGTGATTACGTTCCACCGTGGATGTATGTGTCCTCTGTGCTCTCTCCCAGCTGTTGTTTCTTCGTCTTATCCCAGTGTATGAAGAAGACAACTTCATTGCAATCACAAAAACAGAAAGCACACACACACAAAATACTTCTCACATGTGGCATCATAAGAAAAAAAATTATATATATATATATATATAATTTATGAAAATTCATAATTTCTTTCCAAACACACCCACACTGCAAACTGGAAATCTGAAAAAGTTTGTCTAGAGCCAGAGAGCGTCGAAACAAAGAAGTTACAAAGCAAAGAAACGCTAATATACAGAATTTATTTTACCTATTAAAGAGTATTTCAAATTGTCTAAAATCTTGAAAGTCTACTTCACAGATTTATTTATTTGAAAACAATACAAATAATTTCAAAGTTTAAAATATGAATGAATGTAAAAATTTTCTGAGTTCTTTGATATTTTCTTTTTACTAAGGCTAACTCAAACTCAACCTTGCTCTGGTATCCACTGCAGTCCACTTTTGTCTTTAGAGGCCCCAAATTGGATGCCCAAATTAATATAAAGTGTGGCACAAATGTCTTAAATTAATTTGAACATGTGCGAAATCAAACAACATTCATCAGATTTTCTAAAGTCTGGATGGAAATTACTTTTGCATTTCATAAAATTGCTAAAAAATTTCAATTATCCTTGAAAGACCACTGTCTGCAACTTCACAAACTGCAAACTGATTGATTTTCAATTAAAATCACACACCTATCAAAGAAATTCCCTTTCAACAGTGAGTCTGATAAGCAGATGCTCCAACATAGTGCAGGACAGAGAAACCATGTGTGCGAGCTGGACTTTAGAGTTGGAAAGATTTTAAGCGGCAAGCCACAATATTGTCCAAAGCAGATGAAATAGCAAACAACACCTTTTTGCTATTATTGTATGCCTATTTATGCAGGGAAACCTTTCAAAGGAACAAAATGTGGAACATTTGAAACAAGCCATTGATCCTCATTAGATACCTTCAAACTTAACGGAAATGTGTAGCTCCACACAAACAAATAAAATGCATTTAGGAGAAGGCTTCATGCTCAGATAAAACAAAGATTGAGTTGCTGGCCTCAATTACAAGAAATATGTTTAGAGGAGATAAACAAGGCTTTCAAGGCAAGGTGGTGGCAGCTATGGGGCTGTTTTGTTGTCAGCTGTACTGATGCTTTGCACAGAATCGATGGGATATTGAAGAAGAAAGACTACCTCCAGCTTCTCCAACTTCGATTCAATTCAGTTTATTTATATAGCGCCAATTCACAACAGATTTCATCTCAAGGCACTTAACAAGAAGTCATTTCAATACATTTATACAAACATTCCAATCAGTTAAAAAGTTTCCTATTTAAGGAATCCCAGCAGATTGCGTCAGTCATTAGAGTGAGGTTGGGCAGACTTTCCAACCACAGCAATCCTTCAGTAATCCCTTATACTGAGCAAGCATGTAGCGACGGTGGAGAGGAAAAACTCCCCTTTAACAGGAAGAAACCTCCATCAGAACCAGGCTCAGTAGGAGCGGCCATCTGCCACGACCGTCTGGGGGTTTGAAAAGACAGAGCAGAAACACAGAAGGAACAGAAGATCTGATATAAGAGAACTTTCTATGTTACAGAAAGTAAAAAGTTGTTAACAGGATACAGTGGATGTTCAGTTACTGGGAGAATCATCCCAGTCGATGCCCCCCGTCCAACGGGGCATTCCAGCCAAGCAGGATTCCAGACCAGGTATATCTTCTATGGAGAGAAAACACAGATAAAACAAAGTTAACAGTCGAAATAACAGAATGCACTGTAAGACAACTGGAGAGTCGTAGTAGAAAAGGAAGTAGCAGAGTAAAGAAAATTGTTAAGTCTGTCCTCCAGCAGTCTAAGCCTATAGCAGCATAACTACAGAGATAGCTAAGCCACCTTAACTATAAGCTTTATCAAAAAAGAACGTTTTAAGCCTGGTTTTAAAAGTAAACAGAGTGTCTGTCTCACGGACTAAAGCTGGGAGCTGGTTCCACAGGAGAGGAGCCTGATTACTAAAAGATCTGCCTCCTTTTCTACTTTTAGAAATCCTAGGAACTACAAGTAAACCTGCAGTCTGAGAGCAAAGTGCTCCGTTAGGAACATATGGAACAATTAGATCTCTGATGTATGATGGAGCTTGATTATTAAGGGCTTTGTATGTAAGAAGAAGGATCTTAAATTCTATTCTGGATTTAACAGGGAGCCAATGAAGGGAAGCTTAAACAGGAGAAATGCAATCTCTCTTTTTAATATTCATCAGAACTCTTGCTGCTGCATTTTGGATTAACTGAAGGCTTTTAATGGCATTTTGTGGACTTCCTGATAGTAAAGAATTACAGTAGTCCAGCCTTGAGGTAACAAATGCATGGACTAGTTTCTCAGCATCTCTCCTGGACAGGATGTTTCTAATTTTAGCAATATTCCAGAGGTGAAAGAAAGAAATCCTAGAAACCTGTTTAATATGGGATTTAAATGTCAAGTCTTGGTCAAAAATAACGCCGAGGTTCTTTACGTTATGGCCGGGGGCCAATTTAATGCCATCCAGATGAAGTGATTGACTAATCAGTTTCTGTTTAAGAACTTCTGGTCCAAAGACAGCAACTGTCTTGTCAGAATTTAAAAGCAAAAAGTTTAGGGTCATCCATGTTTTTATGTCTTCCAGACATGCCTGTAATCTACCTAACTGACTGGGTTCATCAGGATTTATGGATAAATATAGTTGTGTATCATCAGCATTGCTGTGGAAATTTATCCCATGCTGTCTAATGATTCTACCAATTGGAAGCATATATATGGTGAAAAGAATTGGTCCAAGCACAGAACCCTGTGGAACTCCACAAGTAACCCTTGAGAGTGAAGATGATTTATCATTTAGATGAACAAACTGGAGTCTATCAGACAAATATGATTTAAACCAGCCTAGTGCTGTTCCTTTGATCCCTGCAACATGTTCAAGCCTTTCTAAGAGAATATTATACCTTCACCTCAAACCAACAAGATGATGACTAACATGCAAACTGTTGGATGTTTTATCCCTACTTTCAAGACTGAACTATTGCAATGCACTTCTGTCTGGTGAAGCAGGAAGAGCACAAATGAAAAAAGCTTAAAAGGTAGTATACCAACTACCCATTGACCTCAGGATTTCAACATCCTTTCAATTTAAAAGCTTCAAAATGTCTTATTCTTATTTATCAAATACATGTTTTATGTGTTTAATAAATAAGATACATTTATAAATGATAAATTATGCCCTCAAGAACCCTGAAGTCTTAGGAGGTAGGTTTTTACAAATTCAAAAAGTAAAACCAAAACATACAGTGCGGTCTCTATTTTCATTATGGTTTCCACTCTTAAAGAACCTGGAGACCCGAGGATGGCTGAGAATGTCCCTATGCTTAAAATTAAACTGAAGATACATCTTTTTAACTGAATTATGAGCTAAGATTCTCATAACTCATCATTTTCTTGTTCAAGTTGTAAATTATAAAATTTTGATTCAACAAATGTATCTTTTTACTTTTTATTGTATTTTCCTTCTTTAACTATTTTTATTCATGCTTTCAAAAGTTTCAAACACATTTATAATTTTTATAATTTTTCTGTTTTATTGTTTTTTGTCTATTATCCATGTTGAAAAATGACAAGACTTCCTCTGCCCCTATCTTATCTAAGATCTCTTATCTAATTTTTTCCTTTTTAAAAACGTTTTAAACTTTTGCTTAGTGGGGTAGGGATCTGTTTAAATCCACTTTTTGTTTCACAGTTACTTGAACCATGCTATGCAAATAAGGACGGAGTGAGATAAGTGAGATATTTCCAATGCCTTGACCCCTGCCCCACTGAAATTATATTGACTATGTATTAAAGCCAAGTCTGTGGCAGAAAATGTCAATTTAAAGAAACTGCACCAATTCTACCAAGAAGGTTAATGAAGGATCCAGCCACAATGATCACATGTTGATCGCTAAAAATACTGTGCAGTGGAGGCATAATTGCTAAGTTATATTTAAACAAGTATTAGTGAGGGGGTAGTATAAATTAGACTAAAAAACAGAAACCATGATGAGACTATGTGAACTTGTCAGAAGAATTATTAATGATTTTTTTATTATTATTATTTATTCTTACCAACTAAAATGCACAAAAGTTTTCTTTTTTTATTCCTTTTTTTTTAAGTCATGGAAAATTTGCAGAATTTTGACTTATTGTCACCATGAGTTTTGTTCAACAGTTTTTCAGTTTTTATCAGTCTGGAATATGTTGAAACATTGATTCAACGCTAAAAGCGGTGCAAAAATTCCTTCATATCGATTCAAGGCTAAATCTGTAGAAAAGGAGGGACTCGTCAATATTTCAGAAATATGTAGCCTACGTGCATAAGGCAGCAAAGTGAGAACAATAACACTGAATTTTTGTTTTAAAGTTGTTTTAAAGTAACAGAGGTAACCTTTAGGTAGAAAGGCATATTTACTCACAAAAAACTCACAGTTTAGCACCTTGATATGCTGCGTAAAGCTTAAAAACAGTTGAGGGTGTTGTCGGGGGGTAAACAGGGGGGAGGGGGTGTGGGCATCCACATGGAAGCATCGCCTCACTCACCAGCTGCCAAAAATACTGATGTGTTCAGAGTTATTTTTCTGCTCACATTCTTCCTCCGTCTTTCTTCTTCTGCTGAAAGACTGGGTTGAAAAGTTCAGTGTGAAATCGTATTTCCGTGAGATTCAGAACTGCAGTCGGGAATGAAAGCTGTCGTGCCCCCAGAAGCTGCAACGTGCATGCGTGTGTTTGACTAAGTGCTTCCAGTGTTTGAGTGTAGTTATCGTTCTGCCTTTTAGCTCCATATTCATGCAAAGTGTGTGTGTGTTTTCCCCTTATCGAGCCAGAGATTTCCCTGTAAAATGCTCCATTAAACTGAAGTCTGTGTGTTTTTGTAAGCTCCCGATGCCTCTGTGCGTGTGTGTGTCTGCAGCAAAGCAGATACAGTAACACTCACATGTGGGTGCTGACACTCGTGACAGGAGTTTGTGTGTGCGTGAGTGTATTTTGGAGGACTCGTGGTTTATGGGTGAAAACGCTCCTTTGACAAATTTGACAAACACTTGCACATCAGCAGTTGATAGCTGACATGTTACAGATCGGTGCAAACACTTGCTGAACCTCGACAAAACTGACTAGTTTAATGCAACAAATTTTAGAAACCTCTACAGCCATGCAGAACACAAGAGACCACACTCATCAACAACAAACTGATACTTAGCCTTTGGTTTGAATGTTGAGCGCAGGAACAAAATCAAGAAATCGGTTGGAACTTTCATAGCTGATGATGTTTGATTTGAGCTTAGAGCATTTGAAATGTTGCACTATACATTAAGTACCCATTAGGAAGTTCCAGGTAAAAGACTCCATTATCTGTGATTTTATGTGGCTAATGAGTCATACTAAAAAAAGATGGTTCACCTCAGTTGTTCAATCTTAACTGCATCAGGCATCAGTCAGAGCAATCTCAGTTTGGGAGCTTCTTAAGTGGGAGTCATACTAACTACTACACAAGGAAGTTCTGCAATTTCTAGTTAGGAAGAAAATAGGACACGCCCACATTTATTCCCACTTAAAATTGCTTTACTTATACTTAAGTACGATTAGAACATCATTTACTCAGTATTTTAAAGGTGATTTGCTCTGTTTATTGTAGTTTTGGCGTGCCTCTGGGTGTTAAAGGGAGAGTAAACACCATTGTGAGTGACCTTTACGAGACCTTCAGGAAGAAGATGGTTTATGAATCTGAAAGGGATTTTAAGAGGTCTCTGAAGAACCTGAAACCCCAAAGTCTACAAGTATAGCACTTTCAAAACTCCAAAAGTACCTCTGCCAAGGCAGCAAAGTCCTCCCCCCATGTGATCTAATTGTAACTTTTTTAGATTATCTGACCATGGAAACATACAGTTAGCAGCTGGATTCACACTCATATTATTAGGCTTTTTTCATTTAGCAGTTTAACTATCATGAAAGGTTAGCAAAGAAGAAACCTTTGCTCTTTAAAGAAAAATAAAAGTCCAGCAAGAGCGTGGACCATGGGAGTCCAGTCTCAGTCCTTAAGGGCCGTTGTGTTTTAAATGTGTCGATTTAGAACACAGCTGATTCAAATGGTCAAACTAGGCTACCTCTTCAGCATGACAAAGGTTTGCAGAGGTTCTGCTACTGAACCGTCATTTGATTCACCTGTGTTGAACCAGGGAAAGAACTAAAACATGCAGGTTCCCCGCCCTTGACGACTGACATTGGACATCACTGGCATAGACATAGACAAAGACCAGGGCCCTCATTTATCAAACGTTCGTAGAAACTGTCCTTTTCTATCCTACAAATGAAATTTAGAATGTTCGTATGAACATTCACAGTTATTAGCATACAGAAACGCCCTCCATTAACCATATTTGGTAATCCCACATCCTCTGACACATGCAAGAAGTCCTTGCGTTCTTCCCGAAAATAATGGCCAAGAGAGCGAAAAAAGGAATTTCAGGGACATCGAGATTGAGGTGAAACATAAGTGGGGCAAAAAGAAAAAGTCATGATGAACAGACTTTTATAAAAATGATCATAGTTTATTCATTTGAACACCGATAGCTTTTGTCCTCGGTCAGCAGCGGTTCCTCGGCTTCATGTCCCCCCCTCCACCATGCAGCAGTTCTATTTCTTGTTTCAGACATAAAAAAATGTGGCAAAGAATCGTTTCATTTACTTTTATTCACTTCTGTGGAAACACTTGAATCCTTTGATCAAATTAAATTAAATAAATTTGTCCAGAACATAAAAAAAGAACACAGCCTGGGAGAAAGTGACAGAGGCAGTAAATGCGGTCAGGACAGTGAAGAGGTCCCTTTTGGAAATAAAGGGGGAAAAATGGTCTGATATCAAATTGAATACAATAAAACCTCCCTCAGCACACAGCTGGGCCAGATCTTCCAACGGGGGTGCACAGATCGCCTCAGAGCTGAACACATTTGACACGCATGTGGCCATACGTTATTGGAGACACTGCTTTGGTTGGCATCAGTATGCATGGAGCCAGCAACAACATACTTCCCCAATAAGCAGGACCATCTAGTTTCCATAGTACAGTTTGCAAACCTTTTATTTATAAGTGTAACAACATCCTTTTAAACTGAAGCGCTTGATGTGACAAGTAAAAAAAGCACACAGAGAGTGCAGACCTCTGTAAAGCACCTCACACCCTCCGCCCACCCCCAGACAGGATCTCCATGCATGATCACCCCCAGAATTTAATCATTTATTCCTTAGCAAACTTCTAACAATTTCTGAAAGTTAAATCCAAATTCGTCCATATCTTTTTGAGCTATTTTGCTAAAACACAGACAGACGCCAACATGAGCTGCTTGGCGAAGGTGATAAAGTGATGAAACAAAGTCAAAACTGTTTCTGTGTTGCAGTTCCCCCGTTCTACCACTAGATGCTGTGCGTACGCATGCTCAGAGCTATTCTTATATTTAGGAACATTTCTACGCACAAGTACAAGATGGTAAATGCCACACAATGCGTAAAATACGCACAGATCTGTACGTAAGTAGGCCACGATTTATAAATGAGGGCAATGGACTTCTTGAATAACGTTCTTTGGACAGATGGCACAAAAATTGCATTATTTCGACATAAATTTAATTGGGTATCAGAGGGTGTTTGAGGAAAATGTGAGAATATTTGTAAAAGGAAAAAAACTGATGTAGAACTGGACCATGCAACATCACAATAACCCAAAACAAACTATAAAATCAACCAAAGACTGAGTGAAAATCAAAAAATTTAAAGTTCTAGGTCAAAACAAGGCCCAAATCTTGATTTAATATGATTCTGTGTGGTGACTTGAAATGGACTGTACATGCAAGACACATCTCACAACTGGAACAGATGAATAACATCCTCAGACTAATGTCAGAGACATGATAAAAGTTACAGAAGTTATTTCAGCTAAAGGTGGTAGCACTAGCAATTAGAGGGTAGGTTGTCTTAACTTTTTCATCAGAATATTAAATATGAAACTTCTTTTATACATATTTTGTTTGATGAGTAAGATAACATTTGTTCTGTTGCTTAAGTGCACTTTCTTTTCCAGAGATAAACAAAGAGATTATACATCATTATATGATCAGTTCTAAAAAAAAAAGAGCTGAATATTTTATAGGGCGTACGAATTATTTCATATGACTGTATTTCTCCCTTCCAAACAACCTCAAGTTTTGTCCAAAGTTTCATAGTGATTAAAGTAAATGAAACATTACTGTAGCATCAGTTACTTATTTACACTCACTATGCTCCATGCTGGAGGACGAGTTGGGGTATGTTGAAGCTGGATCTTTGCTAAACTTTGTCTTGCACGGCCAATACTAATCATTGTGTCCAGTCCATGTACCTAAAGTTCTAAAAAAAAATTTGGGAAATGTTATTTTAGCTCAGCATTTCTCCTTTTTAATAATCTCAATTATTGTGTTTTATATTATCAGGAAGCTGTAATGTAGAGCTTGAGGAAAGTGGGTAATACCCCTGACAAACTTTCCAGTATCCCCTGCAATATTTAATAAAGGGATGAATGGTTTCCTAAAGACCGCCTATTATCGTTTGAGGAGTTTTAAGAGGTAAAATCTGGTAAAAATTGAATAAATAAACCACTAAGCCTAAGCTCTGAGGTAGCACTTCTGCCTGAATATTTATGATGGGTCAATCTCAGAGTGGGGATTTTTCCTCAGGCGTTGGTGGCTGCTTCAGTGGATCAGCTCTGTGTTGACCTCTTTTAAACGGGGGTTATAATGGGAGCCTCCCAGTGGATGCTGCGGTTATAATGGGAGCCTCCCAGTGTGAAGCGATGTAAATGGGAGCTGGGCGGCTGTGGCCCTCAAACCTGCTGTGTATGGAGGTTGAAAAATAATGAAGTGAAGAAGGATGGCTCTTTGTAGGTTTCCTGGTGAGGCCGAATATCTCATCTAATGGTGAAACAGCCTCTCTGTTGACTAGCGGCGGCCCATTAAAGCTCCATCAACATATCTGCTCAGGGTTTGATTAAATTTTTAAAATCACACAATTGTGATTGAAACCAAGTAGATAAATTAATAAGTATCTTATAAAGCAGGATGTGAGGTCTTTGTTTGACATGAAATATTTTAGCAAAGATTATCGAAGCCTAAGAGGACATGAAGTTTCCTGTTGGATCCTGAAATTTCTTAATGCCTCGCTCTGCACTCCTGCTTATATGCTCCTGCTTATATATCCATGTTAAATGGCAACTATCTTCTACTGTGGCATGCATTTAATCATTTTGTACAAATTGTGATAGTATGAAGCTGAACACCAGGCAGAAGCTCAAAAGCAGAGAGCACGCTGTCTTCTGCATGGAGGAAAAAAACACTTTTTGTTTTTTATTATAAACCACAGAGTTGATTTAAAATCAGGACATCTGATTCAGATGGTCCTTATGCTGTTATTTTGTTGTTGTTTTGACTGTGTAAACTGAACGTCACCGAACATTTATATCAAATAAGATGACATGCTATTGAGGTTTTATGTGATAGACCAACACAATGTAGTGCATATTTGTGAAGTGTAAAGAAATAATCAAATGGTTTTCAACTTTTTGTGTGATACCAATAAAAATTTGTTTAAAAAGTACTTTTACTAATCATATTGCTGCAGGTATTTTGTGGAATATCTCCGCTTGCCTTTCACAGTATAAGACTGCAATTCTCTCAAAATAATTCAAGCTCAGTCAGATTTAATTATTCCCATAGATTTTCCGATAGATTTAGGTTTGAACTTTGACTGTGGCATGTATGCCATTTCATTCAACTCTGTCTGTAATGTATGTTTAGAGTTGTTGTCCTCCTAAACCTCCACCTCAGGTTAACTGGTCTCTCTAAATTGCTCTTATGTATGTGGGTCTCTGTGTTGCCCTGCAATGGACTGGCGACCTGTCCAGGGTGTACCCTGCCTCCTGCCCAATGAATGCCCCCCGCAACCCTGCAGAGGATGGACGGGTATAGATAATGGATGGATGGAAAAACATTTAACTTTTCATTACATGATTCATGCACCGTTTTGTGTTGGTCTATCACAAAAAACACAATCAATTAAAAGGAAGTTTGGGGCTGTAAATTGACGAAAGGAGAAAACGCTAAAGTGGTATAAATATACTTTTGCAATACACTATAGTTGGTCTTTTTTTCATGAAGTTAAATTGTTAAAAACAGCTTGAACAAACTTGTTTTTTTAAGTTTTTTTTAAGCAAAGGTTGTCTGGCTAAATATTTCACATCTTTCCGTACTTCTAAAGATCCAGCTCAGAAAGTGAGATGAGTGAATCTTTACAGGCTGCTGGACCTCTGAGTATGACCTCTGGATTCAGTGTGGAAGATGCACCGTGTGAATCGATGTACTGTCAGAATGTCACCCTGCACAAGTGTAAATATTTTGGTGATCTCCATTTATCTTTTATTAGTGGAGGGGCTAATAACTCCCACCTTAAGCTGTTTATATTTGCTGAAATGTTCAGAATACATTTCGATTGACAGAAAAATATTTACTTCATACTTGTAGCTATTAGCTTTCTCAAGCATTTTACTGTAAGTGTCCGGGCTGGTAAGAACATTTTTTAAGCATGCTTCTTTTTTCTCCCTTCCAGTTTATTGTATAAATATATATAAAAGTATGATTTTTTATATATATATATATATATATATATATATATATATATATATATATTATATGTATGGTTTTGATATAAACACATCCCAAAAGAGAGAACCCCTAAGGAGTCTCATCTTCCATTCTTGCATACTTTTTGCATCATGTTCTCTGCGCCCTATCCAAATGTCCCTGCCTTGCATTTCCACTGGTGATTACACATCAGCAGCACACCATTTCCCACTGTGAAGTGCATGTGCGAACAGGAGAAAAAAAAAGGCAGAAGTGAGTGCACACTTTTCTAAAATCTTCTCTGTTCACGTGTGAAAATTGCGTTTGATTTTGTTTGTGTTCTTGCTTTAGAAGCACATGCAGAATACTTGAACCCGAAATGTTAAAGCACGGATCAAATTATTGTTTGAAGAGCTTTGTGCGTGAGTAAAAATCTCCTATTTTTATTTGGTAACATGATGGTATGTATTCTATATAGTGGTGCAGTCATTCCAAGCAAGTCACGCTCTACCTTTTTTGACCACCGAGTCCTTTGTTGTTTCATGTTCTGGTTTTAAAGACAGTAACACCAACTGCACAGCCAGTTTGGTGGTGTTTTAATTTAGGATGTTAGGAGATACAGGAGCTGCTGTAAATCCCTGGAGTTTAGCTGGTAAATCTGCACAGAGATTTCTCTTGGGACTTTTCACTCTTTCCCCTGCTTTTTAAAATGTCTTTAGGCTTTTTTTAAATGTAGAGATGCTCGTTGGGAGTGTGTTCTGTTTCTCAACAACGTCCTGATTCACATTCACACCTGGAAACAGCAGAGCATGTAACTGCATTTGGCTGCTGTAAAACGTCTCTCATGGGAAGCTGGAGGCAGCGCTGGGAGTCTATTGGTAAAGATGAAAAATAAAAATAAGGAAAAAAGAAAAGCTTTAAGGTCATTTCATTTAGATAGGAAATTGTAGTGCAGATTTATACAAATTCTTATCCAACCTTTGATATTAGTACATTTATTCATCAGGGAAAACAATGCGAAATGTTACTTTTTTTTTTCTTTTTGCAAAAGCTTCAGTGCCACACTAATAAATATCCCTACTTCAGCTTTCTTAACCCAGTTAACCCAGTGTTGGAATAGAAAATCAAGAATGAATCCTTTTTCCTAGGGTTACCCCTAACCTTAGCTTTCCCCTATCTCTTGACATTTAATCCAGGTGGTGTTGAAAATATCTCACCAAGAAATAAATCCATACTTAAACTAATATCAGTTCTTTCAGATTATTTTGACATAAATATATTTAATTTAAATGGATAATTATTTATCCTACTTAGTTTGACATTTTTTACTTTTAAGTTCACATTTCTTTGGATCAGAGTAAGCCATTTAATCTTATTTCATATCTATTTTATGTTGTAATTTACATGCCATTCTTAATTCTGCTTTTTTTATATTTTAATCTTTGTGTGAATCTAAATTTTTTGTCTTTCACTTTGCTGTTGGTACATCTGAATTTCGCCATTGAGGGAAAATATAGGTTATTTCTTTTCTATTCGGATCCATAGTTTAGATTCTTTCACTGAGGTTCTTGGAAGTTATTATCAGAAATAGTCAATTTTACTAAATCCATGTTACTTTCTAAAGTTATGTCGGTGGAGGCTGTAGCCTGTTTCAATCTGCCTGATCAGCTGCAGCTCCCCAGTCCGCTCCAAGTCCGTCAACAGCAGCCAAAACATTTTACCCATGAAATGACATCAATGATGGTATGTTCTCGGGCTTTTCCAGGCCTTTTCTGTTCAACTGATCAGGCTGACCAGCTGAGGAGGTAATCCGATACAGTTGTCAGCCCCTGCGATGTAACTTAAATGTAGTAAGATGAAAGTTGTTTTGCTGAGAAAAATAAATTGTTATTTTGTGAAAATGTCTCCTAAAATAGCATTCTATTCCTTGGATATAAATACTTTTAGATGACTAGTTAGCTTTACAGTACTGAAAAGATTTATTCACTTTTCCACAAGCCAACAACAATGTGACTTATGTCTGCCACAGGTACGGACCACGTTATTACAATACTATATTATTATTATATTACTTAGCTTTATTGATAATTTTCTTGTTACATCTCTTCACTCTGAAGCAGAGGCTCCTGAGCAGAGCTGAGTTTGAAAACTCAGACTGAACTTTATCCAGTATCCAGTATCCAGAATCCAGTAAATAAGGTTATATTAGCTCGTTTTTACGTCAGGTTGTGCAAGATATCAGTTTTTCCTTTGCATCTTGGATGTGTGTCACTCAGTAAATTTTGTTTTGACACAAGAAGGAACCTTCTGTAGTTTCAAGCCCAGTTCCACAAGGAGGTCAATAATGTGAAAATGCAATTGTAATTTTTAATTCTTGATTCTATGATGAAAGATTTTTATACCTTTATTAGTCCAACAATGAGCAAATTCAGTTGATCAATGATCTTAGAGCTGAACTATCAATTAATGTGCTGATTATTTTATTCCCAAAAAGTATAACTCTCCTTGTGCTTGTTTTTATGTATATAAAAAACAAATAAAGATCACTCCCTGGAAAGATCAAGAAATCATCCTCAAGATTTTATTTTTTCAGATGAGTTGTCAGACCAATTGGTATACATGGGTTAGTGTGGTTTTATATCAGTACAAAGAGTTGAGCTCTACAGTGTAATATATTCCTTGAATAAAATTAAGATTTCCTAAACTACTCAATCTATTTCTAACATTTTCTAAAAATGTGTTTCCTTTCACGTCATTATTTAAATACACAAACAAATTCATTTGATAACCTTTGGATTGAATACATTTTTCATGTGGCTTTGCAAAAAGATTTTGTTTTAAGAATTCACTCCTTGACCTATGATCTGACTGACTGTCACATTTTGTGAAGTATAAAAACTACACGTCATGCATCATGAAAAGCATTCCATACAAGAGGCAATATAAATTTTTATCAAGGTTTGAATTTCAAGCAGTATTTACTACTAAGAGGGGGAAAAACATGTTTCAAGTGCAGAACTCACAATTACCTGATTTCCCCAGGGCCACAAATGCAGCATCTGACACAAAAGGTGTTTTCAGAAGTAATGTTCATCTTTCGCAGGTCGATTTATCTGCTGAGAAACAAACTAAAACACTGTATGAATATTTAGACACACACATTATTAAAGAGCTACCCTCTCTCTCTCACTCACACACACACACACACACGCACACACACAAAGAACGATCGCTCTTAGGGCTTGGCAGCTTCCAATCCACCCTGTGCTGCCATCAGGCCGAAGTGCGATTCCTCACCTTTATTCTTATTCATTTTTAATTTTTTTTTACAGCCCCCTTCATTCTCATTGTAATTCCAAAGGCAGAGCTCAACTTAAATTAACACCAACACCGTGATATCCATGGAGAATACCGACCAGATATTACAGCTTGCCTGGGATGGGCTGGGTAACGTGAGGAACATCCAAAATGAGCCACATGGAAATGCTAAAAAGGCAGGAGACGCCCTCCTCATCCTTAACAGCTGCATCAGGCACCTTCCTCCCCTCACAGCTAAAGAGGTTTTCGTCTTTAAATTTGATTTCAGTTCTTCGTTATCTCTCCAGTTTCAAACATTGAGCAGGTCAAATATTGAGCAAGTCAAACTGAGCGCTTACCGAAGAGGACAGTCTAAACTGTGGATGGAAGCAAAGGTCAGAAAGTTTGGGAGTTTTTAAAATGCATTAACCAAACCAGAATAAAATTTTTCTTTTAATAGTTCTTAAAAGGATGTGCCACATATTTCTCAGCTGCATTGCAACAGCCCTCTCTTGATGTCAGAAATGACAATTGTTCCAGGTACAGAATCATGGCTGCATTTTGTGATTAAACAATTATGAAACAAACAAGGTCTCAAAAACCTCAAAAAGATGAACCAATGATACTGAAATGGCAGCATTTTGGTAAGGAGAAGATAAAACAAACCCAAAAAACACATACAACTAAAATGGAGAATACATTTTGCTCAGAGTAGCAAAGGTCTTTAGCAGAAATAATAAAACGCAAGCCATGAGAAAGATAGAGTACTCCAAGGATGTACAAAGAAGTAAAAAAAACAAATATGAAAAAGCAATAAACCCATAATAAACATTAATAACTCCAAATATAAAATAATTTAGACACCTTAATGTTTACAAATAAGTTATAAAGACACACAAACTATCACAAAGAGACAAGATGGCTAAAGAAATATAAAACAAACTGAGCAAGATCTAAAAAAGATCAAGCTCAATCTTTGACAAAATATATATCAGTTCCAGAGAAAATCAATCACTTCAGAGACACAAAACACATAAAGGAGCCAAAATCACCCTCAAAACACATCAATCAGAAAAATACACCCAAAAGACCTTTTATGAAGGCTTTTAAAGCATTTAGACCACATAGCAAAGATCTTTCTTTATATAAATCTGTTTTCAGGGACACGTTACTATATAATCAGCCTACAGTTAGGTTGGACAAAGATGCTCACACTTAACACTCTTTTAGAAGTATTCACACCTCTTGGACTTTTTTTTGTAATATTACAACCACAAGCCTAAATGTATTTTACTGGGATTGGATGTCATAGTCCAAAGAAATTTAGTGCTAATTGTGAAGGGTAAAGAAAATGATGCATTGTTTAAAACCATTTCATTATAAAAACAAATCACAAACGTGTGACTTCATTTTGATTCATTTCCTCTGCTCTGATACCTCTAAATAAAATCCAGTTTAACCTATTGCTTCTAGATGTGATCTAATCACTAAAGTCTACTTGTGTATAACTTAATCTCAGTATAAATAAAGTTAAGGCCTAAAGGATTACTAGGGAATGCTAAGTATCATTAAAGTTCAAAAATAAAATCTGGAGCTTTAAACGGAGCATTGTTCGATTCATTGTCTGAACTTACTGAAACATGGCCATCCCACTAAACTGACAGACCGAGCAAGGAGAGCATTAATCTAACAAGCAGCTGTGGTAACTATGGAGGAACTGCAGATATATGCAGCTCAGTTGGGAGAGTCTGACAGCAGTACAAGTATCAGCCATGCACTTTACAAATCTGAAAATTAGAGTCTGGGATGTTTATTCTGTCTGTCTGCGTTTTCTTCCGGCGATTCTCCACCAGGGGCTCTGCTCATGATCATCAAGCCTGAGGATGGAGCTGTGCCTTGGCAGCTGCATCTCATTGAGGCTCATCAGGGGGTGTATATAGGAAGCTGCTGCCAGACCTTCTTTGCAAGAATGTTGCATCTCTTTGGGAACCTCAAGCCCTCTGTTAGCCCTTTTCAACTGAGGCGGAGCTGGAGCTCCCATGCGGACTAAGCTCCGGTGTTTTCGTTTTCGATTCTCGTGAGCACCAGCTCTGAGAGCCAGAAACGGGTGCTACTCTGGCACTACTCTTGTGGGGGGCCAAAGCAGAGCTATCCAAGCACTCACTACGTCATGGGGGAAGGGGGAGGAATTTACAGCCTACACAATAGAGGACCGCCATATTTAAATCCAGGCTGCTGGGAATGTTTTTGTTGTTGTTGAAAACATGGATAGCATCAAGACTACGTCGCCTACTACGACGTTGCCTTGTTGACAGTAACTGCAAAAGCGATGCCTTTTGTCGCAAGAAATGCTTGTAAAGCGATGATTAGCATCTGCGCTCTGACGAGGTCATCCATCTTTGTTGTTATGGTTTTTCTTCTTCTGTGTCTGCTTTATTTCTGGCGAGCGGCTTCTCGCGTGATTTCTGAAGTGACGCTTCGATGACGCAACGCTGTAGCTCACGATGCCTCCAAGTTGGCTCGTTGTTATGGAAAACGAAGGAGGTTTTGTGAAAGCTCTGGCTCCAGCACCAGGCCCAACTCCAGGTCCGAACAGGCTCTCGTTTCTTTGCAATGGAAAAGGGCTATATGTCTTCCTAATGAAAAAGTATTCCTTTCGACTTACCTGTGCTCCTTCCAAGGTTCCTACATGTCCACGCTGCATTCTAAGCCATATACCTGTGATCCATTCTCCAGCTTCTCCATAAGCTCTGGTTCTCCTTCCATGTCTGACAGTCCTCTGGCTCCTGGCTCACCCGTGTCCTTGCTCTATCGTCAAGCTCTGCCTGTCCACCCTCAGAACTCAGTCCTCACTTGCAGGATCCCACATCTACTCCTGGAACTTCCAAGGAAGATCTCACAGACATCCGGACTCCTAGCTTCTCTACCGTGGCGTCATCACCGACTGCTGACAGTACACCGATCCGGAGTACTATCGAACAATTCTCATTAATCAAGGACAACTTTTCATCTGTGACCTTTCCATCCTACAGTTCTCCTCTTCATCTCAATTCCTCCTTGCAGTGTTCCTGGTTCTCGCTAACGATCAATATTCATTGTTTCAATAAACAGTTTTATTATTTCACAACTGGTCTCCCTAGTGGCGTTCTGCATGTGGGTCAGAAGACTTAACTCAAACATGACACTGAACTCCATGTAAGAATGGCAAGCCACATTTATAGTTTGCCACAAGTCATGTTGGGGACACAACAAATGTGGACAAAAGACACTGATCAGATGGGACCAATGTGGATTTCTTTTGGCCTAAATGCAAAACCCCACCACTAGAGGAGAAAACAAAGACGAGTCACTCTTGATACATCTTCCACATTATCTAAAACATGGTAGTGGCTGCATCATCCTGTGGGGGATACCTTGCGAGTTGATGGATCAGAAAAAACCCTTGCTAGATTGGTATGGGGGCTTACGTTCCAGCAGGACAATGACCCTAAACATACAGCCAGGGCTACAAGAAAATGGTTTAGTTCAAAACATGTCTGTGTTAGAATGGCTCAGTCAAAGTCCAGATCTAAATTGGGTAGCAAAAACACATTAAACTTACCGTACATCCTCTTTCTTCAACTTCACAGGTATATCCTACTTTTCTATTTCATCTCATAAAATGCCAACTAAATACATTGAAGTTCAAGAGGTGTATTTACTTTTGCAGGGCAGAAACTGAAACAGATGAATTTAAAAAATGCACGTGTCCTATCTGAAAGCACAAATGTCTGATCTTTTATACTTTCTAACTAATCCCTGTGAAGAATTAGAAAACAGATTTGTTTTCTTCGCTCTGAAAACATCCAGACAATTCAATTGTTCATGCGCTCATTTTATCTTTGAAGATAAGAAACGTTTTTGTTTTCTTCCCCACCTGCTTTTACCAAGGTGTAGAAATGTATTAGTTACTTTGGACTCTTGGGGTTTGAAAAGGTTTCACTTTGGTTTTTTTTTCCACTTTTGTCACATACGGCTGATTAGCACTCTGTATGTGCTAATAGGTAACAGCACATTAAGCAAAATGTAAACGTAGCAACAAATAGCACTGGGATCTGGATTTGTTCACACTGTTGGCCCATGTCCTTCGTTTGGCCTACTCAGATGGCACAGATTGATTTAACACTGTTAAAAATATGCTTCAGAGCAAACTACTCCCATACACAGGTAACATCTGGACATACAAATCTCTAAAGCTAATTTGTAATTTACAGCATATGTTCTGAAGTTATTTGTGAGAAAAAATTTTTTTTTATTATCTTGTATTATGTAGTTTAAACAAACCATGATGCAGATTAAAAGATCTTCTGTTTAATGTGGATGGAATATGTTATTTATATCACAATTGAAGTCTGTCTATTTAAGTCCACAATACACAATTTCCAGATGTCCTTATATCCAGCCATCAAACTATTCAGGAAAGAGACACGTTTTGTGCTTTAATGAGAAATGTGTGAACCGACCCCAGAACAAAACCAAAAGACCTTGTGAAGACACTGGCTGTAGCTGCTGTAGCTGGCTGAGTGTTTTTATTTACGGTACAGTCCAATACGTTGTGCACTGACATTGGTGGAAAAGCCACTCAGAGAGAATAAACCAATCTGTCGAAATGCAACAAGAAAAAAACTGATTTCAGTTGACAAATGAATACATAATTCTGAGGTCTAATGAAACTAAAGTTGAAATTTTTGCCATTATTGATCATCATTATATTTATGGGGAAAATGGGAAAGCTTGAAAATCTAAAAACATTATCTAATTTGTGAAGTACAGACTAGTGCAATTCACACAATAGATGCCATCATGAGGAATGGAAATATTGAAGCAACATCTCAAGACATCCGGCAGGAACTTCAAGCGTGGACACAAATCTTTAAAATCGACAATGACCCTAAGCATACAGCCAAACGGGTTACAAAGTGGCTTAAGGACACAAATGTATTATACTGCTCATAGGAAAGCCCTGATCTGTAAGTAAATTTGTGGACACATCTGAAAAGGTGTGTTCCAGTAGGGCAGCCTAAAAACCTGACTCTGTTACACCAGTTCTGTCAAAAGGAATAGGGCAAAAATTAAGCAAACTATTGTGATAAGCTAGTGGAAAGAATATTTAAAGCATTTAACACAATCCATGTGGTTTAAAAGGCCGTTGTACCAAATACTAAAGAAATACATGCAAGCTTCTGAATTTCATAAAAGTTTCTAAAAATCCCTTAAAATATTTTACCTTTTCAGGCATTTAACAAACAGAAATAAATCCGGTAAACCAAACTAAACACTTGAGGTGAAATTTGGTAAAGGCTAGATCACTGATATCTTAAACGTCTCAAATTTTTAGAGGGTGTACTTTCTTTTTACAATTACTGTAAGCCCTATTTGTCTGCCCCGAGTCCCCTATGGAACATGTCAGGATCACCTCCCAGAAGAAGTTGTCTTGAAACCACCTCAACAAGAGATCTTTTGCACTCAGAGCGGCGGCAACTTTACTCTGAGCTCCTCACCTTCTATCTGACGTTGAGTCGAGCAGCCCTGCTGTTGCTCCTTTCAACTAAAATTATTTCATTTCATTCCGGCCTGCTGGGTGAAGGCTGTAAAGAGTTTGTGTGCAATCTGTGTTGTTTCAGTGGATTTAATTTAAAGTTTGAGATAAGGCAAACTGAAACTGCATGGAGGCATATTTTTCTCATCATCCATTTTAGTTGTGGTTCTGCCACAGTATCTGGGTTAAAGAGAGGAGTTTTACACTGTTATTTGTCACTGGTTCCAGTAGGTAAGGTAACTATAAATGAATATAGTATTTCACTTACTTGCAAAATTACAAGCCAATGCCAAAAAAGCCGCAAGCCTGACTTTTTCTACAGGTTAAACCCTCATTTCACATTTTTGTCCTGGCTGTTCAGCTCTAATTAACAGTATGAGCTACATATAAAAGTTAAAAAATAGCAACAATCCATTGAAAAATTGAACGTTGATAAACATCTTATCACGGTTATTTAAGGTTTCTTTGTCCCAGATAAATATATGAAAATTTGTTGTTTTTATTGTTCTATAGATCCAAGTTTGGTTACCTGTATAATCAATAGGAACCATTTTTAAGCACATTTAGATATAACGAAGCTTCTTTACGTGGAGGTTTTTTCAACTTTTATTTTCAGCCAAATTTCAATTTGTTCAGATAGAGAGCATACTTATGTTTTCTATCTTAAAAAAAAAAAAGAAATTACACACGGGTTATTTTACTCAAGAGTAATACAAAGGGCTCATTTGTGCCCACAGATAATGCGACCACTGGTAGTGATGCATTTAAGTAATCACTCTTTTTCTATCAAAATATAAGGAAGATCTAGTTATTTAAGAAACATTTAACTTATTCAATAAAAAACAAGTAACAGCAATGTTACAGTTTTCCATCCTCACTAAACCATTTTAAAGGATAAAACTAAAAGATTATTAATAATGTATTAAATATATTTTGTAGCATTCAGGCATCCATGCAGGAATGGATAGATCAATGGATGGAAAAGCAGATGTATGGATGGACAAATTTAAGGACTGACTGATGAACAGATGAGCAAACAGACAGCTGCAGGAAAGATGGATAAGATAAAGATAGATGGATGGACGGATGGATGGATTAACAGATAGCTGCAGGAAAGATGGATGAGGGACAAAGATAGATAGATGGATGGATGAAACAAACAAACCGATGGCTGCAGGAAAGATGGATGAGAGACAAAGATGGATGGATGGAGAGATAGATGGAAAGATAATGGCCAAACAGATGTCTAGAGGGACACATGAACAAATAGATGGTTCAACTGATAGATGAATGGATGATGAACAAACTGATGCATGGACGTGGATGAACAAAAGGGTAGACGTAGATGGATGGGACACATGAACAAACTAAATGATGTATAGAAATGTAAAGATAAAGAGACGGATTGATAAATGTATGTTTGATACTCAAACATGGCTCGAGGGATGGAGGCATAACGGGCAGATGGATGAAGGATTGGACAGCAAATAAAAAGATGGGCATATTATTGGATAAATGACATGTAAATGCTAGATGGAAGGATGGATGATGGGCAAAAAGGATTCAAGGGAGAAATGGATGGATTAAGGAAAAATGGTTGAATGACAGATAAACACATGGCTAAAGACTAGAACCAGGAAAGTAAAGCACATCACCCCAGTTCTAAAGTCCTTACACTGGCTCCCTGTAGCTCAAAGAATAGACTTCAAAATACTCCTACTAGTTTATAAATCATTACATGGCTTAGCAGCAAAATATGTTGAAGACCTGTTGTCATGGTACCAACCACCAAGACCACTCAGGTCCTCCAACTCTAGGCTACTAAACATCCCTAGACTCAGAACTAAACATGGAGAAGCAGCTTTCAGTTTCTATGCTCCCCTTATCTGGAACGGACTTCCTGACGAGTGTAGAGCTGCTGAAACTCTGAACTGCTTTAAATCGAGACTAAAAACCCATCTGTTTAGAATTGCCTTCGAGTAAATGCTTGATGTCATATGTATGAAGTGTGTTCATGCTCTCTTGGTTTTTTTGGGGATCTTTCTCTTGCTTTATTGTGTATCATGTGTAATGTGTGTTTCTTTTACTTTTAATCTCCATTGTTTTTTTGTTTTGTTTTTTTAAATCACCAAATCATGTGAAGAACCTTGAACTGTCCGGCTGTTGAAAGTGTGCTATACAAATAAATTTGCCTTGCCTTACCTTAAGGGATAACTGGTGGACAAAAATGGTTAAAGGGATGGATGGATGGATAATAAAAAAATGTATGTATGAATGGCACATAAACATACAGCTACAGGGAAGGAGGAATGGATGTCGGAATGGTGGACAAAGAAGGCTAGTGAAGGATGGATGAAGGCAAAATGGATGAATGACATATTTGGCTACAAAAAAGGATGGATGGAAGGAATGATACATGGTGGACAAAGATGGCAAGATGATTGGATCACTGAGGGGCAAATGGATAGATGGTTAAACAGAGAGATGTATGGGAGAATGATTGATAACCAGATATCAGAGACAGATGATGATGAATGGACACATTTTTAGGAAATAGCATTAAGAATAAAGTCTGGAAACAGAAATGCTTTCCACACTGTGTCAGAACGCTAGAATAATTTACCCAACATTCAGATTTTTTGCAACAGCTTTAAAAAAAAGAGCTACATTTCATTATTGGTAATAAATACCCTTTCAAAACAAAAAAATAAAAACCAAAAATTATTTGTAGGATTTCAGTTTGAAATGCATTTAAACAAGCAAACAAAGACAGATAGAGGCGGTAGGTGTACCCTTTGCAAAAGGCTGTGTTTTATTGAAATACAGCAGACATCCACATGTTTCGCTGACCTGGGCAACAGAAACTGAGCTTGAACACTGCTCCAACTATGTAAAAACAAATAGTCATGGCTGTTATCAGTGTAGCTCCATAAAACACATTCAACCCAAACTGATTCAACTTTACATCCGTTTAGGCCGAAAACTGATTAACAAAAGTGTTCAGAACTAAAACAAAAAACAAGCTGGTGCTCCACATCAATTTGGGTTTTCAGTGCAAAGTTGCTGGTGCGGCGTGCAAAGCTAAAAACATAAACTTCACACGCCTCGTATAGGAGATTTGGAACAGTGTCCAGACTTGTTTTTGCGTCCAGGGTTTGTTGTTTGATCGTAGCAGTAGTAGAAGAAGCAGAATCTCTGTTATGAAGCAGGGCTGGCCTCAGCGTACCCCCCCACCAAAAAATAAAAACACATTTACAGCACCTGTATCCCCCCAAAAAAGGAACAGGGAGTGATCCTCTCAGATGCACATGACAAGTTAATGTGATTTTTGCTTTGGTTGGTTGAATGAGAATTGTTTTTTAAGATAAAAAAAATTGCTTGTATGTGTTTTTCTACTCCTCTTACACACAAACCTTGTTTAAGACACTTTTAGGCTGGTGATATTTTTTGGGGAAAATTCCCACTTGTTTACTTGCAAGTTAGGGATTAAAATTTGGTGCAAATTAGTGCAAATTTTGATTGATTGTCTCATATCTTACAATAATCAAGTGGAAATCAACTTGTGGTACAACTAAAATGAAAATAATAAATTTTAGCTTGCACTGCTTTGCTAAATTTTCTTTTTCTCTTGGTTAACATGTAATATCCAACAACATGTCAAAACAGCACAAATTCTGCTTCTGAATAAAGCTTAAGACTAAGGATGTATCCAATTATTAATTTTTTTCTTGACAACAGAAGTTGGATCAGACAAAAAGTTTAGTTTGAGAGACTAACAAAAACAAAGAGCCAATTTACAACTTTTTACCAGTAAATAAATTTTTATAGAGGCTATGAACATGAAATACCCACTAGATGTTGATAACATAAGTAATCAACGCATACCAAGAATTCAAAACAAGGTGATACATTTTGTGCAGTAAACTGGAATGACTCAGGGAATAAACATTAAACACATCAGGGAAAGAAGCTGGAAAAAAGGTCTAAAGCCTAAAATTAAGCTGAAATCTATTAGTATTCTCTTCCTCTCTCTCCTATCATTGAACAATAATACCAGCTGGTTCTTTTCTAACTGATATACTATTATACGTTTGCTTATTAACAAGGTACCGCATCAGAAGCATTTCATGACGGGTAACAGCTCTTTGAAGAGTAAACTTATTGTTGCGAGACATACTACTGGCATCCTTTGCACAAATATTTCTGATTGTTCCACTGAGCACCATTTGGACCATAATTTGAAGTTCAAAGTAAACAACTCACAACCAGGTGCTCCTCTTCTGTTTTCTAACATAGCCGTCAAAGTGTTTCAGAAGATTTCTCCAAGAAACAAGAACTATTCGCAGAGAGCTTTAAAAAGAGCTGGAATTAGTAGGTACAGCTTTGCCATGAAAACAACTATAGCTTCTAAGAGTGCTCACTGCGCATTACTCCACTGCGGAAAAGAAGATGTGTTGAAGCTCATTTAAACTTCGCTGCAGAACATCTGGTCAAGCCAATGAAATACCAGAAGAATGCAGTCTGGTCAGATCAGACCAAAATATTAGCTCTTTGATTGACATGTGTGCAAAAAATGAAATATACCTAAGTAGGCATTAATGCGCACAGTCAAAACATACTAAGCACCACTGTACAAGCTATATGGACAATCTTCCTGGGGTACAGCCAATCAGCGCCAAGGAGAATAAGGGGCACTCATGGACTGGCTGCTTTGCAAACACAAGCCAATAGTGTGTCAAGCAGAAGTGCACCTAGGTCTCTATTTTAGATACCCTCTACAAAAATAGACGTTTTTTTAGCAAATCATTTGGAGTCATGTTTCACAGAAAAATCACCAAATAGGTAAAATCCTCAAATACTGAACCACATATAGTAGAGTGTCCACTGTACTAAAAATCTATGGATAGGACTTAAGATCAGGGCAGGCCCTCTGGTTTGGCACACTCTGATTTTAGTCTTTGTTGGACAAAAGATTAAAATCACACCTGAGAGGTAGACTGGACTAGTTTCTCCGTACAGGAAACAATTAATTCTTAACAAAATTGATTTTTGTGAACAAATTTAAAAAAAGTGTTTTCCTATATTTATTATCTGGGCCATTCCACTTTATTTTACACAACTCTATGGTGCATCTTATTGTTACCAAATTTTCATGTATCCACTTTTAACTGATATTTATGAGAATAACCATAACTCTCCTGTGGAGAACTTTAGACTTGCATTTGAAAGAAAGATGGTTCAGTGGTAGGAAGACATGTTGGATTTCATGCAAGTGCAAGAGGCTAAAAACATTTCCCTGTCCTGTTGTGCAAATTGACATGTAAAAGCAGTGGAGATGTAATCCAGAATAGTAAATGCTCACATTTTTTTTTAAATTGTCATTTGTTTTGGCATTAGAGAGGAATTCTCACCGGTTTCCTTCTTTTGGTTGTAGTGTGCCCCCATTCACAACATTTACATAACTCCTCAAAGCAAATACATTCAATTAATCAGAAAAATACTCAAAACTTTGCACTTGCAAAAATAAAACTCTCTTGGTTAGCTTTCTAAGGCGGAGCATTGACCCAGAAACTCTCTGCAGCGCTGGCGTCTTTTTGCACAAGGACGTCGAGCAGCGCAGTGCAGAAGAGCTCTGGTGATGCAGAAGTTTGTTTTGTCGATCTACAAAGCATCAAAAGAAAAAGCACCTTTATCAAATCATACAAGCAGACAGAGTTTTGCACAAAACTTCAAGACTACAACTGGACGGATTTGAAAGTCACCCCCCCTCCCACCATTGTTCAGCTGAGGCCAGCCCTGGTTTGCATTGGTAAATACAGTATTTCAGATATATGTAGTCTTTTAATCATTAACTCTGACCAGAACACTACAGTGGCAGAAGCAATACATAAAGAAGCTCATATTTTTGATTTTGCTATTATGCTTATTTTTGTTGGAATGGAACTATTTTCCACTAAGCCTACCGAGCCAACATGTAGTAATGTATCGAATAAAAGGCTATTTATCTTTTTTTTTAATAATTTTTATTTATCACAAGTGTTTATGATGGTGTGCAGGACATCAAAATGAGAGAAAATAAACATAAAAGGGGGAGGAGGATAAAAAAAGAAAAGAATGGACTAAAATAGATTGACGAGGAAGAAAGAAAGAATAAAGTATGATTCAGGCAGCATGATGATTCTGGATTGTGTTTTTGCTGTTGAGTTTGTAGATTGCATGATCGTTACCATTAAATCCTTCTGCATTTGCCACCATTTTGACAGCTTCTTAAGTTTTTTTTCTTCAGTTTTTACTTGCTTTCATGTAGTCGTTTGTTCCTCATCGGTTTAAAACAAAGATCCACGACAGTCACTTGGTCATACAAGCATAAGATGTGCAGATTGGCTTAAGTTTGTTTTTGATTTTTTTTCTTGTTTTTTCTTCGCTTTTATTCAAAAAAAAACAAACAAACAAACAAAAAAAAGGATTCCAGACAGAGTGGCTACAATAATATTAACAATAGTAATAATATAATAATAGCACTTGACTTCACTTCAGCACAGTTTCAAAAAAAGACAGAAATAAAGGTGCTTTTTTGTGTTTTGTTTTTTTAAAATTCGATTTGATGTGAAGCAAAGTCCCCCCCTTCTCCCTCCTCATTCTCCTCCTCCTCCTCCTCTCAGCGGGGAAGTGGCGGGCAGAAGTCCAGTGCCGGTCAGACGAAGAAGTAGTGACTGAAGTATTGCCAACTGGTCTGTCTTTTTCTTTTTTTTCCTCTTTTTTGTAGTGGTTCCACTCTGGTTCAGGACAAAAAGAGGAGAAGGAGAGATGGGAACAGAAAAGAAAAGAAAGTTGTACACACACTGCTGGCACCGTGTTTGCTTAAAAGTCCATCATCACAAGTAAACAAACAAATAAACAAAAAGAAATCATAAGAGTCTAAAGAAACTTAAAGAGGGATTTAAAAAGAAGAAAAAGTAAAAAGAAGGGCTGTGGGGGGACCAATTGCTCCCGTTTTACAAAATGTAACAAAATTTGTCCGCAAATTTTACAAATCTATCAACACAGGAAAAAAACAAACAAACATATATCCTATTTACAATGACAACAAGAAGAAGAAGAACCCTTTTTTTTTTCAAAAGTGTAGAGAGAATGCAGCAGATCCCAGCTTTGGCACACGGCGATTTTGTTTTATCTGTCATTTTTTCCCATGTTTGTTTGTTTCAGGTCCAACCTGTCTGACGTTCCGTCGGTCGATCAGTCGGTTGATGTGTACAGTCAAACTGTTGCTGCAGGCACACATTCAGTGCTCCGGTTCACCTTCCTCCTCATCATCCTCACATCTCCAATGCAAAGCAGGTCACGCACAACATCGCCTCAGCCGTCGCTCCGCCCGCCCATCGGTCGAGTTTAACCGCCGGCTCTAATCTGCTTCCTACAGGCTCACTTCGTGGAAGGGTTCTGGGATTTAAGGGGCTTTTAAGGGGCTTACAGTAAAGCGCAGATCATGAAAGTAGTCTACTTATACATGCAATGGTTAGACTGTAAACAAACAGGTCGGGAAGTTAAAAAACAAAACAATTAAAGGCTTTCTTTAGGTGACAAAGTTTAGAAAAATTCTGAATCTTCCACTAAAGTTAAAGGGTAATTGGGTAATTAAAACTCCTAATTCAAGAGCCAAGTTTCAATTTAACCACTTAAAATCCAACAGCTTTCTTAAAAAAACTAAAAAAATTTCAAGCTACTTTAGGTGCAAATAGATAATTGTCCTAACAAAATACAACTTTAGTCATTCATCTGCATCAGGACTCATTAAAAAGCACTGCTTTGTAAAAAGTGCCACCTCCTTAAAGAAAAACAGGGAATTTAGAGTTACTAATCAGAAATAAAGCAATGATTCCTATTGGTCAAAAAACCAAAGAGGTTGTTGCTTTTTCGCAAGTATTGCCTATAATAGTGTTTCCAACCCTGGCCCTCAAGGCACACTGCCCTGCATGTTTTAGATGTTTCCATACTTAACATGCCTGCTTCAGATGGTTGCAGTTCAGCAAAAGGCTGTTAATCACCCATCAATTGAAATCAGATAGGCAGAAGCAGGGGAAGATCTAAAAGATGCAGGACAGTGTGCCTTGAGGAGCAGGGTTGAAAAACACTGACCCATAATATGTCATCTTAAAAAGATATACCGTTCAATCTGTCATTTGTTGGTTTGTTTATCAAAACATGAATCACTTTTAACCAGGGTCCCTACACAATTTTCATTTCAGATTCAAGTTCTAAAATTTTCTTTCTGCAATTTTGTTTTCTAGACATCCAAATGCAAAACAATCCGCATTAATCACAGATGGGTCTTGCATCCAATTTTTGGAGTATAGCAACACAGCCATTGCAAGGCTTTTATGCCGTATACTATAGGTTGACTAAGTTAAGCTCTTTAAAAAAAAAAAGTATACCTCTTTAAGTCATTAAGAACATTTCAAAGAGCAGTTTTAGTGCATTGAACTTCATTTTACACAGACCCAGTTTTAACAACCACATGCCCAGCTGGGGTACAAGCAGCTAAATGGTCCTCATATTATTTTTGAATGTGTGCCCATTCAGTCAGTGGGTCAAAAATTAAAATACCAATGGGTAAAATTATATAAAAAAGGTGTTATATAGCATTTCAAAGACAAAGAATGGAACTTTAAAGGGATATTCTACCTCTAAGTGAAATTTAGTCTCTCCTCAGAGTTAATAAGTGAGAAAAAAACATTTTGTAACCAGCACAGTCATTTTCCTAATCTGGCAGCAGTCTAGTCTTTTGGGCACTGTGCATGTCCCCGAGCTTTGCAGCGGCATCTTACAGCGGTCAGGGTTGGGCATCGTTTGAATTTGGACGATTCCGATTCCAATTCCGATTCCTTGTTTCGATTCCGGTTCCAAACGATTCTCGATTACGATTCTTTGGAGGGACAGGGTCATTTTTTGTGTGCATATTTTAAATGACCTACTTTAAAATACACTGCTTGTTTACACTGCAATTTCTTCTTAATCATTGTGTGTTGGTCCTACATGCGTGTATATTGAGCTTATTTATTTACTTGCATAGTTTCTTTCTTGTTATGTGTGTGTTGTTTTCATTTGTGTTTTTGAGTGCTGCTGCTGCAACAAGGAAATTTACCTTATGGGATTAATAAAGTATTTCTATCTACCTACCCACCCACCCATAGGTAGTCTTACTTGATGAAATAGTCTAAACTTTACTTTACTTAATTTAATTACTTAATTTCCCTTAATTTAATTAACTTAATTTACTTCTGGGATCAATTAAGTATTTTTGAATTGAATTTGAATTGAACTATGGAATTGGAACATGGATTTTAATTCTATTAACTTTTTACTTTCAATGAATTTCTCACAGGGCTGTTATCTATGGACTTGGCGATAAATATTAAAAAAAAAATTTTCACAGTGGTCAAATTTCTACAGGAGAGCTTTATTTTTGAAAATGTAATGAAAACCGATTTCCAAACATCCTGCATGTCTGTCTGCAGAATATTGTCCTAAAAATAAGAAACAACTTCAACAATCCTGTTCATATTAGCTGCAGGTACATTATAAAATCTAGTTGTTGCATTTCCCTCGGTTGCTATGGTGAACGTAGGAGGTGGAGCAAATCGGAGTATTGTCAGCTACCTGGCTAACGTTAGCTTAGCAATCTCAGACCATTTGTCTATGAAAACAAATACATGAGCTAACGTTAGCTGGATATTTGGACTTGAGTTGAACAACGGTTCGAGTATAACTTGTTTGCTGCCGTAACGTTGACATCAGACGTATTTTACTGACCGGATTTGGACTGCAGTGCGGCGCTGGGCTGGGCTGGATGCAAGAGGAAGAGCTAATGAGGTAAGCCGGCGCAGCGCATCAAACACAGAGCGGTCGGTTATATACAGGTATAGCACTGAGCCCTGTTGTTTTGTTTGCTAAAGTGAAGACAAATCTTAGAGTGTCTCCACACACCTTCCATGATTGTGCAGTAACGTTAACACTTTTGGCGGATTCTTCTTCGTTGGTATTCGGCGGGTTCTTCTTCTGGTCAGCGGACTGGGAATCGAAACTAGGAATCGTAATTTTAAAAATTTAACGATTCCGGGAGAATCAACGTACGAGTCCCGGTTCCAATCGATGCTCGATTCTCGATGCCCAACCCTAACAGCGGTGGATTGTCGTACTGTAGCTCCTGTAATTCCTTCGTGTTACTTATTTTCATTTACAATTGATATTATTATTTAAGTCACCAGGAATAGTTAGGATCATTATTGAGTAATTTTCATGACTGCCCACAAAATGCTAGCTGTTACTATTCACTTACATTGATTATGCTAAGATAAAGCAAACAGAATGCTGCCAGATTAGGAGAATGACTGGGTTGGTTACAAAATACCTTTTCTCATTTATCTAACTCTGGGGAATATGGTAATAGACTATATTTCACTTAGGAGTGGAATATCCCTTTAAAGTTGCAGTCTTTGAAATGCCATATAACATATTTTACCTTTTTATAAATTAACGTAAAACATACTTAATCCATTAGGTACTAGAAGATTTTTGCTCTGCAGAAAAATGGAAGAAGGTAAAAAGTCTGGAAAATCAAACATTTTTACTTGAACTCTTTTCCATACTTATCCAGACCTGGACTACTGCTTAAGGTAACTCAAGACTTTTAAAAATTGTGTAGAAGCACCGTATAACCGGGCATGGCAACATGATCACTGTATAATAATCTTTAGTAAAAATACCATATTAATTGTATCAGGGTATTCATGGACATCTTAAAGCAAAATTGCATAACATGACCTAACTGGTCTTACCAAAATTAGAAAAGCAAAATTTTTTCCTACCGCTGATAATAATTAACTATATTGCTAATTATGGTTTTGATAGAGTAAAGGTGGGAGTCTAACAAGCTGATATTAGCTGTATAATTAGTCGGGCTACCTGCTCCGATAACCAGTCTCCAGTCAGCTGCTTAGCAGATCTACTTCAGTTTTAAAACTGTATTGATTTAATAGAAGAGATGGGCGGCACCACACCATGTCTGTTTGTCATTTAATTTGAGACAGGAAACATATTTTTAAAAATTATTTAAGGTAGTCTCTTTTCAGCCAGCTGAGAAGCAGTGTGAAGAAATAGCAGGGAGAAAAAAATTCAGGCACTA
Organism: Valencia hispanica; assembly: GCA_963556495.2. NCBI lineage: Eukaryota > Metazoa > Chordata > Actinopteri > Cyprinodontiformes > Valenciidae > Valencia > Valencia hispanica. The sequence continues at coordinate 10,230,756 of OY747713.1, read as the reverse complement.
CTTCTGGCAAACCATTAAAAGCACTTTAAACCATAGCAACAGAGGTTTTAAAACCACAATTGTTTAAACCTAAAACAAAAACGCAAACTGGCCCATACGTAGCTACACTTTATCGAAAACTTTAAACATATGTTGTTAAATTGGTGGTCCTGCACACTGATTGCCCGTCATGTCATTTTTTGGTAAATATGATTGTTTAACAGGATTTTTAAATCAGTCTCTCATTCGTGTTTGTGCACCGAAGCTCGTCTCTGCAAATTAGCTTAAATGCCTCCTGTTTTGTTTGTATAATACTTTTGTTAAACCCACATCACGGTGAAAACTGAAAGCATAAATATGAACTCTATTAAAAGGGAGGGATTTTTCAATTACTTTCACAGATTGTGACCCTGAATTTTTTTATTTGAGCTCTTCAGATTTGAGTAGGGAGGCACGCTTGGTCAGATCCCCTAAAAAACACGTCCGCCTCAAAAGCCCACTTTTATTTAAACTCAAATTCGCTCCTGTGCTGGGGTCACTTCAGGAGGAAAACACGGACGCGGCTACCTCATACGGGATGGAGGACGATGTTGTGTGTGACCTCGGATGCAACAATCAAGAGATAAGAACTGGTTTAAAAAATAATAATTCAGTACAATATCTGTTAATTAAAAGAAAATTTAAAAAAAGCTTTTGTTTCTCCATTCTTCAGATTCTTTCCTCCTGTATGTTTTCAGCAGCAGTGATGGCGGCGAATCTAAAAAAAGGACAAGGGAGAGAAAAAAAGTAAACAAAAAAGAAACACTCAAAAGTGTCCATATTTTTTTACAACACAGAAATGTCATCCTGATGTGAACTCAGATTATTACTGAACAGAACAACAACAACAAAAATCATATATGGGCACGGAAAGGGATTAAAAAGCAATTGTTGTGCCAAAAGCTGTTAGTCTCTGTCCTAATCCATATAGGTGGTTTATGTTTAAAGTTGGGTTTTTTTTGGAAATGAATGCCTTCCAATCACAGGGACCTATAGTCCCTGCGATTAAAGAAACAGCACAATGTAAACAAAAACACACAATATACGCAAGTATTCATATTAAGATCATTCACTTTGGATTTTTCAATATAATTCAGAAGATTAGTGACAGAGCTATATGCTTTAGTGGTAAAAAACCTTTTTGTACAGTGTGCATGTCTATCTACTATGATAATCTGCATGAAACCAGTCTAGTTGAACATGCATGTTAAAATGGCAGAAACCAGTAACTTCATGGTACAATAAATCAAATTCTTATATTCGGCACACATATCATGTCAGTGTCTATAGGCAAAAATGTGGCCCAAAAATATTTTGCCATTTTGATTAATGTATTATAACGGATAATGAGCGGAGAATAATGGTCTGTGCTACTGAAAAAAAAAAAAAGATTTGTGCTGGTGGTTAAGTTTTCTGCTGTTTTTGAACATGTGAATTACAGAAACCTAACCCTAACCCTTTACAGATGCCGTCTAAAAAGACCAATAATTACTGTGTTTGAGCAGATGGAACACTTTGTGGCACAATGTGGGAATCAATCATCTTATTTTGAATGTGAATAAAACGAGAAGAATATAGATTTATAAAGAAACTGTGCTAGGTCAAACACAATTTTTATTATGGGAGAAGAAGTGGAGATGGTGGAGGAGTAAAAATACTTCGGTGTTCACCTGGACAACAGACTGGACTGGAGACACAAAAGTGAAGCTGTCTACAAGAAGGGACAGAGCAGACTGTACCTTTTAAGAAAGGTTAGGTCCTTCAGTGTCTGCAGCAGGATGGTGCATATTTCCTATAAATTTGTTGGCAGCATCAGAGCCAGTGACTTAAGAAGGCTAAACAAGGTGACAAAAAGGGCTGGTACGTTCTAGGGACTGATCTGGAACCTCTGGAGAGGATTGTGCAAAGATAAGATTCTTCATAACATGAAAAGCTGTATTAAACCCTGATCATTATGCAACAACAGAAAGTCTGCAGTCAGAGGATTCTTCAAAATCACTGTAAAACAGACTGCTACTGGGGACTCTTCCAGTCCACAGCCATTGGCATCTACAACTCTTTGAAGAAACAATAATGAAATAATATGAGTTACAACAATTTTTGATTTCACTTTGGGATTAACAAAGTAATGAAATAAATAGAATTCTCACTGTCTGACATCAAACTTATTTTTTTTTTTACAGATTTAAGTCAATTAGGATTACAAAAATTATTTCCATCTAGAATAATGACCAAGAGAATGTTTTAGAAAATATTGTTTCCCTTCCTTGAAATTCAGAGAAATCCAGTAGAATTGCTTTATGACATGGGCCAAATGTATTTGATTCCCCTTCCAAAGTTCTTAAAATAGATAGATGCTTTGAAACTACAGGTCATACCTCAGATAAAACCGGATTTCAGAAAAGCCTGATTGGTGCAAAACAATAGCTTGTTAAAACCCAGAGTAGAGCTCTTAATTCCAGGGGCCTTTTTACAACTGTCTTCAGCACTGATCAAACAGTTTTGTTGTTTTTTTATGACATCCGGCATATGGATGCTTTGGATGATGCTGCAAAAATCTCAGCGCCTCATTAAGATTTTGAAAAAGTGAAGTTTCTATCTAACAGAGAAAGTGTCATCTGGGAATAGCCAACAATTAACTGGTCACCACAGACGATCCAGCAAGGCCAGAAGAATATTGAAACCTGAGTTAAAAAGTTGCAAGTCATCATTTAGATATCCAAAGTCATTCAAAAGAGATTCAAAACAAAGAGCTTTCACATAGTTCTTTGTAAAGGTGCAACCACACTTGTCTAGATGTTAAAATCTTTCAGGAACATCTGAAAAAAAACAAAACAAAGAGTTGATCACACTGATGCTATGCCTAGATTTGGGAACTAAATGCCCATCCGTCTGTCATGATTTTAAAACATTTAAACCTTATATTGTTAGTACATGAAGGCTGGATATATAATTTTAGAACTAAATAATCAGTGTTCAGAATCAATCTCAGTCCATTTGCAGCTTGAACATTTTCTAATAAAAAAGTACAGTGATTTGAATGAAATCTATCTCTGACACGACAATCATTGTGCTTCGTAACAAGGAGCAGCAGAGAAGAATAAAACATTTTTGAAAGAGTCTTTTATTAAAATGCATCACATTCCAATTCGGAGGACTGCTTCCTTTGAAGAGGATCTTGCAGCACTTTCTAGTTTCACACACTGATTACTTTTCCCCATCTGGATGCGCTGCTTTGACATGACGGTTCACGGCACAGTGGAAAATGATTTAGATCTGATTAACATCGGAAGTGATGCAAGCTTTAGGTGGTTACGGGCCTGTAAAATTTTAAATCTGCTTTGAATCATCAGTTCTTCAAATCCATCACTAATTATAAAAGGAAAACAGATTTTATACTATAACTCATGCTTTACAATTATTTGAAAATAAACTGTAATCCAAAAATGGTGATTATTTGGAAACAGGTAATTTCAGTGTCCACTGGCCCTTTGTTTTACATTATAATAAGAAGCACTGCAGCATTTTCGCAATTAAACCTTCATCTATAAGCTGCGACTGTTGATAAGTCATTACGGGACGCTGCGCCGCGCTACGCTGATTAAATGAAGCCTCGAGCTGCTGTGATTAGTGAGACAGGACAATAGATGGTGCACGCACACACACACACACACACAACCACACACACACTGATAAACTGTGGAGATCGCAGCACATAAATTTTCACTGGAGGAATTTGCTACATAAATTGTTATGACTCTATAATAATCGTTCTTCATCAATTCTTGCCGTGCTCTCCAACTTCTCACCTGATGTTTTTACTGAGTAAACTGTTGGAAAAAACAAAAAACAAATATAAAAATAATTTGACCTCAGTATTATGTTCATCATATTAATCTAGTTATACAAAATTCTTTTTTTTCTCTGATTATTTTAAAAGGACGAGTCGGCTCTTATTAAAAATGTTTTCCTTATTTTTGTGAAATTTCATAATTGATTTTAAATTATTTATATTTTAATGTTATTCATTACAGTCTCCACAGACACTCGGACATTTCTCTGATCTGCTGTGGTATTTACCCGAAAAGGCCATTGTTATTCACTCATCACTGTTATACTAATATATATGGTTAAATTCAATAGATAAAGCTTGAACAAATTTTCAGATAAATTACTTATGTCTTTAAGGTAATTAATTATTTTATGATTCAGTGAAAGACAGTGGAACACAGTCATGAATGAAAAAAAGGTATTGATAATGAATAAAAAGGTTTGGTAAGATCAAGATGGTGTTGAAATGGAAACAGTGCATGAAACAAAACTCAGTTATGATTATAGAATCCCCTGAACCTTGTCACATTTTGTCCTTTTAAAACCACAAACCTCTATGCCCTTCATTGGGATTTTATGTGAAAGACCAACACAAAGTCGTGCATGATAGTAAAAATCTGAAAAATTAGACATGCATTTGTACTTAGCCCCACTGAGTCCACACATCTGTACCTGTACTGATCATATCAACTGGGTTATGCCACTACTAGCTTTGCAAATCTAAAGGCTGACATTTTTATCCATTCTAGTTTGCAAAACACCTCAAGCTCAGTCAGACCAAATAGAAAAAGCGAAAAAGTCTCCACATAAAATTTTATCATTTCAATGCCTTGGGATTCCCCCATAGGAGCTGGACCAAGTGGCTGGGGAGAACGAAGTCTGAGTCTCTCTGCTCAAGCTGCTGACCCAATCCCGCATAAGCGGAAGATGATGGATGGATGGATTCCATTTACTAATTAGTTGACTTCTGAAGGCAACTCTTTACCTATTTCTGTAGGAGTAATAAAATGATATGGGGGTGAAAATAAAAATTAAAGCCACTTTTTATTAGTAAAAGACTGAAAATCCTGTATATTTATTAGACTTCTAAATATGCATAATTTGTGTTGGCCTACAACATAAATTCCCAGTAGAACACACTGAAATATGAGGTTTTAGCATTAAAAAGGGTGATAAAGTTCAATGAAAACCAATGTGAAATTCAGGTGTTTATTTTCTGGGAGTGAGATTATGCGGTATTAGTGATTACTTAAAAAATTATTATATAGTTTTTTGTTTTTAGAATAAATTAAAAAGCTAAGAAGGGTAAAATAAAAGGTAAATAACAAATGTAGACTGTCGGGACTGTATTGTTAAAGTTTTCTGTTTTCCGTTGAACAGATTTTTACTTTTTAATTGTCAGTCATGTTTAATTTGAAGGATTTGTCAGATTATACTTTTGTCCCAAATTTAAAACCTTAGAGAAGTTGTTGGAGTACGTTTTTCATCTGGAGCCAATTTTAAATCGGCAGGGTTTAGTGCATTTCAGCATTCGCTTGCCACAGTCATCTATCAGTCAGCCAAACTGATCTGGATAGCAGATTTCCGCCTCCAATAATACCTGGCACCTGAACAGAGCAGCTGCAGTAACAAACTGAGTTTACATAGCAGCTCATGTTCATTTATCATCCTACTCTCAAACTAAGTCACAACCACCCCAACACCTCCCCTGGCTCTTCAAATAACACAAAGTTATTATCATGTAGTTTTTCATGCACACTACTGCTGATGCTGAAGTAAAGTGGGAAAGTGACAGCTTGATGGAGGCTTAAGTGCATCGGACAGTACAAGCTGAATCTTTGTAAAAGAAGAAGAAATTCCTCTGTGCAAATGTCTGACGCTGCTGCGTTCGCCGGTGCTGGCTCTGATGTGTGGGTTGCAGCGGAGTGGAGACCAGGAGAGCGGAGGAGTCTATGAGAGCGGCTGCAGCAAGACTTGGGAGCAAGAGGAAATAAATCTGCGCTGTTGTTTCAGAGCATGTAATGAGCAAGCATGGCAACAAATAAAAACACCCTCAGAGGCTCCACAGGCGCTTTGTAAGCAGGTTAGCCCTGATGATGCTAGAGTCACAGCTCCATCCATCCATCCATCCATCCATCCATCCATCCATCCATCCATCCATCCATCCATCCATCCATCCATCCATCCATCCATCCATCCATCCATCCATCCATCCATCCATCCATCCATCCATCCATCCATCCATCCATCCATCCGTAATATATTTTATGAAAACAGAATATTTTCTTTTTGTTGAGAATCTGTTGTTTTTTTCCTTTCGTTTTACATTAACAGACATCCTAAAGAGAACAAAAAGCACTGGAATCCACCTTTACTGTTGCTTACGTGACCCCTGTGGCCTGATTTAAAAAAACAAAACAAAAACTGAGTTCCACTTGTTGGTGAAAGGGCAGCAGAGTTAAATGGAGTACAAAAAAAGACTCCAAATGCAGCACTGGGCAGTCTACAGCTTTGAAAAGAGAAATATTTCTTCACTTCCCAACATCAAATCACCAGGAAGGCAAACAAAAACTAAGTTGGTTTGCAAAGTGCTGTATTCATTAAGTAATTTTTTTTCACTTCATAGAACTTTTTAACATCAGTGCACTGGCCACTGTTTTTGTGTTAAGTCTTTTTTCTTGAATAGCACAGCACATTTACATTTATTTTAGGAGTGTGAAAGATGCATTTGTTGTTTCCCGGCATTGTCCCCTGTGGGACAAATAAAACACTTCTGAACTCAAATGTGAAGGTAAAAAAAAGGTGCACATTCTTTTTTTAAACACCACTGATGGCAAACATGTCATTTGCAAATACTCACTGTTGGCTATTTAAAACACGGCATATTGATTATTGATTTTAGCTGTCAAGTGTTGATTTTGATGCTATCCTAAAGTAAAGGGAATCTTTCAAAATTGACAGTGTATGAAGTTTTGTCAACCTTTTTTTTGTTTTTTAAACAGACATTTGTCTTGAAGAAACCATTTGAACAGATTCTATTTTGATGAGCAAAAGCCAAGCAGGCACATTAAGACATTCAATCTTCTGTCAGAATAGACAGTGGAGGGAACAAGCAGTAGACTCTGTCATCACTCTTTGCCCTAGGCAGAGCCTTTTATCTATCAAACTTTGCCACACTGGGGGGTCTGCTGCTATTTCAGGACTCCAATAATTTATAACCCCCCCCACATACACACACAAAATCTAGTAACTATTCAGCCAAAACTCATACAGTGACACACACAAACAAAGACTCGTTGGATTTGTTTGTTTGTTGACTGGGATCGAGGTGTTGGCTTCAACACTAACAGAACGGGGGGGGATACAGGAGAGGGGTTTGGGACACTAGAGACCAGTGAGAACCATGCTGAGACGAATCAGTTTTAGATGGAAAAAAATCAGCAGATTCTGTTGCGCAGAACAGTCTGTACTCATTTTATATCTTAAAGCAGAATATTCAATGAAAACGTGAAAAGGAGTGACAGCGGGTGACTTGTCCCTGCTAATTGTGAACCCACCACAGACTACTGAGATGTTCAGCCTTTGTTGAGCGACGCAAGCAACTTGTTTAAGCTGAAAACCTTGAAAACACCTCTGAGAACTATTAGTTCATCATTGAACAGCAGAAGATTGCAGTCAGACACTAGCTGCTAAAGATAAATGTTCAGATATCTTTTCCTTGGTGGCAGGGTAAGATAGGGGGAAAATACATTTGGTATAATTCGGACACAAATGACCTCACGTCTTGATAAATAATCAATATTGTTCGGTGTTTGTTGTAACATACAGCAGTCAGCGTAATCTTAACTTGGTGAAGCAGGTAGCATATGTGACATTCTAAACGATTGTAAAAAGGTACTTAAACTCATCTCATAACTAGAGAAATATTGTCTTTAATAGTATGTGTAAAGTAATTGTTGTCAGATGCATTTAAAGTATTTAACAGAAGTGAAGCTGTTTTTAGATTTTAATAGAATGAAACACGCAGATTGTTAAATTACTAATCTACAGAATAAAGTAAAATAGGATAGCAATGTATTTCAGAACTTCAGTATCTGTAACAGTGTTGAAAAGGACATACGTCTGGAAATGCACCAATGGGTCAACCAGGAATTAGAATTGGACAGTTCTAAAATGTGATCTGCATGAAAAACTATGATAATCTGACACTTTTCCATATTTCCTATGTTAGCCCCATCTCCATGAGGCTGCAGTGAGATGCATGTGATACAGATTGGCTCTGCCAACGCCATGAAGGCCCAATCCACGCATCCAGCATACCGAAATGAGATAATCAGCTAAAAGCCTTTTTTCTGCCATCAATATTAGAAAGCCTGCAAGCAAGATATCATTTGAAAATAGTATTTTCTTTACAAAGATGTCCCCTCAATTCCTGTATGATAACAAGTCAGCGAGTTAGCAGCCAAGGAGCAACAATAAAACATAAAATCTTAAAGCATGTATCGTTATCTTCGCCGTTTTGTGGTCAAAAACTATATTCCAGCTCTAAGAACCATTGCCAACATGTATTCCTATGACTCTAATACCTTTTTCTTTACTCTAAATTGTCATTGCTTGTTTTTAAGGGATATGTGGGCATTACATATGCATTCCTCTGACTTTGATTGGTTGATAGAGGTGTCAAATTCCAAATCAACCAATGGGATGCTGAGATATTGGAATATTAGCCTTGTGTTTTGGGCTTAACTTTCCTTCCATTGTATGGTTTTATTTGAATGAAATGTTTACAGGTCTGGGTGAATAATTAAAAAGAGCCAAAAACAATTTAAAATGAATAAACACCAATGGCATCTTTCATAAATTTAGTGTGAAACAGTAATGCACATCTTCATTCTGACACATCTAAAGTAATCCCATATACCTTAGCTTTCTTTTGAGACCAAGATTACATATACAGTCCTTGTAGTTGTGAAGATATATTCCATTTCAGTCGTTTTGGACTAAGAATTGTCACATATGTTATTAAGGGCACAAACCAACAAAAAATCCAATAAAGGTTAGGGACATATACCATACCATACCAGCTTTATTTAGAAAACCCATTTAAAACCAACATAAGGGTCGATCAAAGTGCTGTACAACACAAATTTAAAATACAGGATAAGAAGGAAAAATTAAAAGAAAGAAGTAAAAAGGAGAAAAACAATGGTAAAGCAATCTGCCTGTATACAGAGAATGCAACGTAAACTACAAAGCAACATTAAATGCTAGTGAGTAAAAATGGGTTTTCAACCAACTTTTAAAAGCAGATATGGTTGGCGCCAACCCATGGGGTTGGGGTCGTGTAAGTGTTCAGGGTGACATCTGGTGTAGTTACAACACACTGCAAACTTTGGCAATCTAATAGATTCATCTCTATGGATTAGTAGAACAGAGAAACTAGATGTCGTGTGAGTGTGGTTAAAGATATCTGGGATGAAAATTTAAGAGAGACAGAGTTATAAACGTATTAATATCAAGGAGAGGGCCTTAATTTGCGATATACTTGAACCTAATGAGAATAATCCACTGATTCTTTTTTCATGTTTTCGTGAACATTTATATCAACTATTAATGTATTAGTCAATTTTTTACCTGATTTTGTTTCTAATTTTATTTTACAGTGGATACCCATTAGTTACGTGGATAAGCGACCACAGTCGCTCGCAAATAGATGAACTACTTTAATAATTAAAAGTCCCTCTAAAAATGATTATAACTGTCTATTTTAATAGTTCAAACACCAAATATATCATAATATGCATTAATACGCATTGTAGAAGCTGTTTTGGCAGCACCTCAGAAGCTAATATCTACGGTCTTCCATATAGAAACAAAACAAAGCTTAAACTGAAACAGGCTATTTTACAGCTGATCAAAAGTTTTCTTTTTCAAATTGTATTTTTGTTAACAAAATTCCACAACAAACCTTTTAAACTCCCTAAATCAGACTTTTAACGGTGCTGAAAAATGCCTAGACTGTACATCAGCATCAATACGGTGACTGTGGCTCAGTAGGTAGAGTAGCTGTCTTGCACTTGAAGGGCTTTGGGTTCAATTCCAGATTCCTCCCTTCACACGTGCCCCTAGATTATGCACTTAATCCCCAGTTGTATCGCTGTATAAATGTGTGTCCGTTTGTGAGTACGAAGGGATGAATGTGTATTTTGTATGTATTTTAGTGCATAAAAATAAGATTATCAGCATTTTTTTACATTCTATAGCATAAGTAATTTTATCACCAAACAAAGAATTGACAAAATCATGTTATAGTATGTGGAATCTGAATGCATTTCTAAGTAAAACATTTTTCTTTGTCTTTTTATCATAAACAGTTTGTATCAACTCTGCTTTGGAAACTTAGGCATGTTATTTCTCAAATTTCTCAGATCATCATAACATTTCTTTGAGTCAGAAAACACCACATAAAGTCACCTTACAGCTGACCGACAATACAGAGCAAACTTCTTACCTTTATCCAGTAAGCCGCCCGGATGTCTCTTCCGCCATCTTCCTCTCTCTGTCCAGGAGCAGGTCCCGTCCCCTCCTCAGGGGTCCGTCCTCCAGCCAGCTCCCAAAAACCTCCCGCGCTCCTCCCATGACTCCCCCGTTCTGGGCCCCGTTCTTCATTTCGGCCATACTCTGCTGCCTCAGTCTGTTGGACCAATTTTAACACCACCATTACGGCAACAATAGACACCATTAAGTTCCATTATTGTTCCTAAACGCAGCAAGTAAAACCCTGCTGGACATCACTGATGAGCCTCATATGAATGTTAATGTGTTTGTGTGTCATCTGGGTTTCATTTGGTTCTCTGCTTAGACAATGATAGATGGGGCAGGGTTCTGGTTCATTTAATCTTTTTAATGAAGAGAAAAATATTAGATGTTTCACAGTATAACTTAATTTACACCAAGGTGAACATCTTGTATTATAAGTAACCTAATTTAAACTGTCCATTCCACACTTATTGGCATTCTTTAAAAGCCGGTCTAAAATGCAATAAAATAAATTCATCTCTTATTCCAGTAGGAGATAAACGTTCAATATTATTAAATGTAAAAACATTGATTTAGTGAGTACACCACGTGTATTGGCATTTCAAGAAATCCTACAAAGTAACTAGAATTTAAGCATAAAATTGATGAATAATTTAAATTTTTAAGTTTATCAGAGTCCATAGGAACTTGTAATTAGTATTCCATTACTTTCTTTTTTCCCAGGGGTATAAATATTTGAAAGACAACTGATGCAAAGTTTGGCATTTTGGGATGTATTGCTCAACATAACCATTAGACTCTATCCAACGGTTGTGCTAAGGAAGGCAACCTCTGCCAAGCAATGTTAAGACCATTCTCTCCAGATATTTTTAACCTTTTCCCCTCAGGCCATCATAATAAAGTGCCTAAAGTAAAGACTAACTTAGGCTTTTGTTGTTTTGTAGGACAATGTAGATATGCAGATAAGTAGACATGACATAAATTAATTTCCCACTGGGAAAAATAATACTATTGACCATCTAAATGCCCCACAGTTGTTACAGGTTT